>CM055200.1:9130669-10330669 GCA_029224185.1 Karalla daura
ATAATTCATAGATGTATTTCTTGTACCTGTGGGGCTGTTAAATAGTGGTCATTAGTCATTCATCTGATTAGTTAATCTGACTTAGAAAAAACATGCAATGTTTTAAAAAAATCACGGTGTAGAGTAGAAAGTCTGAGTTGTACTAACAAACACTTGTTGAGTGCACTTGAGTTGAAGAAGCTCAAATGCAAACTGTAGAGAGAACTTGCAGATTATCTTCAAAAAGCTTAAGATGAGCTCAAAAACAGTCTAAACCTGCCTGTAGTGGTTTTAAGATGATGAGTCAGATGGAGTTTTTTAACCACCTCCCTCCATGCGATTACAGCATTATTGTCTTATACATTATTATTATTGCATTAATTCAGGTCATCTTCAGATGTTCTAGACTTCACCCTGCCATCAGTCTGTCACAGCACTCGTATGCTTCCTGTCACATTTTTTACAGGAAGTAGGTCTTCGTAGGGCTAGAAGTTTGGACCTGAATCAACAGAGGAATTGTTCCATAAAATCCCATGGAAAACAATGGCTCTGTGAGCAGCTTGATACCCCAGTGTTAATGATCAGCTCTGACCAAACAGGAGCCAGAATGTGTGTGAACCTCACAGTCCATGCCCTGCATTCCACAAAAAACACATTTGCATGGTTTATTGTTGAAACGCATTGTGGTTCCATCACATAGTGCCACTACAAGATGATGTTCCCATTTATATCACGACATACATTAGAATTATGATCTTTCTAACTTTGGTAATTGATCCCAATTTACGGGCCAACAGCTGAATTCCCAGAGCTCCTCCCTGTCGCTGCAGATTCGTGGAATCTGCAGCTTGTTTTTCCATTGGTTAAATCATTGTTGCTGCGATTGTATTTATTATCACGGGACCACACCCGTTCCCCTTCACCTCTTCATCCACCCATCCTCTCTGCACTTTGTCCAAATATATGAACTAAAATAGTAGCGCTGACAGATCGCCACACCTGCTTTGTTTCAGCACATCAACAGCAGCTCCATAGTACCACACTTCATTGTTCCCGATGTATCAGCGGACCCGGCCGCCATCAACATTCATTTATTTGACGCTTAGTGACAGTCCATTTTCACCAGCCGCTGTCAGACGTTCATTCCTTGTTTGATGAATGGCTCCTGTTAGCATCATCTCTGCGTGCTGCACTGGAATCCGTGGAAGTGAACTCGGGGGGCCTCGTTGGGACTTCTGACACTGGTGCAATGTTAATGTGTCTACACGGGGGACCGGTGTGTGATATCAGCTACTCACATATTACCTCCAGCAGAGTCAAAGCATCAGACTATATAATTAGACTGTGGGTCTGACTCTCTCACGTCTACTGTGTGTGTCTATGAGAGAGAGAGGGAGAGAGAGAGAGAGAAGAGCAAGACTGACTGAAAATGTCTTTTCTCTCTACAAAAACAGGAAATCTGTTGGACTGAATGCATGTGAGGCACGCACACACACACACACACACACACACACTCACACACAGACATAGGCACACACGCACAAACACACAATGTTCCATTTCAAAATATGTAAGTTGGACTGGGCCTACATCACATGTACTGAAGCTTCACCCCTCTTGCTTTTAATGAGTCCCACAGCAAACCACTGTTTCCATTCGGCGTGTAGAATAAAACACTGACAGCTGGGTGTAACATTTTTTTAAATAATTTTAACGACAGGACGAGGGGTATGTGAAATTAATGATTTCATGCCATGATCGTAGGTTTATTTAAGACTAAACTCGACCCTCAACAATGAACAATGAACAGATAAAAGCATTCAAATACTTAAACACTACTTTAAAGTATTAAAGCAGTGGCTAGTGCTGTTTCCTAGCAATGTAACATACCCTCTCTCTCTCCTAGTGTGTGCGTGGGCTGTCTCTGTGTACAGTCGTTTCCTCCCACAGTCCTAAAACATACAGTAAGGTTGATTGAAGATCTTGTACTTCCCCGAGGTGTGAGTGAGAGAGTAGATGGTGCTTGTGCCCCGTGACTGAGTCGACACCCTGGTCCGAGCCAGAGAGTGGTAAATATTTAGATGTAACCCATTCATCAGAAATACACATCCGCATGTTTTCAATGTATTATTATTATTAAAGCTGGGCGACCCCCAGCTGTGAGAGAAAGCCTGAGTCCTCCGTCCCACACACTGTTCCACCACCCTGGACTCCTGCTGGAGAGCTTTGGGAAAAACTGGACCAGATTCATTGGTCAAAAGGCAAAATAAATTCTTCTCCTTTATCGATAAATTATGTATTAATGGAGAAAAAAAACAACATCTAACAAGCATTTTTTTACTCAGTTCAGTGTTCTGAAGCCCCTGCCTGTCTGAAGGGACACTTCATCACTGTGGCCTAATAGTGATTATCACACATACTGCACTTGCGGTCTGAGTGGATTTGAAACTTGCTTAGATCTGGCATTTCATTTGTATACTACACTCAGTTGAAAACTGATAAATGCTGAAGTTTACCTTGAAATGAGCGTACACCTAATATTTTGACATAGGTGAATGAGAGCCTGTCAGGGTGAGAAACCCCTTCTGTTCACAATTCATTACTTACTGTGTTTATCAGGAAAGTACACAGTCAGCCCCTGAAATGTTGCTGGGCTGTGGGGTGTTGTTTGGATGAACCGTTAATGTGTTAGACCAAAGTATCCATCATCTCCCATTTGCAGTGTTGTTCCTGATAACATTAGGGTCCATGTTGATCCATCATGTGAACCCTAACCCGAGCCACAAGTTGAAGAATGATCTTGTCTCCATTGTGTCGTGTGCGTGTATAAAGTTTGTTTAGTCTGGCCGATGCACAGGTCTGTGCATGCCTGATCTGGACTGCATGCACCGGATTGTTTTTCTGCGCCATACGGACCATGTTAAAAATCCTCAGATACCTCAGACATACAGTAAATGGGGCAGCCATGCTGTTGCATTTATTCCTCTCTTAATTACCACCCATTGTGCTGAGGCTCTTCCTGGATCCTGGACCTATTAACAATGCACACGCTGTAAATACCTCTCGCAGGTGTCTGTGCTCTTTCTCTTTGGACTCTACCGGGTTCTGGAAAAGTTTGGTCTGTGTGTGCTGATCTCACATTCCTAGATTATATAGTGTAGCGGTTTGTCTATTTGTTTATTGCAAGCTATTGTTCCTGCCAGCCTGTACTGTCTTGGGCACTGGCTGGCATATGTAAATCATTATCACAGGAAGTGCCGGTACCTGCTGCGTACCTGTGCATAGCAGCCCCCTTGAAGTACCCCCCTACCCCCCACCCCAAACCCATCACCCTAACACAAACTCCCTGAGTTTATATGTTGAGTACACTCCCTGGCATTTGATCTTAACACGTTTGACCTGGTTGGCGCTCTCGATCGAGTTAATGTTCACTGCAGGTGAACGGTGTGGTAATGTGTAAGATGGTATTCCTTTAATGAGGATTTTCTTCTTTTCTTGAGGACCTTCTTTCTAGGTCTTTAACCTTTGTCCCAAACTATGTTGCCTATGTTGAGTGAGGTCATCTGTCTGTTTACTCCACAGAATTCCTTTCATTCTCACAGTGTTGGTTGCCTAAGACTGTAATTTCTGTATCTGTTCCTGAGGTTTTGAAGAATTTGGACGCTTGTGCTTTCTTTTCCACCAAAACAGCTCCAGTGCTGGCTCCAGTGCTGACACCTTAGAACCAATTGTTATTTCACCGCTCGAGAGCCACGTCATTACACCACTGTCACTGTTGCAGCTTGGTATAAACACTGGCACTGACTTAGAAACAACAGTGGCAGACTACAAGTTTGTATCACTGAATAAAGGGGGAAAAATACAGAAGTAGACCTCTCTTTGAAAAATAGATTTGTTTACATAAAAAAAGCAAAAAGTAGAAGCTTCATGTGTCCAACCAGCGCTGGAACCATGTCTTGTGGAAAAGGGGCCTAAGAGAGTATAATAATGGATGGACGTCTTATTCTCCAATGGTACCTGAATGCACCTTGTGTGTGAGTGCATCCTCTCCCTCTATCTCTCCATCTCTTTCTCTATCACTTTTGCTCTCTCTAAATTCAACAACAAAAGAGAGGCTGGCTTTGGACTGTTGTTGAGCAAGTGGTGTGATAAATGACTCGGTGGCTTTTACATATTTGTGTGGTTGCTTTCCTCTGCGTCGCTGACTGACTGCATTACCAAAGTAATGTAACAGGCACGCCACCATCTGTGCTTCAATCTGTGAAGCACTATGAAGTCGGACTGTAGAGCAAGACAATGGAGTGATGCCTTTGTGCGGTGGAGCTGCTGAAGCGGCACAGGGTCCAGGCTGAGGGTGAATGAGCAGCAGCAGGTTGTCCAGCCAGGCAGCGGCTAACTCTCTCCACCTGATACACAGCCCTAGAAGGTCAACTCTCTACACTTCACTGGACAAGATCGCACCCTGTCCAGCATCGGTCTACAAATCCGAGAAATTAGGCGTAATGAGTAGTGACACCACACAAGGGATTCATGTTATGTATTCTAAAGCCAGCTGGCTCGGCTCCCGCTCCCTGAACGGACTTAAAACATTTACAGGTCGGGTCAGCAAAACAGGGAATGAAATATGCCCCTGTCTGTCACCCAAGCACCGCTCTGGATACTTTACCCTCTGACCAGCCGCAAGCTTTGAATACTTCAGACTGTCTCAGAGACCCAAGCCCGGGGGGGGACACCTGTGGCATGTGCTCCGCTTATCTCTTACTGCGGATGAAAACATCATCCAAGTGCAGAAATCTGTCGTGATTAGTACTGCTCATATAGGATATATACCTTGTCTGTGGCTTAAAGAACCTGAGGGGAACATTTTCAATCTTGTTGCCACAGCGAGCACTCAGCATATTTCAAGGAGTAAGTCACTCTGTGAGCTCGGTGTTTGGAGTGGCAGGGAAACTGTCACGCTCCTGTCAGTGCAGGACTGTTGGCCCAGTGCGGCAAGAAAAACAGCCGAGGCGAGGGAGCCAAATAAATCATGTCTAGCTAACACGTTCTGCAAGATAATAGTAATATGTGGGATTTATATAGCACTTTTGTAAACACTCAGAGATGAAGTGATGTTGAAATGAATAGTCGTATGTTAAACGGATGACTGAGTGATTTTGTTTAATTGGCTCTCCGTGTTTTCATCAACTTAGATGTTTCCAGGGATCTCTTTCGTTACTTTTTCCAGCAAAACAGCTCCAGTGCTGGTTCTGGGCTGGTGCTAGTGCCGGTTTGGAGCCAGTTGCTTTTCCACTGCTTAAGAGCCACGTCCACCAAGTCCAGCACATCAAAATGTGTATTTCTCTGTAGCTGCCCATTGCTGCTCGACCTTTTTTTTAGTCTTTCTTTAACTTCTTTTGCTGTTTCATCACATATGGTATCTTTGCTTGTGCAGAGAGAGATCATTGATCTCAGTAAACCCACCTACAATCTGGGAGTTTACTCTGTCCCCAACCTCTAATATAGCTGGTTCTGGCCCAGAAAAGAAGCAGAGCTACTCTGGAACCAGTGGAAACAGAAGGAATGGTTGCAAACTAAGAACCAGGCCTAGGAGAATCCCACTTGTCTCCACCCAGTCTTTACTTCCTGTCATCTGGATAATCGCTTTCTCATTTCCTCCTGGTCTGGTTTCACATCTGTTTTACATAGCATGTATCATATCGAAGCATCATTCATATCATGTGCTTTTAGCGTAGTTTAGTTAATACAATTTTTAATATGGATTTTCACTTATACAATACGATATAGTTTCTCTGATGTGACATACCTGACAGTGCTGTCAATGTATGCATGAAAGTGAAAGAGCCAGGGATCTGAGCACTGGAATGAAGTGGTACAACATTTCACCCAGGAGAGAAAATGAAGAACTACAGAGAGAGCATAATAAACAATGGCAGCTGTCGGGTTGTTGTAAAAGAAAAGAAACTGTGTGCCTGCCTAACAGAGGTGAGACTGTTGCGCTGAGATAGCTGCTGTGGTTACCAAACAGTCTTATCACGTCTGTCCATAGACATCATTTATCATTTTGGGTGTGTTTGATGACTTACTGGGCGTGCGGGTGGGGTTTCTCAACACCCAGCTCCTGCTCTATGTGTCAGCTGCCACAGTAATGAGCTTCTCCGCAAAACATCGCTCCAAGGTCTAATTTACATGCTGAAAAGTGGTGTAGCCACTAAAGAAGCGGGAGGCCACCAACGGACGGTATGACATGATACATAGATGCTTTGGAGTTTTTTTTTCTTTTGCCTCTCTTTCTATGACATTTTGGAGATGCATAAAAAGCAACAGTCCGTGTGACCTTCGTGACTGTGACTGGGAGTGAGGCAGCTCCTGTGGATACATGATGCAGCTGTCACATGTCACATGTGAACATTCCTCCAGTGGTACCTCTTCATGCAGATATTCCTGTCCGTTTTTTAATGTACATGAGGTGAACCGCACCTTATTTGGTCCGGTCGTCATGTGTGGCTGAGTCCTGCACAGTTATTTAAACCCGACTGAATTACAATGTGTGTCACACCACTTTGAGAGCTTCTTCAGTTCATTTAATGATAAAAATCAATTAAAATCCATCATCTTTTCATTCACCATGGCAACATTTATTGAGGTGATACTACTGTGATGTTTCATTGTCAGCAACATTTCACAAGGGCATGTATGAGAGAGGACCACCACATTTAAGAGGGTATGAATAAAGCCATCTCATCCATTCAGTCACTTTTCATTTTTCAGACCTGCTTTATACCCAAACGGTATCACAGGGTCCTGCTGGAGCCTCTCCCAGCCCACACAGGCAGTTAATCCAGCCTGGACAGTCACTAATCCATTTGACTATAACCGGCCTCTGTTGGTCAGGTGGGATTTCACTGTTTAACCTGTAACTTGGACAAGTTCCTCTTGAGCTCTCTACCAAGTTCAAACCAATAGAAAACATGAAAAAGTAAATTCATATTATTTTGTCATAGTTCATTAAACTTGATCTTGATCTTGATCAAGATGTGCATTATCAATAATGATAATAACAACTTGAAAATGATCATACAGTTACAATATTTGAATAAAAAACATGATGAAATGGCAATTATTGTTATGTTTGTTGACATTGTTCTCGTTGTTCAACATTACTAGATTCTTTCCATGTGTGCAGACTTTGTCAGAGGAGAGGGACAAAGAAAAAGTAGCGCATGCTTCAACTCAGACCCAGGAATAGAAGTAATACATGTGTTTCAAGCGATAGTTTTGCTCTCTTACAAATACCCTTGTGAGTTTTCAGACCTGGGTTTGTTATGTGTGTGTTAAGCCTTTGTCCTTAAATGGTAAATGGACCGGCTGTATTTAACTTTTCTTGTCTTTATGAACACTCAAAGCGCTTCACTGCACCAGCCGTTTCCTCACATTCACACACTGTTGGCAGAAGCGACCATACACCATATATGGATAGTGTCATGACATAACTGGAGCTTTCCATCATTCTGAACCCGTTCTGAGTGTTTTGTGGTGCAGGAATACAAATTATACCGTAAAGACTATCATACATATAGCAGAGCCTCACCTGTATCTATTGTTTGTCTGGCCTATACTTCTGTTTGCTCAGCATTGTGTGCAGAAATGCAGAAAATGTGATTGTATTTAATGTTTGCTCCCAGATCTCTGAGCCATTGTTATGGTGAATGGAAGAGAGATTCAACTATAGATATGAAATCATTACAAAGTAGATTATAAATACTTGATTATAAAAACCCCTGGTCATGGATCGTTGAACAAGGATATTGCTCAGTGCTTGAGAACATGAATAAGTTACTCACAGACTTAACTGGTGTTTTATCCATTTTCTCAACCTGCTTCACAGTGTTGTGGGAACTGCTGGAGTTCATCCCACTACCACACCTTTCCACTTGTAATGATTACTTGAAGTGTTTTACAATATTCACGGGTTCATAAACTGCCAGGAATGACTTCTATGCATAGAAATCACTTCATAGATCACACTCATCACGAGCAACGAACATCTGTATACACCTAACAGCCCAGTCTTGTAAATCTGTCGTCATATATGAATTATGTTTTAAATAGATAAAATCTTAGGATTAAATGTGAAGCAAGCTGTGTGGCACGCTTCTCACCTCTTCGTCTCTGGTCTTAATGTTGGCAGATCCGCTTAATTCCTTGGAGCCAGGAGCAGCTCATAAAATGTCTGTTGTTGTACTGTATATTCAGGAGAAAGACTCAGTGGGAATTTCCTTCCTTGAGGAGAACGCGTAAACAGCCAAACAGTAAACCCTTTCAGAGCTCTCTTCCTGACACGAGCTGATGATAGTGCAACAATCTCACTTCATTGAGCTCTGTCATGTAATTTGCACCTCAAGTCTTTTCATCAAAGCATGCTCAACACACTTACAGACCCGCCAACAAACCCTAGAAAACTGAATAATTGAAATATAAAATGCAAAGCACAATAAGATTCTATGGCGTGTTCTTGTACAAAGCGGTGGCATTATCCGGATTTTGAGAGGCAGGAAAATGTTTTGCACGCTTTTGCCACAATAGCTCAAGCAGCCCCAGAGGAAATGGCTTCAAGGCCGTGGAGCTGCCTGTGACATACTCATGTGATGGACAGATTATTTTCTGAAATGAACTGAGTTCCGGTTATAAGATCTGCAGAGGCAGCATTCACATCTACTGTGCAAGTGTTACTAAAGTTGGAGTTAAATTGTCCTGAAAAAAACAGCCCAGGCCATCACTTCCTCACAGGGCTGTTAAGTTTTATGTTTGTTTGCTTTGTTGCCTAATTAGTTTTGAGGCATCAAGGACGGAAACCACAGTTTTCTGCTTAATGAAATAAATAAAGATGTTTTTGTTTGTCTGCTTGACTGATAAAAATGTTGGGAAAATTGTCCCAAAGACAAACGGAAATGAATGATTTCCATATTTACTAGATGGCTGAGGTACAGTAACTGCAAACTAATCATCGGGCTATAATTTTGTATGCATGCAACTTACGGGATGCAACTTTGATTTTCTGAACATGCTTTCCATGGACCTGTGTCCAGTCCTGTATTTTTTCGCTAAAAATAGAGCGGTCATGCCGTCTGTACTGTATCACTCACTGTAATTTTTTTAGGTGTCCGACATTTGTTTCACCACAAATTACACATCTGCTTCCAGATGAATGGCTGTCGGCATGCGAGGCAAGGCCTTGAGTCGACACATGTCTGGCATCTCCGAGTGCACGTCTAAATACATACAGTTGTTTGAATATGGTGCTCGTGTCTTTGCAGCTTCTCTGTTTCGCTTCAACGTCCTGTCCCTGGCATACTTCCTCTACCTGCTGCTGCTGCCCTGGTTCCTCTGTCCCAACAAGCACACAATCAGAGGTAAGATCATCAAAGGTTTGTATGCCGGGTGACTCATGGAAATTTACTTCCTGAGAGCCAAAGTTTCTCAAAATAAGGAGCCATTTACACATCAACATTTTTGGATGAAAAGGCAAAAGTCTTATTGCATTTTGGCTGTTGCAAGCTACAATCCCAGATGGCACTTTTCCTGGGTTTTGTGCTGTAACAGATCTTGTTTGTCTTGTAATAAATCTTCAGCAGTTTTCCACGTCTGCTTGGACAGATTTGTGTTATAATATCCCATGACTTCTAAATGCCACTGAGATGTGCCTGCTCGAGGAGATAAGATGTTGTCCTCAGCAGCAGCTGCTGATATTTTCCTGATCTAATGATCAAGAGTTCAAGGGAGGCTTTGTTTTTGTGGGTCATGAATAGGAGGAGATGATAGGAAAATGTGCAATCTACGCTGCTTTTAATCATGTAAAGCACTTTGTGCTGCAGAAGTGCTCTATAAACAAAGATTGATTTGATTTGATTTGATTTGCCTTGGTTACATTAAAGACAAGTGTCATGTATCATCCTGACACTTAACGACTATCTCGATAGTAATTTTTAGTAACTACAGGCCGATAGAAAATCTTTATTTTTAGTACTTGGAAAAACAAATACATAAAAAGTTGTTGACAAAAGTTATGGATTAGTTAAGGATCAGGTGAAAGTTTTGTCTGACAGAATTTATAAAGGATATCTAATTGTGCAATGCAGCACACACAATATATCCAGTTATAAAGCCACCAGTATGTATCTGGTCACGCACATAATTAAAAGCTCTTCATTTATCTCACTTACTCTCAGCTGCCTTTGTCACTCACCTTTACTCACCAAAACAATTTATTTGCAATTCCACTCTAATCCGCAGTCGCTCCAGTCATTTATAAAAAGCCTCAGCATAATATTTACATGACTGCTTTAACCTCCCCTCTTAGTGCCTTTCATCATGTTTCAAAGGGATTCTTCTGAAAGGTTTACCCAGTGCCTGATACACAACAGGCTGTTGAAATAATGACGGCTCAAGCTTAAATACCTAAAGAAACCCCAACTAATTTAAGACCCTCCTCTCAAGATCATGTCGAACACAAACAACTGCAGACGATTTGACAAAGACTTTGAGGCACAGCCAGTGAGGCACAAGCCAGGGCTGGGGTGAGGGCATGTGATGTATCATCAGGAGCAAGTTCTCCAAAGTAAATGTCAAATTTCTAATGTGCTGCACATTGATTTGTACCAGTGACTTGACTCCATTAACATGGTGCTGATAAAGGTCACAGAGGAAATGATGTGTAATGTTGTGTGATGAGTGTCACTTTGATTTGACTGCATGTCGATTCCCTCTTCTTTCTTTTGCTCCTCTCTCAGGTCACACGGGTCGGTTTATCAGAGCGGTGTTTTGCACCAGTCTACTATTTGTTCTGGCTCATGTCTGCTTCCAGACTGTACTCTACACATATCCTCCCCTCAACATCGCCATAGGGGACAACTGCTCACAATGGGACACGATAACCAGACATATAGGAGTGTCCAGGTAAGTCACAGATGTAGAAAATGTTGAACCAGAATGTTAGAAAAGCATTATTTTTCATGGAAGCAAATGGAGAATAGTTCGAGAAAAAAAGTGTATAACAATCCATTGATTGTTGTTTTTTGTAGGCTTCCCTTGGAAGACCCCTGGAGTGTCTTACGTCTTCTGTGTCCTGACATTGGTGTGTGTGTGGTTGCCTTGGTAACAATGATCCTCTGCAGCAAACTGGTCAGAAATAGAGAAATGGTCGCTGCAGCTAACATAACATCGGTGAGTGCGTTGTTTTATCGTTCAGGCCCAAATGTTTTGTTGAAATTCCTCAGTTTTGATTTTACTTCAAAAACCTTAATGTCAATGACGGCCATGTTTTGTGTCGCAGTGAGCTTGCATGCTAACCAGCTAGCTTTGAACTGCAGGGTGCACAAAATAGAGCCTGCTCATGTCAACACGGGGAATTACTCTCAGGCCTATTTTGATTATTCAAGTGAAAAATACAACTGTAGACTTTCTTAGGAGGCTCTGTTTGCATGTACCTGTCCTCGTTCAGGTACACAAGTGAATGAAAGATCATGACTGCATCGGTGAAGTTTCTGTTGAAATGTCAGTGTACATGCTCCCTCAGTGCCCGAATCCCCTTTTGATTCTGACTCAAACATAAAACGCTAGATGAGTGTACAACACACGCTACATAGGTGCATCGCTACCATCACCACTAGCGTTGCTAAGCCAAGCTACACCGAGGAAGAGCCACTGCGTCACTCTAGTGTGGCTCTACAAATTTAAATGGTGACTAATGTGTGCAAAACCAAAACATTTCACTCTTTATGATTCCTGGTGGAGCGTTACATTACAACCAACCAAAGAGGCCACGTCGACCCATCTCTCACTGAGCTCCCCTGGCTGCCTCTAGCATCTCACATTAAGTTCCAAGCCACTTGTGTTTGTGGTTGCTGAGTCTGCTCCCTCTTCCTTAAACCCTAAAAACCCTAAACCTAACCCTGGCTCTACCACCTTTACAAGCATTACCATCCAGAGCTTTCAGACTTGTAGCTCCCTGATAATAGAAGAAGCTACCATACAATACCAGAGCAGGTTTTAGGCGCCCATACACTTTCTTCTCTCTACCCATACTACTACTATCTCCTTTTAACTAGCACTTTTACTACTGCACTCTTATCCCTTGGTCGTCTGTGGAATGCAGAGCAGTATTTATTGCTACACTATGGTCTCTTTTTGGGTGTAGCTTGAATGTTTTTCCCCCTGTGTAAGCTGCCTCGGATAAAAGTGTTTGCTAAATGACAGAATGTAAACGTAAACATAGGATAGAATATGTAGCTTAAGTCTTTACTAGCAACCAAAAGTATAGTTTCACAGATCGAATGTCATGTCGTAAATGTGGTATGTTTGTTTATAGTGACAGTGTTTATAGTTTTAAAGTTAGATGCATGGTTTATAGTGGGCCACACATGCTTATTAGCAGTCCTACTGATTTGCTGACAGCTCTTATGGATGGATAGATATTTATGCTATTTAGGAATAAGTAATGGAAGCCTCCCCTAGGAAATACAATTTACAGCACAGTAGAATAAGGCAGAAACAGCACACAGACAGAAGTGAGCAGGAACAGTATTGGAATGAGGTGGAAAATCTCAAATATACACAAAATACACAATACAAATACATACATACGTAGAAGCAGGAGCAGTTGTGTTTGGAGTTACTGTATGAGTTATTATGACTATAAAATAATGATAAATAATGATGATAATGATCATTCATGGATTTATTGTTTAAAGTTACCACTTAATTTATCTGTGGGGTCAGTTACATCCCATTAGACAGAGGATTATCTGAGCCAGCCGTCCATCTCTCTCTGTCTGGATACTTTCTACAGCTCCAGAGTGACATTTTGTGGGAGGAGGCCTTCTGTGATATTCCTGTCTCTGTAATGAGAAACCTAATATCTTTGCCATCTGTTGGTGCATATCATGATACTTTAACCTATATTTGACAGTATGAGTATGTCATTACCACCCTCTGCTGGTCCCACATTCAGACACAGACCATAATCAGAAGCATTTCCCAAGAAGGGAACTTTTCCAATGATGATATGATGGATATAAGTGGGAGAACATAAAGACTTCTACAGTTGTGTGCCTTTATTTCTTTGCATACCTGAACGTAGGTTGGGTGCACACAAGCTGTTTACATCACGTCCTGTCTCTGCTCAGATTCTACTCAGAATCTACATTTTAGCTGCATCTCAAAATGTGAAAATGTACACATTTTGTACCTGTTGAGCATCTATGGCTGGGTATAGGCTATTGTTGTAGGTCTCTAGTTTTTGCCTGGTTTTCATTGACTGTCCAACCTCTATCACAAATCCTTGCTCAACTTCAATTAACTTCAAGTTCAGTTTGCAAATACAATCTGAGCGCAAGGCTTTTTTACTATTCACTGTTGTGCAGTTTGAGCAAGAAAAAAGATACGAGTGATGCAAATATTCCCCACTATAGGGGAAATTTCCCCTCCGCTATCTTATCGTATGAAGTGTCACAGTTGAACCAGTGTACAGGTGCTCTGAGCTGAACACTGCTCCATGGATGAGCAACTCTCTATCTGCTCCTCTCCCACCGCAGCTAGAAGATGATGAAACAGGGGATGAGGAGGAGGAAGAGGAGGAGGAAGAAAAGGAAGGAGCGTCAGGAGATGACGAAGAAGAAGAGGAGGAGGAGGAAGAAAGGTCACTATCTGGTGACCCTGAAGAAGAGGTTTCCACAGCCACCAGAGCCAAGCAGCTGGCAGAGCGTCTGAAGGTCGCAGCCCGGAAAGTTCTGCGGGACCTCGGCAGAATCCTGGCCATCGGTCTGCTGGCTTTGGCCGGTAAGATCTGCGTCACGATGTCAACTTTTTACATGAGAACGCAACTGAGCAATCACAATCCTCAAAGAAAAAAGGGACAGGGAGAAAAATGGAAAGAGAGGAAGAAGAGGAAGAAGTCTGAGGAAATGTTGTGACATCTTCTGAACCTAAAAGCATTTCTCCTGAAAACTGCCAAAATACAGTGATTTCAACACTTTAACATGTCGTTTTTCAGGTGCCAGTTACAGTTGCATTGCGTGATTATTGAATGAACTTGTTTTTGACCTCTCCTTCTTCTTCTTCTTCTTCTTCTTCTTCTTCTTCTTCTTCTTCTTCTCTTACCCACCCAGGCATCACACTACCCTCTGCCTTTTCAGCCATCTACTTCTTGCTTTTCATCAGCATATGCACATGGTGGGCGTGCCACCTTCCCATCAGCCACCTGGGGTTCAACGCTCTCTGTGTGATGGTGGGCTTCTTCACCTCGGGGCACATGGTTTGTCTGTACCTGTACCAGAGTCTGCTGGCCCAGGCCCTGTTCCCCCCACACAGCCTGTGGGCCAGGTGAGGCTGCAGCACATGAGGGCACTCTCTCTTCTCTGTCTTCAAATGTCGCCGTTGTTTCCACATTTTCACACTCTGCGTCTAATCCTGTCAAGACTCTTTGGTCTGAAGGCCATCATCGTGCCCGGGAACTGCTCCTCGCCCGACGACTTCAACCTGAATCACGATCATGACTGGCCGGTGTATGTCAACCCAGGAATACTGTTCCTCCTCTACATCACCATAGCAACCGTCCTCAAGACAAGCTGCCATCAGCCTCCCAATAAGGTACCAATGGCCTGTAAATAACAAAATATCAAAAGGTTAGTTGATTAATTGGGGCATGATACAAAACTATGATCGTATTTTGCATCATATCATATGTTACTCAAAGGATGTTGATAAATAGCATGAAATTACATTTCTTCAGAATAATTACCCAACATGGCCGCCACTGCCAGCTATTTGCACACATACGTGATTGTGGCAGAGCGGGCGGATTTAAAATGGGACAAAAGTCTCGAAAAGAAAAAAAAAACTCACGACACATTACTTGCAGCTGTACTTTGTGATCAGAATCGTCTTATTCATTTAACAGGATAATGAGGAGCAGACAGAGGAGAAAAAGAAAGTGCTGGAGGATGAGATGGTGGAGTTAAAGTCATGGAATCAACAGAACGATAACCATGAAGACGACACACAGGTGAATAGTCCTTTCTTTTTGAATTAGGAACTTTTTATGGCTTTCGCTGTCCTCTGCACAAGAAATAACAATATCACACTCAATCTTATACCTGTATAGTCTACACATTGAATGTGTGTGACATTTAATACCTGTATCTTTATGTTCTCCTCTCTTTTAGCTCATGCTCCTGTCTGTGGGAACAGAACAAAACCAAACAGAAACAGAGGATGGAGAGAGTCCACCACATCCTGGTATAAACACTAACTAAGTGACATTAATAGTATGAGTCTTTTAAAAGATGCTGTCATGAGAACAAACTGTGCAAACCACTGAGTAACAGCCTTGTATTTTGAGAGGATTCCTCATACTGGACAGTTTATGTTGCACATGTAACAGGCTTTTGGTTTAATTTCACTTGTGGACAATCTATGCAAAGCAGCAGGCCTGTGCCCCCAAACTGAATGTGCAACAGTGTGAGTAAGTTGCGTGGGTGCGATGATAATTAAATTCCTTCTCAGGAACTCACATCACTGCTTTGTTAAACAGCTGGGCTCATGCCAGCAGGCCTGATGACAGTAGCTCACCTTTGTACCTGTGTGTTACATTAAAGTGAGTTTACAGAGAAGAGTTTGCACTACCATAAACAGTAAAAATAGAATATGAAATGCCACTCTTGCTTCAAGCTGTGGTTGGACTGTGCAAGGCACACAGACGTAGCGCAGTCTGAAGCAACATTTCTTAAATCAGAAGGTGCAAAAAGTTTTAAGAAAGTCCAACAACTAAACAGCTGCTGGGGTGTCTTACCAACAGGCTTACAGACCAAGGGTCAAATTCATCTTGCAACATCTTAATGTGAGGAAATATTTCTCTACAAAACTGCTTCCATAGAAATTAAAAAAGAAACAAAATCAATTGTTGATTAACAAGACTGTACAGGAATCCAGTCCAGGACAGGGCAAGGCATCACACGCAGTTAAAAAAAAAACCCAAACATTTACTTTAATCTACTTATTTCATATGCAACCTAGATAAACCTAAATACCTAGATTCTAGGTATTTCCTTCTATTCAATAATACCCAAATCAGATAAAATGAGCGAGCTTAAAAAACAAGTGATCTGAGAGAAGATGTTTACTAGTGCAAAAATTTAGAACAGCTGTCAGAGAAAAATCCCATCCCTTCCCGATAATTTTCTTTTTCCGTGTGATACTGAGTGGTGTGTTTTCCTTGGCAGGTGCGGATGACATTCCCAGGGAGCAGCAGAGTGAAAGTCCTTTTTTCCTGTTGGGAAAGCTGGTGATGCAGCAGAGCTACGTCTGTGCTCTCATAGCCATGATGGTAACTATTGGAGTAACGTAGTAGTATAGCTTATAAACTTTTCCAAACGATTAATCAGTACAACTGATTTCCATTGAGTTAGGTTTCCTCAGGGTGATAGCTGCATGGTGCACCCTCATAAAAGCACTACCACTACCACCAACCAAAAGTAATGTGATAGAGCAAAAGTGAAAAGTGTACGACATACAGTACATTTCTCTGCTATGCTTTTTTAAAGTATGAATACAGGCACTCTTTCAAAATAAGAGTGCCACGCTAAAAAATCAGAATCCAAACCGTTGCCAAAATCATCCTGGCTATTGCGATGATCCTCGTCCTCGTCAAGCAGATTTCCAGAGTGAGTAGGAGGCTCTTGTTTGACAGATGGCTGTATTTTTCAGTTTGACTGAAATTTCTCCATTTTTCACAGCCGTTTTTCCACCACGTCTGCAGTCAACGAGCCAAAAACAAACATTTCTCCGACTGTCAATCTCACGCGATCTTGCAGTTTCTATCCGGTTTCACATTGAAAAACTTCTACGGCATTTATAAAATCATTATTATATGAAAGATGTACGTTTTTGTGCTCGTATTATTAGTATTTTGTATATATGTTTAAAGAAAAGAAGCCGTTTTTTGGGGTCGCTCCGTGGTTGCTGAGTAAGTTACTGTAGTTGCTATAGCAACTGCTAACAACCCCCTGGCGCCGCCCCTGGTAAGATCCCTGCTCTGTGTCCTCGTTGGTCAGGTCTGGAGCATCACATACCACAGCTGGCTGACCTTTGTGCTGCTGCTTTGGGCGTGTCTCATCTGGATCCTGCGAGCCAGGTACCCCCAGTGCCCGGCTGTGAAATGTGTCTGTGGCTGTTGAATTCTCAGAAACTGGTCAAACCGGAGGCAATCCATCACGATTGAGTCGTCTCTGAAGTCTGACCTCTCTCTCTCCTCGCACAGACGACATGCAGCCACGCTGTGCTCCCCCTTCATCCTGCTCTACGGCCTGGCTCTGTGCTGCCTGCAGTACGTCTGGGCCATGGAGCTGGAGCCGGAGCTGCCGACCACAGTGGGAGCCATGAGCCTCAGGCAGCTGGGACTGGACAGGGCAAAGTACCCCTGTCTCAGACTGGGAGCTATGGTGAGATGATGCTGGGAGTTCAACTGGATCTGGCTGCTGCACAAATCAGCATTTCATTCATTTCTTCAGCCATGACCTGTTGGGTCTGGGATCTGTTGTCACCATGCAGATTTTAAAACAATTGATCTAAAAAAGCCAAAGTTTGTTTTCTGTACCAGTCACAACCAGAGCACATTGCCTGTAGCTGTATAACTCATTGTGTAACTATTCTGATTCTAGTGTTTTCTTCTTTTTTTTTGTGTCTCCAGCTTCTGTTCACGTTAACTTTCTGGCTCCTGGTTCGACAGTCAGTAAAGGAAAACTTCAGCAAAAAGAGGAAAATGACTACGCCTCTGCAGAAAGTCACAACAGGAGGTCAGACACACTCACACACACTCACACACACACACACTAATACACACACAGAAATTTGGTGAAATTCAGTTTCAGAATTTGTATTTCTAGTTACATGATTCCCATTAGTTTTACAGTCCTTACATTTTCGGATAAATGAAAGCGTGAACATCTGACCTCTGTCTCCACCTCTGACCCGGTCAGCAGAGGAGGCTGGGAATGAATCGGTGCTGAAGGTTCTGGGCGGCATGGTGATGAGCTGCTATGCCAAATACTGGATTTATGTGTGCGGAGGGATGTTCATCATGGTCTCCTTCGCCGGGAAGCTCGTCGGATACAAGATCATCTACATGCTGCTGCTGCTGATCTGCCTCTGTCTGTATCAGGTAGGAAGGCTTTCACTCTTACTCTTCTGTCACACTGTTGTCAAACATATCCACAAAATCCACAAATTTCTTGATCTTTCCCAGGTGTATTACGCTCTGTGGAGGCGTCTGTTGAAGATCTTCTGGTGGCTTGTTGTGGCCTACACCATGCTGGTGCTGATCTCCATCTACACGTACCAGTTTGAAGACTTTCCAGGCTACTGGAGAAACTTCACTGGCTTCACAGAACAACAGTAAATCTCTCCCCAAAGCTCGAGCCTGTCCGGTATCCCCTCTACCCAAATGTCCATATTTCCCATGTGGAAATGAACATATTCCTCTGTCCCCCTTATACCGTCAGGCTGGCAGCCATCGGCCTGGAGATGTTCGCTCTGTCTGAGCTCTTCACCAGCATCCTGATCCCCGGCTTCTTCCTGCTGGCGTGCATTCTGCAGCTGCACTACTTCCACAAACCCTTCATGAGGATCACGGACATAGAGCACGTTACACCTCTACGCAAGTAACTACCGAGACGCTCTTACTCTCCATAGCACACGCTGTTTGAAACTGCTGCTCTGTTAACGAGTGCTTATGTTTCATTTTTGTCTGACTTTATTTGCATGCAGCCAAATTTAAGATCATCTAACCAAGTGTGAGCCATTTTTGCAGGAGGAGAATAACATTTGATAGATGATATCACATAATTACAACCGCCTGAATGTCTTGAAAATGATTCCTATGTGGGACCTACCTCTGGTTTTATGTCGTGCATTAGTTCCCCGTTTCTTTAACTTTGATCCTCAAAATCGAAATAATTTGGCAGTTGATTATCCAAAGGAAAAAAATCAGTTTAGTGTCCGAATATTTTCTTTGAGTCGTGATGTCGGACTTTAAGTGAATATTCAGCATCTCATCATTCATATCTGATTTGTATGGTGGTCTTTTACATAACATAACACTTCTCCACTTTTTTATTAACCAAAGACACAATCTGCCCCCAGAAAGAAGAGCAGTGAGCGGACTGAGCCGGTAAATTCTGCTAATGTGAACTTTGAAGAGGAAGACCTGGTCCCCAACATGGATGAGGGATCCGACGATGAAGGTGAAACAAACAGAAACAACAGCAAACAAACAGCAACAAATATTTCCTCACTCCTCCCTTCTTTCTTCTAATTTGAAGAAGAGGAACAATAGGAGAATTATTTGATCCTCACAGGAATTGAAACTCAGGACCATGTGAGCTGTCCACTGAAAGCTACACATTCAAGTGATGAGAGAAAGAGGAAGCGCTTAAGTGAAGCGTGAACTATGTAGAAATAGATCAGTAGTCCTTTTCACCTTTAGTTGACTTAAATATAAATGTATAATATGTTTACAAGACATGAACTCTAATTTCTCCGATATCCTTATCATAAATGAGCATTAGTTGGTGCTATTAAGCACTTTTGCCTATTTTCCCCCCTGTATGTTTTTTCCTATTATTTTTCCGACACCCTCCTCTTACCCACTGACTTTGTGTGCCTCTCAGTGGAGCTGATGCCCAGTAAATGGGGTCTGGTGATGGACAGGCTGATGGTTCTGTCCAGGCGGTTCTCCGACACCCTCACCAAAATTCAGGTGTTTCTCTGGAGGCTTCTGGAACTCCACATCCTGAAGATGGTGGCCTTCTTCTCCGTTTGGGTTGCTCTGGAAGAGGTAAAGGCAGCGTTTGCTGCTGGCTCTGCATGTGCAAAGAGTCAGTGCATGTGAAACAGATTTTTCAGATGACAATCATGATCTTAAATTTATGTTTTCTCTATATGCTCTCTATATGCAAATTCACATTCATTTATGCCACATTTTAAGGGGATTTTCCACTGTTTTAGGCTGATGTGTAACTATAAGGTCAATTCCACTGAGACCATCTGTACAGGATGATATTATAATTGTACAAAGTTCACATTAGGGAGCAACTTCTCATCAATGAGAGCATGTATACATTTTGTTCAGGGAAAAGTAAAAAAGGAGATCCTTCCCAAAGTGGGAAGAGTGGAGTGTGCTTTTCACAGCTGCTGAAAAATATTCATAGTGGAGATAATTAACCATGTCTCAGCTGTCTGATTTGTGCCGCCTGCATGTGGTAAAAACAACACAATGAGTTGCCTTGCAACAAGGAGTTCACTGGTTCATGTCCAAGTTAGAAAAGTCCCTTCATTATGAGCCAATTTCTGTGTGTGGGCGTGGGTTTTGGGGTACAGTTTGGGGTACAGTTATATAAGACGGGGTGGATGGTGCGTTACGTATGGTGCATGGTGACCTAAACCTCTGCGCTGTCCCCCAGCCGTCTGTGATGAACCTGGTGCTGGTGGTCCTGTGGTCTCTGGCGATGCCCTACAGTCGCTTCAGGCCCATGGCCTCCTGCCTGTCCACCATCTGGGTCTGCGTCATCATCGTCTGTAAGATGCTCTACCAGCTCAGTGTGGTCAACCCTGTCATGTACTCCAGTAACTGTAGCCTGGTGAGACACGCACACACACACACACACACACACACACACACACACACACACGCACACACACACACACACACACACACACACACACACACACACACACACACACACACACACTTCAAACTTCAATAATAATAATTATGGAAGTTATCCAGTCTATTTTCTTGACGTGCCCTACAGTATATTTAACCAGTGTCTTTCCCACTTAGTGTGTAATTCAGTGTATGAATAATTGGCCAGTTAGTATGTTTGAGCTGTATGTGTCATTGATATTAAATACACTTTTTTTTCCCTTTACAAGTTATCAGCTGCTCTAGGGACTGCATTTACTCACATCATGCTACTTACACAGTTCTGCTGATCAATTTAAAAACATCCCAAATTTCTGAAAAAGGGGCAAGGGTCTTGCCACATCCAGATCTGGAAATAAACTAATAAATGCAATAATCTTTCCCTGATGTTGAATTTCAGTGATATTGTCATGTGTGCATTTGGAAGTTGGCTTTATCCACGTGTGATGAAAACAAAAAACAGATTGAATTAATCAATGAAGAAAACTTGTTTTCCCCCGGGACTTGTTGGAACAGCTGCAATTAGATTTGATGTGATTTATTTGATTTAATCTGACCGTTGTGTGGACTAGAGGGAGCGGGGGATTGACTATTATTCCTGATTTGGCTGCTTTTTTCTTCTTCTTCTTCTGCTTCCCCGCAGCCTCTATCCAATGAAACTAACCTGCAAGAAGAGGAGGTGAACAGCTCCTCTCTCTACATAGAGCCAGTGGATCCAGCCAAGTGGTTCGGCATCAGGAAGGATGCCACGGTTCTGGGATACAGCAAGGTATGTGTCTTCAGCATGTGACATGCTGAAAACATGCTGCTCATTTTCCAACAAATATCTTGATTTTTCATTTTTTGTCCATTTCTCAGAACCATCTGATAGTGCTGATGCTGCTGGTGTTCGAGGCCACGGTATATCGCCACCAGGCGCACCACTTCCGCCAGCTCCAGCGTTCCCCGCCCGCCTTCCCCACTCTGTTCCCCTCCGCCACCAGGGACACGCTGGACAAGGGTCTCGTACCCTGCCTCAAGTACCTCCTCAACTACGTCTTCTACAAGTTCGGATTAGAGGTATCGCCTCATCATGAACATGTTGGAACTTAAAATGACAAACAAAACAAAGACAGAAGCTTCGTGTTTCAAAACCTAAAGGAGAAACCAGAGATCTTCCTCATCCAGCTGACCGGAAATCACAAAATAGTCACTGACTCATATATTTTGTCCCTGTCTTGTTTAAACAGATTTGCTTCCTCATGACGGTGAACGTGATTGGCCAGCGGATGAACTTCATGGTGATAATCCATGGCTGCTGGTTGGTGGCCATCTTGGTGAGGAGACGGCGAGCGGCCATTGCCAAGATCTGGCCCAAATACTGTCTCTTCCTGTCCATCTTCATGATCTATCAGTATCTACTGTGTGTGGGCATCCCGCCTGCCCTCTGTATAGGTGAGCCCCCCTTTATGAATGAATAGTAAATCAAGGCTCAGTATGTGCTAGAAAGAAGTAATCACTGTGTTCTTTCTGTGTGTATTTGCTGTGTGTTTTAGACTACCCGTGGCGGTGGAAGACGTCTGTACTCATCAACTCAGCTCTCATCAAGTGGATCTATTTGCCTGATTTCCACACAATACCAAACTCCAAAAACCTCATAGGTCAGTTGGTGTGCTTGTGTCAGTGCATCTGCATTGTATTCATTCATTTTTGCTAACCAAACCAGTTGGCTTTTACCGGGTAGGGTCTGGCTTTTCCCCACATGGTTTGATATATATTACAATTGACTGTTTTACCTGCTCTTCACCTCGTTGTGTCTGGAGCCTGGCTACACCCTGGACATGTCACCAGTCCATTACATGGCACGCTCACTGTGTCGGAGCACACGGAGAACACCCACGCACCGTCACACACACAGCAGGGAGGGGGAACGTATAAACTCCACACAGAAAGTCCTTTGTTCTGACCGGGACATGAGCCAACGAAACTTCAAGGCCATTTTGGTCAGTCAGTTGTAGGTAACCTGACTTGACATTCATAAATCCTGCATTAGGTCAAAGGATATATAAATGACATAATTGTCCTCTGTCCTGGGTGATTTTCCATGTGTTGTAAGGGAAGTACTGTCACAGATGGGGGCAGAGCAGCGGTCCAAAGAATGCAGAGTACAATGAAGTGTATTGTTGTCATACTGCTACCAAACCTAGACCTAGACATGCCACCAGCCGGGCATTGATCAAAAAGAGCTGAGAAATGATGCCAAAGCAGGATTCCTTGACTTTAAATCTCTAAATGCATGGCAGCTTTTAGTTACAGTACGCTGCCAGGTCATAATGCAGGGACACAACTTGGAGCAGAGTGTGGAAACTCAGAGTTCATGGGGTTGAGGGTGGATGGTCTGGCATGTGGCGTGTGAGCCACATGGAAACCAGACACAAGGACGAGGCGCCAGTGTAGTAGAAGCTCCAAGATCCAAGGTTTCGTTTGTTTTGAAAAAAAAACCTGAGAGCAACCATCGAAGACAACCAAGAACAACGTCTCCACTGTATACACAACACAGAGAGAGACAGACTTGGAGAGGGAACAACAGTGGGAAACCTGGGAAGTCCTGGGCAGGAATCCTGATGCTGACCGGCTGTTTGTCTCCACAGCGGACTTTGCGCTGCTCATATGTGCGTCCCAGCAGTGGAAGGTGTTTGAGTGTGAACACACGGAAGAGTGGATGGTCCTGGCAGGAGAAAACACAGACGACCCCGAACCGATGGAGGGCCGACTCTTCAACCCTGCACACAACTTTGTAAACTGCAGGTACGTGTGTGTACGAGAAATTGCCATTATCTTGCCCTGTCCTTCACATTAGAGGCTTCTTTGTTGATCAAATGTGGAAATCTTTCCCCGTCCTCCACCAGGAGTTACCTGGACATGGCTAAAGTGCTGGTGTTTCGCTACTTCTTCTGGATTGTGCTGTCGGTGGTCTTCATCACTGGGGCCACCAGGATCTCCGTGTTTGGACTGGGATACCTGCTCGCCTGCTTCTTTTTCCTGCTGTTTGGTACCCGGCTGCTGGTCAAACCCTCCAGGACCCGCCTCGTCCTGTGGGACTGTCTCATCATCTACAACGTGGCGGTTATTATATCTAAAAATATGTTATCTGTAAGTATGAAGTCCTTTTTGGTTCCTGCAACTTTTAATCCAGTTATGTTAACATTAAAGCAATCCCAAACTATTATAGTAACATTCTCACAAATTGAATTGAAACATATGAATTGTGTCTGTCTGTGTTTCAGATCCTGGCCTGTGTGTTTGTGTTTGAGATGCAGAAGGGTTTCTGTTGGGTAATCCAGCTCTTCAGCCTGGCCTGCACAGTCAAAGGATATTATAACCGTAAGGGCTGTCACGTGTTTGACCCAGGACAAGTGATTCCAGGATAAATATCTGTTGAAAACGCCTTAGATGGCTTTATATAGTGGACTTTAGATAGTGGGCTTTATATAGCAGTGATGATAATGAAGGAAAATAGTTTTGACTTATCATGACAGTTGTGTCATGATCAGTCACACTGACTGAACCTGTGACAGATGGTTGTGTCTAGTAGAACACGTTTTTATGTTGGCTTGTGCTGTGTAGCATTGGGAAAGTTTCCATGTTATTGCTAATTACTGTCATACTTTCAATGACTGTGAAATTCCAGATCGATGCCAATACTGATAAAATAACAATGCAGACTGTGTTATTTGTTCCCGTTTATCCCATTGGTGCATCTTGTTTTTTTGATTTTTTTTCATGACAGCGAAAGAAGCGAGCGACAAGACCTGCAGCCTTCCAGTGGAGGAGGCTGGGATCATCTGGGACAGCATTTGCTTTCTCTGCCTCCTACTGCAGAGGAGGGTCTTCCTCAGTTTCTACTTCCTGCACGTGGTGGCAGAACTGCAAGCTTCAGCCAAACAGGCCTCGAGGTGTGACAGCGTTTTTCAGAGATACTGCCGAGGCCGCAAACACACTGGAACAAGTCAGACACAGCTCATTTGAAAACTAATTACTGCTCAGTATTTCTCTGGCTCAGAGGAACAGACTCGTAGCATAGCTTCATAGCACATGTAGCACGTTTCCTCATGAATGAAAATGAAATATGAATGCATACAGCCTCCCCAGTCCGATGCTGGGGGCGGTGCGGACAGAGGCATTGACAGTTGCTTCTGTCTCCAGGGGCTTCGAGCTCTTCAGAGCCAGCATTGTGAAGAACATCAAGTTCCACCAAAACGCTGAGAAGAAATCTCTGTCCCAGCTCAAGAGATCGTAAGTGTTCCAAGCACAACCGCTACTGAAGCTGCATTACTAGTACTGTGAAGTAAAGGGCTAACATGGCAGAAAGCAAAGTAGATAGTCAAAGTAAATTTCTAGATTTTAGTGGCTTTATTTAAATATTTGCTGAATTCTCGTGGATTAAAGCTGATTTTCTTTTGATCGGCCGCTGTTGCTCCTGGACACAGACTCAGAATGACGAACAGTGAGCGGGCATTAACCAGAAATGAGACAATGGGCGCCATTCTTCGGTAGCTCACGCTTCCCTTTCCTGTTCTCTCCCGTCAGGATGCAGCGGATTCGCTCCAAGCAGCAGAAGTACCGGGATGGACACAAGATCAGCGAGGACTCCAGTGAGAGTCACGCCGCCGGTAGGACTCGCTGGTTAACCGTGTTGGTCAACTTATAGAAAACTAAACGAGTCAATAAACACGTCTGCTGTTGTGTGTCACACAATCAAAACACTCTCAATCAAAGTGGAACAGGGGAACTATTTTCATTTTGTGTCTGTACGTTACTTAATATCTTCCTCAGAAAATATAATCGCACATTTCTATTTTCCATCTTTCTAAATTGTGCTTCATTTGTTTGCAAATTTAATCTTAACCTCAAATACAAAAAACTGGAGTAAAACATTTTAATAAACTCAACTGCTTTTACATGTCTGTTCTGTGCAACCTTTTCTCCAGTCTAACCCTGCTCTTGTTTCTGTACAGAAACCCAAATAGAAAAGCAAAAGTCGGGGAAGAAAGCCTGGCACCGGCCGTGGTTAGACCACGCCACAGGTAGGACACCTGTGACACTGTGACACTGATCCCAGCTCTGATAACCTGTGTTAGACTGGTTCAGACTATTAACTAGGCTTTGTGTCAGACCTCTGGAAACACAGCCTGTTATTGTTTATTATGACTGATGGCTCAACTGTGGCTCTGCTGCACTCGCCTCAAACAAAAACGCTCCACTGCCCCTCAAACATAACTCTGGAACAACTGATATATGATACATGATCCTCCTAAGGAGAGGAGCCGGGTTTGAAGGGAAGCTCTGCTCTCTGCTCTATGTTCAGCAGGATAAAGTGCTTAAAGATGTAAGATGTAAAACAGCTGCACACACTCTACACCCTCTGACGCAGGATGAGGAAAGCCTGGGTCTGGAGGTCTTCCTTCTTCCTTCAATGAGTACATAGTGTATACAGTATCAAATGGGCTCATATGGCATTTGGGTATTCAACTTGCAGCCATATGTAGTCAATGAAGAATTGATTTGAACTGTTTATTATGGTAACTCAATCAACATTCGCTCTCATCTCATCAATATATCTATGAATTCAGATTAGATTTGAATGGAATAAATATTTGTAAAAATGACATGATGTGCTTCTCCTGCTTGCAGTGCTCCACTCTGGGGAGTACTACCTGTTTGAGTCAGACAGCGAGGACGAGGTGGAGCTACAGTCTGAGGAGCAGAAGCCACAGAAACTGACCGCCTCGCAGGTCAGGCTCACGATTTATATGCATTGTGTTGAATCAGTGTACCATTTCTAAATGGGAGTTTAGAAATGGTTTCTGGTCAGACGAGAGTTGACTTTTGCGTCTCCCCTCTCAGCTGGCGTACCACGCCTGGGTGAGCAGCGTGAAGGCGGCTCTGAGGGAACGCCAGAAGAGGCAGAGACAGTCGAGGAGGACTGAAAGACAACGGTTGGAAAGGGAGGCAATAGAGGATTCACACCAGGAGCCCTTCTCAGTAATAGGTGAAATATTCTCGCTTTCTTTTCTTTTTTTTCTTTCAATGCCACAGCAGATGCTACAATGCAAAATCGGAACTGTGACGTCTCCTCCAGTCGTGCCTCTTCAAGTGACCTCTGAACATGTCTTTCTGAGATTTTACACTCGGTGTTAACTCCTCTGTCCATCTCCATGAGATCCTCCCTTTCAAATGAGTTGATTTGATTCCCATTTGCTTCCTGCTCTCATATGGTTGCATATAATAAAATCTTGGAATAAATAGAGGGGAAAAACGAAGCGTTCAGCCTGAAACATGCTACTGAAGCATTCAAATGCAAATAGTGAATATACAACTAACAAGAAAACATTACAGAAAATGGCTTCCAGATGTTCTCAGTGATCTAAGGGCAAAGATTAGTTGTAAATTGCTTACAGACAGTAAGTACTGTGTGTGTATGTGTGTGTCTACAGGTTGTGGGGACAACAATGTGTTTGAAGACCTTGTCACTCAGACGGAGGTGGAGACACCAGAGGAGCAGGAGTCTGGTATATTCTTCCTTCAGTTTTCATCACTTTTGCAACTTCCATCTTTAAATTATTATCTATAGTGGATCAATGGATTCCTCTTTAAGAGTAATAAAAAAAATAGCACACTTATCATATAGTGGCCCATTTAGAGGCCTAGCCTAAGGACTGCAGAGTGTCAACAGGGTCTTGTTGATTTGTTTAGATCAGTGGTCACTAATAGGTGAATCGTGGTCCAAGTCCAGACCCAGATGTCATCCTGTCGGACTGCACAGGCTCTGCATGCTCCTCTGTTCAAACAGTGCAGCTGTGACAGTGGGAGTGACACAAACACACAAGGCACGAGACGGGAAAGTGATATGGCTGATCAAGATTGCCACCAAGTGGAAGAAGAAGGGTTAAACACATTCACACATTGAAAGCCACTGTGATCAGTTCTGAGCTGGGAAGAAAAATGAAAATGTGAACCCACTATTGCATTTGAGAAAAGTTACCAACTAAAGTCCTGCACGGAGGTTACAGGAAAAAAACTGAAATTCATCTTCTACCGATTTACTGGGTTTAATTATTAAATGGGATCAAAATCAGTAGTCTAACTGTTACTATACTATGAAGGGAAATTTAACTTTTCATTTCTTTTTCCAAAAGTTACACACTTGATTGTTGAAAACAATCTATTACTACAATTTATTTTTCTGACTTTATGTTATTCACTATCCATGCAGAGGCTGACTTTTACAATAATGCTAATGTACAATCAAAGCTGGTAAGCAGATGGTGTGAACCTTTGCAGTACAACAGTTGACTTGTTATTGGACAAAGTTGAGTGCTCCCTGGATTAATGTATGTAAGACACCACGCAGATGGAAGTGTTTCCTCTCTCCTCTCTCACCTGGCCCCTCTCTCTCTCTCTCTCTCTCTCTCTCCCTCTCTCTCTGTGCTGCAGGTCACGGGGAGACGGTTCAGAGGATCTTGGACATCCTGCGCTTCTTATGGGCCATTGTCCTGGCCATGGTGGACGGACTGACTCAGTGGCTGAACCTGCTGACCAAACAGTACAGGGAGACCTCCACTGTTCTGTGCAACGAACGCTACTTCATCTTGCACAAGATCGAGAAGGTAAACACACCACGCTGTGAGACAAATGCCGATGTCTAAAAAAGAGATGAGACAAATGCTCATCTAAAAAAACCCCTCATTCAATTCCTTTTTCAATTAGTCAATATATTTCAGGCCTCAGATTATCAAATACCCTGTTAACGCTGTAACTTGATGTCCCCATCTGGTCAGCAGCAGCACGCAGCGTCAGACGATGGAGATGAGAGGGCGTCTCAGGGCAGTGAGGGCTCCACGCTGGAGACCTGTTTGGACGAGACTGATGCAGAAAACTCAACCAGGTGCAGTTCTCAGTTAAAAGAGCACAACAAGAGTTTTTGACATTGATCTAGTGCATGGGTTTTTGTCCTGCATATCAACTTTCAAGCTGGAGTTTTCATTTTGTCAGTTTGTCTTGCATGTGTTTGTGTTTCAGCTGCCTGGCAGTGGACAGCGGTGGTACGACGGGCATGTCTACCCCCAGGCTGAGGCTGCACAGCACTGGGAACCTCCTGAGTCCAGAACCTCAGTCCAGGAGCATGGAGCTGGGATCGGGACACGACAGACAACATCACAGACACTCGAGGACAGCCAGCGAGCTCCTGGGAGACAGGTCGCTACTGCGGACATTCACACCTAAATCACACCTTCATTAGTTTAGTCCCCTGCATGACGTAGCGGTGACTTCCTCTCTTTTTCTCTGCAGGCAGTTCTTCATTGAGGAACTGGAGCAGAGCAGAGACTTTTACGACAACCAGAACCGTGTGCTGAAGCTGCTGTTTGCCCTGTACAACCTGCTGGCAGCCAACTCAGAGCTGGTCTGCTATTTCATCATAGTGCTGAACAATGTGGTCAGCGCGTCCGTCATCTCGCTGGTCCTGCCCATACTGGTCTTCCTGTGGGCCATGCTGTCCGTTCCGAGGCCGACCAAGAGGTTCTGGATGACCGCTATTGTCTACACGGAGGTATGAAGTCGTGAGGGAGCTGTGAGTTTTCTCAGCCTTTGAGAAACAATGGTTTTGTTTTGCGAAAAAAGGAAATGCAGCTACAGGTACTTTGGCCATCTTAGGCACTGAGCACCAGCTTCAAAGGCCTCATCGCTGACAGCTCCCTCCATCCTTTAGAGGGACGATCACAGACAGACCTTTTTGAAGGAACAAAAGCAGTGGAGGAGACTTTGTGTTTCCTTTTGCTTTGATGCCCTGTGACTGTCCATCCACCATTATCATAGTTCTTCAAAGCAAACACAATGAAATAACCATCAATAGTTTAGCCCTGTTCTGCCATTACTGACCTAAAATAGTAATAATGATGGACACTCCATTCACACTTTTGGATGATACATCCCTTGAAGAAGGTTCCCTTCAGGACATTCAGTTCAGGCACTTGCAGTATTTGTCTTTCTCTATGCTTAAATATTTGTTTTTGGGGGGTTTTGCTCCAGAATGTTGTGGCAAGTTTCTCATATGTGGAAAAAATATGTGAAACCAGAAAAGTCTGAGATCTCTCACCTCTGTCATTGGATTACCTACTGACAATCATTCAGATCAATAGTCAGATAGGAATGTTTTACACAGGTCACAGCATGCTTACATTGTATTTATGAAGTATATTTTTAGAGCTTTTCAGCTTTGATTTATTAAGGATTGTTGGAGAGAGTAGGGTGGAGGGATAAGGAAGGCACTAAATGACCAGGGTGCTGCAGATCTGACCTAACACTTCACTGAGCCACATCTGATCCCACTGTTGCCTTCATCTTTTCATCTTGGTCTCACTGGTGGTGCTGTCCTGCTGCTCTGCTCCGCTCTGCTCCAGGTCATGGTGGTCGTGAAGTATCTCTTCCAGTTTGGTTTCTTCCCATGGAACAGCATTTATGAGATGACCCTGTATGTGGACAAACCTTTCTTCATACCCCGCATCCTCGGCCTGGAGAAGACAGACAACTACATCAGATATGATCTCCTTCAGCTGCTGGCTCTGTTCTTCCACAGATCGCTACTAATGGTCAGTCAGTATTTACAGTCATTTCACTGCTACTTTACGCCCGTGATCGTGTTGCAATCCATTTCCTGCACCTGAAGATCTTCTCCTGGCAGTGTCTGGAATCCACTGTCATTTGTCTCTGCTCTCACTTCTCTGTGGGTCTGTGCACACAGCGTTATGGCCTGTGGGACCACAAGGGTCCTCTAGAGGAGCAGATGCCTTCACCTGAGAGGTGTGAAGGGGAGACAAAAGAAGGAGAAGAGCATGGAGGGAAAACTGAGGGAGGAGAGGACGAGGAAGTTGCTGAAGTGGATCTTAAAAAGGTTGGTAGAAAGGTTTTACTCGTACCCATAACCATTTCTTAATTTTATGGTTTACAGTTTTTCTTATAATCCATTGTTTGTCTGTTTAGGATAAAGTGGACTACGACGGAGCAAGCACTAGTTCTGCTGCTGCTACCTCACATCCGTCTGCAGCAGCACCTGACACGTCGAAGGACAAACTGGACTCTTCGTCTGGGTTGACTGACATGTTGGATCCTCCCAGCAGCCAGAAGACAGACAACGATCAGGCTGTAGAGGAAGCTCCAAAGAAAAGCAGAAGTCTCCGCCTTCGTAAGAAGCTGAAACAGCGCAAGCAACCACGCAACAAAGGTGAGTGGCTGTCTGTCTTTCTTTCAGAGTGGAGGTGTTGCAACATGTCAAAAGACCTCAGTGGTCAAAGTCTAGTTTCTCTAGCTTTTATGCCTTCTCAGGTAAAAAAGGTTTCTTATGTTTACAACAAGTATATAGTACATCTCTCATATACAGTACTCTATGTAACATGGCAGACTTTGTAGCAGTGATTTTAACTGTCTTCACTGCTTATCGTTGTTTATTCCCTACACTCGCCCCCGGTTGTGATTGTGGCCACTCTAGCAGACCCCACAGCTGAGGTCGCGGATGTCGACGAAGAGAGCGAGAAGACAAAGAAGAAGAAGAAGAAGCAGAAAGGCTCGAGGGCCGACGCGGCGAGTCAGAGACTGCAGGCTGCCGGACAGAAGATAAAACGTGTCGTCATCTCTGGGTGAGTGCGTTTCCCTCCTCATCTCACTGACTGAAAATAGAAAACAAACACTCAAGTTGCACTCCCAGTTGAATGTGGTATAATATGCTAATGACTTGACTCCCCCCCCCCCACACAGGGTTCACAGCGTCTACAGGCCGGCTAAAAGTTTCTTCAGGGGCATCGTCCACGATGAGTACCAAGCTCCCACCGACGTCTACGCCCTCATGTTCCTGACAGACGTGGTCGACTTCATTGTCATCGTCTTTGGCTTCTGGGCTTTCGGGGTGAGATGGTGGATGGCTGAACTCATTCATGTTTTTTTTTTACTCGCTGTACAACCAAATGGCCCCACTGTTGCAATATGACGTGCTTCTTGTCTCCCGTTTCCTCCAGAAACACAGTGCTGCCGCTGACATCGCCTCCACCCTGTCCGAGGACCAGGTCCCTGAGGCCTTCCTGGTGATGCTGCTCATCCAGTTCAGCACCATGATCATCGACAGAGCCTTGTACCTGCGCAAAGCCGTCTTGGGAAAACTTATCTTTCAGGTTTAGTTCACAAATCTGGATTATCAGCTTTTTTTTGGTCTATTTGCATGTTTTTTGTCTTGAGTGTGCCTCATTGATCCCTCTGCCGTCCCTTGGCTGCAGGTGATCCTGGTGTTTGGGATACACCTGTGGATGTTCTTCATCCTTCCTGCCGTCACTGAGAGGTGAAACAGACTTGTTATTAGAGATCAAATTGTGTTCTTCTGATGATATATTACATTATGTAGAATGGGAATCTGTCCTCCGGTTTAAACTCAACTTCCTCTTCATTGTCTCTCCTCCTCTTCTTTAAAGGATGTTCAATCAGAACTTCGTGGCCCAGCTCTGGTACTTTGTCAAGTGTATTTACTTCGGCCTGTCGGCCTATCAGATCCGATGTGGGTATCCGACTCGCATCCTCGGCAACTTCCTCACCAAGAAGTACAACCATCTCAACCTGTTTCTCTTCCAAGGGTATGGTTTTCATTGCTGGAGTCTCTTACTGTGTAATAGCCCAATTACTCTAGTTTCTCTCTTTAATCTTTAACACGCTTGTTTATCTGTGTGTGTGTGTGTGTGTGTGTGTGTGAATAAGGCATATGTGTAACGGAAAACAAAATCGAATTTCCATTTCAAGAATCAACACGTGGACCATGTGTTGCTTGTGTGTAGATTCCGTTTAGTGCCCTTCCTGGTGGAGCTGAGAGCAGTGATGGACTGGGTTTGGACCGACACGACCCTGTCTCTCTCAAACTGGATGTGCGTGGAGGACATTTACGCCAACATCTTCATCATTAAGTGCAGCCGTGAGACGGAGAAGGTAGGAAGTATGGAAGGTGGGAACACAGGCTGCGCCACCACTGTAAAATACTAGTTGTGTTTTGGAAATCATTCATATTCTCTGCCTTCAGAAATACCCGCAGCCTAAAGGACAGAAGAAGAAGAAGATAGTGAAATATGGCATGGGCGGCCTCATCATCTTCTTCTTGATCTGCATCATCTGGTTTCCCCTTCTCTTCATCTCGCTGGTCAGATCTGTGGTTGGTGTTGTTAACCACCCGATCGATGTGACAGTGACCGTGAAGTTGGGAGGATATGAGGTAATTCGTCCCTCATAATGTATCTTGTTTGTGTGTTACACCCAACATCTGCTGTACAGTGCCTGACCTCTGGGATGGTGGGTAGGATATGCCAGATATGTCTTCATCTTTTTTGTCCCATTAGTAGGACACTGTAGATGACATATTTTGCACATTTATGCAGTGTTTTATTTTCTGTGTTTCTGTCTAGCCTCTGTTCACCATGAGCGTGCAGCAGCAGTCTATACAGCCCTACTCGGAGGCTGAGTACGATCAACTCACAAAAAAGTTTGGAGAAAATGCGGTGCGTATCTCGGGATATTTCAGTCTGTGTGAAAAGGTTTGGTCAGACCGCTCCTCGAGACGGAAATAACTCAAGCTGAAAAGGAGGACAACTGCTACTACTTTTACTGCTCTACCAGATGTGTGGAGCCTCTAATCAAGGTTGCCATGGTGACGGCAGCTGTGTGGGAGCAGAGGGGCTCGGTGATCATAAACACTGGATGATGATTGATCATAAACAATGAAATCTACCACATTTAACAGAAGGGACTCGTATCTCCAGTTTAGAGTTTGAATGGTGTCTCTAGGTAAAGACAGACCTGAGCTGTAGACGTTTGAAAAAGTCCAGTAATTTGCAGTCACCTTGTCCCATACATTTCATATGGGAAAAGTTAAATTTTGCATTTCTTTAGCATTTGTCTTTTTGCAAAATACTGTATTTGGACAGTATGTTGTATTTTCCAGTAAATGGTAGCATTCTAGTTTATTTTTGTTTTCAACTGCTTGATGTTGCTCAGTTTGTCTATTATTTTTTACATGTAAAACTTACGTAAATCTCATGTGAGACTCTCCTTCTCCGCTTCATCTTTAGCCTCTCTACCTATTTTAATGTGTAAATGGTGATGTGTGTGCGTCCAGGTGGCCATGCAGTTCATCACTCTGTACAGTTACGAGGACATAGTGACGGCCCGGATTGAAGGCAGCTCGGGATCGGTGTGGCGCATCAGTCCCCCCAGCAGACAGGAAGTCATTAAAGAATTACTTGGAAGCACAAGTGACCTCACACTACGCCTGGCCTGGAATTTCCAGAGGTAAAACCGTTTGTTTTCCACTGTTACACGCATTATCATGCATTAGCATAATCGCTGCCAGACTAACCGGGTAATTTACCAGTAACTTGAGGAGAGTAGTTGTGATGAAATACATTACAAGTGTTGTTGTGCACATTATTTCCTGGATTCCCGTACCAGTCTTCCTGGCTGTCCTCCACTTCAGCTTATTTTCAGAGGCTACTTTTAATAAAACTGGCTCATTATGTAGATACCTGTTGGAACCTCATTCCTTAAGCTGTGACCTGCAGAAGGTGACGTGTCTGTGTCCCACAGGGATCTGGGTAAAGGCGGGACGGTGGAGCACACCTTTGGTAAACACTCCATAGACCTGGAGCCTGGGAACCCGGTCAGAGCTGACCTGGCCTCACTGCTGGTCGGCAATCGCACAGAGCCTGTGTAGGTTTCCTTCCCTGGATGGATGCTTTGTACTTTATGTCATACGTAGATGTCTTAACAGTGGTGCCTCCCCTGCAGGAGTGTTCCCAAAATGTTCCCCGACTACCTCCGTGCCCCCAATGGAGCCGAAGCCAAACCAGTCAGTCAGCTACATAAAGGTCAGAGTTTATACAGTTACAGTTCAAAAATAAGCAATTTCAATGCTTTAGTCTACCTGGTGGCAAAATGTTCTCCATACTCTCACACTGTTGGTTTTAATCCAGCTGGTCTCTCCTCTTTTTGTAGGCGATGAAGAGGACTACCTGGATATAACCTTGTCCCTGATGAACGACAAGTCCCTGAACAGCAGCGGGAACCAGGAGTGGTGGAACATCGCCATCACAGGCTGTGAGCCCTCCGAGTGTGGAGTCCTGCCTATGGTCATATTCAATGATAAAGTCAGTCCACCCAGCCTGGGCTTCCTGGCGGGATATGGGTGAGGAATGTTCCCTACAGCACCATGATTATGTTGAGGATGGAAGATAGAATAGACTGGGTGAGAGGATTTCAGATTTGAGAGAAATTTGCGCTGGAACTGCAGAAGTAGTATTTCATTTCTTCTAGCAACATAAAACTGTGATCATCCCTGTGATTATCCATTGAGAGTGAGAGTATTGCTATATACAGTGCTATAATATGACAAGTTTATCGATATTTCAGGGTTCTGTTGCCTCTCTTTGGGTGACGGCTTGCCTCACAACCATGTCACATGATTTTCTTCATCATTCTATTCACCATATAATTTGTCTCATTTCTCTCCATCCAGGATCATGGGTCTGTATGTGTCTGTGGTCTTAGTCATTGGGAAGTTTGTGCGTGGCTTCTTCAGTGAGATCTCCCACTCCATCATGTTTGAGGAGTTGCCCTGTGTGGACCGCATCCTGAAGCTCTGCACAGACATTTTCCTGGTCAGTGTGCCGTGTTTTCATGCTACTTGAAATAATGAGATGAAATAATACATGAGAAATATGCTAAAAGCTCCTTGTTTTACCAGGTGCGTGAGACGGGAGAGCTGGAGCTGGAGGAGGAGCTCTACTCCAAATTGATTTTCCTATATAGATCTCCAGAGACAATGATCAAATGGACCAGAGACATCCACAGTAGAGAGGAAGACAGATAACAAGCGGCTGTTTTACTCCAAAAGAAGAACAGAGATTTGTGAAGCACACTGCGAAGATGTCCTGGAGACAGCATGCGGACGTTTCTGAGAGTAAAACTCTTCAGCGGATTGCACTTTGAACCACAGCTGAGGAGACATGAGAGGAGATGATCCCCGACAGGCGGAGTGAAAGAAAACATCGCCTGCCGCTGGATTTATCCTGCGTGTTCACAGCTGCAATTTCCTGGGCACATCAAGTGACTGGTTGCCTCTCTGCGGAGAGCTCTTGATGCACTCAGACAAGTGTTGGATTTGAATGTATCCAGGTCAAACTGGAAAGTCTCATTGAACAAAAGTCTTAAGGCTCGCATGATGTGGCAGCGATGTGATGTCGCTCTGGCCCACAGCGCCCTCAGCCCTGCCAGCTGGGGAAAGAGAAACAGCAATAATCATGTGGACAGCAATGTGGAGGCAAACCAAAGTGCGACTTTATAGATGTTGGAACTACAGTACAAATACAATCTACAACTTATGCTGAACTGCCATCAAAAGCTAAAAAAATGCAATGCAGGAGAGTTGAGGCCCTCCAGACAAGAACTAAATAAAAACGTTTCTTTAATCCTACATAGAAAATCAGAAACACAGATACTAGTACTTGCTGCAATACTCCTGGAGTGCCTTCCATGGGAAATATAATGACACTAAATCTCTGAGTATAATAAAATCCAAACATCTGTCACTTTTTATTGGTTGGGCACACAGATGAAGGAACACTGTGTCAGTGGCTATGTTTACACATGGACAGCTGTAATCTGAATATTGGACTTATTCTAGATAAGACAGTAATTCAATTATGGTGTTCACATGAGTCGTTTATATAGTATTTGTTTCATATCATGGTTATATGCTGGAGAGCATAGTTGGATGGATGCCCACATTGCATTTATTACTACGCACAAATCTTTTGTTATCATATTCTTTGTGATATGAAAATATGGGAAAGTAGATGGACTGTCATTCTACTCCATTGTTCATCCCAGCTCCTTCATTCCTCCAGATACCATGCCATCCAAAGCTGTCATTATATTCATGTCCCTCAACATTTTCAGCATTGACCAAGTTTCATCTTCATCCCAAAAGTGTGATTTCTTCTAATCTGTCTATATCTTGTTTTGGACATGACTGAGGACGTGCGTCATCAGATACTCAGCAACTGACAAATATGTGGAGAAATGCAAAATTCTTATTGTGAATAAAGTTTACACGTATGGGTTTGCATAATGTGAATAAGATTGGAACTGTCTACATGTCTTATTCTAATTAAGGCTTATTCCAAATATGACCTTTGAAAAGAAAGTGCTGATGATGTTATGTTTCAATCACAATATGGTCTTATTCAGGTAAATAATGGCTGTTCACCTGGCCAAGCAGACAGCGCAGTGCTCAGATCACCACCTTCTCAGTCCCCACTATGCATCAGTAATGCAACGGTAAAGGTGATGGAGGTGTCACCTTGCTATAGGTTCTTAGTGACTGTAACAATGTAGTGTTGGATGGTGAGTCACATTTAATCCCTCCAAAGCTTTTCCGAAGGAGGCCACAGTTACATATGTAAATGTGTGGGGCTCTGTCTAGGACTGAATAAAAGACTGAGGTAAACAGCTGTCAACGCAGGCACAGTCATCTTACTTCTTGATATCACAGCTAAGTCAAATTCAGAGTTTGAGAACTGACCTCCAACCAGATCATGAGTGGGAATTTGAGTTGCATTGACTCCTCCTCAGGAAGAGGAATTACTGTCATCACAATTGAAATAAATTTCACTCCCAGTTGAAAAAATGGATTAAATCTGTATTTTTCTTCAAAACATAGCTATATCATTTTATTCAGAAATGATTCCTGATTGTTCCTACATTCGGAAGAACAAGTAAAGAAATGTATAAACTTTATAAAAATTTCAACTGTGTGTCCATATCATACTGTCAGACTTTTGAAGAATTATAGGAGGTGAAAGTTCAACTGAATGAATCAAAACTGATGATGGTACGTCTGAGATTCATTGGGTTGGCGGGGGGCCTTTGTTCATAAAATGTAATGTTTACAAACAGTTCATACCAACATTGTTCTTACAGAATATTTAATGCAGAAATCATATTGAAATATAAAGTTTTATTAAACACTACATATGAATAATGTATCTGAATTTCTTTGAATTTCATTCTACTTTCAATCAAACCAGTACAGCACAGTGCAGTAGATAACTTTTCTCAGGCTATTCCCCAGAATGCATATCCCACTTAAAGTTCAATAATAGATTTACAGATACACCACTGAAGGATTATACATCCCCTGCAGGTCCACAGAGGGTCAAAGTTTGTCTTACTGGGTTTGTGCACGTGTGCAGGTGTGTGTTGTCATTTCAGAGCTGCTCTCATGTTTCCATCATTCTTCTGAAGGTGGAGAAGAACATAACATGACTTGGCGTCTGTGTATGACAGTGACTATTACAAATCTTGTCTCGTCTCCTCAGGAAAGATTCTGGTTCCAGTGAACGGCGGCAGGATCCTGGTTGCACTGCTGCTGTTGGACCCTGATCCAGCACCGTCCTGTGATAAGAGTCCTAATAAGAGATATTAGTATCCACTTTGCTGTTGTGTGAGATTATTGTACATGGTTTGTGTAAAGACTACACTGCTTCAAAACACCTGAGAAGAGAATACTTCTCTTATCATGTATTTATCATGTACTTACTTGTTGGCTATTTTTGCTCGGTGACAGAATGCAAGTTTGTTTGAGTTGATTTGGCAAGTAAGATCTGAATTCATTAAAATAAAAAAGAAGAGAGAGAAAAAAGGACGTTGAAGAGGGTGTTTCTCTCTCTCTCGCCCCCCCTGGCGGTTGGCGGTGGTAGCGTGCAGTTCCTCTCCCGCCTGCAGGGGGCAGCACACCGCCTGTGACGTGTCCAGCTGCCGCTGCTGAACCGGATGCTGGAGGCTGGCCGCGGTGGAAGCCAGGCTCGGTGGAAACCCCGGAGAGGGTCGGGATCTGTGTGTGTGTGTGTGTGTGCGTGTATGTGTGGAAGCGAGGGAAGGAAGGCAGAGAGGAGACAGAGGCCTGGCTGAAGATGTTGCTGTGGCTGCTGGGAGCGGCCCTGCTGGCTCCTCCAGCCGGAGCCTTCTACCTCCCCGGCCTGGCCCCTGTCAGCTTCTGTGAGCCGGGCAACAACCAAGTCCCAGACTGCAAGGTAAACACGCAGCCACACACACACACACACACACCCAGCCAGTCAGGGACTAACAATAACAACCTCTGTACTGGCCCGGGACCGACCGGTCGCAGTGTGTAATGTCCTCCAGTGTGAGGGTATGTGTGTGTGTGTGTGTGTGTGTGTGTGTGTGTGTGTGTGTGTGTGTGTGTGTGTGTGTGTGTGTGTGTGTGTGTGTGTGTGTGTTAGCCTCATAAACAACTCCACAGCTAACAGCATGCTAGCCAGCTGTGCGGAGGGGCTTGTTTTTGGACACGTCTGGATCAAACATCGCATCTGACACTTGATCCGATAACATAGTTGAAATAACTCCCAAACAAACGGGTGCGGGTGTGCACTCACACTGTGCGCATCGGGTGCTTTATGGTGCAAGCTTAGGATAGATTTCTACGGTTTCTGCCACACAGAAACATAACTGTCACAGCCATGGGGAAACTAGCTGTGACAGCTACTGTTCTTTGGGACGTGACGCGTTATAACATACTGTTACAGCTCGTCGTTAAACTTTAACAAGTAAAGTCGCCATACAGACCACACCAGCGTAATATCATGTTACAGCATTAAGAGGGGCTGCGTTCAGCTGCTACTGTGCTTTGTGTCCATAGTCACTTCAACACAGTAACTCAGGACTCAGTATTGCTATGAACTCTACAGCTAACAATAATTGTTACTATTACTACTACTGTTACAACAGTAGTAGTAATAGTACTGTAGTTGTAGTTTAGCAGTACATATCCTCCTACTTGTTTGTTTTCTACTCTGACTTTACATTTTGTCACATTGCCCTATTGTCAGGTTACCTCACGCAGCTGCTAAATAATTTAGCGCGTTTATTTTGAAATTCTTTTTGAAAAAAGGGTGTAAAAAAATACACCAATTGCATTAGCAGGTAACTTCTTGATTGCCCCTACTGAGGGTCCCCTAGTGCTGAATCCTGTCACGTGAGCGGAACAGGAGGTGCCTGATTAAATAAAGAAACCGGTTCATTTGTTTGCTGAGGGCTGTGGGAGAAAAAGCTTAGGATGAGTGTGGAGCGACTGGCAAAAGGTCCCCGACACGTATCTGTGTTTATCTGCACTACCTGAGTCTGGACAGGGACCGTACTCATGATTAATGATAAATGTCAGAGCCAGACAAGCTGCCACCTGGAGACGGTGACAACCAATGGCAAATTAATATTTAACAAAATGTAGACAAAGGTCTCTCTCCTTCCTGCTGCCCTCCTAATATCTGCCTTTTCTCTTCTTCAAGTCAACCATCGAGCTGTTTGTCAACAGGCTGGACTCAGTGGAGTCTGTCCTGCCTTACGAGTACACTGTGTGAGTACTTGGCTTTGGTCCCGTTTATCTTTAGTCTCATTTTGGGCAGCAGAGGCTGTGTCCTCACGCCCTATTTTGTGTTATACAAATGCCTTCAGGAATAGTTCAAACTGGAATCGATATAGATGCCCACCGAGTGACACATGTCGAGCCCGAAGCGGCGTCAGTTCCTTTGATTCCTGTGAGGTGCTCGTGTCAGCCACATGAGAGAGAGAGAAGCGGTAGATGTCTCGCATTTTAATGTGACCGTCCCACCCCTCACTGCGCAGGTTCGACTTCTGCTCGGACGACTCAAAGAAACGGCCCACGGAGAACCTGGGCCAGGTCCTGTTTGGAGAGCGGATCGAGCCCTCGTCGTACAAGGTATCGCGCGCTTCGCGGTCGCGTCCACGCGCGCTCACTCGACGTTCTGCGTGTCAGGTTTGCACTCGTGGCGGGTAACGCAACCTCCCCTCCCCCCAGTTTGAGTTCAAGAAGCCCGCGGTGTGTCAGAAAGTGTGCACCAAGACCTACGACACCGCCAACCCGGCGGACAAGGCCAAACTGGACTTCCTCAAGAAGGGCATGCTGCTCAACTACCAGCACCACTGGTGAGTCTCATTGCATTGTACAGTTCAGAACGTGTGTGAATTGGAACGCGTCACGTGATTCGCATGATGCACATTTCCCAGCGTTTTGAGTCAGCCGCTTATGGAAACGTGTGTTTATAGTCGTCCCGGGCTTCTGCTTTGTGCCTGCCACAGGATCGTGGACAACATGCCGGTGACTTGGTGCTACGACGTAGAAGAGGGACAGAAGTTCTGCAACCCCGGTTTCCCTATTGGCTGTTACGTCACCGAGGCAGGCCGAGCCAAAGACGCGTGCGTGGTCAATGTAAGCGAGTCGGGGAGGGTCCAGAGCAGGACGAAAGGCTGATGATCTGAACTGAGCGACCCGCTGTTTATACGGGCTGTTTTAGCTGTGCTTTGGGTTCGTTCGATGCATTTGAGCGCTTTGTGGGTCAGATTTGTCCCCAGAAGCTAAAAAATGGGTCGCGTCCTGCTCATATTTTTAAACTCTCCTTCAGTTCAGGTCCAGGCGCTGAACTTTTTGTGTCTCGGCTTTGTTTCTCAGTCCAACTTCAATGAGAAGGACGCATTTTACATCTTCAACCACGTGGACATCACCATCCATTACCACGTGGTTGAGCACGAGCAGCTCGGGGCTCGCCTGGTCGCCGCCAAGATCGAACCCAAAAGGTAATCCACTCGTGAAACACTCATGGTTCTGAGCTGAGCCCTAAAAACCACCCAATTCCACTGAGGAGTACAATGGTGACACCACGGTGTCCACAGCTCCATTTAACCTGCCTCCATCTTCACTCTGTCTCTCCTCAGTTACGAAAACCCAAATGATGAAAGTCCGGATTGTTCTGGAGGACCAAAGTTCCTGAAAAACAAGCAATCGGGAGTTTTCAAGATCCCATACACGTACTCGGTCACCTTTGTGGTCAGTAGAATCGTTTCTCACTGGTTTCCCAGGGTTTTTAGCCGGTGAGCTGCAAATAGATGTCCTCACCATGTTTTATATCCATATCCAGCAACGCACGATATGATCCGTGCAGTAACTGTTCACAGTTTGACACGATGATGCAGAATAGCATTAGTCCATTAGTAACTACACAACATGACATCACGACGTGTGTGTGCGTGCGTGCGTGCGTGTGTGTGTGTAGGAAGATAAGAAGATTCGCTGGGCATCAAGATGGGATTACATTCTGGAGTCAATGCCTCACACCAACATCCAGTGGTTCAGGTAAGACACAAGCACGCACACACACACACACACACACACACACACACGCGCTCGCACATGACTGTGACTTAACCTTTGGTGCTGGTAAGCAATAATTATAACAAAGTGGTGCCGGTTAATGGGATGGCAAGTTGCTGAGTTTGAGAATAGGTAACCAGGTCCGGAGCCCTACTACTACTAGGCCCGACTTGGGAGGCAGTAGAACGACAGTAGCAGGTTAGGCGCTCCCCAGGTAATGCAAAGGCAGAGTGGAGCTGCTAGCACGTATTCATCGTGAGAGCGAATGAATGCTAGAGCGTCTCCGCTGCTCGTGTTCTCCGTCACAGCCGAGTGACCTCCACACACCAGCACAAATGAAGAGTGTGACTGTCAGCTGACTCCACTGTCCCCCCCTCCCCCTCCCCCCTCCCCCCGCCATAGCGCCACAGCGCTGTTCCGCTCGCATTGACTCTCTTTGCAATGGCATTTATTTCAAATGTGGTTCCCGCTCCCCGCCGACAGACTGGCACAGCCCTCGCCAGCCTCCAGGCAGCCGACCCCGTTCCTCCCCGGGCTCTAGCACTGTGACGGCTCCATTCGAGGTCAACGTCTCCGTAACACGGCCGATGTTCTCCCCTTCCGTAGCATAATGAACTCGCTGGTGATCGTCCTGTTCCTGTCCGGGATGGTCGCCATGATCATGCTGCGGACTCTGCACAAAGACATCGCCAGATACAATCAGATCGACTCTGTGGTGAGTGTCTTCGAGGGTCCGACGTTCAGTGCACTGTCTGGAGAAAGGGGACAGAATCCACAGGATCCACGTCCCCTCCAGTATCCACACCTGCAGCTTTCAACCTCCAGAGACATCTACAATACACACACAGCATTCACTCTCTCATGCTTTGAGAGTATACTGCAACTTGAAGAGCTTTTGAATCTATGATTTCAACTTCCTGACGCCTACCAGCAGCGGGAGTGCTGCTGGATGGCGGAGCTGCTCCCTCTCACCGCCCGTGCTGTGCTCTTGTCCTCCAGGAGGACGCTCAGGAGGAGTTTGGCTGGAAGCTGGTCCACGGAGACGTCTTCCGACCTCCCAGGAAGGGAATGCTGCTGTCGGTTTTTCTCGGCTCCGGAACCCAGATCTTCATCATGACATTCGTCACCCTTTGTATGTTCTAATCAACTCCGTGATTACCCAGTAGAATGAAACGCTAGCCACGGACGCCAGAACAGCACCATCCAGTGGAGCTCTGTGGTTTTGGTTCATCCTTGTGTTTTGCTCCTCTGCAGTCTTCGCCTGTCTGGGCTTCCTCTCTCCGGCCAACCGCGGGGCTCTGATGACGTGCGCCGTGGTCCTCTGGGTTCTCCTGGGAACTCCTGCCGGATACGTGGCTGCCCGCCTCTACAAAAGTGAGTGACAAGGACGTCGCATGCTGGCCACGTGTGTGTGTGTGTAGCGCAGGGCCGAACTCACAGAGAACGCTTTCCCTTCAGCTTTCGGGGGAGAGAAGTGGAAGACCAACGTTCTGCTGACAGCCTTCCTGTGTCCGGGGTGAGGACGCCCGTCTTCCTCTCTCTCTCTCTCTGGGGTGAGAGCGGGGCAGAGGTCTCACCTCCTCCTCTCTGTCCCTCCTAAGCGTGGTGTTTGCAGACTTCTTCGTCATGAACCTGATCCTGTGGGGGGAAGGCTCCTCGGCGGCCATGCCTTTCGGGACGCTGGTGGCCATACTGGCCCTGTGGTTCTGCATCTCGGTGCCGCTCACCTTCATCGGAGCGTACTTCGGATTCAAGAAGGCCGTAAGCGACGGCATCCACGCCCTGTCTGTCTGTGCTGTAGCAGTGGTCATTCAGTCCGACACACTCGCTCTCCGTCTCCCTCTCAGGGTATTGAGCACCCAGTGAGGACCAATCAGATTCCCCGTCAGATCCCAGAGCAGTCATTCTACACCAAGCCGTTCCCTGGAATCATCATGGGAGGAATCCTGCCATTCGGCTGCATATTTATCCAGCTGTTCTTCATACTCAACTCCATCTGGTAAGAATGAGGGCCGAGCGGAGCTCGGGTTCCACTGCCAGAGCCAGCACTCAGACGTGTCTGTCCCGCGGCGCAGGTCCCATCAGATGTACTACATGTTCGGCTTCCTGTTCCTCGTCTTCATCATCCTGGTCATCACCTGCTCCGAGGCCACCATCCTGCTCTGCTACTTCCACCTGTGTGCCGAGGTGAGCGGCTGCGTCTCCAACAGTGCCTCTGTGCCTCTGTCTCCAAGTCTGTCTCCTCACGTCTGTGCTTCTCCTCCTCCTCCTCCTCCTCCTCCTCCTCCTCCCGGCAGGACTACCACTGGCAGTGGCGCTCCTTCCTGACCAGCGGCTTCACCGCCGTCTATTTCCTGGTCTACGCCATCCACTACTTCTTCTCCAAGCTGCAGATCACCGGAATGGCCAGCACCATCCTGTACTTTGGATACACCATGATCATGGCTCTGATCTTCTTCTTGTTCACGGGTAGGTTACTCCACAGGAGCCAAACACAGCCTGCAGTCATTTGTCCTAGTTTTCAGATAATCGATTCGCTAAAACCTTACAAACAACTCTACATGAAGATCACTCATTCTGTGTTTAAGGTGCACTCTCTCTCTCTCTCTCTCTGCTTAGGTACGATCGGTTTCTTCGCCTGCTTCTGGTTTGTTACCAAGATCTACAGTGTGGTCAAAGTGGACTGAGGAACCCAACGTGGAGGAGACAACGTAGGACTGGAATGGCTGGAGGTTGCGTGCGTGCGTGCGTGTGTGTGTGACACGCAGCACTGTCAGACGTAATGAACAATGAAGCCTCAACCTTCTCCTCCTCCTCCCTCCTCCTCTTCTTCATTCCCTCTGTAGAGACGGCTCTCTGCCTCCCCCCCCAGACAGAGGAGTTTGCCTTCTTTTGTGTGTTAGCAAGCGTGCACCGGGTTGTAATTTTCTACATACAGTATCTATCTCGGAGAAAACAAACGACTAAGTAAACAAACGAGCTTCCTCCCAGTATCAGACGACGTGACAGCAACGGCGCGCCACCCTCACGCAGCGCGGTGGCCCACAGGACGGTGGGCCGTCGTGTCATGCATCTTGAGGTTTGTTTGTTTTTCCCGATTGAAGCACACCGTCTGCAGATATACTTTGTTATTGTTAACAAATAAAGCTGTGAGATTTTGCCTTGTAACCGCTGCTTTTAGTTCCTCTGACAGATTGTAAGCCCTCGAGGAGGAGGAGGAGGAGTGTGAGACCAGTCAGTGTTGTGTGGGCCGCAGCCAGGAGTTCACTGCTGATTCCACACGATCAGACCGTGACCTGGGAGGCTTCGCTACGAAGTCTGTAGTTTAAAGCAGGCTACTCGTTAAGCTTAACCGAAATGTATTTAACATTCATGAAGTCAAGTGAGTTTGAAGTATTTTAAGGTTTTTTTTCCCCCCCCAAAAGGTCCTATCAAATGGGAAATAAACTGGGAATTCAAAACTTGTTCACATTGGATTTGTCAACATTTTACGGTTACTTTACTAAGAAAATTGATGTTCACGGCAGTATCTGAGGATTATTGCAACAGTTTCTGGTGTAAATTAGGGAGAGAGAGAGAGCGTGGTGAAGCCAAAGGAGTCAGAAGTCACACATTCATACTGGAATATGACATTGTATGACCTCATCCTCTGGAGCTACTCATTTCCAGACCCCCCGATTAACGAGAACCAAGATGGACAGAACTTTAGAAGTGTGACCCCTGACAAAATAAAGCGGTCATCTCCCAAATGTTAGCTGAAAAATGCTTAAACAAAAACACATACCCTCCTCTAGGTCAGTTTTCTGAGGGCATTCAGAGAGGAATTACATAAAAAGAATGAACCCTTTATTGTTTTCAGTTCATTTCAACAGAGAGACAGAAAACTGCTTCGCTACTTGATCGCTATGGACATGAGGGCACTGTACAGCATGAAGTCACGGTAACAGTGACATACTCATCATGAACTACCTGCTTACATCTCGGTGCCTTAACATTCATTACAAAGTGGCTCCGGTTCGTCAGCTCTTAGAAAACGGTGTAATAAATACAGAACAAGGTCACAATGAGAGCCTTGATAAATTAGTGAATGATAAAGCACCCATATGCAACTAACGCACATTCGTAGGCAGGTAAGTCTAATGGTGAATATGTCGAGTGTTACCAAAATAACATTATTACTTGAAGAACTGAACTTGAACGCCACATTTTCAGGGGCATCTATAAACAGCACCACACTGATGGCGAGATTTCCTATGCAAGGCAAAACCATGAAACGCTTCCTCTACATGAAACGTGAAACGCCATCTCTAAACCATCGCCCTGGGAGCCGTAGGTCCTAAGGGAGAACAGAAAGCAGAACAACACAAGAGGAAAAGCTCTTTTCTCAGCAATAAATCAGTGGTGTGTGACCAAACGGCAAGACGTGGAGAAGACACTGACAAAGCTGACAGAATTCAGCTCAGTTCATGGGGCGTGGGGAGGGGGGTGATACGGGGAAGCCAGTGGCAGAGGAGTCTTAACTGTCCAGTCTGGTCTGCCACTGTGCTGCTGGGGGAGAAGGCCCACGCCGGTGCTGATGCCACACGTCCGAGGGAGGAGCCGCGCTTTACTCCAGCTCCACCAGCAGATCCCCCTCTCCCACCGTCTCCCCGGGCTTACAGTGGACGCTCTTCACCTGGAGCCACAAGGCACACACGCTCATTAGAGTCCATGTCAGATCTGTCGCATTATGGTGCTAACGCACAGGCTGGAAACACCCGACGACACACATCATCAGACCCTCCATGATATGGAAATATACTGGCGAAATGTCCCTCATGTTTATTCTAAGTCATCTACTACTACTTGGTGGTGTTACCTTTGCTTGCTTGACAGCGGTCAGGCTGTTCTGCATCTTCATGGCTTCGATCACACAGATCTCCTGACCCTCCGCCACCTTAAACACACACACAGACACAGAGAGTGGGTGTGAGCAGGGCGTCTGGCTGGCAGCTAGTGGCCTGGCTGGAGCTCTGCGGGCGTGAGCGTTTACCGAGTCTCCGGCCTTGACGGACACGGCCACCACGGTGCCGGGCATGGGCGAGCGCAGGATGCTGTTGCTGTCCTCCACCACCTTCTCGGGCATGTAGGAGCTGAGCTCTGCAGCCAGCTTGGACAGAACTCGGACCGTAAACTGGAGGGGAGGGGAGGGGAGGGAACGCGCCATGTCACAAACAACCATCCGTTGAGAGAGACTTTCTATTGGAGATCTCATCTGGATTAAGCAGTGGGATTGCTTAATCCTCAGGCTCTTTAGACATTTTGGTGATGACCTCATGAGGTCTCTAAACAAGGCTGTTCATGCAAACTGTGGCCAAAAAAGTCGAGACGTTTTCTTCCATTTCATTTTTGCGTCATGAATGCATTTGAAGAAGAAACCATTTCAAAACAAAACTGCAACAGCTTCAGAGCGTACACACGTTGAAGCTAGAGCCAGCCCAGACTGGAGAGGCGCGTGTGATCATGGTCTGGTAATAGTGCGTGGACACGCATCCTTACCGAAGTGCCCAGGTACTGCAGCACGACCTTTCCTGAAGCGTCTCTGTGCAGGCACTGAAGACAAAACAACAGCGTGAGAAGAGACAACAATCACACCAGTAATGCTCAGACCTCGCTGGCTGAGCTTTCTTTGAAGATCTTCTTCTTAGTGAAAGCAAAGCACTTATCACTCTTGTTATTGCACACATATCTTGTCATCTTACTCCTCTTCCATACAGCTAATGGCAACATAATCATTGAGAGCACTCGGGCAAATTATGTATCAAAACATGCGACTTTTCCAATAGAAATGAATGGGACAAGGTAAAAAAAAAAAAATTACTTTGCCTATTAGTAGCACCTGTTCTTCAAACATTGTGTGCGTGTGCGTGTGCGTGTGTGTGTGTGTGTGTTACCTGCAGCATCCGGTCTGTGCCGTCGATGGTGAGTGGCAGCAGTGGGGAGGCCAGGTTCCACTGGCCGCCGACCTGCACCTTGTCTCCTCCGTCCACCGCCACCTGCACAGGGACGCAAAGTTCTTAAATGGGGAGGTGAAAGCCACCCTCACACAACAGTTTGGTTGCCAACATCTCCCCATTCATTCCAGTGAATGGTCTGAAACAGCGATGCGTGCCACTCCCTCCGCTAACAGAATACTGTTTGCATTTGATTTTGCTCATTAGCAAAGAGGAGAGTTGATAACTCATTTACTGAGAAAAGCATTGTGGTGAATGCTGAGTATCATGGGACTGCCATGTTAAGTGGCAGCTTGAGTGTGTTCTGTAGTGCATTAGATGACCTTCAGTCGCAGTATTGTGTCTCTTGAACTGTTGCCTTCAAAATAAAAGCATGGTGTGAGGATAGGGTGCACACGCTCAAGTCCAAGTGACAGTAGCTAATTCATGATTGGCTTTTATTCTTCCCTTCAAGATGAATTCAACGCCACCTATCTATGATATAAAGTAATGATAAGTGTCCCCGATCGTGTATTGGCATCACAGCTCGGACGACTCTCGTCCCTCATCTTCAAGGATCCCTCTCATCAAATACTCACGGTGTAGACATTTCCTGATTTGGTGACCTCCACAGAGTGGCGGTCCTCCCCATGCTCCACACACAGCTCCCACTGTGAGCAGGCCACAGGGGTAGAGGGCACCCTGCAACACACACACACACACAGAAACAGCTCTTCTTAGAGTAACCAGGGTCGAAGCAGCACATCACCGGATACGTCACATTAGCAGCAGGACAGTAAGAGGACAGTGCTTTTCTAATGCAGTCTAGCTGATTTAATCGTACTCTTCTCCATTCTTCCCCAGTGAAACCTTCACTCATAGCTCATCGGCTCTGAAGCTCCGACACAGAGCCGCAGAAGGCGTCTGAGGACAGGGGCCAGCCCCGGCCGCTGCGCTCACCTCTGGGTGCCCAGGACGTTGTGCGAGCGGAGCAGAGCGGTGACGTGCAGGGCGGCCGCCGAGGCCAGCAGCTCCGTGCGCGTCCTCGCGTCCAGCTGGTGACCCTTGAAGCCGTCGGGGTACACCTCGGGCAGGAAGTTGGTGCTGATGTCCCCGGAGATGAAGCGAGGGTGGGTGATGATTTCCCTCAGCAGGGGGATGTTGTGGGTCACGCCTGCAGGGACACGTTAAAGAGGTTCGGGACGGAGGGAGAGATATATATATATATACGCGGCTACGCCAGTGTGGGCTGTGGGAGTCTGCTGCACCTCGGATAACGTAGTTGTCCAGAGCGTCCTCCATCTTTGAAAGGGCTTCGGCTCTAGTGGCTCCATAGGTGACCAGCTACGAGCAGCAGAGGACGTTATTGCAGAGACACTTTACTTTAAAACTGTCACAATATGTGACAGGAGGAAATCCATCAAGGCAGGTAATATATCAACTTCTTGATATGAGATGCAACTAATTCAGATTTCAATTCAGGATACATTACAAATAACCACATAACCAAAACGGCATCAAGTAATTCATCACCATGTCAGTTGTACAAATAAGAACAATATCAACGTATGAAACCGTTCAGTATTCAATACATCACTGACCTTTGAGATCATTGGATCATAATAGATGCTGATGTCACTTCCCTCCTGGATGCCGCTGTCCACACGGACCTGAAGGAGGAGGACATCTTTATACTGGCTGGACACTGTGCGCGTGCGTGTGTGTGTGTGTGTGTGTGTGTGTGGACAGATGTTTCCTGCCAGCCATTAGCTCTCAGCAGCAGTAGCACCACAATAAGACCTTTTCTCAGTACAGTGCTGTTTCCGGGGCCTTTTTCATATTTAGTTCCTATAGGAACCATGAGTGTACACAGGCTTGTCCAAAACTTAAAAACTGTCCAGAGTTGAGACAAGATGACAAACTCTGTGTGTGACAGAGGAATTCCCATGGGAATAAGAAGAATATGAAGACGTTCAGCTCAACATGTCTTACACTCACTGCCTGAGGCCTCCAGCACTCAGAGTAGCAGGAGGAAGATGGAGGTGATGTATGACTACAACAAAGATCGGCACTTCGACAGCTCAACTGGGATTAAATTGTTAACGGGCAAAATCAAAGCCTGTGTTTAAAAAGATAGTGCTTAGAGGGGGAAACCTCAACATCCCAGACCCAAACATACGTACTGCTGAAAGACTATGTTTGTGTAGCCCTATGGTTTCATTCTCCTTTAACATGGTTTCAGCTTGTTGTCTAAATTAGAGAAACTGCCAGGCTTTGACATCCACGCTTACGTTGCTGAGGTTGAGTGGCTCCTGGTACTGAGACAGGCGTCCGATGGAGGGCAGGCCGAAAGACTTGTAAGGGTCCTGGCAGAACAGACAACAGAGCTCAGTCACAGACCCACACGCCCATACGAGCACCGTGATGCGTCGAAATGCTTGAATGTTCCAGACAGTCATTGCACGTGACTTCACTCCGAGTAAGGCCTTTTCTAAATGCGTCACATTCACGGCCGTTCACCCAGGTACCTCAGCGTAGACGCGGCTCTCGATGGCCCAGCCGTTGATAGGGATGTCTTCCTGTTTGTGCAGCAGAGGGTAACCTTTGGCGACCCTGATCATCTGCTCCACCAGGTCCAGGCCTGTGATGCACTCTGTGATCGGATGCTCCACCTGGGATCAAACGTCCGGCACAGGATCAGAGGAGGACACAGACGGAAAAGCCGCTGGCGCGAGCGAACATGCACCGGCCCTACGCTGACCTGGAGCCTCGTGTTCATCTCCAGGAAGTAGAAGTTCTTCTTGGAATCCACCAGAAACTCCACGGTGCCGGCAGAGGAGTACTGCACGGCCTTGGCCAGCTGCACCGCCTGCTCGCCCATCGCCTTCCGGGTCTCCGGGTCCAGGAAGGTGCTGCAGAGGACACAGAGCTCAGTCGTCCTCAACATCACCTCTGCAGGGTGGAACTGCCGCACTAGTGTGCAATCAGCCCTTTAAAACACTGATGTATTGATATAAAGTACCAATCATTCTGATTTTAATATATCTGCAACACAGGACAACACATTCAATTTCATTCATTTCCTACATTCTTTGTATACATTAATATTCCTATCCTATTTGTATAGTAAACAGCATGTCTGACTTCGGTCAGTGGTCAGATGGAATCTCTTCACAATCATTCATCACTAGTCCCCATGAGAGCTGGTGGCGACACTGAGGATGAAGATGGTCAGGTAACGCTTGTAATATAAAAGCACCGACCTGGGCGCCTCCTCCACGACCTTCTGGTTCCTCCTCTGGATGGAGCACTCGCGCTCATTCAGCCAAAGGGCGTTACCGTGTTTGTCAGCCAGCACCTGTCAGACGTACACAGCACTGGTGAGACTGCTTAGACACTATGTTTTAACACGACGGGTGGGGGAAATAAAAAATCAATGAAAATGACCTGAATCTCTATGTGCCTCGGGTTGTCGATGTACTTCTCGATGAGCAGTCTGTCATCTCCAAAGCTGGAGGCTGCCTCCTGGGATGAGAACCGGAAACCTTCCCTACAAAACACACACACACACACACACACACACACACACACACACACACACACACACACACACACACACACACACACACACACACACACACACACACACACACACACACACACACACACACACACACACACACACACACACACACACACACACACACACACACACACACAAATGTCAGTCTTTAAAGTTGTCCCAGTATCAGCTTAAGTGATGTGCCGTGCGTTATTTACGCTCAGACTTTCTTTGCTTAGATGTGACAGACAGTGGCTGAGATGGCACACGACGTGTGTGTGATAGAGCTATAACAACCTCGTCTCCTCGTCGTTCCAAGCGATCCTCATTCCTTTCCCTCCTCCTCCTGCGGACGCTTTGATCATCACCGGGTAGCCTAGCAAAGACAGAGCAACACCTGGCTTTCACAACACAAATCTGAACACAACACAAATCTGAACAAGAGAAAGACTGAAAGCAGTAGAAAAAAGCGTTACGTCTTCGTCTTTGAGGACTCACCAATTTCCTGTGCGATCTTCACCGCGTCTTCAGCAGTCTGACACACAGAAAGAGAGAGAGGTTTAAGGTTATCCATTAAGATACTACGCACCTCAGAGCGCTGTATGCCATTTACATTCAGATGTACCTCTGTCTCGTTATAGGACAAGAAGTACAAAATCGATCTACTCTGCACCAGAGTGTGTGTGTGTGTGTGTGTGCGTGCGTGTGTGTGTGTGCGTGTGCATGTGCGTGTGCGTGTGTCCGTACCGCCACGACTCCGTCAAATCCCGGGATAGTGTTGACCTTAGCAGCCTTAGCAATCAGCTTGCTCTCAATCTTGTCTCCCATTGCCTGGATAGCGTGGGTGTCCGGACCGATGAACGTCACGCCCTCTGCCGCCTAGCAAAGAGACCGTGCCGTGAAAATCGCCCTCTCCTCCGACTTCATGGAATGACATTAATAATTATAATAACACCACAGGGAGCTGGATACATGGATATTTTCTTAATGAGTGTGGATAAAAGGAGAGGCATGAGCCTGGGTCTGTGGTACTCACCAGTCGCTTTGCAAACTCTTTGTTTTCCGAGAGGAAGCCATAACCGGGGTGGACCTTTGCAGGGGAGAAAAGCAGAACTTTCAACTCATCCATTTATAACATTTTGTGGATGTAAACGGTCCCGCCACCTTCCAAATGCATCTTCGAGTCATTATGGTTTACAATGAGGCCACCTGGTGGCCATTTGCCAGTTAGCTCAGTTGGAGGCTTCCCACGAGACGCCGCTGTGTCAGAGATGAACACACAGGTGTACCAGAGTACAGAAATACATATACATATACACCACAGGCTGTGGTATAGCCTGAAATGACTAGATGGACTCAAGGAGCAGTGCCATGCACACCAAGTGAAAATATAACGTAGAGCCTAAAGGCTAAGTCTCCAGTGTTAAAAGATGCCTAGGCTGTTCTCCTAATTGTCTGGACAGAGTTCACACAATGCGTTTTCATTTTATAAGTGCTTGCAAAGTGTGATTTCTCTTTATTTTTTATATTTTTTCTCATAACATTACTTAATTCTGCCATTTTACACCTGGTTTCTGTTGCCATGGAGCCCTCCCTCACAGACCTCATGTTCCTCTTCCTCTCTAAGAGGTAAACAAATACTAGCCAGGTGGCTCATGCAGCCATAAGACGAGCCATTTGGAGGAGGCTCGATGAGCACACACACACACACACACGCTGTGCGCTCCCTACGGTCACATCAAAGACAGAGCCATAAAAAACACTTACAGCTTGTGCACCCGTCGCTCTGATGGCATCCATGATGGCGTCCATGTTCAGGTAGCTCTTAGCGGTGGGGGCGGGGCCCACACACACTGCTTCATCTGCCATTTTTACATGAACCTGAACACACACACACACACAAGTTCAATCCAGGTTTCAACAGCAGTGAAGGAGAAGGTTCTGGATTTATTAAGAGTAGAAGTTTGGGATTCCCTAGGGAAAAGTCTAGATCCCAGGCCAGATTTCTCACATGTCATCAATGTACAAGGTGACTTACAGCACTGGAGTCCACATCACTGTGAACAGCTACAGACTGGATGCCCAATTTCTGACAAGTCTTGATCACCTGATTGAAAGAGAAATGACAAGAAAAAATTGTTGGCAAATTGTTCCCAAGTTCAGGTCAGGTACGGGTTGTTGTGAAGAGTCTGTCTGTAGCACATTTCTTTGTGTCCGCCATACTTACCCTGCAAGCAATCTCCCCTCTGTTGGCAATGAGGATCTTATCAAAGGTCTGTGGAGGGAACCGCACACACACACACACCCGAGCTGTTTATCATCAACACAACAAGAGCTTTCCACACACAGCAACGCTGCAAACTCCCGAGGCAGCAGTAAAGACTTGTTTCATAGATCACATCAGGCATTACTGGTGCAAGCACAACTGGACGGAGAGGAAGAAGCCGTCTGGGCTTTACCTTTTCATTGGGACTGGGAGCAGTGGAGTACTGAGCGCTGCTGTGCGCCCAGCAGAACCTGGACTGGAATGGAACATACTGGAAAATATACAGAGATACGGTATGTTAGATGTGCCATGTCTGAGGTTTCTGGTGGCCCCTGCCATATACTCAAATGCTTAGGGCGTAAGTTAGCATCTATCTGTTGCATCAATCGAACACGAGTTGTGACAACTAACTTGTGCTTGGAAGACAAAATTGACTTCATCTCATCCAAGAAAAAGTTTTTGACTGATTTTGTTATTGAAGTTTTTGATACAGTTTTATATGCAGGTGAAACAAAAACAAACCTTGATGGAACCAAACATATAATATGCAATATAACTGCAGGAGATGCCTCTGAAAGTTTAGTCCACTGACAGACAAGCAAAGAAAGGACATGACCTCCTCCTTCTCCACATAGGGGCAAACATCACCAGTGTTTCCGACCTATGGCTCCCTCAACAACAGTGAGTGTGAAGCTATTGTCTTTTCACTTTATGGAAAGTAAGAAAAAATATACTATTCAGCTGCAATTTCTCACTGAAGAATCATCATACATTTTGCACAGACGAGATTCTACTAATGTTCAACGGGGTGCCTGATAAAGTCAACGCTTGTCATCTGCAAACTCTGTATGTGTCTGAGTCTAGCAGAGACAGAGACTTTGTGTGCCTGTCCCATGCAGGAAAGTTGAGGACTGTCGTCGCTGCTTCCTGTCACGGTTATATGCTAATGTGTTGCTGTCAGTGAGGTGCAGAGTGTGTATCAGCAGCTCAGAGTGTGTACAGCTCCGTGTGTGTGAGGACATCTCTCACCTTTACAGAGAACAGCAGTTTGTTCAGTGTCGGAGAGACCCTGTGCGCAGCCATCTTCCCAGTCCCTGCTCCTATACGCACGCCGCTGACGTGATGACGTAACGGCTGTAAAGAAACCTCATTGGTGGAGCGGCGCGGTCTCGCCCACCTATACGCGGATCTGATTGGTTTCTCACCTCCATAGTGTTACTGTAACCCTAACCAATCGTCGCTCTTCGTCATCCTTTCTCCTTGACGGAGTAATCATGCAAATAACTGACGCTGCCTGATACTGTATGTTCATGTCTAGACAGGACGCTTCGAGTGATAGAGAGGATTTCACTCATCACTGTTACTCACTTTTGTGTTGTTTTTCACAAGAGCGAACTTTGGTGTAATAGGACATATAAGGGGAGATAACCACCTGATACCACAACTCAGTTATCCCTCAAGTGCAGTCACTCACAGCAACTAGTGAAGGCTTGAGGCTGTAAATTATTTGCTGTAGTATGACATTAAACATGAGCTACATGTAGTGAACCAGGGAAGAGAATGATGTGAAGCCTTGTCATTGCTCTGGGAAGGTCACAGATGTTTGGCTTTTCACTTACACATTTCACACATACTCTGTGACAACACTGTGTGAGAGTATTCATCACTTCAGAAAAAAAATACCTGACATGATAACAAGGGTGCAAAGAATTTCAGTTCGGTGTACCTGTTGCAGTTTCTTAAACAACAAGGTGTCCCCACACTTTTGAGTTCCCCTGACCACTGCCTGGTTATGTCATTTAAATGCCTTCAAAGTAATACAAGATGTATAAAGGGAACATCATACCCAAGCAGACGGCTGGTTGTAATGTAAATAATTGCACATCAGGGCAAATAGATACTGGATTGTAATTTGATTAATTAAACACTAAAGGTATAGAAGGAACATCTTTCATTAATGAATGGGTGTTTTAAGACTGGATTTGTTCTCGCCTCGAAAGAGAAACATCCAAATAGGATCCTAGAGGATCTTGTACATAACTGTTTTCCAACCTGACCTGTCCTGAGAACTACATTGCTCTACACCTCTCGGCTATGTGGGGTTTACACTGAAAGTGGCTTTCTGGCAATGCACTGAGGCATCAGTGCAGCTCTGGCAAAGACCAGGCTCTTTACCCATGCTTGGCATTGCACTGAAGTAAACAAGTATCACCCTTTCCTAAATTAGCTCCCCCAGGTGAATCTTTAATGCTCCTTCGATTCCTTGGATGATGAGAACGAGTGTGTTTCTCCTCAGTAGAGGATCCCTCATCCTGCAAGGAGTTCCAATATGCAAATGTTTGAATTTGCAGATTTCATGAATAATATTTGGCTATTTATTCAATTACTGTGTTACAAGTTCCTTTGGATTATGAAATTTCAGGAACCAGTTAGAGACCATCCATCCATCATCTTACTGTTGTGTACCATCACTGTTTTTTTGGAGTCTGCTGGAGCCTACTTCCACTTCAAGTACTGTAGGTTGAAGGGAATACACCCTGAGAAGGTCGCCAATCCATTGAAGGGCACACACACACATACACACACAACATTCACTCTCGCACTAGCACCAAGTGGCAATTTAGAGTATTCAAAGTACCCAAAACATGCATATTTTTGGACTGTGGTAGAGACGGTCATACCGGAAGATAAAAACCATGTACATATGTGGAGAACATGCAAACTCCAGACAGACAGACCTTGGTTCAACTGAATTCAAACTCAGAACCATTTTGCTGTGGAGCACAGGGAAGTTACTGTGTGAACCATCCTGCTGTAGGTCTAATCAGGCTTTGGCACATCTAGAAACTGGAAAAGTCTCTGTTGACCAGATCTGTTTCACTGCCATCCCAGCAGCGGTTGCTTGCCTTTAGTCCATTCCCAGAGGCCAGATGACATATATTCCTCCTCTGTGTGGCGAGGGAATTGACGTGTGCATACCTCTGACAAACTGCTTTCTGAAGCAGCAACACAGCTGGCAGTGATACACAGGCACTCTCCTCCAGTGTCCGGTGATCTAAATATTCCACACTCGATGTGGAGAGCCTTAAACTCGGCAGCCACCACTTCCAGATTGACCCTGTGGTAAGCAGTTACTATGTATAGCTGTCAAAATGGCAAATACTGGCAAACATGATATCAAACTACCCTGAATAACCCCTTTACATAGGGTAAGGTTAGAGAGGGTGAAAAGCAGGTGTAAATGATTTAAAGGTGAATATGTAAACATGCCAGGATGACAGCAGAATAAGACTAGTTGCCATAGTGCTTATATTTTCCCATTTTTCCTCATCATGAGTGAAATAATGAATTCTATGTGCAATCAATAAAATGTTCTAAAGGCAACTTGTAGTGTAAACAACATACTTATTGTCTGATTAAGAATAAGGTAATTATTCAGAATAACTATATATGTATAATATATAGTTATACGTACTACATAATATAAATGTATAAGCTACAGATGGCTATAGAAGGCTATAGAAGAGTGTGTGCCGATGGTTCCTTCCACTCCTGTCCTGCAGTCACCTGATCGTCCTGTCCAGTAGTAGAAAAGCAAAAGAGCCCCTTCTAGTAGTTTCCAGATTGCGCACATCATGCCCTTCCTCGCTCCTGTTTGTAGTCTTCCACTGAGGACTATTTTCCTGCGCTTGAGGTCGATGTATTTATAATGTCCCGTTTGGGTCCTTCCTAAGCTTCACCTGCCAGCGCTCAGTCACCATTCCCATTACCACTTTGTATCCACTGGTGTCGTGGGGGTGTGCTGATGCCCATCTCCAGCCCAGTGCACATAGGGCGAAGGGAGGAAATACCACAGGACACTCTCACCTAGAGGAAGTCTTCAAACTGGCACGTTTCCAAGTCCAATCATCCTAAATGTGCCTGCTTTTGGACTGTGGGAGGAAACCAGAACACCCAGAGAAAACTGACACAGACATGTAGAGAACATGCACACTGTATAGAGAAACACCCCTGACCAGGAGCCCCTCACTGTGAGGCGACATTGCTGTTCACCCAGACACCGTGCCGCCCCCTCTCACTGACTTCCCCTTCTGGCAAACTTCACATTCAGCCACACTCATGCCTGATTCATCCACTGACACTCTCAATTAACTCTTTGACCTGACCCTAAGACACAGTGTCTTGCCTTTGGGTCCATATCCAAAGTAATTGTGAGATGTTTACTGACAACCTTCATGTGAACTTAAAAAGAAAAGACTAATAACTTATTCAGACTTAACTGGTTTATTTAACAAATTACATTTTCCTGTGCATGAGAAAGACAATTCAATGAGAAATTCATACTAGATTTTTTTTGTATTGCTCTGTGAAAACTGCACATGATTCATGCTGTAAACCAGTTGACCTGCATGAAAAATGCAATTTTGCTCACTGTCAGTGACCTTTCAGAAACTTGCTACTGCCTCCAACCAGTAAAGTCAGCTAAATATTAATAAAAAAAACATAAATATACTTGTTAACTGATATGCTACTGGTTCAGTTTGATGGTGACACCGTTTCAGGTTAAGGGGGTCCAAAATCCATGAGGCCGTTAACAAACGTCTCAAGCGATATAGGTTGCTTTACGGGGGACTGGGTTTGTACTGAAGCGAATCTGTGTAAGGGTTTGGAGGGGACTGATGCACATCCACCTTTTGTTGAGAGATGCTCGACTACAGTCGATGGTGGCTCCTGAAAAACCTTAGCCTGTGCTAACTCTGCGAGCAGCTTATTAGGACCAGTCAGGGCAGGCATTAAATATCCATCCATCCAGCGGTCTGTTGGCACCAACATTATGCACGGCCGTGGCTATTTATAGCACCCATACGACTACTTCATCACATACGGGGCTATTATTAAACCAGCGTCGCGGCGATATTTCAGTCAACACTGGCGAACGTCGGAGGGCGGGTCAGGAATTCATCTATGGTGACACAGCATGACAAACCATTGGTGAACGGATGAAAAGATTAATAATGCAGGGTAATAATGGCTCAAATGCAAATAAAACGATAAAAGATTCATCACTTACACACTCACAGTACTGGAAATGAAATTTAGAAACGCACTACTGAGTGACACTATAAAGAACACATTGTAGACTGCAAAATAGTAACACAATCGGTGTAATTGGCAAACAACATAAGCAAACAATGTTTTACTATATCAAGTTGCATTGGTCACTCCATATTTGACGTCCACATGTATCATTCAGCCGTCTAAGCTAACCCGGTGTGTGTGTGTGCCTGCTTCGAAGGATGAGAAGAGGGTGTGTACGTTCTTCCTTTATAAATACCAGTTTACATGTGGTAGATGACATTGCATATCATGTGCATTTGTATGATTAACACATCTGGTCCCTTGAGCCTCTCCCAGCTCACGGCAAGTGGGAGGTAGACTTCACCTCGCACGAATGAGCAGTGGAGCACAGGTCTCATGGACAGCCGCAGTATGGACAACCATTCCAGCTTTGCATCAGGTGAATCAGAGCTGCATGCGTTTGGGCCGTAGAGGATACCAGGACGAACCCAGGATGGCCAGATTAGGTCCCTGTGCCTTCTACTCCCCCACCCCACCATGCGAATTATGCAACCCTGATTCATCAGAGTAGATAGAGCTGCAACAACTAATCGACTAATAACATAACTCACAACTACTCTAACAATTGATTAATCGATTTAAGCATGTGAAAAATAATTTTTGAGTATGAGTTTAAGAAATAAAGTCGTAATTCTCTAATATTGGGCTTTTCAAATTGAGCGTTTTCTGGTTTTGTTAGTCCTCTATGAGAGAAAACCGGATCTTTTCGAGGTGTGCGCAAAAGAAGGTAGTTAAGGATCAACATTTCATAGATAGAAAAACTGGTGGATTGGGAAATCGACAAAAATAAGTGTTTCTTGCAGCCCTAATTGTGGAACCGATCATAAGCCTCATTACCACCCCTGTGGTTATCCATACATAGATGTCCAAGCAGCCTTAAACGCCCGTCTTAGCACCTGCTTGCATACTGATACTCCTGCCCACTCCTGATCTGTGTCACATCAGCGAGGCCGTCTCCATGCATGGCTATTAATAGTGCCTATATCACTAATTCAACACATGTACCTGTAAACCATCTCTGCCAGTGCCACCGCCGCTGCTGCTGCTGAGCTCTCAGTGAAACAGGCATTACAAGGTGCTCCACGAGCCGTCCTCTCCGGTAACTTCAAATGAGGGACGGACGCGTCTCTGAGTGGGGAGACGCGGAGGACTGGGTGTCTACAGGTCACATCCCACCTTAAACGTTACTCGTCTGCCTCGGCACCCACAGCTACCTCGAGGAAAACTGCGAACGTCGGGTGCGGAATATGCAAGTTCTCCCTCCGTGGATGCCAATCACCGTGTGGTGAAATGTTACCCGACTAAAATGGTCCTTGTTGTGATGTATGAACTCCTTTTTTGTGTCCCAGCTCGACGTGAACTATGAGAGTACGGATGATGTCATATACACTTGTGGCTGGTTAAGCATTTTAAGTGTGTTAAATGATGTTTCCCTTCAGCCTGCGACACACTCTCGCACAATCCACTTATTTCCACGATGAAATGACACAGGAGCTCGGACCTCCCCGCTATTCAAATGTGCTGCTTTTACGGCCGGACCACTCGCTCAAACGGGAAATACTGAAAGTCTTCATTTAATACACATCTTCGTCATAAAGAAACTCGGCTATTTAGCAATTTTGGTGGCTCGACGCTGAGGCGGATGGAGTGTAAACAGATGCGAGTGATTAATCCACTGAAAGGTCCACAGAGTTAATGAGGTTAAGGAGGCGCCTGATGATCGGTCCAAAGCAAGATCACCGTCTCCAAACTGCAGCTTCAGTGCTGGCTGCTGCATCGAATTACAATCTGGTCACATGAAACACTGTTGGAACGAGGAGGCCGACAAAGATTCAGCGAAGGTCTCCCGCCTGCGTCAGACAAAGCGCTCGTTGGACGATGGAACGGCATCTGGAACGCCTTTCACTGCCTTTTCTGTCTTTTTTTTCCCAAAGCCCAATTAGCTGCTCCTTGTTAAAACTTCCTGACGTGGTACAAGCGGGGTCTGTGGAGAGCACACCGAGGCCTTGGCGGGCTCGCACCTGCCTCCACCCCGGGCTGGCTGTCTTTCTACCTGCTGCGTCGCGGTCAGAGCCAGCATTAGCGACCCTCCACACGTGCCGGTTTAGCCCTTGGAATGCAACGGCGCTCTTACACCCCATTTACACCCGGAACCAAAACGTGATGCGTATCCGAATACAACAGCCTGGATAATGAGCGAGGCTTTGCACCTGAAATGGCGTAACTCTGAGAGACGGAGTGAGTCATCTGAGGGAACAGCCGAGCGGGGCTTTTAAGGACAACTTCAGAGACACGCAGTCACAAAAGATTCATACTGTTCAATCCATCCAACCATGCGTCTCCTAACCTGTTGGTGGTGTCAAAGACACACACGCGCGCACACACACACACACACACACACACACACACACACACACACACACACACACACACACACACACACACACACACACACACACACACACACACACACACACACACACACACACACACACACACACACACACACACACACACACACACACACACACACACACATCATTCACTCTCCCACTCTCACCTCAGGGTAAGTCTACTATGTCACCTAACTTTTCACCCACTCACGTCAATTTAGGGCACATAACCCATCACGTTATTCTGTCCTCTGGATGAATCGGTATGCAGTTCTCACATCTAAGGCATCTGGCTCAATGTTTTTGAGACCAGACCCCCCCCCCTCTCTAAAAAGAAAGATGACTGCAGCATCTCACACCCTGGATATTCATTCGGTACTTTCTTTAACTCGCTTCATACGGGATCACTGTTTGGGGGGGGTCTGCCAGAGCCTCACACGCTCCACCACACTCACTCTAAATCCTCATCACTTAAAAACATATAATAGCAGGAGTGTCTTTAGAGGCCACTACAACAGCTACCCAAAATCCGGCATTTATGCCCGATTCGTCTGGACAAGGTGAGACACAAAGCTGCATTTTGATACGAGGTGTAAATGGGCGAACCGGTCAATAATCAATCACTGCGCGCGCACACACATACACATACACACACCCTGGTCATATTCTGTAACAGCAGGCAGATCAGTCAGCGACATTCCCTGGTCCGTTTGCACAATGTTATCCCCTCTGTTAGTTCAGGTTAGGTAGCTAACGCTGATAGCTTGCAGTTTTACGCCAAATATTTTGTCTGATAACCATAGCGATGGAAATCTTCTTCTTGCTCCACCTGGCAACACGTTAAGCCATATCTTTTGGTCCACACACAGCGAGACAGCGTCCAAGCTGAGTTTCGTATTTCGAGACGAGAGTAAAACCTCTCGTCTCGATCACAGCCGCCTCCGTCTCGGAGCGGCCGCTGACGATGAACCATACGCTTTGCTGGTTCTGGAAAAGTACAGCAACTAGGATTCCACAGAGCGTCCTCCGGCCCGAGCGGGGCCGGACGACATACGTCTGTTCTTCACATCCAGTTCCACCAGTCACCCTCCGGGCCTACGTGACGTACTCCTCGTCATCGCTAGGTTCTGATTTGATGTGGTCTGGGTGAAGTAAAGGGAAGTGTGGAGATGTAGTCCTGGTGCAGACGTACCACTCCTTAATGTTAGACAACTGAGGTAAGGCTGGGTTGACGGAGCGCTGGCTCCTCCGAGGGGTCCGGCCGCCCTGCTGCTTCTGGGCCAGCTGAGACTTCAGGCCCGACAGAGACAGGTCCAGAGGCATGGCCACCGGGGAGGAGCTCCGCAGCAGGAGCTTGTGGCCCACGTCGCCGGCCGAGCCGATGTCCACGTCGTGGCCGGACAGACGAGGAAAGTGAACGTTCCTGTTGCCGATGGATGGAGAGAGGCGGTTGATTTTGAGATCGAGCGGCTCGATGAGGGCCTGGTGAGGTTGCTGGAGCTGATGAGGGATGGAGTCATACGGGTCCTGGGCTTCGGAGGTAGGTGACGACTTGATGTGAACCTTCATGTGTTTTCGGAGGGAGCTGGGGTGGGTGTAGGACTTGGTGCAGCCCATGGCCTTACAGTCGTACGGCTTGGAGGCCGTGTGGACCTGGGAGTGCTTTTTCCGGTCACTGCTGTTGGCAAAGCGTCGCTCGCAAAACTCACACTGGAAGGGCTTCTCGCCTGCAACACAAACACAACATTCACCGTCAGATCAGTCTCGGGCGAGCCACCGGCAGCTGCCGCAGCTCAGGGGTCGCCGCCCCAGCACATTCCCTCCACCACTCGCGCATATCCATACGCACATGTTCTCGCTTTTCTTTTTTTTTTGCATAATCTCAACTCCTTAAAAAACAAAGACGTGCGGACTCAATGAGGAGCACTTTTAAGGGCTGCGTCTATATATAAACCTATAAGACAAACCTGCCGGCAGCAAGAGCAGCCAGGACGTGGACAACACCAGCTCTGACCCCATTGCACCGGAGCAGCGGAGGAGTCATGAATGACCCGTGCTCCATTCAGGAAAGTCAGGGAGCACAAGCAACAACAACTCTGAGCAGCAGACAGGGCAGCCCGTATGGGATTTCCATATCGGACGCGTATTGATTCTGAAACGCTTCACTGCCAGAATATCATTGCCGCAAAGAGGACATCGGGATTTGCAAGAGAAATGTGATCATCTTTTAGTAATACCCCCCACAAAATACTGAATGTCCATGTTAAACTGTCAGAAAAGCCTTGGTGTGAGGTCATTGTTAGCCTGTAGTCTTGAGGCAAAGCATGCAGGTCCATCTGAATACGTCCTAATCCATACAAGGGGTTGATTGATTTAACTCACAGGTGCATTACGTGCATTTAATGCATAATCACATTTTATCCTCCATTCCCAACAACATCTTTTATGGTCTCCGACCCAAGGAAATCCTCTCTATCATGATACATCCTTTCTCTTTTGGGCTCCTGTTTGAGTCATAGAGCTTTCTTGCCTTTGACTTGACACCAGAAAACAGATTTGCTGATTTGCTCAGCAAATTTGATTCAGCAAAGTCTTTAAATGTTTAAGTGCAGTTGTCGGACTGACTTTGTTGGTGCATCATGGGGACAATCGAGAACATATGACCCTAAAAACTGTAAACTGCAGAAAAACACCGGCCACATGTTTGCCTACAACATGGCAACCCGTGCATATTTTTTTAAGTGATGACTTTAAAATGAATCTACTGAGCTTTGCTGAACTGCTTCCTAACTACACACCCTGCAGACTCAGAGGCATGTATAATGCAAATGCAGCCGTGTGAATCTGCATCTCTTCTCCCTGCCCGTCTCTCTCCGCCTCTCTGGGCACATCTAGCGCCTTTGATTGTGTGCTCATTTTCTCAGCCTCCTCACAAATCCAGCTGCTCGGTAGCTGCTGCTGCCGCTGCCGCGGCTGCTCCTTGTCACCTTGTATGACTCCTGAGCTGCAGCCTGGACCCGTGATTCCTCTAGGAAGGAAACGAGGGAGTAGTGAAGGGCGGATGTGGACGGTGACTGGACTGAGCCCACATAAACATGGAGGGGATTTTTAGCAGACTGGGAACAATCTCTCATTATTATGACCCCCTCTGTGTGTCTGACAGAGAGGCAGCTGAGCTGACGTCTGGTTTTAGAGGTTGTTAAGCACGTATCACGGTATGCGTGTGTGTCTAGTGTGTGTGTGTGTGTGTGAGGTAACACGACCATACCAGTGTGGGTCCGTGTGTGGATCTTGAGGTTCTCGGAGCGGGCGAACATCTTGCCGCAGTTGGGAAATGCGCACAAAAAGGGCTTCTCCCCGGTGTGCACTCGGATGTGGTTGATGAGTTTGTATTTGGCTTTGAACGCCTTGCCGCCCCGCAGACACTCGTCCCACATGCAGACATGACTGAGGGTCTCCAGCCCCGCAGCTACGTGCTCGGTGGTGACGTGGTCCACCAGCTCCGGCATGGAGCTGAAAGTTTGGTCGCAGACGGAGGAGGTCGCAGCCCGGCCGAGCCTCTGTCTGGAAGACGAGGAAGAAGTTCGGTCGATCCACTTGCACACGAGCTCGGTTTTGACGACGGGGCCTTTGGAGAAATCCAGCAGGCCGTCCATCATCCCGCCGTCTGTGCCGCTGTCGGCAGCGGCGGCGATGCCGGCGGCGGCGGCGGCGGTGCCTCGCTGTACGGCCGGCGGGGAGACGATGCTGGAGGCGCCCGAGTTGTTGTTCCCCAGCGGAGAGACGAGGCCATTGTGCCTGGCCACCACCACCGCCGCCGCCGCCCGCTTCATGCTCCTCGGCGCGGCGGGTCGCCCCGCTCCGGTCTCCAGCTGCTGCTGAGGCGGTGCTGGAGGTCTCTGTGGCCGGATAAAAGCCTCTTCACGTCGGGTGGGAAGGCGTCCAGCTCCAGCTCCGGCTCCGCCGAAGGAGGAGAGCGCATGCGGCAGTGTCTGTACCCCCCGCTGCTCGGCGTTAGATCTCCACGGTCCGAGCCTCCATGCTTTTATTTACTGTGTGAATGGAGCCGAGCAGCAGACACAGGAGGAATACAGCCGGCCGCGACCCAACACCCACCACCCGCCTCCTTGTCTCCTTCCCTCCCTCCCTCGCTCCCTTCCTCCGCTCAGACCAGCCAAGTTGTTGTTCCTTTGCGAGCTTTATCTCTCTGAACATGAGCAAAATAAACAAACAAGCAGGTGGACGTTACTCCACAGAGCCATGAGCACACAAATATTTACACATATACAATCCTGTAATCGCTAATTGATTATCATGGAGACTAATTAAATAATTAACAATGATCACAGTAAATGATTAATTAATATAAGATTTTTTTTTAAAAAAAGGATAATGACTTCATGAAACTGGGTTAGCTGTGGTTTTGTGATTAAGGAACTGGATTTTTTTACCCAGAGTCACAGGTTTGAATCCCCCACCCCTTGTACCCTTGTACAAGGTACTTCAATCCAAGCACTTCCCTGTAAAAGCACTGATGCTGGCCCTCAATTAGACATTACTTTGGATAAAAGCATCTGGAAAAGGAGTGAGTATAATATAATGTGAAAGAAATTAAGTCAAAATTCTCCAGTCTTATCTTTAAATAAAATCAGATCAAGATTTCAGATTGAACCTAACCTGGTACATAAACAAACAACACAGGCAGAGCAGAGCCCGATAAAAGCAAAAACAAAACCCCATGAGCATGCTTAAAAAACAACAGTGTTGTGATAAAACACCCTTTAACAATCAGAAACCTTGGGCAGAACCATCAATCCATCATTCTACCTCATTCCCACCTGTCTCCAGCTCACATAAGGTGAAGGCAGGGAAAACACCCTGGTCAGGGACACACTCACACACACACTCACACACACACACACACCATTCACGCCTAGAGACAATTTTAGTGTCTCCAATTGACCGTAATGCATGTTTTTGGACTGTGGGAGGAAACTGAAGTACCCAAAGAGAAAACCACATCCACACACTCAGATTCAGAAAACTTTATTTATCCCCGTAGGGCAATTGAGGTGGGAGAGAGCAGCACATGGAGGAACACAAAATATAAGAAGGAACAATCCAGTGGGAAAAAATGTGATTGTATAATACAAGTTTACATTTTAGAGTGAATCCTGTAGGCTACTTGAAGTGCATGTGAGATGATGAAGCAAATAAAAATGGGAGTTAGAAGTACTTTGCATGAACTGATGAATATATTTTCATTATTATAGTTTCAGATTTAAGCATTTAAAAATGTTTTGAGAATGACTAAGAAATTAAGTCAAAATTCTCCAGTCTCATCTTCATAAATTCAGATTCAGAGTTCAAATTTAGAAAACCTATTCCTGTGGGACAATTTAGGTGGTCGAGAGCAACACAGAGAGGGACAATTCAGTGAACAAAGGGATTTGACTGTTTTAGAAGGGGAATGTTTTTATTTCTGGAGGGATGCCATCGCCCTGCACCCCCAAAACTCCAAAACTCAACCACAATAATGCAATTATACATTCTGGAAATGGCAGTGTGTCCTATACATGAAAGTAAAAATGGGACTGAGAAATACTCATGCGATGGACTGGCAACCTGTCCAGGGTGTATTTCCAGCCTTCACCCTATGGAGATAGGCACAGGCAGACCACAGTGACACCAGTGGGTATAGAGTGGGTAAGGTAACGGATAGATGGTTATTCCTGAATTATCCAAAGGGCATCTCCCTAAGGGACCTATTAAGTTTTTTGCTCTCTCTTTCTCCTATGTATGTATGTATGTATGTATGTATGTATGTATGTATGTATGTATGTATGTATGTATGTATGTATGTATGTATGTATGTATGTATGTATGTATGTATCTAGCTAGCTAGCTAGCTAGCTACATTCTATACTCAAAATCAAGCTTACAGCAGTTCATGTAAACAACCATCATATGCCCACTGTTTTGCTGACCCACAGGAACATCAAATCAACTGCAGAAAAAGAGTTAAGAAACAAAATAAATTGAAGGAATGGTTTGCGTTGCTGTGGTGATCCTGGGTTGTTGGAGCATCAAGAAGAAGCAGTTGAGTTTTAACCTGAATCGTCTACATGGTTCCCAGTCTTTTTTAGGCCAGGCACCTCCTTCTACCACCCAACTTGGTTGGGAGTTGATGGACCCCCAGTTCTTGACAAATTAAAACTTTGGGGCCACAGGCAGCTAACGACTCCACAGAGGTTAAATCATGGGCTTTTCCTCCAGCCAGTCAGGACTACAGGAGCCTCATGGGTGAGGTTTAAATGCCTTCAAGAATCTTTAACCAACTATTCACAATTAACAATAATCTGGCTGAATGAGGATATTTTGGTCAACAATCCAAATTTTAATAAAGGAAGCAACTAATCGAGTAATCCAGACGACAATCGATTGGTTAACCGACGACAAAGCATCTTTGTAGCTCTGCCATTAACAGCTTTCAGCGCATTGTTGTTTCTTTCCAGCAGGGGGCGGTAATGAGACGTTCACTGACTGCTGGGAAAACTCGGCAGCAGCAGAAGAAGAAGGGATAGAAAGAAGAGGAGGAGGAGGAGGAGGAAGAATAACAACAACAACAGTTATAATAATCTACCAATGCCAGACTTCTGAAAGATGACAGACTCTCCAGACGCCGACAGCCTGCTCTCCGCCTCCTCCCAGCTCAACCTGATGGAGGTGGACACGGTGAGTGTCTCCTTACTCTCCAATCAGACGACTCCTTACGAGCAGGACAGAGATGTGTTGTTAGCAGCCACAGTAGGCTGGTTTATATATAAAAAAACAGCTCTCCGACCTCCTGGTGTGTATGAAACTACGTGGCGTGAAATCAGGTGGCTGAGTCTGTGACCGCACCATCAGTAGCCATGAAAGCACAGCGGTGCAGAGCCGTGTGTGTGATAGTCATGTGATCTGTCTTCTCTGAGCTTTCAGAGTGGAGCCAGGTGTATTCACATCTGCCGACAATACAAGCAGGTGTATCGGCAGCAGATGTGAATGAAGAATGATTTCTATGTTGATCCGTTCATTGAGGAATAACGGCACCATGGCATTTTCAACAAACAGCACAGTCACGCCACTGAAATATCTGGTGCTATATTGGAAGCTCTGTTCAGCTCTGCTTCCATATACCATCCACTGGTGATTCAACATGGATTGATAGGTGATGATTGAAGCTGTAGCAGTGGGCTGGTTTCATGTTAATTTATGTAAAAGATGTGAAGAACGTGCCATTCAAATGTACAGAGAGCACAAATGATATCCTCTGCCTCATGTTCTCCTCTGTTTCTCAGATTGACGATAAGGAGTTTGACATTCCCCAAGTGGACACGCCTCCCACGCTAGAGAGCATCCTCAATGAGGTGACATTTGTTACTGTACTTCACTGAACTGTGGCGCGTCACACGGTGGTGTCAACGCTAAACATTGATAAACGTGTGTCTGCAGCTGGAGGACGAGGAGGAGCCATTTGTTCTGGAGGACACTTGTGTGCTAAACACGGACAACATGGATGCTCACTCCTGTGACACCTCCTCGCTGGCCAGCTCTGACAGCGGAGACCCTGTACATCTCAAACGGTATTTGCTCATTGTACACTTAAAAAAAACAAACAACCCTCAAAACTTTCATACCTCCTCTTATTTGTTATCACCAAGATCCACAAATGAAAATGTGTGTGTGTGTGTGTGTGTGTGTGTGTGTGTGTGTGTGTGTGTGTGTGTGTGTGTGTGTGTGTGTGTGTGTGTGTGTGTGCGTGCGCACAGAAGGAGGAAGACAGTGGACATCAACCCAACAGTTCACGGGTCTGTTCTTCGACACAGTCTGCTGAAGGGCATCTCAGCTCAGATCGTCTCTGCCGCTGTAAGACTCTCACATTGATCCATTTTATCTTTCGTCATGGCAGATCACGCTCAGGAAAGTGTTCGTTATTGATCCCCTAAGTCTAAATGGCTTTGAAAGTAATCTGCTCTATTTCAAACTCAATCATACCTGTGCTTGATTTACAGTTATAAACTTGTTTGTTGTTTTTCGTACATTATAAATCCTATTTTTTATCTTTTTCTCAGGACAAAGTGGATGCTGGACTGCCAACTGCTATAGTGAGTAATCTTTAATGAATGTGAATGGACATGCTGTAACTGATAGGGTATTTATGTTCCCTGTGATGTGTTTTAGGAATAGAAAAAGCAGTATAAGGTAGGGGATAGGACATTGGAAGTTAAACATAATGATTCCAATAGGCATTGTAATCACAAGACTATCTGAGTGCCATAACTTAAAGTTTTGTGTATATTTTGTGTTCAGACAATGTCTGGGGTGATTGCTGTGGGGACGTCCCATGGTCTGGCTCTAGTCTTTGGTGAGTAAAAGATGAGGAACATTTTGCCATTAGAAATTATTTGCAAAAGAAATGCAATATAGTTATTATTATTATTGTTATTGTTATTATTATTCATTATTAGAGCTGGTGGTAATAGTAGTAGCATTAATATGTGTGTCTTGACTCCTTATCAGATTTGTTTTAAAATAAATGATGTTTATGCCAACCTATCCACAAACATGGACTTGCAGCACAGGCTTTATCACAATACAATGAAACTAAATGTATTGTGCAATTTCAGTGTGGTCACTAGAACGGAAGAACTTACTAGTTAAGGTAACATGTGTCCGGTATTCATTGACTTGTTCAGTATGAGGTTTGGAAATAAAATAGCCCCAGAATAGTCCCAATTAACTTTTTTCAGTAAATAGTCACATCATACACAGAGCCTGGCGCCCTATGCTGCCCTCTAGTGTCTGTCATCATGCACATCTGAACAGGCCTTTCATGTGCTGCTCTATGGGATCCACGGAGCAAGGCTGGATTTCCTCCCACAGTCCGAAGACGCCCAGGTTAATTGGCGATTCTGCATTGTCTTTGGGTTTGACTGTGTTTGGAAAAGGTTGCCTGGATCAACTCTTCCCAGCCAGCCTACAGCTGTCAGGTTTGCAAAGCCCAGGGATTGGTGAACACAGAATCGAATAAATCCACAAATTGATTTTCAACCTGGGATTATCACTTGCCAGGGGCGGTTTAAAAGGAGGTGAAAAGAAGGATTCTCCGTACCCCACATAGCGGACCACTGTGCCTGTTACTGCCTCAATCTCCTCAATGTGGCAGCGATCTCTAGAAAGGAATTCTTTGAATCTACACAAAAATTCACTCTGATGCAAATGATTACAACAATACATAAACATATATTTCTTCCCAAGTGACTAGTGGATGTTCCAGTCTTAAGAAATGGGCCAGACAAAAAGCAAGTGTTTTATCAGATGTGTGTGTCAACAGAATGAAATAAGTGTGACAGACTCCCAGTAAAAGCAGAGCGCATGAATGCAGGTAGGAAATGGAGCGGAGGAGAGAAGTTGAGAGACCTCATGCATCTGACATATTTATTGTCCTGCACTGTAAATGGTGAATCGACTGCAATTACATTGATATTTGAAGATATATTTAATCTACAGTCAAATACAAAGTTGACATAACTGGATGAACAGTCTTTTATGCCCGTTTTGAATCATATAGTTAAAAATGACTCTTTTCTTTACTTTGGAATTAGCTTATATTGTCTTACATCAGAGCAGGAGGATCTTTCCCTTTTGACTTAATACATGCCAATGTCGGTGAGGTCCAGCCTCAGGACTGCCTCCCCCGACTCTGACATGGAGGCGCTCACAATGACATAATCCCCTTCATAAGAAATGCAGGAGCCGTCACCTTTCGCCCGGACAAAGCTATTCTCACTTCCGTTGTACATGATGTCGTAGAGATTGTAATCGCAGAACATGCCCCGGTCAAAGATGCCCACGGCGAACCAGTTGGAGTAGAGGGCTCGGTCGTAAGGCACCGAGTACATGACGGCCAGGACGTGGCTGTAGTCGTTGAGGTCGCAGTTGAAGAGGTCGTAGGTGAAGACGCCCACGGCCCCGGTGGCGGCGGCCATGGTCTTGTTGAACATGGCGCTGGCGGCGGAGCAGGGCCCCACCATGGGGGGCAGGGGGATCTCACAGTGGCCGCTCTCAGTGAACACCCTGCACACAGCCACAGGCACAAATCTAACTCAGACTCCTTTTTTTTTGGTACAGTTTTTCTTCATGTAACTGGTATGTAAATATACCTTTTAAGGAGAGAAAACACTCCATTACACATTAACTGATCACATTTTGGGTACCACAGAGAACCCAGAGGCTTCTTTTATAAAATGTTGGAAAATCTGTGAAAAAAAATAATGCTTCACTACGCTCAACATGTCAGTCCTCAAATACCTTGTTTTTTCCTCACCTTAAAGAGTTACTCTCATAAGGACTAAAATCTCCCAAAAAAGATTCAGATTGATGATATATGCTGAAACAAATGGATCTGCCTCGTGTCTTGCTTGGTATATATACACTATTTCAAAAAGTAACTTAATCATGTACAGCAAGGCACACCTAATGATAAGTAGAAACCGCTTTGATGTTCCATGCCCGTCCTGGCAGAGGACCTGCACATGTGAGAGGAGAGTGAAAAGGCGAGCTCCTGACCTTGGGTTGCTGAGCGTGTAGCTCCCAGAGTTGTTGTTAATCTCCACGTAGCAGTTGCGATGAGGCATTGTGGTGGAAGGTGTGTAGCGGCTGCTGGTGGGCAGGGGCCTGGCTGTCAGAGACAACACAGCACCAATACTTAGCATTCAACATCCTTGAAGCGGAGCTAACTTCAGCTCAGACGGCCGCTACGATCACTGCAGACTGAGACATGACTGTCGAAATGAATCAAAATAAAGACTCTGAGACAGGGGCTGTTCTCATGGTCAGCAACTTGTTGAAATGTAATGGATTACTGTGCTGGACCTCGGGGCTATTAACAGCACTCCATATTAAGATAACAGTATTGTTGCTCATAATTATTCTAATGGAAAGTTAGTTAGTGGTAGTTTCAGTAGAAACCTATCTAAGCATATATGTCTGTGAGTGGGAGGCTGCAACACATCTGCCTCACAGTAAGAGGATTCGAGCTGCACCTCGCCAAGCCATTACAAGTCTACCAATACGTAAAGAGAAAACAGAGAATACCAAAGAAGCCACTCTGTTAACTCAGGATTGGCAATATGACTGGACATCATCTATTTAATGTCATCTGAGTTTTAATGACTTCCCTGTTGTAAGAGTAGCTTTAGTTTTGGAATCGAAATCTTTGTTTTTCAGGTCTAAAGTGAAAAAAATCAAAAGAATTGATCAACGTTGTTTATAGCTGGGTATTGTATTGTTTTTTTCCTTCAACTTAATGGAACAAATTCAGTGGTAGATGCCCATGTGGAACTCAAATCTTGTCATGAAAAATAACAATAAAATCAGCGTATACCTGTTATTGACATTAATTACTTTACAGTCATAAATTCTTAATGTCTGCTGTCTACAAAGTCTGGCTCGGTATGTGAATATCAGATGTCTTACCTTTTTAGTGATCCTCAAATGGAGAAAAAAGAAGACAAATCAGCCAAAAGCAGTTCTTTGCTGTGCCAGATTGTCGGTCCACGGTTCTGCCAGGACGTGATTGTGGTCACCTTGTAAATGCAGTGGACACACACTGGGCTTTATTGACTCAGGCAATCATGACCTTAAGGCACCAGTAGACTCCGTACTTATCAGCTGTGCAGTATCAGCTCACACCTCTGTTCCCGGACCTTTCCACCACCTTATCGCTGGGCTAATTACATCAGTGGATGCTTTGTCTGGATCTTGTGAAAAAAAAAGAGGCTTTTAAGGTATCCATTGTTTGTCCAGGGCGGATGCTCAAACCTCACAGATCTACCATGTTCATGGGGTAACACCACATTAATTCAATCACTGGCCATGTCCAGAAACACAAACACCACTGTGTGTCTCACCATGTGATGAGTCTGATTTGGCTCCTGTGGAGTCCTCACTTTTTAGTTTTAGTTCCTAAAAAGTTGTTAAAAAAATCTTTAAATTGATCTTAGACAAAATGAAACATTCATTACGACATCAAGGACTCATAAACTGTGTCCTTTAGCCTGATCATTTCACTGTTCATGTTCCACTGAAACTGTCTCATAGTAGTTTAACAAAGTTGAACACAGTGTCAAGAATTTACACCCGTATCAGCTTCTACAAATACTTTGCTGATATCGTGTAAAAATACTATGAGAGTTTGATTATTGGACACCATATTGCAGCATATGAAAGAATAACACTGGCCTTTGTGATTAAAGTAGCAAATCTGGGCTTGTGAAGGATTGTACCATCAGGGAATCAGTGATCTGCAAATTCTTGAAGAAAACAGATTAGAAACAGCTTGAGTGAAAAATACAATTTATTACAGCCATATTGATCTTTAAGGTAGTCAGTGAAATGTTTAAGGTGATACTAAAGATGCTAACGAAAGTACATCCTCAAAGTCACAATGATGATGTATAATTTAAATGATTTCATTTCCAGAGTCCTTCAGTGACTCCTCCATACAGAACATATCATTGTCTTAACGGTTCTGATGCTTAAGCTTGACATGATGAGAGTGTGTGGAGGTTGTGCATATGTCAGACCGTTTCTTGTGAAAGCTGTAATGTGATGAAAGACGAGACACTGGACCAGATCACTGTGATGCCCAGAGGGATGCATGCGTGACAGTAGTTGATAGTGAGATGATGATTTTGTGCAGTGTGGCCTGAGGTTTCAGAGGGCTTGACCCGTGTCTCTTTATGTTGCTGACCTAATGATGGCGGAGCAGGAAAAGGTAAAAGGTCACCCCTCCTGACTGCTTTTAATGTTGTGTTCAGTGTGACTGCCTCTGAGACATCATCGATCGTGACTTTTTGGTTTCGCTCGTCAGATGCATGCTTCGTCTCTTGATTTGCAGTGAGAAATTCTTTTTTTTTTTACCGCATTCGCATCTCTTCATTTGTATGTGTGTCCTCTTGTTATTTTTTTTACATTCTGCTTGATCCCGTCGACTTGAAAACTGTGTCTTCCTTTCACCATCCACACCTTCTCCCCACCTCCACACTGACTATCTCCTCATCGCCCTCTCTCCAGACAACAACCAGGCTCTGCGGCTCTGCCTGGGCAGTAAGGAGACGTGGGCAGAGTTCGGAGCCGTCTCTGCCCTCAGCATCAACCACGATTGCTCAAGGCTCCTGTGTGGGTTCGCCAAAGGACAGGTAATAAAGCCAGGCACACGCTCACCAGGCTTCAAGAGGGTGGAGACGGGACCCGGGTGACTCAGACAAATTATCTGGATAAAGTTCAGCAGTGTCATGGGGTCTAATCAATAGTGGGCGGGGCCACATGGTGACATAAGGTCTAAGTAAAAACGTATGGATTGCATCACGATGTGATACCAAAGTGCTGGTAGCCCATACTTACATGTACTGGCCCAGCACTGCACTGCTTTAATGTCATCAGTTATTATTTATAATAATGACAGCGCCTATATAACCTCTTTGTGCATCAGCATAAGTGAGTTAGTCGTGGTCCTCTCAACCAGCTTTGACTCCACCCAGACCTAATGCTACGTCATCAGCTGCTCTTACAGTGCCTGTACATGCTTTCTAACTCCCACAGACCTTTTTTTCCTATCTGAAAGAATAGCTTTAGGACTTATTGGCCAAAATGAGCCAAAAAGGAGGAAGAGATAACCTGATCAGGATTCCAACCAATGCTGCTGTTGAATTGTGGCACCCGCTCTGCCCACTGAGCCAAACTTTACGCTACTACATGCAGACCAGTCCAGACTAATTACTGTGGTTACAGACTCATTCTGTGTGTTCCAGGCATTAACTAGGGAACAGAACATGTCCTGCTGTAAGATTTGTGAGAGCTGCTGGTGGAGGTGGAAGTCCTCAGAGTACTTAAAGTATTTAGTCGATGACGTCCTTTCACTGGAAGAGCTGTATCTCATGGTCTGTTTCTCGGTCTCTGCAACTAGATCACAATGTGGGACCTAGCCAACGGGAAGCTACTGAGGACCATCAATGATGCCCACCCTCCAGGAACAGCCATTCTGCACGTGAAGGTATGTTTAATACACATATACATGTAAATGCACACGCCAACACACACATAAAAACTTGCTCTTGCTATAGGTGGATGCATCACGCTTGTCATTTAATTTCTGTGTTTTGTTTTTCTATTTTTCCCCCAGTTTACGGACGACCCGACCGTAGCCGTGTGCAATGACAGCGGGGGGTCGGTTTTCGAGCTGGCTTTCAGGTAAACCTATCATGTGTGGGCTTTCTTCCCCTTTTTAGGGTCACAAAGTAACAATGCTGACTCAGTAAAAGAGTAGTGATGTATGTATTCTGGCAGGGGTTGTAGATTCATAAACTCACCATGCTTTTCACAAGTGTAGGTTAACTGGTAGCCATTACTTTAAACACTTGAACCAGTGTTTTCTGTGGCTGTCCCCCTGCTCTGTGCTACATGACTCCATCTCCATCTCTCTCTCAGGAGGGTGATGGGGATGCGCTCGTGCGACTCTCAGTGCCTGTTCAGCGGTTCTAAAGGAGAAGTCTGCTCCATCGAACCTTTACGTGCCCCTCCGGACTTCAGGGATCATCCCATTACCAACTACTCTCTGCTGGCTATGGCCTCTCTCACTAAGGTAAACACTCACGCGCACCCTCTCCTCCTTACTCACTGTCCATACGTTTTCGTGGATTGTCATGTTTTGCCCATTGGTTTTGTTTCATTAGATCCTGGTCATCGGACTGAAGCCCTCGCTGAAAGTCTGGATGACGTTTCCCTACAGCAAGGTGTGTGTTCGTCAGTACTGTGTGCATGGTGGCTCAGATATATAGAAAAATTGTGTTTCAAGTGAGATGTTGCAATGCATTTGAAACACCATGGTTGCTTTAGTCTCCACAGATAAATCTTAAAATCTTCGGTTTTCAATATGTTTTGGAAGCTTGTTTGTCCGATCTCCTGCAGCTCTGTGGACCTGCTGACGAGATGTTCTCTTTCCCCAGTCTGATCCGTCCAGTGTTCCTCAGCTCGCCTGGCAGTTTGTGCCCATTCAGAAGATCGTGAATCCCATCCTGGCTTTTTGCAAAGGAGACACAGTCCACTTCCTCCTGGTATCTGCTCAACTCTCAAAACACACACAATGGGCTATGAGCATATATGTATAACACATGTACATTTCTATATGTCTAAACCTCATGGTGCTGAGCATGTTGGTTGGGTTTTGTGTTACTCTGTACATACCGCGTGTACCAGAGCTGTGCATCGCTTAAGATATGCAACCACAGCGGAGAAGAACTGACACAGAGGCCTAGATAAAAGGCACAGTTTGACGGCGAAGAAGAGGGGCGTAGTGACGTCACACATTTAGCATTTCCTCCCCTTCACGTGTTCTGCTGCCTCAGCTCAGTCTGAGAGCAGCGATCAGCGGGGACAGCTGAGGTGAATGTTCTCCCCTACGTTGCTTCTGGATCCAGGTGAAGAAGGAGGAGTCGGGGACCATCCATGTCATCAAGCAAAGGCAGCTCCACCTCAGCTGTGACATCATCAGCCTGAATGTGAGTACCAGGGTCCAGTCGCCGGGTCCCATCATGCCCCCCATCATATTCACAGGTCCACCACAACTGTTGGAGTTGCTGCGATTTAGACACACTTAGTCTCACTGCCTTTACTTGAGGGGATTGTTCCAGTTTGTTCTCTTTCAACTGTTTAAGTTGTGATTGAAACCTGTTCAATGACATTTAACAGTCTTTATTTGCTCCAACAGGATACATTTACCAAACTAACTCCACTGTTTTACACTACATCCAGTATGACATGCAGTCCACATCCAAGGATTCAAAGATTAGGACTGTTTTTATTCCCAGATTTCCCACAAAATGTCAGAGCTTTCAGGAGAATTTGCTTAGATACTGATAATATCATCCTGTCGTACTTATTCAGTATACACAGCACATATCGACTCTATATATCCTGGTCTGCAGTGGTATTCTACAGTGGTTTTCCTCTTGTCTCTGTGTCTGCAGTGGATTAACAGCCAGACGCTGGTCGTGGTCGACAGCCATGAAAAGCTGCATGTGGTGGATCGACCCAGCCAGGAGGTTTTGGAGACTCTTGATCTGGAGCAGGTCCAATTAGTCTACAACAGTCGACACTTCAAGTCGCTGGCCACCGGCGGGAACGTCTCCCAGGCTCTGGTGAGGGATTAGCTGGAAGGGGGGGGGGGGGGGGGGGGGGACGGGACCAGAATCCAAACATCTCTGTTAGCGGGAACCGCAGCACCATCAGGCTCAGATTCAGATTTTGTTTGTACTTTCAACAGCAAAGATTGTGAAGCGGCTTGGGGCACAAGCGACAGAAATGCAGGTCCGTTCGTGCTTAACGCGGCCTCGAAGAATTCATGTTTCAAAACCTCAAGTGGAGCGTAGGACAGAGATGAATTTCCGTCCTGTTTTTACGACATTAACAGGGCAAAGACAGTGTCGTTAGACGCTGCAACAGAACCTTTAGCTGCACTTTCTTTCTATAGAGCGGATGAAACGACCGATCCAAGGAAGTGACCCACTTTCAGATGCACGTTGCGCTTATGCTTCGGAGGGCTGAAATATTGAAAGCGGCCAGCCAAGCAGCGCTCAGGCAGCTCGTCAAGTCACCAGCCTGAAAAGCCGCAGACACGCCGCAGACCGGTGCAGAAAAACTAGCTGAAAATGGAGCAAAGCGCTCAGAACTAGAGACGTGCTGGTGGGACAGCAGTCTGACTGTTGAGGAAAACATAAAACGGCTATAAATCGCATTTACAATCATGTCACTTGGGTTCTTACCGTTGAAGTTAATTTGTCTTGGAGATGGAGACGTTGTAAAACAAGCAGCGTCCCCTTACAAAACGTGCAGCCTTATCTCCTCCCTCTCGTGTTATATGAATCAATCCGCAGTTAACTTGCTTGATGCTTCACCATTTTCCTCTACACTTGCCTTTCCTTTCGAGAACATGTCTCGTGAATCTCTGACTGTGTTTGACAATATTTCTGCCTCCAGGCATTAGTTGGAGAGAAGGCCTGCTACCAGTCAGTCTCCAGCTACGGAGGACAGATCATCTATTTGGGCACCAAGGTAGAGTGTGTGTGTGTGCGTATGTGTGTTTTGTGTTTTTGGGTTGCCAGCTCTACCTTTCTAACAGAGCGATTCTTGTCTCGCAGTCGGCTCATGTCATGACTCTGAGGAGTTGGAGAGAGGTAGGACATGTAGCAAACGCACACAATGCTCCCATTTTGGAGAAGTCACAACGGCTCACGTGCTTTCTGCCTGTCTCCGTCCTCGTCCAGCGCCTCGACTGCTTGCTGAAGCAGGAGCACTACGTGGAGGCGCTGTCTCTGGCCTGGTCCTTCCACGAGGGAACTGCCAAGGCTGTGGTCGGTGGGTATTCCTTCATTACACTCCCGCATTGCTGCAGGTGTCTTACATAAGTGTGCCTTTCCACTTCAGTTCACTGTTTCAGTGTCTTGTTGTTTGGTCCTTTGACTAAATATGTTAGTTATTTGAAGATGTGAAATATTGTGAGCTATGTGTTGCAGGCCTCTGTGGAGAAGCTGTCAAACGCAAAGGAGTTGTAAGCGACAAGGTAGGAACAGAAAACCACCGCTCTCCGCATTAAATCTGCTCCTTTCCCCCACGTCTGAACTTGTGTCGTTTCTTTGGCTGCAGATGGTGGAGATCATTTTCCAGTTCACGGAGCACGCTTTGAAGAGGTGTCCCGAACAAGGCAAGATCCAAGTGATGGAGCAGCACTTCCATGTAGGTGTCCACGCTTCATCCAGTCCCCTCTGACGCTGAGGCAGCACAGCTTTAGCATATGAACAGTGAGAAGTTAGAGGTTGCTACACTTTCATAGCCTCATGCATTAGAGGTGTGAAACACTGACACTATACAAAGGTGGAGTGTCATCATCTCTTTCTCACTCTTGTCTATGTTCAGGATATAGTCCCAGTTCTGGTGGATTACTGCCTGCTGCTTCAGAGGTCGTAAGTATCAAAGCACTGGAGCTAGTGTCAAATTTTGACCAAAACGTACGAGTGTTGTGTATTTTATGTGTGTGTGTGTGTGTGTGTGTGTGTGTGTGTGTGTGTGCAGGGACCTGCTGTTCAACCAGCTGTACTCCCGGCTGGTGGAGAACACGGTCGCTAAGGGCGTCTTCCTGGAGTCGCTGGAGTCGTACATCGTGGCGGACCGCCTCGGCCACCTCACCACGCCCATCATGAGGGACCTGCTGGCCCATTACCACGGCAACGGCATGATGGAGAGCCTGGAGAGATGCATCGTCCACCTGGACATCACGAGTCTGGACATACAACAGGTGCGCATGAAAGCATCTGGTCAATGAGGAAATGTAAATATAAGTATTATTAATATTATTATCTGTGTGTATGTGTCTGAAGGTGGTTCAGGTGTGCTGGGAGAACCAGCTCTATGATGCCATGATCTACGTTTTCAACAGTGGCATGAATGACTACATTACACCCATGGAGGTAAAGCTTGTTGTTTCACCACACTAGTGCGTTATTTACCGGATGCACAACAGTGTCTTTCCAGCAGTGTAGACATTTCCAATAAAAAGGTTGAAACCTAATGACTGGAAGCAGGATTGCACATTAATAGGTCAAGATGTGACTTTTGTCACCGTTTTACCTGCGCTTTCCTTGCCGGAATATGGTTTTGTAGTTCTTCCATTTTCAGTTTGTAGATGCAGCCTTGTCATGGGATTAGTCCCATTGACAAAAGTCGAACATCAGAATCAAGTAACACGTGATAAGGTGGTTAGAATATAACTTCTACATGTGCTCTCTGTCACCTTTGTGTTTCAGAAACTCTTTGCTGTGATTGGCCCACCACTCAGGAAGGGGAGGAGCCTGACAGGTCAGGCTCAAAACCACACAGGAGTCTAGATTTGTACTATGTAACTGTTTGTGCTCTTTAAAATTCTGATAACTCATTTTTTGAGTCTGTTTCTCCCTTGACAGATGAGGAAGTGGTGATGGGAAACAAACTCCTGGTGTACATAAGGTATGGTACTGGTTACACTGGTGCTAATCAGCTGATGCACTTGCACACTTCTGGCCAAAGCTGCAGCGATGTGCTCATGTTCACGTTGTCTATGCAAAGTATTTAGAATAATCTGGGCTCAGTACCTTGATTTTATTGTGTGTGTGTGTGTGTGTGTGTGTATTCAGCTGCTGTCTTGCAGGAAGGGCATACCCTTTAGGAGACGTCCCCGAAGACCTTGTGGTTCAGGTGAAAATCCAGGTGTGTAGATGGTGTATATTTGTTGACGGGGCACACTAGAAACTTACGTGGTTGTCTCATAATGTGTATTCTCAGATGTATCAGCAGATACTGTTATGAGATGACACCAGTAAATGATTGATAAAGGATTACATTCCAAAGATGATTAAACATTAGACATAGGCTTCCACTTAGACATTAGACTAGACTTAGTCATGGAAGTAGCTCAGCCCGAGGAGCAGATCAGTTTCTGTGCAGGCGGTTGACAGGGTCATTCAGATCCTCTTTTAATATTCCAGGGCTGTCGGGGCGTGTTTTTGCTCAGGATTTAGTTTGTGTTGAGGACGACGTGCACTTATGCAAACAGCAAAAAATAAATAAATAAAAATAATAAATCCAGGTAAAGGCTTCAGCAACCTTAAATCAGGCTAAGCTCCAAGCACATTCACATCCAGAGAGATTACTTTAAAGCCCTCTGTCGATTCTGCACATGGGCCATTACTGGATGGTGGAAGATGAGGGAGCATTTTCCTGAACCGCTGTGTTCGGTTGCACCAATGCATGTTCAGTTGTCATAATGCAGTTCATTTCTACCCAACCCGGCAGTATGGAGTAGTTTCTGTGAGCTTTATCAGGTGGGCATGGTTGCCTGTGATAAGCCATGCCGGGGGGCAGGTGACAAGCCTTTGTGTGCGTTTCTCCACTAATGCTCTGTGCCCATGTGTTCTGGGCGTGCGTGCCAGGTGTTTGAGTTCCTCATCCGCCTCCACTCGGCCGACCTGTCCGAGGAGGAGGAGGTTTTCCCGTTCATCCATACCCTCCTTCACTTTGACACCCGGGAGTTCCTCAACGTCCTGGCCATGGTGAGAGCTCACGTCCTCGTATCACGTCACCACGTCCTCATGCACGTTTTTATTTCACATTTTGCCTCAAAGAAGCAAAAAGAATACAAAAGATGGGAAATCTGGCTGGGAGAGACTGTGGGAGGAAACCAGAGGACCCCAGAAAAATCACGCAGACACAAGCTGTATACATTAAGGCCCTCGGCCTGACTGAAAGTCAAACCCAGCAGCTTGTTGCTGTGAGGCAGCAACTCTAACCACTCAGCCACTATGTTGCCCTACACTGTATCATATGGCAATAAGCTGACCAGTTTCCCAGTTTGCTGGATACTATTCAGAGAGCAGTGAAGGCTAAATGTAAAATATCCTCATTCAAGAAGAGTGAACGTCCAGAAACTACAATCATATGTCCTTTTGATGCTGCATAAAAGCTCATTTGTCCTCAGATTTTCTGACTGATATCAGTGAGACATCTTCTTTTGCAGAATCGCCTGAGTTGGTTTCATCTTCCCCCTCTCTGTCATCTCTGACTCTTTGTTTTTCTTCTTTTAGACATTTGAGGATTTTAAGAACGACAAGCAGGCTCTGGAGTACCAGCAGCGGATAGTGGACATTTTACTCCAGGTAACATCCCCCAAATAATTTAGCAGTTTGTAGAACTGACTGACGTTCATTTCATTCACTACCTACTGCGTCTCCCCGGTCCCTCAGGTGATGGTGGACAACCCGGACTTCACCCCGTCCCAGGTGGGCGGACTCTTCACCTTCCTGGCTCGCCAGCTGGCCAAGCCAGACAACACGCTCTTTGTGAACAGGAACCTGTTCGATCAGGTAACCGAGGAGATCCTCAGCAGCCTCCTAGCAGGCTTTGTACACGTGAACGTATTGTGTCCCTAGTGAGTTACAGTATTTCAGTAGTCTCTTTCACTGTCCTCTCAGGTTCTGGAGTTTCTGTGCTGCCCAGATGATGACTCCAGACACACTGAGAGGCAGCAGGTTGGACACACACACACACACACACACACACACACACACACACACACACACACACACACACACACACACACACATACTTTGCTTATTGATGTCTTTTCCACAGTCTCTCAAATGTGATATATTCCTTGGTTGGAATGCTTTGGATGTATTAAGCATAATTCAGATGTTAGCGATCTGTTAGTTAATATGTTAAAAGGGTGTGTTTTTGTTTTTTTATCTCTCTCCCTCTGGCCGCCTCTCTCCCATTCGCAGGTCCTGCTGGAGTTACTGCAGGTCGGCGGAGTGGTTCAGTTCAATGAAGAGAGGCTGCTGGCTTTGGCAGAGAAGGCCAAGTTGTGAGTCACTGACCCAGGATGACCAGCATGAAAGACATTTGTATTACATTTACCATGGTACCATGGTACCTTTTATTTTTGGGTTACTACTTAGGCAAGTTTCACAATGTCTCCCCTCAAAGAAGAGGGGAGCTTTAAAGATAAAGTTACTGGAATATGACATTGATAAATATGTCCTGTTAAAAAATCTACTCACAGTATACTGAAAGCCGGGTGCAATCTGCACCCTTGGGTGCATTAAATCCTACACACAAATGTAGGAGTGTGATATTGTTGATGTAATGGTTGCTTGAGTGGTTGAGTGGTGGAGGGTGGCAGTATTTTACCGTCCTGCGAAGGACATAGAGAAAGCTTCCTGCAGAAATGTATGAGCGGCTGTGACATGCTTTCTGTGGTCCAGAGAATAGCTGGGAAAACAGCAGTAAAAACAGGCAACAATAAGAATGATTCCTAAGAGCACCTCAAAAGTATACAGAGTCACGTTATGTGTCCTCCTGTTCTTCCAGCTACCAAATCTGTGAATACCTGTATGAGAAAAAACACATGTACGACAAGATCATTGACTGCTACCTGAACGACCTCCTCAGAAAGGTAACGTCCGTCTCAGCTCTAACAGCCAGAGTTTACTACTGCAGTGTAGTGTGATGAGGCCATTCCTTTGACATCAGTGTGTGTGTGTGTGTCCATCAGGGTGAGGTCTACAACTACATCCACAACCTGCTGTCCATGCCGAGCTACAGTCCCGAGGAGAAGCAAAGCGTGCGGGTCAAAGTGCTGCAGCACATGCAGGTCCGTACACACACACACAGACACACACACACACACACACACACAGACAGTATCAGTGGTGCTTCTCCAGCCTCTCCAGCCTCTGCAGGCTGCATGGACCAACTCATCAGTCAGACTGAAAGTATGACTGAAAGCTTGTGTCTGGGTGTGGTTGGGTGCCCGCCCCCCCGGGCGGGGTGGGCCGACTCCAAACATCCGTCCTGCTGTGTGGCATGGAGAATTTCATTAGGGCTGTGACATAATATTGATGCGCAGATTGAATGGAAGCCATGAAACCTGTCCCTCACATCTCTCACATATTTCCACAGGAGCTGGTGGCCCTGGACCCCAGTAAGTCTGCCGACCTGGTGGTGTTTCATTTCACCGAGGAAGTGCAGCAAATCATCGCTGAGCTCCAGGTGAGCGCGAGGAAAACACCGTTATATGTCCAGGAATGTCAGCACTTTGGATATCAGCTGTCACGTTTGTATTAAACATAGAACTAAAACTGCTTTGAGCTCTCTGAAATGAAGAATTTACATGTACATTTGCAACCATTGGTCAATATTGTCAAGGTGTAGAAACTGAAATGATCAACCAGGAACTGTGACTACAGCCGAAAGCAGTCATGATAACATCAACTTCATCTTTATCAGGCTGAATGTATTACAAGATGGAAATACGGAATTACTTTGTTTTTTTATTGTTTCTAACTACATTTTTACAATATTATACTCTTAATCTGTTCTGAAGTGAGACATTTCTAGTCGATAGCGTGAGAGAGAGAAACAAAGCTTGCTTTCCCCCACTGAACGCCTCATTGTTCGCCCGCTGCCTCTGCAGGACGATGAGCTGCTGTTCAGGTTCCTGCACTGTCTCCTGGAGCCACGGTACAGCATCCACGCGCCTCACCCTCTGTCTTTCTGAGATCCCGTGTATCTCCCCTCACTCTCGCCCGCTCTGTCGTCCAGGGAGGGCTACTCGACCGCGCTGCCGCTGGAGCACGAGCTTCACGAGCGCCTGCTGGACCTGCTGTGTCGCTTCGGCCCGCAGCAGCTGCTCAGCTTCCTCCACACCTCGCAGCACTACAGGCTGGAGGAGGCCATCCAGGTACGTCCTGCTCGGCTCACGGGGGAATGAACCTAGCTCAATAGCTGCTATCACGACATGGGTCATTCATCGAAGACAGTGATGTTCCAGGAATTTCTATTGTGTATGAAAGCATTTAGTAGCAGGTATTTGTTTTTAAAGGCTTTTATATAAGATTTGGATGCAGGGTCTCCCTATTACGAATCACACTGCGTGCTGGGATATGGTCTGTAATTGTTGTGTCTAACACAGTGGTACGACTCGCCGCATCTCTGTGATTCTCCGTGCCTTTGTTGTCTTCTCTGTCCTCCAGATAACAGAGAGGCACCGTCACAATGAGGCCACAGCCTACCTGCTGCAGAGGAAGGGAGACGTCCAGGGAGCCTTCAGAGTCTTGTTAGAGGTGCCTAGCGAACAGAGCACGGAGCTGCATATTCAGAGCGTAGCCATCTGTGAATGAGACGTGCAGTGATCACTTCGTTTTCATCTCCGCACGCAAGACGTTGAAGGAGAAGCTGGGCGTCCTCACCGCCGAGAGCGAGGGAGACGCCGCGGAGGCAGACGGACAGTGGGACGAGCGGGAGCGAGGCGACTCTGAGTCCACTCTGACCGGGGTGAAGGACTCGCTCAACGACATCGTGGTCCTGTGCCACCAGAGCTCCGAGAACCTGGACCAGCTGCAGCGAGAGGTACGGTCGCTGGGTGGGTGGGTGGGGGGGTGGGGGGGTGGGGGGGGGAGTCCCGGCCGGGGGCCGCCCACTCATTGGTCCATGTGTTCGGCCCTCGCAGGAGCTTTGGTTTCCACTCCTGGAGACCATGATGGCCTCCCAGAAGTTAGTGAAGGGGCTCCACGCCAAACACACGTTTGAAGGTGAACACACACACACGCGCACACACACACACACACACACACACACACACACACACACACACACACACACACACACACACACACACACACACACACACACACACACACACACACACACACACTCATTTCCTCCACTGTTCCTCTGCTGTGCTATGTAAACTATGTAGCTGATGGTGCTGTGCCTGAGTACTTGTAGGTCTGCGCTGGTCTCTGCTGGGCACTCCAGTGCGGTCTGCCTGGTCACTGTGTTAACGAGGGTGTGACTCGATGAGAATGGAGAGTTCTGCAAAACTTCTGCAAAACAATTTTCCTCAATGAACGACTGTAAACACATACGTATAGGTTCTTACGTATCATGCACTGTTTGATTGGTTTCAATTTCACTCACTGGATACTGCTCTATGCTTACCTGAACATGTTGCCGTTTGTCTTGCATTTTGCCCATTTCCACCGTGGCTTTGTGCCGTATCTCTCATCACCTCTCCTATCTACTCCACACGAGTGTAATTTCCCTCCCAGGAATCCCATTAAAGCTTTCTGATGATGTAAAGCAAGACCTGATACAAACACCTCAGCGCCGTGCCTATTGGCTCAGAATGGATGGCTCCTGGTTTCGGGAGCGCTCATTAATGATTCATGAATAATTACCAGTGTCAGTGATGTCATGCTATATATAGCAGCTGAACACCTCCTTCATGTGTGTGTGTGTGTGTGTGTGTTGCTGACGACAGAAGACGAGCTCCAGGTGATCCGTCACACGTGCTGGATTCAACTTTAACTCCATTTTGGTGTGAAACGGGCGAGATAACGAATGAATGGATGTATTTTTACCCTTAAAAACGCTCGGGGAAGCCATCGTAGGCAAACCCGGGGAACAGAGGCGCCACAAAGCCATCCACAAAGAGCTGATGAACATCGGGAAGCTTCAGAGCGAGCCCAGGCGAATCTGGGATGGACAAAAATAGCGAACGGCAAAATGGAGCACCGTGACGAGCCTCTCCTCTGTTGTTATCCGAGTGTGACGTGTTGATCAAACCAGGGATGTCAAACCCGTCTCTGGTACGGTGTGCACGGCACGCACATCTGGTGCTGTCAGTCATGGAAACACACCAAAGCACTGTGTGATAGATGTTATTCTATCTCCATCACCTACCTCGTCTCTATCAGTCTCCCTGATTGGATCATAGATGTGAACACCTAAATATCATTATCTATTACAAACCCATTACTATATATAACAAAACAGCAGGCTGCATTTCGTCTCTGTGAGATTGTGTGATTGTCGCCGCCCTTATCTTTTAGATATCGTTTAGATGCGTCTGAATGTCTGTCAGAGGTGTGGATGGGCCGCGAGGTGACGTCAGCCCTGTCTGTCTGTTTCTCAGTGCTGAAGGAGCTGACCATGAAGGTCCTCAACTGCATGAGCAGCTTTATCTCACTCCCTGCCATCATCCAGCGAATCCTCCAGGTCTGTCTCTGTGTCTTCCTCCAGCCTCTCGTCACCTTTCCTACCATTAGTCATGCTGAATATTCAACACACTGTCTTGAAAAATCTTTCAGTGGCATGCGGGTTTATCAGGTTTGTCCTGCTGCTCTGTCAGCCATCCATGTGCTGTTTGATGCAAAGATCTGGTTATTTGACACATATGTGCTTATTTAATTTGTCAGTAGTTTTTGCTATTGGTTCCCAGTGATTTATACTGATGCATTTGCAGTATTAAAATCCTTTGAGTTCTTCTAACACAGCATGCTTGTGTTTCAGGACCCAGTCTATGGGAAAGGGAAGCTGACGGAGATCCAAGGTCTCATTCTGGGGATGCTCGACACGTTCAACTACGAGCAGGTAAAGAAGACTGGACTGTGTTTCCACAGTGGGAGACCATTTGAAGACTTTTTAAGGAAGTATTTACTCTGCAGATTCATTTGAAACTATTGACAAATCCTGTTAAAATCCTAAAGAATTCGCCCAGGCTTTTAATATTGTGTTGGTATATATTGCTATTTTCCGTATCTGTAACAGTAAAAGCTAGATTCTTGCTCTTCTTGGAGCTGTGGATCGGAGTCTTCAGTCGTCTTTGCGAACATGTTTCAGACGCTACTCGAGACAACGACCAGCCTCCTGAACCACGACCTGCACTGGTCCCTGTCTCACCTGCGCGGCGCCGTGACCCGGGGCCTGCACCCCCGACACGACCACTGCAACATCTGCCTGCAGCAGTACAAGAGGAGGCAGGACTCGGCCGAGAAGATCATCGTCTTCAGGTAGCAGCCTGCCACCTGCTCCGGGCTGGGCACCTACGGGCACTGGCAACAAAACAACACGTCTGTCTAGTTTGATACGGACACGAGAGTCTGAAATCACTGAAGGGAAGCAGGCAATCATTACGGCAGCCGGGTTGTCCGTCCCTTAAATCAGTCTGCTACTGGAGCACAGATGATGGAGTCAGCTGGACTTGATCTGTCAGAGGGAAGCTAAAGCCTCCTGCCAACGTCTCTGAAGCCGATCATCAATCCGCCGTTCTCATCCGTTCAGTGTTGATAATTCGCATGGCGGCTTGCTGGTTGGCTGCGTTTCTTATGACCCCTACTGAAATGAAATCAAGGTAATCTCTCCTTGTTAAGGAAGTGAGGTCCGTCAAAGCACACCTCATCACGTAGCAATCAGACGGTGTGACAGATTCATTCAAAGACACCTCTCCGAAGTTGTTTTACTGAATATGTAGAAACACGGTGAACTCTGACACACTGTGCCCTGTAAGTGTGATCATACCCTGTTTACAACAGTGTGTCTAAGTATCATTTCAGTCCTGGATCTCTAAACGATGCTTTAAATTTAGGATTTTCGAGCAGTACATAAATATGATTATTTTCACTCTTAAGTCCTTAAATGGTTGGAAAAACATTGAGTGTGATGGAAAAAGGCACTTAGCTTTTAAATGGAAAACACCTCCTCCTCCTCCTCCTCCTGCTCCTCCTCCTTCTCCTCTTGCTGCTGTGGTGTCAGTGGCAGAGCTGACTCTCATGCTACTGCTGATAGGTAAACAGATGAGCCGCTACGCTTCAACTTCCTGGCTAAAGTTGCAGTGTTGACAGGCTGATTTGCATTCTGACTGTAGGAGTAAGGAAATGCCACATTTCCTGTGCAGAGATGTTTGGCATGAATATGTGCATTGTTACATCAGTACGGAAAAGCATCACATCACCACAGGTGCTAATGTGTGTGTGTGTGTGTGTGTGTGTGTGTGTGGGGTCAGCTGTGGCCATCTGTACCACCTCCAGTGTCTGCAGCAGAAAGGCTGCGGGTCCAGCTGTGCCTCGGAGCTGCGTTTAAGCTGCTACAAGTGTTCGTCCAGCAAAGGAGGGAGGGCCGGGATCACTGCTGAACCCAAGAGAGGCCGCAGCACCTCCCTAGCACAGGTGCGTGTGTGTTCTCATGTGTACAATAAGGAAAGAAGAAAATTCTTGATACTTTTGTCTTTGCTTGAAGGGCTCCTAGAATAAAATGGCTCCAAACAAAGGTTTGTTATAGCATTAAAGCAGCAGCGTTTAAAGGCCTGTTGTAACATGTGACAGCAGTTTATCTTGCACAAATCGGATGCTGGATTGTGTAGTGACAGTATTATCCCCCTGCTGCCCGTCTCAGACCTCTGTCACGTCACTGCACCATGAGGGAGGAGCAGACGCCAGCAGGAAGAAGGTAAGGGCACCACGTCTCAGAAACATCTGTTGACAGCTATAAGACAAACTGAGAGTAACATCTCCACCTTTTCTCTCCTCCCTCTGGGTTGTGGTGCAGGTGTTTGTTGAGACAACGCTGGACCTTCAACAGGAACAGTCCTGGGATCAGCTCTGCTCTTTGTACCGGGGACCATCCAGGGTGAGGACACTCTCAAACTAAAGTAGAACAACTTAACAATAATGTGCAGAGATGTCATTTTCTGTAGGCTTGTAAGGAGATGAATAGAGTCAGTACGTAACTGTTGCGCTCTGTTTCTGCGTCTCTCTCGCAGCTTTCCATCCTGTCGGAGCTGTCGCGCAGCCACAGCTCTGAGAGAGCGGGACTCCTCATCGCAGCTCAGCCTGGATCAGAGAACTCCCAGCTCAAGCTGTCTCCTCCTCCTGTGCTGGAGGAGTAGCACCTGTTGAGGATCATTCATTTGTCCGGACAAAGTGAAAGACTCTCTTCTGTTATCCTGCTTTACCTACAGCAGATCAGTGCACATTTCAGCTTTCAGCTGATTTTTTTGTTGCGTACCATTTCAAAAAAAAAAAAAAAAAAAAAGGTGTAAATGTTTTCTTTGAGTCTTGTAATTGTACCGACTGTGGCTTCACGTACCACGGTGGTGGCTTGATGCAGGCATGTCATGTGATGCAAGCTGACTCTGCGCTTTTGAGATGGAATCGACACTAAATGGCAGTTTATAACCGGTACATAACATGTTCATTTGAAATACCAATCAGAGCTTTACTTTGATGGATGTGACATGACATCGCCACATACAACGCAGCCGGGAGTCAGTGTAATAAGGAGTAGTGAGGGGTGGGGGATGAAGAGCTGTGATAACCTGTAACCCTGATGGACTGTCCCTATCCCTGTCGTACCGCCTCCTCAACTCCCTTCTGATTTTTTTTTAGTTAATCCCATGTTGAGTATTCACAACAAAATCAAAGGAGCTCCGAGGTTACAATAAAAATCCAATAGAACAACAGTTCTCTCATTTTATTGATTGAGTTTGTTGCCATGAACTGAAAAACACAATTTTTCGGTAGCACTTTATAACACCTCCTCCTTCTTAAGCAATATTTAACACATTTGTTAATCATTAGTAAACTGTTAGCTCTTAATCATTTCTAATCAGTTTATTTATAGATGATAATGCTTAACTAATGACTATAAGGTGGACTTCTTCACCATGGACAAAGCATTAACACATACATCTATAAATGATGAACTGATGAGAAATAATTAAGAGTTAACAGTTTACTAGTGATTAACAAATGTGTTACATGATGCTTAATTAATGCTAATAAGTAGGAGTTATCACACAGTGCTACCCAGTTTTATCAGCCATGCCCTATCGGGCAGCTCTTGCCCAGCGCTGTGGTGGTCCCCGGGGAAAACAAGTTTTCCTTGATCCGCTTTCCGTGACTGGAACGGTGAGAATCCTGCGCGTAGCGAAGTGGCACGAAGGCTCTGGCTTTGCTCTTTGTGACGGGGTCGCGTTAGCCAGAAGTTATTCACATTTCAGCAGACAATTATGTAAGAACAAGCGCGGTCGATGAGGCAGAAAGGCGTGCGTGTGAGAACGTGTGTGTGTGTGTGTGTGTGTGTGTGTGTGTGTTATGAGAGCCTAATGTGCCTTCATTTAGCTCGACAGTCTGCATCACTGCTCGCGTACGACAGCTGACTCAGAACAAACAGGAGAACAGCAGAAGGAAAAGTGCACAAATTACACATCTAACCCTACAGATGCCCACGGCCATGGACCAAATGTGAATTACAACTCGGTTAACGCAGTAACATTCATTACTTTACATTTACCCGATCACCTTTAGACCCATATGTGTGGCGAGGTCTGCTGGAAACTATCCCCAGCACTCATACGAGAGGCAGGACGGACAGTTCTCGCATCACAACGAGGTTTGAAACATACAAAGATGCATGGATTCAAATAAAAGCACACCGATCGCAGGGTTGTTTTTATGTAAAGACATTTTATTTGTTCATACATACATCCCTGGTTATAGTAACTAGTCATATAATGCCAAGAAGTCAAAAATAACTGCAGTTATATATTTAGAAAATGATGCAGATATACTACTCTAGACTTTTAAAAACGTATATTTATATATATATATATATGTCTTTGTTGATATATAATAGTACTTAGCAGGTTCCATCTGTCACTAATCCTGGACAAAGAAATGACAGGATGAAGAGGTTATACAGTTTGAGTTCAAGATAAATACGCAAGTACGTCTATATTACTGTGTGCCGGCGTCACACTTCCAGCACACCCATGCATCCAGTGTCAGTGGGACAACACATCCTGATCATTCAGTGGTGGAAAAACCTGCAAATACCCGACATGACTGGTACAAACTGCACTGGCAAATCTGGTAACAGACGAAACATCTCGCTCGGTAGCACAAAAAAAGGAATCTCTTTAGATTACTGTCTCTCCGCGCAGCCTGTGTGTACAAACGTGTACGCAGGCCAAATTATCTCTGTAAGGAGAAGAAAGAAAAAAACATCCGCGTTTCAGCTTCTGTCTTTTTGACACGTCACCCACGAAAAGAAGGTCGGAGTTCCACAAGTTTGAGCACACTGAAGAAAAAAGGCCTGTGCGGGCCCCCTTAGCACAAACATCAAAGCAGGAAACCTTAATATAGTCCAAAGTCAAGACAAACTGATATCAGTACGACAGGAAATGAACACTCTACATCCTCTAATGACATAGTCAGACATTCTACAAAAGAAGGCCATTTGTTATATTGATTAAGATAAATACCTAGAGTTTATTCAAGCAATATAGTTATGCTATCTACATTCACATTGTACTTGCCATATGCTATTTGCCGTTGTATTGAGGCCATTGACTGAGAACCCTGTGTAGTATTTGTGCTGAGTCCAGTGGTTTGGATTGAAGTGGCCCAAATGCAGCATGGTCTCCTCGTCGCCAGCTCAGTCTGGGTGTGAAAGAACAAAGCTGCTGGGAGGCGGGATCAAGTCAGGGCTCTAGCTCTCTCTCTCTCTCTCTCTCTATCTGCCAAATACACTTCCTCTGCCTACAGGACGACTCTGGGGTTAGAGTGGAGAAAATGTGAGAGGTGAACATGTGGCTGGGAGGGTAACTATTCTTCTGGAACTGACCGTTGCTGATTAGTGGGAACACACAGAAAGCAGGTGCGTTTCCTGTAACAATTGAAATGGGCAAAACCTAAATATCTCAATGAAAACTGCTAATGGAAACACCTAAATCTGGATAAACCTCTCAAATATCGCTAGAACATTTTTGCCCTCTCATGAGGTGCTTTTGAGGAGACTGAACTTTTCCTAAATCGAATTAAACTATCTAATAAAACAAGGTTTCTTTTGGATTCGTGTGGGACCAGACTTTACGAATACTTGTGAATATCATGGGATGACTAGACAAGTTTGTACTTCCATCCATCCATTTTACAAATATCACTTTCTGTCAGCGAGAGCTGTGACAGAAACACACCTGGACATGACCAGATTCAATAGATTAGACATTAGATATTTCCCTCATGTCATGTACGATCAGGGAACGAGCTGTGTTTCCTGAACATTAATAAACGTGTATGTGTGTGACTTGAAGTCTCTGGACCCGACGCTACATTAAACGATAAAACACTTCAAATACTGAATGGTGGTGGTTTTAAACAGCTCAAAGCTCTTTCACGCCTTTCGCCAAAAATTCATGTGTCCGTGTCTGGATGCTCAGGCGTGTCGAAAAGACTGAGCGCACATACACACACACGCACACACACACACAGCATCAACAATGCACCAGGTTTATATGTTTTATAATGAGACTGTTCACATGGGAAAGACCCTGGATTGGCTGGACGAGGAGCTCACACTTTTTCTCCTGCAAACAGGAACATGTAAATGCTCCCCACACATCCCTGCATATTCCCTCTGTCACATAGGAGCTACGCATACGTCCTCATGTATATAATATATATGTATATAAGAGAATGTATTCTTTGTTTTTGTTAAAGAGGAACATGTAGCAGCTTTACTGGCATGTGGTCGTCACGGGAAAAAGTGAAGTGGACTTTGTCTTTGTAGCCACCGTGGCCGTTAGTCGAGCTAATTGTCGAAAGGTCCGAGGGGAGGAGAAGTCAGTCTGAGCAAAACGCTGCGTCCTGTGATGGAAACAGAGTCAGGAGCTGTAGGCCTTCCCGCTGCGCCGGCACCGGGGGCCCAGGCTGAGGAGAGCTGCTGGAGCCGACGCGGCCGAACCAGCTGCTCTTCCTTTATTAATCCGTGATCTGCCAAGAGCAGATCTCCACAGCTCTTTACGCTGCCAGTATTTCCATCACAAGTACCATGAAGAAACCCCTCCCCTGTGCTGCATCATTTAAGACGCTTGCACAATAAAAGCTGTGAAGCGGCCAATGCAGACTACGTAAGTACAGCTATGTTCAGACTGTGAGAACGATATTTGCGTGTATTCCCGATCGACCATCAATGAAATGTTGTGTTTGTAGAAGGTTAGGGTTAGCGAGAGACCCAGCTTCCCCCATGGCCGGGGACAATGGTCGAGTCCAGTCTGATTTGTCCAGCATTTCAAAAGAATCGAATGAGATGACAGTCTGAGGAGCAGAAGACTGACAACAGAGACGATTAATTTTCTGTGGACTAACATAATTGGGTCAAGGACGGTCACAGTGAAATGAAACCACCAGAGAGTCACAGATATATAAGCGGCGAGGGATCATTAGCAACGCTGCCACAGGACGATTCAGACGGTCTGGCTCGTCTGCGAGGCCTCCAACCCTCGCCACGTTGGATAAATACAATAGAACGGCACAACCTTCATCACAAATGGGTCATAATTCAATTAATAATGGTCAAATAATCCCTGTTGTGCTTTAATCCCAGATCCACTATGACTTCCTTACCATCGCCACACGTCGGGGCGTATTCCTAAGAGGTAGAAGGATTTTGTTGGCAACTAAGCTTCCTTGTTCACTGGATTTTCCTCATTTTCGACTTCGTTTTGGCAACTCGGGGATGAGCCTCACCCCAGCACTCACACTGAGTCTTTCCTGCTGGTCCACAGGCGATGCATAGCAGCAGCAGCAGCAGCAGCAGCAGCGGTCAGGGAGCTGGTCTTGTTTTCACTCTTTGTCTCTTTGTCGTCAGTTTTGTGTTTGAGTCGTCCGGCTCCTGCCGCCCCTCCACGGGCCCATCACCCATCCTGCTGATAACCCTCGCCTCGGCACGTCACAGTCAGGAGGACTCGAAGCTGACAGGCGGGAAGAGAGGGGAGCCACAGTGACTGGGCGTGCACGCATGGTTTTCTGTGTGTGTGTGTGAGGAGGCTGTCCCCCCTCCTCTCTGGTAAAGACAGATGGCCATTAAGAAGTGCTTCATCATGTAATATTAACCCTGTGGCTTTAACACACAGGTCACTCTGGGGTGACCTCTCTCTCTCTCTCTCTCTCTCTCTCTCTCTCTCTCTCTCTCTCTCTCTCTCTCTCTCTCTCTCTCTCTCTCTCTCTCTCTCTCTCTCTCTCTCTCTCTCTCTCTCTCTCTCTCTCTCTCTCTCTCTCTCTCCTCCTCTCTCTCTCTCCTCTCTCTCTCTCTCTCTCTCTCTCTCTCTCTCTCTCTCTCACACACACACACACACACGCACACACACACAAAATTTTGCATTTCCAGCAAACCACCTTTTAAATGAGTCCACTAGTCGACTACTGAAGGCACTCAGATTACATCCTCAGTGGTTTTTGAGAAGAAGATGAGTTAAATGCCATTCATCTATATTTCCACAACCCTTTTCACCCCTCATCTTCTTTACCCTGTATTGTAAATCTGCATTGGCTTGGAGTGGGGTTCATTTGGAAAAGGCAGCAGTATGATAATGGTATTAATAGCACCACCACCAGGATTACTTATTCTACATTAATCATCTTCATCATCATCCAGAGGAGTGGTGTGAAAGTAGAGGCATCTGCGCCCGTGTGCTGGTTCACATACAGACGACACCTCTGTCCCACTGCTGCCTGTGGTCGTTTCCTTGCATGGCCGCCAGTGTGTGCGTGAACTCACCTGTCCCAGATGTTGACACTCCTGCAGGAGTTGGTGCAGCAGCCGGCGGAGATCAGAGCTGCAACAGGAAGCACAAGAGGTCCTGAGATCAGGTGCAGCAGTCACCGGCATACAGCTATCAAACATCCACATATGACATTTCCTTATTAAATACACACTGCTTGGATTTGTGCATTGTTTACCCCTTTGATCTTATAGCAGCATCAGTTAATCATGTCATTTGGCACCATGTGGTTAATGTGGCTGTCACACAGTGAATGTATCTCCATATCTATATCTATCCATACAGATATCCATTGCTATCTCCTATCTAATAACTCCATATCAACACTGTTAAATCAAAAAAAGGAACAGAAATGCTGGAGTGTATAAAGGAATATTTATATACGCATTTAATTATTCGACAGTGCGAGATGAGCAGAAGGGAGGTTCAGAGCGTGTGTGTGTGCACGCACACGCACACACACACACACACACACACACACACACACGCGCACACACACACACACAGCTGCACTGCCACACTCATTCTGTCCATTAAGCATGAAAGTAGAAATCTGCAACATGTGGAGCAGCTCCAAGTTTACATGGAACAGAGCAGCTGCTGAGAGGTCATCCATCAACCCTCATGCATGTGTGAATGTGTGTGCGTGTGACCATGATGTATATTGCAATTACAGAGGAAATACACAAAACAGCACACACACACACACACACACACACAGAAGGACAGGCCTCTGGCCTGGTTCACAGCTGTGTGCTCTGCTTCGCCTCGCTGCACTTCTTTGTGTGTCAGAGAGAATGATGGACTGATGAAGGAAAGGTTGGAGGAAGACAAGATTGTTTCAGGAGGAAAAGTCCAGGTAACGTGTATGCATTCATATGTGTGTGTGTGTGTGTGTGTGGTATGTGTGTGTGTGTGTTCCAGCTTTTTGTACTTCATTCTTTCATTTTTTTGCTGCGGTAGGATGGAAAGGAGAAGGATCTCTTTGAATAGGAAACTGGGCACTCTGTCATCCATCAAAGGATAGACACACACACACACACACACACACACACACACAGCCAAACACACACAAATGAGGTGAATATGCTGCATCTATTTGAATACATCAACATCAAAAACACCTGGATACTTGTGTTTTTATGTGGATGCATGTTAGTGGAGTGTGTCTTTTTACAATGGCAACTACATCCAGGAACAACCACAATAATAAAAGGATTCTGAGAAGCAGCTGCTGGCCTCACAAACAGCTTCCCATAACACACGCATCCGTTCTTGAAAGTACTGGAGGCGAGACCTTGAGAGTGCTTGAAATATGCGTGAATCCGACCTTGGGAAAAAGTAAACTCTGCACGATTGTTCAGGCGGGAAGGCGTGCGCGTAGCTGCCTTCGGGCCTTCACGACTTCTCTTGCCAAAAAAACGCCGCGGCACCTCTGCGGCCCAGCTTCAAGCCCCACAGCCAGGCAGCAGCAGGTGATGGAGGAACAGCTGTGTGACCAACATCAGCTGCTGCTGCTGCTGCCTCCCCCCTCCCCCCCCTCACACGCACTCAGGCTGGATTCAGCTGCTGGGAGCTCTCCCTGCGTGTCGTCATACATGGTGTGTGCCGCGTGGTCACATATGGTGTGTCACAGTCAGTTTGGCCTGACGTCTGTCTGGAGCAGGGGGCCGCGCGGGGAGAGTGGCGAGTCCTCGCAGAGCAGCATCGCGCTCCTCTGGTGCCTCTTCATTTCAAGTACGCCACGGCCAGCCATTTGTGGTCACACTGCCAAAAGGGGAGGGGGGGGTCTAAAAATACGACGAAAAAAGGGCCCTCAAAACTAGTGAGATTTTCTGTCCATACGGCGAGATCATCTCTTGATTTTGAACTAAGATGGGAAGTGCTTGATTTGAGGTTGTAACGTGAAGCTGAACACATAAAATAAGAAATGACATCTTCAAACACAAATGATCTAAAACCTCTGAATCCAAGTTTTTTGGTAAAAAAAACAAACAAATAATTTGTAGGGCATCAGCCATTTTTACATCACTGTGATGAGATACAAAGAGAACACACCTTTAATTAAAATTGGAGGAGCTTGTTTAGTTTGACACACACACATACAGTGAGAGACACTGCATATTCTGGCATAGTCTTCTTCTTCCTCCTCCTCTTCTGTTTTGTCTTCTTGTTCTTTTGGTGTAGACTGCATCAGCACCGGGATCTTAATATGCCTGAACACACCCAGAGGACTACCAGGAGGACCTTCCACTCTAAAGTCACTCATCAGTCATTTGATCCAGTGGTTAATAAACAACTGGTTCACATCACGTACCACCTCGGGGTAAATGCTCAGTGAGAGGAACACGTGATGACGGCACTGAGAGGATGTCACCTCTCGCAGGTGATAACTCCACAGGATGGGTGTTTGACAGCAGAGTTGCAGTTGCCTGGCAACGACAACAGGACGATCCCGCCCTCCCCTTTGTCAGCCTCCCTCTCTCCCTTCACACGTGTAGCTGTTGTGTTAATCCTTCCCAGTGCAGATGTGTCTTCTTTAAAACTGAGGTTTTGTTTCTGTCACAGCTTGTGACAGTTCTGGAAAATATCCTGACACGGTGCCCTGTCTGTTACCCTCAAGAGTGGAGGATGAACACTCACTCACACACACACACACACACACACACACACACACACGTTTCCCGGGCCCCTGCCTGTCACACTCGCACGCCGTCTCCATCTCTGAGGGGCTGCAGGTGGCACAGAGAACAGGTGCAGCTGGTTTTATCTCTTTGATGTCGAGAGAAGCAGCCTCGCATCGTTTGCCAGGCCATACGGAGAGCTCCTGACCACACCAGGCTAAGAAGACTCCCATTACTGTTTTCATACACCAGGAAATACAAATGACAGTGTAGACAAAGAATTACTGCTGAAACGTGCCTGTACGCACTTCTTACTTCTCTGGGTGTCTGAGAATCCACACACATAGTAATACGTATATGGGATGTATGTACAGCTGACTTCACATACTGTAAGTCTGAGATAATAAACTTAATGACAATGATGATAATGAATTAATGATAATGAAAAACGCAATTAACAGTCTTGATCAAGACTTTGCTTGACCTTACATATAAATGACCTGATATTGAAAAAAGGACGACATGCGTAGAGGCTTAGAGAGCTTTGCTCATGACTGGTATTATTTATCTAGAAAGATGGGTGAACACACCACGGATAGGTCACCATAACACACACTCACACATTCACTCTCACTCTCACAGCTCGGGCCAATTTAGAGTCTCCAGTCTCCAATTTGTGTGAACAAAGCCATCAAGCAACAACAGAGACATACATATGAAACATACTGTATATGCACCTGCTACAGACCCCCCCATACACCCTGCAATGCATCCATGATGTTTTCTGTCCAGACCTCAAAGTCTCCGCACTGAAAGGACAGAGAGACAAGCAGCCTGCCAGTGATGCGGTGACATTATAAGTACTGGATTAAGTAAAACGAGATCTAGTAGTTCAACAAGGGTGGACATGTGGTCAACACGTGTGCCAATTCCATGACAACCCAGATGCTGCAGGTATTTGTGGGGTCTGCGGCTTATGGTTATGTGGTTTATTAATAGCAGCGTCAGTGTGAATTCCAATGTGCTTCCTTCACAGATGCTGGATTACTTTCGGTTTGTGTGTGTGTGTGCGCTTGAGTGCTTGTGTGCCTGCTTATTCATAGTGATGGCACAAGCTGAGCCCAAAAGAAGAGATATAATTCAGCTCAATACAATTCAGCCCCATTCAGAGTGGTAATTAAATAATAACAGTGTTATCTCAAGACACTCTACATCAGAGCCGGTCTGCAGCAAACTCCTTTTAAGCATTGAATCGATACGCTTATTATTAACACCACATACCCTGTGCACATGTATTAGGAGTACGTTGGGTGCACATCAGTACGGGAGAAACATCTTAATTGAGAACTTGATTAAATAATGCATGGCAGGAGATCAGCCCTCATGCAGAGGGCTACAGTATGGAAAGAGGAGAGGGGCGAAAACTACCATGAGAGTAACGACCACAGAGTGTGGGGAAATATACGAGGCGGCTGGAAATGTCAGCACGTAGATGGAAAAGCTGCCGGCTCCACCGATACGGTCCGGCTCTGCGGAGGACACAAATTTCACTGCAGCTCGACGGCGACGCCAGCCCCCGTTACGCACCGACATACGGTACAGACACGAACGCGCCTCACAAATCACGCTCGTTTCACTCTGGAGCGGACATCTTCAATTAAAGCGCCAGCGCCTCAACAGACCCGTGTGAACAGAGTGGGACCCTGTTTCCAGGAAGCTCTCACAGTGAAGACGATGTGAGGAAGACAGAGAGAGAGACAGAGAGAGAGAGAGAGAGAGAGAGAGAGAGAGAGAGGTGAGAAACAGGAAACCACCAAGCATCACCAGTCCTAGCAGGAGAGCATGAATATGCAGCGATTATGTCTATTTTTTAATCACATATTTTATTCATGTCTACAATGATATGAACTTAACGTGTGTCTTCAATTATGATCTCATCTAAGCTGAGCCTTCTGAGATGTTTCATGATGGACTGGTCGCCATCTTGCAGGTGATTGAAGTTGAACAGCAGCAGAATATAAAGGAGGAGTTTTCAGCACAAGATGAATTCAGGCACAATCACAACTGTTATCCATCCATGCATGTTCACCTCCCAGTGTTGCAGACTTGGGCAGACACACGCCTAATTGCATTTTAATGTACAAAATAGACAATATGCCATGTTGCCCTTTGCACAGAGTAGAGCTGCTTATTCACATATTGTGGGTGGTATGGAGTTTGCACATGCTTTTGTACTAGTTAATCTACCCACTACAATGGTGAAATGTGCCTTTCAGAAGCAGTACAGAAGACAAATTACTCAAATCCACCAAAAAATTGATCTCAACTTCTCTCGATCTCAATATGTATTGACCATTAACTGCAATCTGATTGGACAACTTGACTTAAACGAAAAAATGAAGTCTTATGTTATTCAGAGGGCGCTCGAGTGTGACAAATGTAAATCTGTCCAGTCATAGTATCTGGTGAGAATGATTTCTGAGTCTGATCTAAAAATAATCTGGCTCGGCACTGTTTTTTCCCCTGCTGCTTCACTGATGTCAGCCCTCTCTTCTCGGCACCGCTCCTAGTTTCACATCCAGCTTGGACATTAAGGTAATCGAAGCCGGCCTGCTCGGATTTACTCTGTAAATGTCAGGTTTGAATGACTGAATACTGTTCCTGTAAAATGGTGATCGGTGGCCCTGGTGATTGTGAAAAAAAGGTCCCCCTCTAAAAGAAAACGATCCTTCCCATGAAGTGGTCAGACATGTAAATGCAAGACACGCCTCAGATACCAGGAGGCACAGTTCTCCAAGTCTCGCATTTGAGAGAGAGTGAGAGAGAAAGAGACAAAAAGATCTAGTTTTGGTCAGGGGCCACTCCCTTATACAGAAACTGGTCGGAGCCATTAGGTGAGAAAACACCCGGCCACCATCTCCTTGGCCTCTTTATGAAGAAGATTGTCACAGGTGAGTTAGGATTGGACCCCAGTGCGGAATCACACAGAGACAAACTGGACTGTGGTACAGGTATTTATTTGAGTCACGGGTCCAATGGAACGGGTGGCAGAGGCGTCTGGAGCTGGCAGAAGTCAGCAGAGGAACCGAGGACACAGGCGAACTGGAACACAGGAGACACCGGCGAGCTTCCACAAACAAAAAGGGAGACAAAAAAGCACTAGGAACAAAATGGCACAAGTACAACAGGTGTTGGAGCCTAACGTTACCACGTAGCTCGTGGGACTCTCTGGCGATGAGAGGAAGGGAAGGCCGGGTATTAGTACAGCTGCTGATCAGTGGAAATGGAGATCAGGTGTGAGCGCCACAGCTCCGCCTCTGCCAAGTAATCAGGTGCAGGTGAGAAAAAAAAAAGGAAGAACAGGGAGGGGAAAACAAGGAGCCTAAGAACCTCCAGGGATCACAGCAGCAGCTGTGACAGTACCCCCCCTCCGACGACCGCCTCCAGGCGGACCACCAGGCTTGTCGGGATGAGCCGAGTAAAAATCGACAAGGAGGGAAGGGTCTAGGATAAAGTGTCGAGGAACCCAGGACCGCTCCTCTGGGCCATAACCCTCCCAGTCGACGAGGAACTGATAGCCTCTGCCCCGCCTCCTGACGTCCAGGATCTTGTTGACAGAGTAGGCAGGATGATTGTCCACAACCAGGGGGGGTGGAGGGGGTTCGGCTGGAGGGCTCAACGGGCTGGAGGAAACAGGCTTCAGCAGAGATACGTGAAACGAAGGGTGGACATTGAGTGAATCAGGCAGCTTAAGACGAACAGCAGAGGGGTTGATGACCTTGACGATGGGGAATGGACCAATGTAACGGGGAGCCAGTTTGCGGGACTCCACTTGAAGTGGAAGATCCTTGGTGGACAACCAGACCATCTGGCCAGGCTGATAGTTGGGTGCGGGTGAGCGGTGGCGATCTGCTAGCCGCTGGTTTCGAGCAGATGATCTGAGCAAGGCCGCACGAGCCTCTCTCCACACCCTCCGAACCCGTCGCAGGTGATGCTGCACTGAAGGAACGGCGACCTCGTTCTCTTGGGAAGGGAATAGTGGCGGTTGAAAACCCAGCATCACCATAAACGGAGACAAACCAGTGGCTGATGAGGTGAGGGAGTTGTGGGCATATTCCACCCAGGGCAGCTGCCTGCTCCAAGAGGCCGGATTGCGGGCACACACACAACGTAGGGCGGCCTCCAAATCCTGATTTGCCCGTTCAGTCTGACCATTGGTCTGAGGATGGTAGCCTGACGATAAACTGACCCCAGTGCCCAGCGCATCACAGAAAGCCCGCCAGACCTGGGATGAAAACTGGGGCCCACGGTCAGACACTATCTCCGCCGGAATGCCATGGAGGCGAAAAACATGCTGGACCAGGAGCTGAGCTGTCTCTAAAGCAGAGGGGAGCTTGGAGAGAGGAACAAAATGAACTGCCTTAGAAAAGCGATCAATGATGGTTAGAATGGTGTTATTGCCTTCTGAGGGAGGTAGACCGGTAACAAAATCAACAGCAATATGAGACCACGGTCGGGTTGGAATGGGAAGGGGGTTTAGCAGGCCAGCAGGGGGTCGTCGAGATGTTTTACCCCGGGCACAAACAGAGCACGCAGCCACAAATTGACTGGTATCTCGAGACATCGAAGGCCACCAGAACCTCTGGCGTAGTAAATCCAGGGTACGTGTCGTTCCAGGATGACAAGCCAGGTTGGAGGAGTGTCCCCACTGTAACACCTGAGAACGGACCTCCTCAGGGACGTACAGACAGGTTGATGGGCCACCCCCAGGACCAGGGTCCCTGGAGAGAGCCTCCTTGACCCGTTGCTCCACCTCCCAGTGGACTGCCCTCACAAAGCAGCGGGCAGGGAGAATGGTCTCCGGTGAAGAGAGATGCTGCTGATTCTCCTCTTGCCGAGAAAGAGCGTCAGGCTTGAGGTTTCGAGAGCCAGGCCTATAACAGAGGGTGAAGTTAAATCTACCCAGAAAGAGTGCCCACCTGGCCTGCCGAGAATTTAACCTCTTTGCACTCTGGAGGTACGCTAAATTCTTGTGGTCTGTCCAAACCACAAATGGAATCTCAGCTCCCTCCAACCAGTGCCGCCATTCCTCTAACGCTGAAACAACGGCTAGAAGCTCACGGTTACCGATGTCGTAATTTTGTTCAGCAGAGGAGAGGCGGCGAGAAAAATAAGCACAGGGATGGAGCTTCCTCCCCTCATACTGAGAGAGCACTGCACCAACCCCCGTGTCCGACGCATCTACCTCAACAATAAACTGTTTGCTGGGGTCCGGATGGGTGAGGACAGGTGCCGAGGCAAACAGGGACTTGAGCTTATTGAACGCCAAGGTAGCCTCTGGTGACCAAACAAAAGGACGAGCCGAGGAGGTGAGCTGAGTGAGAGGGGAAACGACCTTGCTAAAATCCCTGATAAAACGACGATAAAAATTGGCGAATCCCAAGAAGCGCTGGAGTTGCTTGCGATTCTCCGGTGTGGGCCACTCAACAACAGCACGGACCTTAGCAGGGTCTGAACAAATCTGCCCCCGTTCAATGACAAAGCCAAGAAAAGGGACAGACTGAGCGTGAAAAATACATTTCTCTGCTTTGACAAAAAGCTTGTTCTCCAATAGTCTTTGTAGGACTAGTCTGACATGCTCAACATGCTCCTCCATGGAACGAGAAAAAACTAAGATATCGTCAATGTAAACGAAAACAAAACGGTTAAGCATGTCCCGGAGAACGTCATTCACTAACGCCTGAAAAACAGCAGGTGCGTTTGTCAATCCAAAAGGCATAACCCGATACTCAAAATGACCTAGTGGAGTGTTAAACGCGGTTTTCCATTCGTCGCCCTTGCGGATCCGAACTAGGTGGTAGGCGTTGCGTAGATCAAGTTTGGAAAAGACAGTGGCCTGGTGTAACGAGTGGAAAGCAGAGTCAAGAAGAGGCAAAGGATACTTATTTTTCACTGTTATCGCATTGAGGCCACGATAGTCTATGCAGGGACGCAGAGTCTGATCCTTCTTAGAAACAAAAAAAAATCCTGCACCAACAGGGGAGGACGAGGGTTGGATAATTCCTGCTGCTAAAGACTCCTGGATGTACTTCTCCATGGTCTCTCTCTCTGGCCGGGACAGATTGTACAGACGGCTAGATGGAAGAGGTGAACCAGGCAGGAGATCAATGCAGCAATCGTAGGGACGGTGAGGAGGTAGGGAGAGAGCCTGTTGCTTGCTAAATACCTCCGAGAGGTCGTGGTAGCACTGAGGCACACTTAATAAATCAGGGGAACTGGGAGGAGACATAGTTGAAGAGGCCACAGAAGGTTGAGCAGAACGGAGGCAGCAATTGTGACAGTCCACACTCCAGCTAGTGATCGAACCCTTTCTCCAATCTATGTGAGGGTTGTGCTGTCTCAACAAGGGGAGACCTAAAACTACAGGAGTTTGAGGAGCTGGCAAAACGAAAAAACGAATTAACTCCCAGTGATTGCCAGAAATTTGCAAAGAAAGATTAACAGTGTGGTGGGTAATTACTGCCAATATCCTGCCATCTAAGGCAAATACACTTCGAGGTTCTGGCAGTGGGGTAACGGAAATATGATTGGCCTCCACGAAGCTAGATGCAATAAAGTTCTCATCTGCCCCTGAATCAACAAGTGGTTCAATAGACACTTCGTTAGTGTCCCAACGGAGCACAGCTGCGAGCTGAGTACGTAGGGGATTACTGGGAGTAGGTTCACGGCTCACCTGGGTACTCCCTCCCTCAGGCAAGCCTAGGCTTTTGGAAGTGAAGGGCAGTTCTGAAGAACGTGGCCAGCCAACCCGCAGTATAGACAAAGCCGCTCCTGGAATCGGCGCTGTCGCTCTGCCTGTGTCAGTCGGGCACGTCCAAGCTGCATTGGCTCCAGAGTGGGTGAGGCTGAGGAGGAGAGGCCCGTGGCTGGAGAGGGAGCCGCAAACGCCATAGCACCAGGCTGGGAGGGGAAGGTGTGGGTTGGGGCTGCTCCAGAAACCGGATGGATGGTTGAGGGGGTGCGGGAACTGCCACGCTCACGACGCCTCTCCCGCAGGCGGTTGTCCAAGCGCCTTGCTAGCGCAATCAGCTCAGCCAGAGATTCAGTCTCGTCTCGCGCTGCCAGCTCATCCCTCAGGTCATCACACAAGGATCTCAGAAACACGCTTTGCAAGGCCGCCTGATCCCATCCACTCTCGATTGCCAGAGTGGAGAACTCAATAGCATGATCAGCCACTGACCTGGAGCCCTGGCGGAGAGAGAGGAGACGACTCGCTGCCTCCTTGCCGCGCACTGGGTGATCAAAAACAGCCTTCATCTCTGCGGTGAATCCCTCAAAAGAAGCGCAGAGCTGGGAACGGCCCTCCCACACTGCTGCCGCCCACTGCGCTGCTCGACCGGAGAGGAGACTGATTACATACGCCACCTTAGAGCGCTCAGTGGCGTATGTTTGGGGCTGTAAATCAAAAATGAGGGAACACTGAAGGAGAAAACGTCCACAACTTCCCAGGTCCCCAGAGTAACGCTCAGGAGGCGGCAGGTGTGGCTCACGGAGAGGGACTGGAGCTGCGGATGCCACGACGGGAGGAGGTGGAGGAGTGGAAGATGGCGGTGCTGCATGCTGCTGGACCTGAAGAATGAGGGTGGAGAGATTGGCATTCAGAGACTCCATTGCCTGCTGCACCTCCAGGATAGCTCTGCTGTGCTGACCCAACAGATCACCCTGGGCTACCAGAGCCCGACGCACAGACTGTGGATCCGCGGGGTCCATAGTGGCCAGAGAGTTCTGTCACAGGTGAGTTAGGATTGGACCCCAGTGCGGAATCACACAGAGACAAACTGGACTGTGGTACAGGTATTTATTTGAGTCACGGGTCCAATGGAACGGGTGGCAGAGGCGTCTGGAGCTGGCAGAAGTCAGCAGAGGAACCGAGGACACAGGCGAACTGGAACACAGGAGACACCGGCGAGCTTCCACAAACAAAAAGGGAGACAAAAAAGCACTAGGAACAAAATGGCACAAGTACAACAGGTGTTGGAGCCTAACGTTACCACGTAGCTCGTGGGACTCTCTGGCGATGAGAGGAAGGGAAGGCCGGGTATTAGTACAGCTGCTGATCAGTGGAAATGGAGATCAGGTGTGAGCGCCACAGCTCCGCCTCTGCCAAGTAATCAGGTGCAGGTGAGAAAAAAAAAAAGAAGAACAGGGAGGGGAAAACAAGGAGCCTAAGAACCTCCAGGGATCACAGCAGCAGCTGTGACAAAGATGCTGGAGGAAAAACCAGTCTATGAGGCACACCTTGACCCTAACACATTACCACATTGGTCAAACAAACCACTGAATTTCCAGGCCAAGGTGACCGCATTCCAGATGCAACGATCACCTAGTGTGAAGTGAGCACTTCCCTATTTGGTAAAAAGCCTCCTCAACCCAAACGCTGACCCTGTCGGTCACCAGTGTTACTCCTGCATGGCAGTCAATGGTGTACACACTGCATTTCTCAGAGCAATAAATAAGGCACAAGGAGTTCTTATGGACTTAAAAGCTCGATCGATGGTTTGTCAGATATTTACATTCAGAGTTCATTCACAGTTCTGTCTGGCTGCTGACCACTCAGCTGAATACGCTACTCTCGTCCGCTCAGTGAATTCACTCAGTATTCAGTGAGTGTACTGAGCCGGAGCTTGCCGTAAGAACACAATCTCTCCTTTTATGAGGAAATTGTAGACTTATGAGTACATAGAAAGCGGGATTCACACAACAACCATCATCCAAAATCGTACGGATGCAATGGAAACCCCAACCCACGCCCCAACTGAACCACGGTCAGACCCAGTCCAGGCCACACAGGGGGGGGGTCCGGCTCCTTTTGGAAACAGCATCGTCTTGGTACCACAGGCAGAACAAAAAAAAGGCCCCAATTTGGTTCTCAGGAGGTTCAGATCACACAGGACCTTTTAAATTATTTAGTGTGTAAATGTGTAAAAGTGCCTCGGCGGAGGCAGCTTAATGAAATAATGAATGGTCACTGGCTCTGTGTGTGTGTGTGTATATATCAGTGTGTGTGTGTGTGTGTGTGTGTGTGTAAGGAGGGAAATTGAGAATTCAGCCGATTTGAGCACCTATACGCTGCGCATACAAATCAGAACAATCTTAGTTATTCTATGTATTCATGTATAATTTTCTATTTGTTACAAATGTAGAGCCCCTCTGTTTTCAGCTATAACAGAAGCTCCATATGGCAGCTCTTTTCGACATCTCAAAACCAAACAAGCGTATTTCGCGTGTCCTCTAATGTTTGAGATGTGCCATCTGCTGTCAAACAGCAACCTTTGTAGTGCGCTACATCCCAGATGGATTGAGCGACTGTCTGATTATCCATTGTCCTTTAAGTGTCCTCACATTAGCACTTAGATTAGTCGATCTAGGATTTTGGGGGGGAATTAAGTGAAAACTCTTCTATTCTTTTTCATTCTGCTAGTTCTGATTTTTCAGAGCACAGGCTGGCCTTGGCTCATCTGGGGTGTTTTAATAAGCACTGTGGAGACCTGGTTACATCAGCCGCATTCTCACAGATGAGCACTCATCCCCCTCTCTCGCTCTCTTGGATCGACATGAGTTGTGTGTGCGCGTCTAGCTCCGAAACAACGCTGAGTTAAACTGACCTTGTGGTTCCCCTCCCAAGACTCTGAGAACAGGCGATTAATATGCTCACATTTTATAAGATATTCCACACCAGGGCTAGCCTTCAGACTGCAAGGAAATCTTAAAAGAAAATATGGTGCTTCGTTTCTATAAATAGGATCGAGCTGTCGACTTTTCATGGTTTTGGCTTCACATGGTCCTTTAAAAAAATAGTCAGAAGGTAGGAGACTGGACACTGGAGGAGGATCCTTTCGGCAATTCATTCATTTGAAGGAAGAGAATGAGCTTTAATGCTTCTCACTTGGGTACTTGGCTTATTCTTTTTTTTATATATATATATACATACAACTGGTTCTTGTACTAGTTTTATCAGTAATCACTGTACCTGTAGTGAAATATTGTTAGCATATGCACAATACATTCTGGACAATGGAGAGCAAACATAAAGAATAACGTGGAGAGGAATCATGCTAAAACTACGTGGCTGCTCTGAGGATTGGGGGGGGGGGGGCGTCTACAAATCTCATTTTTTAATGGTGTGGAATAGGATCGCTATCCTGCCTTTAAATTGCTCCTTTGAATAAAATCAATGGAATATTAATGTAATGTATTGATTTCCAAACAGGGAGAAGCCTGCAGTAGCCAAACAGCAGCATTTCACCCCCACACCTGACAGACAAAAAAAAGGTATAACTGGTGGGAGAGCTGAAATAGCACAATTTGCTGGTAAACGTAATCTCAATTCAACTGATTATTTTGGGGGGGGGGGGTTACGATAATACTGCCACTTATCATTCCAAATCTCTGTAACCTCTGGTCCTTTTCTCTGTTGAATCAACAACGTTAATGGAAGGATGAAATATTAGAGTTACCATGTGCCTACCGTTGTACAGGCTCTGGTGGTGGGGGCTCCTCTCCTCTCCTGCTGCCCTCCTGTCAGGGGAGGTGCTGCCGTACCTCCCCTTGCTGTGCTCCAGCCCTGCACCGTGCTGGTAGTGGTGGAGGTGCCGTATGGACTCGGGAGCGCCCACGATCACCCTCCCTCTCCTCAGCTGCTCGGGCAGGCCCGGCCCGGCCGGCTTGGCCTCGGGACTGCCGCAGCCCGCCTCTGCGATGTGAGGCGGCGGCTGTCTGTGGCCACGCTCCGGGCTGGACGTGGCTGAGCTCCTCCTGCTGCCTGGCGACGCAGGCTGCCCCGGCCTCAGCAGCTGTTTCTGGGCCACTGGGTCAGAGCCGGCGGGCTTAGAGCGGGACTCGCATGTGATCCTGCTGGGAGACTTGCTGTGCCTCTCTGAGCCGGGTTTCTGGAGGCCGCCGGGGTCCAGATTTGTGAGGGAGCCGCCGCGGGTGCGGCAGGACAAGGGGAAGGTGTGGTACTCTGGAGTGGAGCTGTGCCTCCTGCCCATGGGTTCACACACGTCTCCCGGCCTGGAGCAGGAGCCTGGAGGAGGCGCTTTGAGCTGTGGGTTGTCCGGGCTGTCTGTGCTCCCTGCACTGGAGGTGCTGCTCCCATCGCCAACGTCCCGCAACAGACCGGGTGCTGGGACACCCCCGCCCAGCTGAGACAAGCTGCTCTGACTGTCAATCGAGCTCCTGCAGCCTGGGTGCCCCACTCCTCCACCTCCACCTCCTCCAGACACAGCTGCCACCCGCTCCTCCTCCAGCATGAGACACAGCTCCTTGAGGTCCAGGTTCTCTCGGACGACCTCCAGCTGCCGCTGCTCCAGCTCCTTGAGCTTCTGCAGGTAGATGGAGACCTCCTTCCTCATCAGGCTGGCACTGTAACGGCCCAGACGCTGCCACTCCCGCGACACTCGCTTCCCCTTCTGACGGTCATCGTCTAAGAAGCAGCACAGGTCTCGCAGCTCCTGGTTATCCTCTTGCAATTTCTGGTTCACCTCCTGGTTAACAGACGCACATACAATACACACAGAAGTGTGGTATTATGAACATATTCCCTCTAGGACTTATCATTTGATGAGTGATGGGAGTGTTGCCATCTCATTTGTGTGTTTACAAGAGGTGGTGATATGAGACACCATGATAGGGTGCTGGATAGCCAAGGATAAGGATGGACAGGCCAAAATGAGGTTCCCAAATGCCTTTTTGTGTTCTTACTTCAAAAGATATTCAGCTTTCTGTCATAGAGGATTCAAGAAACATATCTTACATACAAAGTTCAATTCTTTAAAATTTCAACTTAACATAAACTGACATAAACTGTTGTCATCACACAGAACGTGGTGCATTACTTCGGGGTAGTTTTTTAAGGTAAATTTGGGTTGCTGACTCTAAATGTGTCATCACTTTTACACCTAACCATGTCCACGTCTAGGTCTGCAACAACTCATCAACTAATAATTGAACAGGGAAATAATCAACAATTATATACTTCATTCGATACCCAGGACATAATATTGAGTACATTTTTTTTAAAATACAGCCAAATTTCTCTGACAGCCTCCTTTTAAATTTTCACTGAAAATATTTGTGGACAATAAAAAGATGTTTACGGTCTTCATAATAGCCAGCATAAACCATATTTTTCACATATTTCTGACACTATCAACTAGATTACTCATCGATTAATCGACTAGTGTCTTACCTAAAAAGGCCAGAGCAAATAAAGGTCATGTTTTTGTTCAGTGGAGGAACAAAAGAATCAAGCGTAAAATCTGAGTCATTTGTTCCCCGGTGTTACTATATCACTTGAACATTAATTGATTCGTTTGTCAGGTGTTGCAGCTCTACTTTAAAGTGCCTTTTACGGTTGCAGCCCGTCACTCTGTCTTGTCTCTGTCCCATGTGCAACAGGTCTGGCGTTGAAATATTTGACAATTTAGCGCTGTTGTTGGATAATTAGTGAATCTGTCCGACCCCCTGAAGGGGAGCAGGATCGGCTGACTACGCGTGGCCTGCACGCAGCTGCCGGGAGGAGGACACCTGGGTCCGGAGCCGCTCACCTTCAGGGAGCGGATCTCCCTCAGGTGCAGCTGCAGCCTGCGGTTCACCTCCTTCATCAGACCCCCGTGCTCCATCATGACGCTCCTCTTCTCCGCCTCCGCCCTCCGCAGCCGCAGCACCAGCTCCTCTCTGCCCCACTTCAGCAGCTCCTCGTCGCTGATCCTGGACACGTCCTCCGCCGCCGCCTCCTGCTGCGGATGCTGCTGCTCCGGAACATCCATCTTCTCCACCCTCTTCATCTCAAGAACAAAAAAAAAAAACGCTGTGGCTGCTGAATTGACTAACACCGAGACGCCCAGAGACACCTGATCCACACGCTGCTCCCTTCTCCTCCCTCCCTCCGGTCTCCCCCACGCCCCTGCAGCAGCTCCGACCTCTGCCCGGTGCTCTGCCCGGTGCTCCGCCGCTGAAACCCCGCGGTTAGAGCCCCAGTCCGCATGCTGCTGCCGCTGCCGGGTCTCCGCCTGAGCCCCGGGACATCTGCGCGGGACGCCCCATCCTCCTCTCCGGCGACATGCCGGCCGGCTCCGGTGCTCTGCCGCTCTCCTCCGAGCTCCAGGGGGAGGGAGAGGAGGAGGAGAGGGAGGAGGAGGAGGGGAAGGGCTTCAGGTGCAGGGAGCTAGAGGCAGCACTTCCAGAGATGCTGGTTCCGGGCTAGAGTTTAATTTGGAACCGCTCTTTCTGTTTCCAGTGAGTAGGAACTAGCTCTGACTGGAGCTGACACACTGGTCCCAGAGTGGCTCCACTCCTGTGCTGCAGTGCATGAAGTGAGAAGAGCTGACCAAGAGGCTGGGGGCGAGGCTACGGGAGGCTAGTTTGGGGGCGGGGTCAAATCAGAGGTAGGGGGCGGGGTTATTTTGGATGGTGGGGGCGGGGCTATGTCAGAAACTGGAGGCGGGGTTATGTTAGAGGCTGACGGTAGGGTAATGTCAGAAACTGGGGCGGGGCTACAGCAGAAGCTGACAATGATACTCGGTGTAAACCCTCAAAAACCTCTGAAAAATAGAGATATTGCTGGTAATTTGTTCTTTGCTCCAAAAATATAAAATGGTATGCACTTCCTAAACTCCTAAATGGGCGTGGTCACCCATACTCAACCCCCAGTATCTTTGCCCCTACCTCGGCTGCAAGTGTTGTTGGGCGAAGTCTAACAAGAGTATTGTCGTGAAGAAGACATGTCTTGAACAAAGTTGGTTTTATCCTGATGTGTCCGTCATGTCAAAATGTTCAGAGATGTGCGTTCAACATGCGTTCAACTTGGCTTCACGTACATCGGCCCACATGACATGTATATAGGAAGCTGACTTGTCATGGGCCGTCTAAGTTGTCTCTGGGGTTACTTTAGAGACTGGGGGTGAGGATGTTAGAAACTGGGGGACGAATTATTTCAGAAGGGGGACAAGGCTACACCAGAGGCTGGGGGGCAGAGTTATGTCATAGGGCTGGGGGCGAAAACAAAGAAAACCTATTTTTTTCCAGGACATTTTTTTTATAGATAGATAAATTGGATTGGATGGGTTGGAAATAATGAACAGAATTTAGAGGAACATGTTTAATGAACATTTGCAAACAAGGTGCTCCACACGTTTACAAATGTTTTGATTGTGTTCTATAATGTGAGTATCTGATATACAACTAAATCTCACTGAAATCAATGCAGTTTGTTTTAGTCTGAGCTAAGTGATCATAAGGAAAGTACACAGAAATGGAAAAAAAGGGAACAAGGACAATTGTTTGTTCCTGATGAGACTTAATGTCAAGATTCAGTGTGATAAATGTACACAAGACGATTGCAAAAAGGACAGTGATCTAACAGCAGGAGATGACACCACTTGATACAGTAGATATGATCTGCTTCTTGCCACAGTACAGTTTGTGCATCTGCCAAATCCTGTCACGTTGCACTGGCCTTGAGCTCAGACAAGAAGAATTCCTGCTTATCCAGTGAAAAGCAAACGGCCCCTTCTGAGAAGGAGCTGGAGAGCTGATCTGATATCCACAGTGCATGATGTTATAGTCCTAGCAGAGTCCATGCAGATGAATAAAAATCAAGATTCATCATATCGTTATCAGTTAAAAACATGTTTGAAATCTTCTGGTGTGAATGTGAAACTGAGTGTGACAGTGACGGTGAGGGACGGAGTGACATCCCCATCCGCCCCACAGGCGGAACAATGTGGGAGTGACTGTGTAACTTGATAAACTGGTACCTTGAGATGTGACCTCATTATTGGGTTAAAAAGCAGTCGGAGTTGCAACCTGTGGAGTCAGTTCGGAGAGTCTGGGAGGATGGAGCAGTCACTGGTCCTGCTGGTTTCTCTTCTGCTGGTGTCGCTCTGCACAGCTAAAACTTGGGAGGCTCCAGAATTTTGCCATGACAAACCGTGTCCTGAATACGAAGTGGTTGAGAAAAACCAGGTATGTTTCAGAGCCAGGCACACGCACGTCACTTGGATACTTTTTTTAATATAATTTAAAAAAATATATAATGTTATTTCTTTTGTGTAGGATTTTGAGAAGCGTCACTACGTCGCCACTCAATGGATCACCACCAAAATAGAGGACTCCAATAAACTTGCCGTAATTGGTGCAAGTTCAAGGCTGAGGGACTACTGCGACAGACTGATCGATGCAGGTATGTCTGGGTCTAAAAACCAGAGCCGTCACCTCTGCAGCCATTCACTTTAATAGCACTAAAAAAACTCACTCTAACAACTACAACAACTTCTGTGCAGTAATTACACAAGTAAAACTGGGCTGGCAAACTGAAAAATATTAGAGATTCAATATGGTCTGAATGAGGACCGGACACACCTGCTTTGGCAAAAATAAGTCACTCATATGGCTTGTTATTGATATGTCCCTGAGTGGTGCATAAAACCAGGAGGACATGATGGTATAGATTGGACTGAACACAGACATTACGTCTCACATTGGTGTGTCACTGTAAACTACAGCCGTAGTACACTGGGTGTACCTTTTTTACAGCTAGCTGTGCTTTTCTTGAGTCATTCATGATTCTATGGTTTCTTTGGTTTCACTTCTCAGGCGTGCCATGCAATCTTTTCACTTACACTTGTCTCCCCTAGGTTCCAACATGTCAGATGATTCATGGCCAGGACTGATCACTATAAACAAAGAAGGGTATTTCTTGTCCTGGTTTGTTCCTCCTGGAACCACCAAGCTTGAAACAGCTGATCCATCAGTTACACTGCAAAGCAAGCCTGAGAGCACCGTCTATGTCAGGTGAGCCATGGTGACTTTGATCTTTCCCTTTGGTGATACAGCATAATGATTAATTACTCTCAGGCCTCCTCACGCAGCTGTGTGCTGTCTCCTCCCACTGTAAAACAAGCAAGCCTGCGTGTGCTGATTGGAAATAGAATACAAATGCAATGTTAACCTCAGCATTGTATCTGCATCTTATTACAGGGTCTTTGGAGGTACTCCAAGCATTGAAAGTGGTGAATACAATAAAAAGATGCTGCTTGAAGCCTTGGGGAACAAGTGCTCTGACACTTACTATGGGGCAGGCTATGGCCCGTATATTGCTCTTTATCACCACAACGAAGTCTGGATCGATGCAGATGACATCAAGGACTGTGAGAAGCAGAAGTAAATGTAACAGAATCAAATCAACACATTTTCTGCTGTCCTGCTGTGACGCAGACATGCTGTAGTTCACCAGCTGACAGACAGACACGCTCAGAACCGGTTTGGGGAATGTTGTTTTAGGAATGTTAACTTGCAGCTCTTCCTGCAAGATCCACTCTGCTCACAACAATGCTAATAATAGTTTTTGATACAAACATATCTCTTCTAGATTAAGAAAAGAACAATTCATTCTAGCCATAGATCAAAACTGTTGCCTGACATCTTTATATGTTCCTATTGCTATGTTGTTTGTAACATAGGGATAAGAACTTCCTCCTCCTTGGGTTCCTTGTTTGAACAATCATAATCTGATATGATCTAGTGAAGTATTTGTTTGTTCGCTCTTCTTGTCTGTCCTAAAACACAACAGCTATGAGGCTAAACTAAGAATGATGACAGGATGTCTCAAAATATTTTGAAGTCAAAGGTATTTTAGTGTTACTTATACCCCAATGTCACTTAAACCTATGAGTACATATCTTATAGAGAGTAGGCAGAAAATATTCAGAAGGGATAGCAAACTGTCATTGCAGAAGTTACATAATGAGGATGTTGATCACTATTCACTTTGACTTTTACTAATTAAGTTTTCAGAATACCTGTTTTTAGATATTGGCGCAGTAGGTATGTCAGTTATTTAATGAAAGCAATAAAAAACATTCAAATCCCTGAACATGAAGACTGTTAATGAACAGTGGATTTATTTTAAAGTCAGATCCGTGTATGTTCTGTATACAAACACTAGATGGCAGTACAGGTGCAGCTAAAACATACTGTAAGACTGTGAATACCGCAAGAACAAAAATGCCCTACTTGTGATGGCCTTCTTATGGATTCTTCAAACCTTTTTTACTTCTGTCCGATTAAATGATGACTTTTTTGTCCGTAAAAGTGAAGACATCAGAACTGTGAATTGTTGTAGTAATATGAACAAAATGAAAGTCAACAAGCCAAGATTTCCAAACCTTTGGGACAAACTGGGTGTAATATAATATATTGTCCAGGAGTGCACACATACTGTTCTCATGTTTAATAAATCTGATTTTCATTTTCATGTGGTCTACATGTACATGGTGTAATATACAACAAAGGCGCAGAGTTCATGATTGTGCGGAGCGACTCTTGACAGCTGAGTTTTGTTAATATTTGACATAATGTGGTTCAAGGGGGGTCAAATTAGGTTTAAGTTGCTTTTCAAATAGCAATGACCCCAAAGCTAACACTTATTTATTTGGATTTAACATTCAGCTCTTTTTTTAAAGTTAAATACACCATACATACATACATATTGCTCAGTAGACCAGATTGCAATTAACCCATTGTTACGGAATAAATACGAACTGAAGTAGTTAAAAAATAACAGCATGAATGACTGAATAACCACATAAAGTTAAAGATTGTATGAACTCTAAAGGTCAAATTGAAACAGCATATTTTTTTACTCTACAGTACCATGTTGAACTGTGCTTGAATATCCTCTGCTTTGATTCTCTTTTGAAGAGTCACCGGTGTGACTCTTGTTGTCCACTAGATGTCTCACTAGATGGTGGTCTTTGTTCTCATCCCAGCTCTGTTTTACCTTCTTTGTTGTCCACCTCACCCTGTGCCTCGCTGTGTCTTGAACTGATTAGCGTCTGTGTGTATTCAAATCCTGTTTCTTGTCATTCTTCCCCCAGGATGTTAGTCATTCTCAGTCTGTTCCCAGGTTAGGGTACCAGAGCACAATTTGTTTATCTCTCAAAACCAAAAAATGAAAACAGAAACAGGGTCAGAGTACGGGTCAGGGTACCAGTTTCTTGTGTCTTTTTGTGCGTTTTTATGTCTTCTGTTCATCTTTGCGATCATTTTAGTGTGAAGCTGTCAATCTGTCATTGTGATTCTCAATTTCTAAACAATAGAAAAACACACACATTACTATGCTTTAAGTATTATAGTTATACTATTAGAAGCTGAAGAAACATATAGAGATAAATTGGCATTGTTACAAAATACAATTATATGGCAGATTACAAAATACAAGCCTTAAAATGTAACTTTGCAACACATCGCACTTGATTTCGCAATGTGAATCTATTCTTAATACTTTGAATTATATTTGCAGTGTCTCATATTTTGCAACAGTGTCAAAACAGAAACCACACTGATTGACTCTGTGCACTGCCAGACACTGTCTGGAACTTCCTGATTGTTCTCTGCGTGCAATCAGCCGTGTCAGGTTTGTTGGTGTAGCAGGTTGTCACTTACCTCCCTCATCTCTGCTTCCTTGGTTGTCACTACTATCAGAAACAAGTGTCAGTGTGTGGAAGTCCCAGGCACCATCTGAATAAATGTAAAGGTGAAATAAATACATGACTTTAAGTAATATTCACCTCCAAACCTATACATCACCCTGGCAGTCTCAAATTATGAACAGCGTCTGACCATGTCTATCTGGTAACCATAGGCAGCAGTGATAATCTGATTAGACAGAAAATGCCAAACACATCCTTGGCTTTCCTGATCATTTGGCTCTGTTAGAAAATATGATACATTGTTCCTTAATTCATGTCATATCAACCCATCAAATATGACAAACAGGTAAAGAATAAACTTGCATCTGGAAGAATAAACAAGTATTAGTATATTAATTAATGATAATATGTGGTTTCATTCTGTACTGAAACAAATGTCTTGTCCTTTAAAGAGTAAATGTCATAAACAACACCAAGCCTCAGCCTAATCCTGCACACTTGATATGTCATTGACATTGTCTTGAATCACAGCAGTCAGATGCTGCTCAGGGTGAGGATTATGTCCAATCCGCTGTAAAGCAAGCATGTGTGTGTGTGTGTGTGTGTGTGTGTGTGTGTGTGTGTGTGTGTGTGTGGGGAGTGTGTGTGTGTGTGTAGGGGCAAGGGGCTGTGGTTGTAATCTGGGAACTCATTCGCTAATGCCACACCGCCTCCTATCTCTCCCACGGCATTATGTGTGTTCAGTTTCCATCCCTCCTGTCATGACATCATCGTGCACCTCACGGCACGGACAAGAGGTCCAGGAGGAGCTGGAGAGATATCTGCCAACACTTAACACTTGACATATGCTCTCAGATGATGTTCTCCACAGTAATGAACCACTCAACGTGAGGGCTCGGTCCCAAATGAAAACCTCAGAGGCCTGGCTATTGACTTACCGCTCTCTGTTTCACTCCCAATGCTGCTTTTAGAACAATAGCAACTATCTGATGTCTCACTGTGGAGGTCAGAGGGTGTGACCCCAATCAGGTGGAGTGCATGTGCTTGTTTCCAGGGTGAAAGATCAAACTCATTGGTCTTAATGCCCTCACTCACAATCGCTGTTTCAACAAAGGCCATTCAGCGAGCCACACTTACGTCAGACTTTTCAACCTTCAGTCAGACAACATGCAATTTTAGATTTTTCAAGACCCATTGGGCAACATTGTATAACAGAGCATATCCTACTCTGGATGCATCTCTAGGCGACATATAACATAGAACAGTATAATATGCCTTTATTTGTCCCACAATGGGGAAATTTTAGTGTTGATATGATCAAATATGATAGGATGAGAACAGCAACATTTATACATGTCTGTGCCCATTCATGTTCTATAGGCTTATTTAATGTTTTCTGTATCATGGGATGACAGTTGCATTGCTTAATACTGTGCATTTCCAATGTACATCATTTCCAGTGTTCTTGCCATGATACTTTGCCATTCTGATTTGTTTAAGCTTTGAAGCACAATTGTATTCCCTTTAGTAACCTGAATATCACAGAAAGCGTGATATTTTTTAAAACCAATACTTAAGTTGACCTTGACCTTTGTCCAATTTATCGTAGAAAGACTCCGAGGTGAGGAGCTCAAGTTGGATAATCAATACTAAGTGTGCTTCATTAGTGCTCAGAATGAGGGTTCTCCCCCCATGGGTATCCTCCTGTAGGCTTGGTTTTTTTTCTTTTTCTATTTTGTATTCTTTGTATTGTATTTTTTTGTGCTTTTCAAGGCCTTTTTATTGATAGGACAGCTGCAGCATGACAGGAAATGGGAGGAATCAGATGCAGCAAAGAGCCACCAGTGGGTTTCAAGCTGGAGCTGCTGCAATGAGGGCTGTAACCTCTATACATGGGACCCTGCTCTACTGATTCTAGATCACAGAATTATGTAGATTATTAGATTACAGAGAGACAGACAGACAGACAGATATAATAAAATAATATTCATGGTATCAGTAACGCCACTTCTCGCTTATCCTGGTGATAATTATGATTTGTGAACATTTTAAAAAGTCATTTGACATTAAACAATTAATTCTTCACCTATTCCCCAGCAACATTGCTACTGATCGAGGAAAATAGATTTCGGCCCAGTTTGCTGTTAACTTCAGACAGCAGGTATCTGCACTGCATCAGTCTGACTCCATCCGTGGAGAGGGAAGAGGAGACAGTGAGGAGCCTCTCAACACCAGCCTCTGCAAACTGCAGTCAAATCACTGTAGTACCAGAGGAACCAGTAACGCGAACTTCAAAATAAAATCAATGAACGCGCTCGTCTAACTCAACTTTCCCTCCAACTGATTAAAATCTGATTGTTGCAACAAATCACTCGTGCATTTGAATCAAAACCTAATCATTTCATATTTAGATGTCTGTTTACCATAACAAACACCTTGCGTTTATATTTCTGCTGATGGCTTCTGCCACTGTTACCAACATTACTAACAGTTTTCACTTACAATTACACCCACTACCCCCTGCATGTGCTCTACCATCACCTCTTTTCCAAAGCAGTTCAAGTGCTGGTTGGGTGGAAATGCTAGGCTACACATTTATGCTTTTACATCATTCAGACATCTATTCAAAAAATATATTAGAATCAGAGTTAGAATCAGCTTTATTCACCAAGTACCACATATTTACACATGTTTTAAAAATCAAAACAAGCCAAGAGCAAAAGTGTAGTAGCATTTGCAGAGTTCAGTGCTCCATTGCTGCATCACTGGTCTGTCCTCCAGAACCAAGCGTGAGACATCAAATGTGGAATGTTCCTCGGCTGCTTGTTACCATTTCAACTGAGGTAATGTTTTGGGCAGTTTTGTCCCATCTATGGTGGAAGAAGATTTTTGTTGGTCTCATTAACCCTGCTCCGAGTGTATCATGACATTGTTATGAACTGGTCATTCACCCAATTCATAACAATGTTATCTCAAGGCACTTTACATGAATAGACAACCCAGATAGGGCCACTTCTTCTGGCCCAGCGTCTCCTGGAACTACAGCAGAGTCAGAACTGGAGACACTTTCTATCCAAATAAGAGATCCAATATCACAAGTCTCTTGGGAAGAAATCCTAATCGTCAATCACTGAGCACTTTATTTTGAAAAGCGAGACCGGATGTTAGCTTCTTCTCACCCCAGCTGGTTTCACTGGCGCCTCCAGTCAATCAGAGTCTCCCTCTCTCTCTCCTGTGGTGCGGCTGGAGCTAATACCTCTCCTCTGCTCTCCGCCTACTCCACCTCCTCCAGCCTCCTCCAGTCTCTCCCTCCCTCTCTCGCTGCAGCCGCCCCAAACCCCCTGCGCCTCCTCCGGGCTCCGCTGACCGCCCGACACGGAGCGACATGGCCCGGCTGGTGGAGGAGGGGATGCCGCAGACGGCCGCCGGAGCGGGACTCGTACCCAGCACAGGGAGGAGCAAAGGCAGCAAAGGCAGGAGGAGGAAGCGAAAGGAGTTGTTCCCCTTCCAGATGTGCTTTGCGGGGCTGCTGCTGGGGCTCGCTGTGGCGCTCCGGACTGTGGAGCGGAAAGCAGGTGAGAAAGCAAGTCTCTGCCCTGTCAACCATCACAACACAGACTCTGTGCAGAATATATATATATATATATATATATATATATATATATATATATATATATATATATATATATATATATATATATAGATAGATAGATAGATAGATAGATAGATAGATAGATAGATAGATAGATAGATAGATAGATAGATAGATACAGGTTAGACACATTATGTACACATTACTTTCATCAGAAATGCCTCAGGTGCTATTTTACAAGCCTTGTTAAAAAATCCTATTTTAATTGTTGGAATCTTTCCCTCACAGACCTGGCGCCCTTTCATGCTAATCTGGCACCCACGTGTAGGCTTTTAGACTGATTGGCTGTCCCTCCCGTCACTCCAGTCTTGTGACTCGAGTCTGTTGTTTAAACAGTGAAGGGTAGCAACTTTTCCCCCCGACTGATGCTGGACTGTGCAAATTCAGGCCGATTTTCACATGATTTTTGTCGTGGATGACACATTTCTATGACGTCCGCACGCCTGTGTCATGTGACCTAACTGAAGAGTAGTGATTTTGTGTCGAGGACACGTCACGACGCTCCACAACTCCCTGAAGAAAAGTCAAGCATGTTGGATTTTTTTTTTTTGACAGGAGTAGAACATCTCCTATGACGTAAACCTTGATGATGACCAATAGGATGACAGAGGGCTTTGACGCATGAACACGGTGAAGAGAAAGAGAGATGTGAAAAGACGATTGATCGGTTGTGACTGCTGATTGATCAGGGTCACACGACAGCTAGGGTTGCCAGCCTCCCAATAAATTTATGCCACTGTGATTGTTTAATCTGTGGCCGTTGTGAAATACAAAAAAAATGGTGTAGTCTGGTCCTGGCATAAGTGGTAATGGAGTGATTTTGCTGTGGAGCACTTACACATCAGATCACATCAAATCAGATGCTGAGGAGACAAGAAGAAGCGCACACACTGACATCTTATTAGAAACTGCACCAAACGGCAGCCTTGCACCTCTCCATCTCTCTTCAGATTTGCCTCGTCCTTGCTGCCATTTCAGTGTCTGAAGTTCATATATGAAAGAGGAATGTGATGATGGCTTAGGACCCGCTCTGTGTCTCACATCACGTCTATGTGTGATTTCAGAAAGGAGTGAACCTAATTCCTCTTGCCGTCAAGTCGAATTCAACAACCTCAACAAAACACAGCATCATTTCTATAGGCAAAAGTCAGTAGTTAGTGTGGCGTATATGATGCCTGTCCATTAGTGTTTATCTTTTTTGAAGTAACAGGTTTCTTATTCTCCTGTGAGAGCGGCCTCGCTGATGCAAAATTATGAAGTGATGTCTGTCAAATTCCCCTTGAGGATTCAGATTAGTGCAGCCGCATTAGATATGCTTTTCACGTACCAGTGCGCGCATTAACAATGATAAGAACAAATTAGCAACAGGTCTCTGTGCGCTTCAGTGTCGCCCAACAGTAACCGGTAACTGTAAGTACGCAGCTCCGTCCGCTGGTCCGACGCGATGGCTTCCCACAGCCGGCACCTGGTTGGTCTGCCGTCGGCTCCCTCACAAACATGGAGGTGTGACATGGCATGCCCAATGGATGGGGACCTCTGCAGCATTTCATCTCCTCCCTCCCTCACATTTTTTGCTTTGTTTTCCACACTGCTAGTAGCCGTTGTTATAGGCAGTTAAACAATGACCGATGAGCTGGATGTGAGGTGTGTATAGACGTGGCGGACTGTTCACGCTGTAAACAAACGTTGCCCTTGTGAGCTGTAGATATTACACCAACGGGATTATCGTCCCGTCGCCATCACTGGACTGTGTCATGTCTGTTGTGCAGGCCTGATAGAGCAGTTTAAAATCATCATCACATCTATGTTAGTGGTAAAGGCAGTATTGGTTAAAGTTGCAATAAAAGCAAACTGTCCAGGCCCTGTCATGAGACCTAAATACTGTATGTACCACTGTTGTTGTTTACCTTCATATTCTGATGTTTTGTTCTTAATATTTCATTGAGCTGAGTCTGAGTGTTTGCTGAACTGGTGTTGACTGACTCCCAGACCTGATTCTCATATTGTGCTGAGGCTTGTTTTTTCTTTCTTTCTATTTTTTGGGGTGCCACAGAAAAGAAGTGAATGTGAAGTGGTTGAGGAGGAAGTACGAGAATGCCAGATGTGGATGTTATATAATGGGGGAAAGAAATTCTCAACAGTGGCATATTTCAGTTTATTACATTTTCCCAAGTCTGGGCACTTTAAAGTGTTGTTTTTCTATAGTTCATTTGTAGTTTGTTCTCAGTCATGGTACTCGAGATGTTCACAAAGTCTGTCTCATCGTGCACCGTCTATATCTTGTTACCGTAGCAAAGTGCAATACAAATGGTATAGCAACATAAAAAATAACTGATAAAAGATAAACGTGTACACATTGAATGCTACATTGAATCATAGAAAAACTGAACTGAAATGCTGAGTTCACCTTTCAAGGTCACTGGTTCGCTACGTTGTGCTGCGTGCCTCGTCGATGCACCCACGTTGCCAAGCAGAGTGTGGCTGGCCACAGACAACATGCAGTGTGGGAGTCGGGCTTTTGTCTAACGACAATTGTAACCTTTTTAAGCTCGCGGAGGCCACGTTAAATGATGCGCTGGGTCGTGTTCGGCCCGTAGGATCTTGAATTTGACATGTGTGAACCAGACCTTTCAGCACCGCTGAAAGCAGCGGGGGGGAGGAAGAAAAAAATCAAAGAACGTGATTCTTGCAGGTGACGGTGGGCTTGCTGACGCAGATTGATGATAGCATCCCTGAGACCACCTGAGGACGGTAAGCGAGGGAAAGGCGTTAAAATGACTTAAGGATCTGATCCCACACTGGCCGCCAGAGTGTCATATCCTTACTGCTGCCACAGCACAAGGTCTGCGTGTGTATCAGTGCAGCAGACAATCACTTAATCGTCTTACAAGTGGCTGGTTAGTAGGATGAGGAGTGCTCGGCTAAGAAGGCTCAATCAAAACTCAATTATTAAAAATTGAAAGAGATAAAACTGAGCTGTCATAGAATTACGGAAATAGCGGAGGGTATGCTTTATATCTTTCTTCTGTGTGTTCCTGTGATGAAGTTACAGACACAAGAAATCAGCTTGTCCCATGGGTTGTTGTGTGTTTCTGTCTAAAGGCAGCAGTCAGAGCAACCTTCACATTAGACCTTGACTGTGATGAAGGTGACCTCTTGATGAAGATGAACTCTTGATTTTCTTTGAAATTTCATTAGAAGTAGCTTTTTATGTTATGATCTATGGCTGACAAGCAATATAACACAATGTAGCAAGTCACCTGTTGGTCTGACAACACTCAATAGAAATGAGAACAATTTTAGACTTTCATATTGTAGACATTGTTGTGTGTGGGATGATGCTGGTTAATGTCCTGGCCATTTCTGTGTGGAGTTGGCTTGTTCTCCCTGTGTGTGTGTGTGTGTGTGTGTGTGTGTGTGTGTGTGTGTGTGTGTGTGTGTGTGTGTGTGTGTGTGAGAGTGTGTGAGTGTTATCCCTGGGTATTCTGGTGTCCTCCTACAGACCAGAAACATGGGTTACCTCAGTCGGAGACTCTTAATTGCCCCTACATTATGTGTGAATGCGCTTTGAAGGAATTGAGACCTGTCCTGAAGTAAAAGGCAAAAATCGCCCCATTCAAGCATTTTTTTTTGTCAAACCGATGACATTTTTAAAGTTTCATCCTCCCTCCCTTTGAAATATTGAAAATATTCAAGTTTGCAGGAGTTCTGTGAATATTTTCCCATTCTGACACGCGGATGCGCCCATGTTCTCCATCTGTCCTGCTGATTTTGTCATCCATCCCACCAGGCTCATCCATCCACTTACCAGCCTCCGCCAAACACAAGGTAAAAGCCATACCCAGGACAAAAGCAATATAGGAAGGAGGATTACCCAAACACATGTTGCTCTCGCTGTCATCTAGAGGCTTTAGTATCACTGAGCCCTGCTACTCAAGCTCCAGCCCCTCCATTATCCATCTGGGACGAACCTAAAAGACGTGTGTAGCTGCCAGACAAATGGTCATACTATAGAGAAGTCACTAATGGCTTCTTGGTCCATTGCGTACACAGCATTAGTCTCCAGATGATCTCATTACATAACTTAAACCTCTGCTTGGGAGCTTCCCTTCTCTTTGCATGCAAGCATAGGACAGAGCGGCACAGACAGACCTCTAAGCATGTGTGTGTGTGTGTGTGTGTTTAAGCGGTGGCAGGGTGGGCGATGCAGGCGGCAGTGATGGAAGGAGGTGGAGCAGGAGAGATGTTGCAGGAGGGATGTAACCTGTACCTCTCCGATCTCTGCTGAGGTGGATCATGGGAGCGTGGAGGGGGAGCTGGCTGTGAACCTGAAGTACGCAGAGAAATAATGGAGGGAGAGATGAGAAAGGCAAAGCGCATTTCATCACATTCTCGTCCTGTTTTGCTCTCCACACACATAATCATTTGGCTTTGAGGCATTGTGCTTGTGTGTTTTTTGTTTTTTTATAATGCTAAAACAACATTTCCAAGAGTGCACTGAGTCGAGTGCACATCTCCACCAGGTGTGAAACAGAAAGTGAAAGGGAGGCTGTGTTTTCACTTTGTAATCACCGCAGCACCGGACCAAAGGCAGGATGTACCAGAGGCTTATCAAGGTGTACAACACAGGGTGGACTCAAATCAGAGTTGTCGCCTCGTCTCCTTCTTCTCCTATATGCAAATGCAGGGAACTTTTGTTAAATCCTCTGTTCTTTCTTGAAAAAAAGCCATCAACTCAATAGGAGTAATATGAAATATGTATTACTGTATGTTTGTGGAGGAAGTGCTAAAGCCTGTTTGCGGTGAGGAGAGCAGACAGACAGATAGATAGTCAGACAGACAGTCAATCAGACAGACAGGCTGAAAATAAGCAAAAACAACACAGCAGCAGCATTTCCATTTTTGGTTCCCTCAACTCGTGTGCTGTGTACAGAGTTTTTGGGATATTTTCAGATATTCGCTTGACATGAAAACGTGGTTGGAAAAACCTGATGCTGCCTATCTTATCTGAACAGAGCGTCGCATGTCATGCTTTGGCCTTTCTTTTCCTCGTCCAATGAAAACATATCTAAAAAAAAATGTTGTGGAAATAATACTCGATCACTATCGAGCTTTCCTCAGCACACAGATATTATTGTAATGGATAAAGTAGTGTGTGAACGTCACGTAAAAAGACGTGCACGTCCCGGGTCATCAGCGACAATATAATCACCAAGTTGCAGCTAGTAATCTTTAGTCAATGTGGAGACTTCATTGGAGGAGAAACGCGAGCTGCAAGGGATACGAGCCGCTTTAAGAAATCTGCAGCTCAGACAGAAAAAGAAAAGAAACGAAGGCAAAAATGTCCTGTGGCCATCGGGTACAAAGCAGGAAGATAACGTGTAGATAGATGGATGTGGCGGGTTAATGAAAACAGCATCTACAGTACTGTGACAGTGATCAGTGCAGTTTTGATCAGGTTTCTCGTACCTGATAGAAATGAGTTTGCGCAGAAGGGGTTCTCGAGGTGACCTTTTAAGTGGACACAACGCGACCAATGATGAAAAGGAAAAGAATGCCGCTTTGATGGTGGTCTGTGAACTGCGAGCACAATTAGTGGAGTAAACAGACTCACATATTGCATTGAAAGCCCCGAGGATGCCTTCCAGACCGGCATCGGCCTCCCAGCGACGCTCCGTGGCGGGTCGCACTCGCGAGATCGTCTGCTTTTTTGGCATGTGACCCGCAAAAACGAGAAACGTGGCCCGGGCCAATCTGCCACTCTCCTCCGTCCTTTACCTCCAGCTCTTTAGCTCTCAGTGCTGCGCTGTCATCCCGAGACACGCGCACACTTGGCTGCACAGTCGACTCCGAACACAGGACTGTGTCTAATTCAGCTGCATCTGGGTCAGCCTGCGAGAGCCCGGACCGACAGCAGACACAAACAACCTTCCCCTCGTTTTTCCACTGCGTCCATTTCTCCCGGTTCTGTCGCCCTCTCCCTCTCTCTCTCTCTCTCTCTCTCTGTCTCTCTGTCTCTCTCTGTCTCTCAGGGACAGTCCCTCCGTCCAGTGGTCCCTGCGCTGTCATCTCCTCTCCCTCCATTTTCAGTGGCAGGCAGCTTTCATTTCATTACATCCCCTCTAGCTGGAACCCTTGTGTCATCCTCAGCATCCTGGCCACGCTGCGGCCACAGCGCTCTCCTCCATCGCTCCTGCCCGCTCTCCCCAATCAATTAGGCCCCTAACATGAGTGTCTTGTAGGGTTTTCTATTTCGATGTCTGTTTAGGATGCCATGCCATCAGGACATGCCTGGCACACGTTCTTCATTATCATATCCCTCATTATATGGAAATATGGAAACTAGAGGCAGTGTGGACACTGTGCATTATTCTGCATTTTTTTGCAGCTTAACAGCTGCGTCTTCCAGGGGTTTACAACTTGTTCGGACGTGCCTTCATTCTGCCTCCTTCAGTCTCTCAGCCACCTGCTTAGAAACATCCCCATTTTCATGTTTATGGTCTTCGTTATTTTCTTATCTCCCTCATGCCAAATGGTAGATATCTTCTTGCTTTGGACATTTGACATCATCAGAGTGCTGTAAACTGCCAGATATGTTGCAAAGTGTGAGATTTCCTAATGCTTATTCCCAACATGATCTCACTCAGGGTAAGGAGACGACCTGGTAGCGTCTTATTTAATATGTGTGCTCGTTCCAGTGGTCATATACTGAGCTCTACTTGGTCCTTTGGGTCGTTGAATTCTTCCTCGGTTCATCAGCTCAACCTTTGTGGAAGGGTGAAGCCTGCCTCCGAGAACGAGCACAGGGAGGTGTGTTGTGGGGAGGGATCACAGCAGGAGGGCAGGGACACGCTCGTGCTATTATTACATGCTTGCTTGCTGTGAAGATTGTTGTGTGCTGAGTTTTTATTTTTTCTCGTGTGTGTGCCTTTGGCTGCTGGATGGAACGTTTTTTCTTCAGGGATAAATCTTACCTTGTCTTATCTAATATGCCCCGGATAATATGTCTCTAATATGACCTGGAGTCAACTGACCTGAAAAGTAAAGAGTTAGTAATAGTAACTCCAATTTAGAGTCTCCTAATCCTGCATGTTTTACATTCATTTCATTTGATTCAAGTTTTGCATTTAATGATAATAATAATAATACAAAACAGTAGAAAAATCATGAAACATTTTGCTTCGTGTGACGAGGTTATTTACAGGACACCTCTCCTCAAACTCGCCGCCCTTCTATTCTCGTAACATTGTCACTGTGCATTAAGACGGCTTCTGTGTGCATGAAGAGGGAGGTGTGCGTAACGGTGTGTGTGCATGTGTGAGATGAATGAAACAATCGGGTCCGCTATTCACTGGCAAGCACATCACACTGTGCTGGTTTTCCTCCCTCATTTGCTTTTTATCACTGCTGCTTCATTCTCTCTCCCTCCCTCTTTTCTCCCTCGGACTGGTCTCCGTTAAATAGACTCCCGAGCCCATGGTGGGCTCGCTCTTCACATGATGGGAGCTGATTCTTGCAGGCAGGCTTTTATGGATGGCCGTGCGTTAATATAACATGCTGAGCACCTGCCCGGGCTCTCTGGTGTCTGGGTCCGGATGCTTTGAGTCGCGGCTCTCTCCTCTCTGACCAAACCTTCAGAGCCAGATTCAGAACCAGGGTAGCACAGAAGTCGGAATAAATCTTGGATTGAATTCAATTTATTGAGCTGTGGGGAGTAGCTTTCGATTTCAGTGATAGTTAAAGATGACTTTTTGAAGCGCAGCGTTTAAATAAAACAATATTTTCACATGATTTGTACATTGGGGAGTCACAGCTTCTCATTTTTCTTCCCCATTTTGCTTTGGGTCAGTGGACAGCCTTAGAAACATGCCCGTCAGGTTGATTGGAACCTTTGGCTTGCTCCTAGGTGTGAGTGTGAGAGAGAATGCTGTGTGTCCTCCAATCGATGGATGGATTTGTGCATTTGTCTCTATCTTCTCCTCATGGCATGAAAAACCAGTTTACTGCTTAAACGCTCCTCAAATCGTATGGACACACACACACACACACACACACAGTCACACACAATCGGTGCTCAGCATGACGGGGAAGCAAATCTCCTCCAGTCACCGGGTTCGCGGCTCTGCTCCGTTTTAGCTGTGACTAAACATTAGGAGCTATTTTCATCTCCAACTCTTGCTGTTGCCCTCTCCTGCCCTGTGTCTCTGATCTTCCCCCCTCTCTCTCTCGCTGTTTCTCCCTTGCTCCCCAAATATGCCCTCCCTAATTCATCACCCGGCGCACGGCTTATTTTAGCACACGCCATGTGTATTCCAGGATCCTCGCAGGGCACGTAGAGACACATGAAAGGAGAAGTGGGACCGTTGGATCAAATTGTGTACACATGCTTTTGTCTTTATCTCGCTTTATTCCTCACATTCTCTCCACTGGCTCTGCTCGCTTATTAGATTCATGGTTTTACATTGTGTCGGTAATCACAATTGACAGGAGTCTCAGTTTAAGGCTTAGCACTTTCATCCTTTGTTCAAAATTTCCAGTAGTCTTGAGGGATTCGATTTCATGCTCCAAAACACAGAGATGGCGGATCCGACAACAACAATAAAAGGGGAGTATTGGGGCAAGCAGAGCAAGAAAGAGGAGCGCTCCCAAATCACTTCAGATTTACATAAATCTCTTTCAGACTCAAAGCAAACACCTCAATAAACTTGTAGCTCACTGCACTGGAATCTCTCATGCCATTCAGGACCTGAATACGCGAATCAAGAGAAATGCGTTCGGTGATCAGTTTCAGTCTGAATGGGACAGAGGAGGCATCAAAATGTGTCACGTAAGATTGACTATGAAGCTAGAATTGTCATTGTCATTTCAGTCGGTGAGCAGCAGTACAGTGAGATGAAACGGAATCAAAGTCCAGGACCAGGACTTCACACATCAGACGTTTTTAAGAGATAAAACAGCGCGCACGGAATTAAATGTGAAAACCGCTGTATCGTCATTTTGTGTCATCAGTTCCAATTAGATGAATCATATTTCCAGACGACAACTAAACAATTGCAACACCTAAATATTGCAAACACAAACCTAAATCTCCAAAAGCCACCCAGATAAAACATTTTCGCACTTCCATGCGATGGTTTGTCAGACGTGTTAGTATAGAAAGGTAACGCTAAGTGCAATGGAAAGAGGAGGAAATAAAACTTTTTCTAAATCCCGTTAAAATATCTAATAAATCATGAAAGGTCATGTTTTGACCATCCATCTTCCTCAGGGTGGAGCCATGCGAGAGTAGACTTTATGAGCATTATGTCTGACACGTCATAGAAAAATCACATTCATTTTGTGAAATACTGTAATGAAGATGCAACATGCAGAACGTGCTATGTGGGATGTGCGGAGGCAAACGTCAGGAGAGATCTTTGTTTTGCTTTTTGTATTGAAATGACAGACGCACTGGGGATATTTATCTCCTGTCCGGAAAGACGATGAGTGGAGCGGCCCCTTATCTGCAGCCTGCTGGTCACTCGCAGGGCTTAATGGTCGACGGGCTGCCAGATGCCCTCCCATTTCAATCTGGCTGATTACGAGCTTGTTGTTTAGCACTTTCCAAAGCCAGCGCAGGGATGTCAGGAGAGGCATCCAGGCGCTGAGCTGCTCGTGAGAATGGAGCGAGTGATATTTGAACAGGTACAGAGATTTGGGTCAGGACACCCTGTCTGGTGAGGTCCGTCTCTCACGCCATAAAAAAAAGGGCACAAACCACCAGATGGTGAGTTACCTGCGCAGAGCAGTGGTTTGGCCCGTACGACTCAAGGTATGAGGTGAACTAATTAACTAACCGATCCATCTGGCTGCCTGCGCCCTCCAAAGTTTCCCTTTGGGCAACTGCACAGTGGAGTTTTGCAGGTAATTTAAAGTTGGACGAAAAAGAAAAAAAAAACTCCAGCTATTCTAGGAGTTATTAGGATGGGATGAACAGAAAGGCACAGGCGCACTTTTTGGTTATGCAAAGATTCTTAGGTTTGTGTTAGTCATCAGCCCTCCTGGCTGCCTTTAGCTCCCCCCCCCCCCCCCCCATCGATTGTGACATCCAGCTTTTTGTCTGCGAGCTGGATTTAAACAGAAACAGATTCTTGTTGGTTCAAAATGTGAACGGGGGAATATGAATGAGGTATAGGCCTGAATCTGTCATTAGTCTGCAGACATCATGAGAGATTCCACCTGCCTGTGCTACCGCGGCAATGCAACGTTCCCCACCGCGGGACTGGGTAATCACACGCTGGTCCGCAACGTATACGCGACATTTTTCAGCTCATTTTCGAGCTTCATTCCCCCTCTCGCGAAGTCCATTTTTCTATTTTCACACAAATGCGCTCTGATTACATAACTATCTTGTCAGAAGACCTTTCTGCATCTGAGAGCCTATTTGTGCTGAAGTGTGCGCGTGTATGTGTGTGTGTGTGTGTGTGTGTGTGTGTGTGTGTGTGTGTGTATTTTCGTGTCCGGTCTCCAAATTTCCACAGTGATAATCTTCAACCCTCACTCGAGAAAATTCTTGCAGCAGGTCCACGGGCATTAGCGACTCTCTTCAGGTCCTTGGCCTGGATACTTCCTGCTCCAGGTGTTTGACTGACGCGGGGAACAGAGGACATGACACTTTTGTCATACATTCACACACTTTGATTTAAGCGCGCGCGCGGCATGCATACTGGAGGAGCGGGCGCGGCCAAAAACGACGCAGCGAGCGTCACATTTTGTTCAGTCACTGGGAAAGGTCAGAAAAGCCAAAACGGAACGACTGGCGAAAATGCACGGAGCACATGACAGCCTATTCATCCCGTTTTCTTCGCGTTGCAGTTCACATGTCGTCTAAGTAAATGGTAATCGAACTGGTGCTTATGTAATGCATTTCTAGTCTCCATGACTTATTCATCCGGGCCTCTCTGCAGTGCGTCTGCTCATCCCTAGCCTCAGCCATTCACACAGCATTCGTACGGGGGCAGTTTGGGGTTCAGTGTCTGGCAGTGAACCACTGCGGTCACCCCAAGGAGCCTCAAATAACACCGCTATTTTCTGGCGCAGAATTGATTTTCAGAACAAGTCGCCGTGTTGGGTTGGCGACAGGTCGCATCACGAGCAGTAACAAGCAGCGAATGAACAACGTCCATTACAATCAGCTACGTTCTAGAAAGCTGACTTACTGTAGAAACACAAGAAATCACATACGTTTCAGTTAAAAGTATTCTGTTCTGCACACAAACCTCGCTGTAGATTTTCAGCTCAGACCATTAATAGTGTTCCTCTACCCCTGTGTGTGTGTGTGTGTGTGTGTGTGTGTGTGTGTGTGTGTGTGTGTGTGTGTCCAACCCCAGGTCCTCTCCGCTCCTGTTTAAAAAGAGACGACAGTTGGTTTAACAGGTAACACATGTGTCACAAGCCATTCCCCCGTCTCTGCCCCGCAGCCAGCACCCCAACAACACAGCCACAGAACAAAGACATCATCCGCTGTGTCCTCACGTCTCCTCTAACCCAGGCCTAGCACCACTAGGTTCATGTGTGCGTGTGTGTGGCGTATAGTCGAATCCCGCAACCCCGTGACAAAATATCTGTCAGCTGAGGCTGAAGGCGTCTGAGCTCAGGTAAACAGGATGCGAAGGTAGGACGTTCAAAGTTTCGCTTCCTCCGTGTGATCTCTCCTCTCTGGGCTCCTCGGCATTCCTCGGCAAATGCCACGGGTTGCGTGCTCAGACACAAACAGGGAGAGCGAGAGTGAGAGATGTCTGGGATGACAGCAACATTACACACTCCCAGCAGGAGTGGCAGCTGACAGTGTCGTCCAGTGATACCATTAGCGAGCTGTCGGGTTCATTAAGCAAGCAATTCAAGAGCCCTCTCACGGGCTTTGCATTCATTGAGTTGGGGTCGTTAATGCTCGTGAGCATACATAATACTGTAAGACTCTCCCACAGACCTCACACTTGTAGGTGTGAGTGTGAGAGTGAATGGTGTGTGAGATGAATTGGCGACTTAGCCCGTGCGTATTCCCTGCTTTAAACTTAAAGCTACGAGACTATTTTGTCTGGCACTAAGATGGATGATTGTTTGACTTTAATTTCCTCACTAAACAACACAGATAAGCAGCTTTTTTTTCCATAGTAAGTGCTAGCCAGCTATGAATCTGAAGCTATGAAGCTGCCAGAACCTAACACAGCCCTTCTTCCTCCTCCTTACACCTCTTGTGCTGGTGTAAGGACCATTTATGCAGCAAACCATAAATATTCCTGCGATTATCTTCATCATGATTTAGATGAACTGAAGGGAGGTTACTTGCGCCTCTCAGATACAGGGAACCAATGTCATCTTTACCCCCTCACAGCGCTTATATATGGATTTATAAGTGCAGTGTGTGAGCGAGGCATATGACGGAGGTGCCCTATGACTTTCACTCTGCTCTTGCCCTGAGACGTTGCGGGGATGTGGCTGAACACGTGCAGATGTTGTGTTCAGCAGAGTAGTAAATTGATGGATGAATTATGCTACCGGTGCCACGTTGAATTCTCATCATGTCTGCAAATCAAAGCTGCACAGAATTTGAGTTGAGGATAACGAATAAAGATTGAATTCACCCCCTGGATTTGCACCTTGTGAGGCAGTAGCAACAGGGCGCAGAGGACAGTACAGAATCAGATTCGATTTAAGGAGCTACTGTGCATCAGCACAACTGATTTTATTGCCAAGTGTGGACATAGAGTATGGTACATGGAGAACGATACTGAAAAAGCATATATCAGTATGCCTGGTGATATATGTCCTATGATGAGGAGCCAAGGATGTTGGTATCACGTGCAGCATGTTATAGCGCTGTATAGTAAAAGCCACGTGCTCATGACCTGATTTCTTTCTCTCCGGGGACAAGGTTGTAGCTCGCGCTCACTAGCACTCACATTCCACACTAGCACAGGCGCTCACACGCCCACACACACACACACCCACACACGCACACACACACACACGGACGTGGACGCGCACACAGATATGAAATATACCGCAGAGATCCATAGACACACAGCACATGCTATGTATAGAAAGATATTCTGTCACACGGATACGCAAGGTCTCAGACGTCCTCGAGGATGGAGAAATGTACGCGCGTGGGTGTGGGTGTGAATGTATGCATGTGTGCTTGGGATGCGCACACATGCCAAAAGACCTTAATGAAGATAAATTAGCTAATTAGACATGATGGTGAAGAGCGATGGGCGGCCATGTTATGTGACGTTATGGGGTCGGCTTGGACCTATAGACGGAGGACCGGGGCCAATATGGGGCACTGCATTTAGTGACGGTGGAGAGACACGGATGATGAATGTAGAGGCCGGAGAGACGGATCGGAATACATCAAGACATAGATGGTTGGAATATACTGGCGGTTTGCTCCAACCCTGCTGCTGTAGGTGCCCTTGAAGAAGTCTTATGCACACACACACACCCGTACAGCTCCCATACATGCACACAAATACACAGCTTGTCCAGAGCTTTGTGTACAGTCTCCAGGGAAATCCGGACACTTTTGCTCACTATCAGAGCTCTGTCCGCCTGCATGTCACGATATGAGGTTCCTTGCTGTTTGGTTGTTGTGTTGTAATCCAGCGAAGATGCTGCCAAAGCAGAGCTGGAACGGATCCTAGTGGAGAGGTCACAAACTGAGCCCCAGTCCTCCCAAAGCACAGCGAGATGTAGCCAGTCTTCCAGAGGCTGCTCTCATTTGCGGCTCTCTATATCTGTGATTCTGTCCTATTCCTCTATTCGATTTCAAGTGACGTACCGTACACGTCCGGTGCTTTGCAGAGGTGTATCGTGTAGCATTTCGTCCGGCTTTTTACGTCACGCGTCCTGGCTCCAGCTCTGCATCCACACATGCCTCGGCCCGGAGGCAGCGGCTGCTGTTCCACGAAAGGCCAAAGCTCCTGCTCTCCCCTCCATCGCTCGATCACAGTTTTCTCAGCTAATTTTATAACATTTAAATTACGACGTGAACAACCAGGCAACAGAACTGGGTCTCGGCATAATAAATAAATAAATAGATAGATGTGGGGATGGAGCATGAGGAGCTGCAGTGTGAATGTGGTCTAACGTGACGCCGCAGTGTTTGGATGCCTCTGTGGAAATGAACCAGCGCCGTCGCCTCTCGCGTGACAGTCTGCTCGCGCGCTGTCCTGTGTTGGGACGAGGGCGAGTTACTCAGGGCCATGTCATACCTCCCCGTATCTCATCCGTTAGGTCACGTCTCCGTAGTGACCCGGGCAGTGATAACGCACGCCTCTCAGAGAGGAGCCACCCCAATCACGAGGCCCAGACCAGAGACAAAAAAGGGGGTCGTAACGTGGGAGACATCGAGTGTCTCTCCGACGCCTTCCAGCAGATGCACGCGCACACGCGTGGCGGCGGCGGCGGCTCAGGAGAGGAGCGCAGAGCGTTGAGGCGGCTCGGCGGTGCGGCTGCTCGGGCAGTGATGCAGCTTGACAGATGTCAGACTCGGCAGACGCCTTGAGGGAGCCTCTTCAAATTTGGGCTTAATGTTCACTTTTGCCGTATTCCCACCAGACTGTACTGCCTCTCCCCCTCCGCCGCCTTGCCCCTCTCCCCCCCTCTCAGAGGACTGGCGGGATGACGCTTCCTCCAGGCCGTCTCAAACTGTTGCTGCGTCATCGACAGCGAAGCTCTCGCCTGCGTCCCTGACTCCGACCCGGACGCGGGAGAACGTCGGGGGCTTTCTCCTCCTCTCCATGACCGTGTCGTCTTGTCGTCGTTTGCTCCCTGAAAGCGCACAGTGGTATTTCAGAAACGGTGGGCGCTCTCTCTGACCAAACCAGGTGTGGCGAATCAGTTCAAGGTGAGGCAAAGCGTGACCGTGCTGTCCAGTGCAGAAGGGGTCGCTCCTCTGTCTCTCACCCTGAGGTTTCTCCCCTTTTTTCCCTGTCATGGTTTTTCTTGGGAGTTGTTCCTCAGCCTTTGCGAGGGTCTAAGGACAGGGGGTGTTCACTATGTACACATTGTTGCTCTCCTTGTAAAGTGCTCTGAGATAACAGCTGTTATGATATGGCACTTAAAACAAATAAAAGTTGAGTTGAGTTGAGTTGATGTAAAGGAAGAATTGATTCTGTGGTCAAAGTGCGTTTGGTCCTCTGAATGCAATCCATCACGGCAGTGAGCTACGGCCACAGACTCTATCTAAAAGATGGACGCAGTCTTCTGGAGGATGGATGGAATCATCTTGCCGATGTATTTTTAAAGACAATGGGGAGAAATCGTTCATTCTTTTTACGGTCTAGCTCGAGTCAAGTGTCAGTGACACACCACAACGTGATGTCTCAATAGATGCAACCGAATTGGAGTTGGAGAGAGGGCACAAATTACAATGAGTGATTCACTTCTATTGCGAGCTGGCCTTGATTGATGGCTCTGAGACGTAGCCAGCACCACGGAGCTCTCTGGTTTGCGACTTTTACAGTGCAGCACACATTATCGCTGAATTTGCTGGCACTAAACCGGCACAACACACTCGCCTTATTATAGCGAGCGTCACGCCAAGATTCCACGTACAGCCACAAATATAATTCATCTGGGAGCTTAAGCATAAGTGACATACCCAACAATAAACCCGGGAGAGATGTTTGTTGACGTGTGTGTGTGTGTGTGTGTGTGTGTGCGTGCACACGCCAAACAGTCTATATGTCTCCCACCTCTGCAGAGCCCCGGGCTTTTCACAATATTCATAATTATGGAGTGAGGATTTGGAGGGGAGAGGGTTTACCTGCTCACGCTCTTGTAATGTGCTTCTTATTGCCACAGCCCTGATGCTTTCTAACCGGTTGGAGAGAAAACTGATTGTGATTGTCAAAATCTCTCATACTGTTTCACAGACATCTCACTCTGCATAAAGGTATCTCAGTGCGGCTGTATTTCCCTCTGAAGTACAGGTTTCGATGAAATCGCCCTCACTGAGTTCTACAAAACTAAAGGGAAAATAGATGTTAAATCCATGAAATGTGCTTTTTTTAGTGATACAGTTCTTTTGTAGCCTTTTGTGTTTGGATCTGCACAAAGTGAAAGTTTATTAAATTAGGACCCAAACATAAGCTAATTACTACAACAAATTGTTATTTTTCTAGTCAGATTGTCCATGACTTTCGCAATCAGTCAGTCCCTCGATTGGCTGATAAATTGTCAGATATGCCTTGTTTTTTCAAAGTTATTCAGATAATCAGAGGACTAATAAAAGCACAATTTAATACTGAAATACTGAAACAATGCTGATTTGATTAAATAAGAATACACATTACATTTTGGGCTAATCACATACTAGCATTGTACCTGGCAAATGATGCGTGCATGAATGGACCGGTTGTGGCATCTTCTATGTAAACGCCATCAGCCCTGCCATGCAGCAGCAGCACTGCGGCCGCTGCAAACATCCCACGTTCCATCCAGCGCGGCGCGCTGCTATTTATAGGGAGGCCGCCGCGCGCTCCCTACCTAAGACGGGCCCCGTCGCGTGGTGGCGAGGAGGGGAAGGGTCGAGGGCGGGCCGCCCGAGGACGCTGTGACCCAGATGACTGAGCTGGAACGACTGGCCCCGGCGGTGCCCGCGCTAATGCTCCCGCAGGAGCGCCGCCGACACAAGAGGCCCGTCTCCTCTGCCTTTGTTCCGCGGCCGGACGGAGGGGGCTGGGATCCCCTCGTCTGTCAATGAAACATGGAGCTGAGAGCCCGGGCAGCACGGCCCGTCGGCCTGTTCGCGCATGAGGGGGCACTTAAAGTGGGCGGCGCGGCGTGCGTCTATTTCAGGAGCACGACTTACCTCATCGGCAGAAATGACAAGGCCGCGCTTGAGGTCGCCACTAAAACCAAGTTTGTTGAAAAGAAAAGAAAAAAGCTGAATGTGTCCTTTCCCGGGCTACGAGCCCTAGGATAGATCTGAGTATCTGAGATGGAATGAGTCCTGGATTCATCTGGCTCTCCTCTTATCTCTTTGTCTCTCTGTCTCTGTCGCTCCTCGGCTCTCAGGATACCAGGCCTCCAGCTCCTCAGCCGAGGTCAAGGAAAGGTGGGAGAGTCGTCAGCTTCTGCAGGAGGTTTACGAAGAGTCGGAGGTCTACTCTGAGCCTGAGAAGAACTGCACCGAGCCAGGTAGGATGTGCCTCGATGCTGCGTTATCCGAACATGAAAGCGAACGGGAGGTGGGGGAATTAATCCTGGCACCACTGTGGGACACCCATCAAGTTGTGTTTTCTATTTTGTTCCTAACAAAATAAGTTTGCAGGATTAACAGCCGATTTACATCAGATTTGGTGGCGGGAGCAGGCAAAAAAAAGAGAAAGAAAACGCTCCCCATGATTAAATCTATCTAAATCCTAGGTCCAGGTCATGTGTTTGTCGTCTGGTGTTCAGAGAATTGGAACTTATGGGAGTGAAGGGGCTAGAGTGTGAAAAATCTGCTCTTACCAAGACTTAACAAGGACATCACAATATTTTCTTAAGCAATCTCTGGGCCTTCTGACCTCCAGGTCAACCTCCTGTCGGCCCAGGAAGTGTAGCGTCCTGCTAACAGTGCAAGTGGGGCGCTCTTCTCCATGCTGACAGTAGAAGAAGAAGGACACGTGTGTGATCCAAACTGTGAAATCCAAAATATTCCCACACAATGTTTTGTTCGGTATCAACTCCACTATGACAGACTGCAACCCTCTAGTACAAGCCACGAGCTATGAGTGGCATTGCCATTAGTCCTTCTTGTCAGTTCAGTACTTGCAGGGTTCGAATCCCTTCTGAGCAAGCACTACAACAAAGTCTTCGGGATTCGGAGGATTCCTCCACTTGTCCACATGTAACCACTGTGAGAAATGCAGTTCTGGAGATGAAGACGCTCCCTAGTCACAGAGAGAGCACAACGATGGGGAGGGGGAGGGGGGGGGCGGACACAGATAAAAAGCCCAAGGAAAACACAACTCTCTCAGGTAGAAATCCTCAAGCCGACCGTGTGTGTGTGTGTGTGTGTGTAACTCTCTGGGAGCTCGTCTCTCCCTGGTCTCGTTGGAAAAGCTCTCTTGCTGGATGTTTGTTTTCTCGCGGGCTCGTCCGCGTGTGTGCGTGCACATCCCCGCGCGCCTCCTCCATGGCGAGGAGCGCGCCGTAGTGTTTTCGACACTGGAATCCTGGGGCTTTACAAGGCTGACGTCCTGCCAAGCTTTCTCTTGATCTCACTGTAAACACGCTGCCCCCCCCCCCCTCTAATGTACACATGCACACACACACACACACACACACACACACACACACACACACACACACACACACGCTCTGTGCCTGCTGTTTTTGGATGCAGACGTGATGGATTCTGCAGTCTGACATTTTTCTCTCTCTCTCTATTTTTTTTTTACAGACCAGTTATATTTAGACTGCACAGTTTATAGGCTGTTTCAGCTTAATTGCATGTTATCTCCTGAAACACTAATTGTCTTAATAGGGATTATTCCTGCTTTCTTGCACTAAAAGGGGCCTTCACAACATGCTCCTTACGCCTCAATCACTCTCTCTCTCTCTCCCTCTGTCATCATCGTCGTCATCTGTTTGGCTTTCTTGTCTCCCCGGAGCGTGAGCCGTCTCCTCCTTCTCCTTGTGTTTGTCGTAATGTCTCAAAATCTCTTGGATGCCCTCCTCTTTGTTCATTTTTTTCCTCCTAGAGATACAATAATCAGCTCCGTTTCAAAGGGGAGGATTTCGCGGTGCAGGCTGGGCTGTTTTTGCTTTTTAGCTGTGTTTACATGGACAGCTATTTTCAGAGTGTTGACCTCGTTGTGAGTGAGACAGTACCTTGATTAAGATGTTTACGTGATGTCCCCTATAGAGCATTCTATTCATATTCCCATTTACATACTAGAGAGAATACTTAATAGCATGACCACATTGCATCCCTTACTACGCACATGCAGTGATATTATCATAGCTTTCATCATATGGAAATATGGGAAATAAGACTGCGGTGGACAGCGGTGTTTCTCTGACAACATAACAACCGCAAACTCCAAATGAACTACACTGAGCTAGTTTCAGGGTTTTTCATACCTCGAGATATTCTGATTCCGATATGATATGATTGACGGTGGTTGGATTACCATGCTGATTAACATTAACACTTACACAATAGATGGAGTTATTCATTATCACATGAGGTCTCTTCTTAAGCTTCCAACGTTTTTCTCATTAACCACAAGTACCTGCTTCATGTTGACCGTGACACTCATTCTGGACAAGTGTGTGATGTCCTGGAGGAAGTCAGGGAAGAACTAAATTGGTATTGAGCTGAAAAAATATGCAGAATAAAGAGAGTGCAATATGATCTATTAGCCATATCAGTAATTCGCTGAGCCGTCTTGGATGCTAGACAGTACTAGGCACCTGGGCAGTGCTGCTGTGCTGGGGCATTTAGCCATACATGAAAGTAGATAAAGGATTAATGAGGTGTCTTTCACAATCAAACAGCTTGGGTGAAAAGCTCGTGAGCAGGAAGCCAATCAGATACACCGGTTCCTCACCTGGAGCACAGTGCTCTGCATCTGGAATGTGCCTGATACGGTTTTTCACTTTCATGGAAGACTGAAATAAACAACTGGAACAACAGAGATATGGAGATGGGCGTGATAGAAGGTGGGTTAACAAAGGATCAGCTGTGACAGGATGCCTCACGGTTTGACTTTTTCTTTTCTTCTGATGAAGTTATACGCTACGAGTGGAAGAGATTTGGACGCCAGAAATCCACTTGTTAGTGCCCTCTGCTAGAAAGTGGTTCTCAAGGTTTTTTGGACAGAGATTCATCATCACGTATTGCCAACGTGCACACTGGTCAGGTACGTAAGAGTAGAAAAAGTAAATCTCTGGTCTTTTCACACACGCTCACGTGGATCGCTCGACTCTGCTCAACGTAATAAACAGCACATGTTCCGCAGGCTTTTCTAACATGCAGCTAATTATCTGCTTAATGGGACTATTTCCCTTGTTTCCATTACTGCACGCTGAGGCGAAACGAAGGGAGAGTGAGAGACAGTTGTAGCGGGGCGGAGGCAGCTGCAGTGGTTGAAACCTTAAAGTCGCAGTGTGATTGAGCTTCACAGGCTTCACAGATGTGGATACAAAAGGGCAGTCGTGCTCGAGCATCTCGTGATATCGGCGCAGGACAGATGTCATTAGGGTTTCATTAACATACGTATCTGTGGAGAGATTCGTGGTTCACAGATGATCAGCCCTTAAGTGCAAGATGATTATCTAAATTGAGACTAGTGATAAATCACTGAAGGCTATGTCCATGCCAGATTCAGGGATTCTCTCTGTGATAAAACGATGCTGGAAACCAGTGATGGAGACCAGTGATGGAAAATGATTTCATAGCATCTGTCTGGTTCAGCATCCCACTGGATCGGACGCTGGCAGTGTTTGTCTGTGTTGTGCGTGGGTCGTGGGTTTGAATTTAACGTACCGTCGGCTTCAGTTTAGAGCATATAGGAGCATGTGTTCAGTCATACGTTACATTGCAAGATTATAATTGTTACATTTGGTTATTGGGTCTATGCAATTATCACCTAAGTAGTCAATTCGTTTGTCGACTGGACAATGCAAAGACTACTCGAGCGATCTCCAGGATGCTCGGAGGAGGCCGATCTGTTTGTCATTGGCCGGATCGATGACTGGATCCTGTGAGGGTACACGCGTTATGTCAATTCAGACCGATTTATCACTCATAATCTCGTCAGTAAACCTCCGTGGTGATGACTTTGATGACCCCTTTTTCTCTTCTCGCACAATGAGATCAACAGCTATCGGATGAACTGCCCCAAAAATTCAGAAAAACACTTTCGCGCTCCCCCGGGGATTAACGGTAATAACGCCTCTGTAATCTGGTGATTTTTAATCTAGTGACACGATGTAGTCTGGATTCACTTTGGTTCATACCTTGTTCGCGGCTGGTGTCACTCCAGTAAGCCTGAACGCTGCCTCGTCGTTAGAGGCTATTTAATAATGGCGTGTCTTACAGTTGCTTGTTAGATAGTGCCCGATCTTTGCTCTTGATAAATTCCTGAGATTCCCTCAGTTTTCCATTAACATCAACAACATGTGGCAGTCTGTGATGCAGGCTAGCTGTTGCGCTCATGTGGCCTGCAGGAGAACAAACAGGTTGTGAAAGGCGGCCAGGTCATGCATCCCCACGCGGGAGCCCCGGGGGCTGCAGATTGTGGGTGAAAACGTCACAAAAGAGCATGATGCCAGCTCCATGTAGGGGAATCAGCTTCGCCGGTGTAGGGGCGATTTCATGAGTTTGCCCTCTTGTGCGTCCAAATGTACCTATGTATTTGTATGTGCGTGTGTGAGTGTGTGTTTGTTTGTTTGTCTGTGATTATATGACTGTGTTTCTGTGTTTACCAAGCCATCCCCTCCTTGCCCGCAGCCCATCTGTCACTCCAAGAAAGCTCACTGGGCATGTCAGAGACTGCAGGCCAGTGTGTGCATGCATATGTGTGTGTGTGTGTGTGTGTGTGTGTGTGTGCATGTGTGCGTGTGTGTGTGTTCGGGGGGTGGGGGTGATCTCTGTCACTTCATATTGCATCATTTTCTGATAAGGAATTCCACCAGCACGAAATAATCCCAAATCTGAGTCAGTGAGGCAAACGCATGTTATCAAGGAGATCAAAATTGCCCAAGTTTTGATATAAAATCAAAACAGTTGCCATAATTAACGGTGTAATGTCAACAGTTGACAGTTAAAGTTTAGGCTCTATTTGTTTTCTTTAATATGACATTTATATTTGTAGGTGTTTCATTTAGCAATTTTTGCGGATCCTAGTGCGGGACTGACTGTAGATGACTCCAGCAGCATCATTAGCTTCTCCCCAACCATCGTGTTGCTAAAATACTGCAGCCTTGAGAAATACTATAGTGTAACTTGAAAACACTGAGTTTTGATCCTCAGAGATGTTATCACAGCAGTATGAAAACACTCTGTGTCCCGCTGTGACATTAATACCTAGAATTGCGTTTCTCTCGACTGAATCTTAAAATAATCCAATGTCGTTTTGAGCAGTTGTAGCACGTTGTTGCTTGATCCTTTTGGACCAGACTGTTATGAATGTGTGCGTGCGTGTGTGTGTGTGTGTGTGTGTGTGTGTGTCCAACTTCAATCTGTCACTGTGCGGCTAGAAGTCAAGTTTGCATAAGGGCGTAATATTATGCTTAGCCTTCCTCTGCACTTATTTGCTCCTGTGCAAGTAGACATATGGACACACACACACACACACACACACACACACACACACACACACACACACACACACACACACACACACACAGGAACAAACCCAAACACATATGGAGATTAAGATTTAAATGTCATATTACTCAGCAGTGTAATAGTGAGGCCAGCTGCACACAGAGTGTCAGATTTCATCAGAGTCTGGGAGGTTAGTGTGTGTTTTACTGCAGTCTGCTTGCTTATTTATGAGTGTGGGTTATCATTTGAGCAGGACCTGGTTTCGAGATCTTGTGCGCGACACGTTTTGCTAAGCCAGGCCACAGAGATAATGTGAACGTGTCACAGAAACATCTAGTGGCCGCTGATGTGTGGCTGCGTGAAGGCTGCGGGTTTCTTCGGCTTTACTGTTTGCAGCTGTTTACATTGACAGTCATGTCCATACGTTCCTCTTCTATGTGAAATAACATCAGAGACAGGCAACGGATTCAGAGGCCGCCATTTGCTATCTATTGGGTGCATGTTGTAAAGAAAGGCACAAAATCAGCGGCTTCTCAAGAATAATCGATTTTTGCTAACATGCTCGTATGTCTAAACCCTAAGGGGAAAAGGAATGAAAGGAAAACCATTATTATGATACCATAACCGTTATTATGGTTATATTCATATTGACATATTGCAATTAGCTTGTTCAATACTGAGTTGACAGCGTGAGCCGTCGGTTTGACTGATGAATATCCAGTGGCTGTTTGGACAATACTTATATTAGGAATTTAAGGATTATTAAGGATCATTTTCCACAATGGTACAGATCCCAGGTATTGATTTGATTGGCAATCTTGTAAAAACAAAGCCAGTAAATAACCTTCCAATTACGGTTAATACACAGTAACACAACCCACTATTCCATATGGAATTTGCTTTTTCTTCCTTTTGAGAATCAATCTGTTTAATCATATTGTAGATAGACCTGCACCTACACAGGATTTCATATCCAATCCTGACTTAATGTGAGTTAAGGTGACCTTACAGAGTAGACTCCTCCACCAATGGAAGAACATGTGAGGATGAGTGATTGTGGCTCATTTTAGGCAGAGAGAGAGAGAGAGAGAGAGAGAGAGAGAGAGAGAGAGAGAGAGAGAGAGAGAAAAGAGAGGTACAAACATCCCCTGTAGAGATCGGGTTAAAAAAAAAAGTCTCAAGCTCTCTGCGAAGTCTCAATCAACTACGAGGAGGTCCTGTTCGCCAGAGAAAGCTGAAATGTGGACACACACAACTGTAATTATTGCAAATCAAAGCAGACCCATAAACACAGTGGAATTCCTCTTTAACAACAGGAAAGTATTACAGACAAACCACACGCTCTCCCCACCAGTGCAGATCTGCAGAGAGCACGAGGAAACTCTGGGGAGAGACCAACACGTCATCCAACACGCTACGCCACTGCAGCAGCGGCCATACCTGTGTGTGTGTGTGTGTGTGTGTGTGTGTGTGTGTGTGTGCTCAGTGGGAATACACTGTTTAGACTATTTCTGCAGCAGAGGCAAATCAACATTTTTTTGCTAGAGGGAATACACCCTCCTCTCCTTGCTGCCATGGCAACCAGTGAACCGCATGACCTGCCATTGGACTTTTTGTGTGTGTGTGTGCATGCGGAGATGTGTGTGTTCATACACCGCGGTGTGTTTTACAAAAAGGAGGAAGTGGCAGGAAGAGGACACACGGCATAACCAATGCATATTTCAGCAGTGCAGCCTCCTCCCTCCTCGCCAGGCTACACCTGGACGTGCCCGCCTGGCCCTCTTGCTCTCCAGCCGCATCTCTTTGTAGCTCAGGGCCTGTGGCGTCGGGAGGGCGGGGGGGGGGGGTTGATGAGGGATGCCAGCAGGTTTACAGCAGAGTCTACTTCCTCTGGTGCCTGGGCTCTGTGGAGGTATTGACAGTGAGAGAGTCGGAGACATGACAGAGAATGAAAGCTTGTGATATGGTGGAGTGAATTAATCTACTCTCAGTTAGACCAGGGGTCTTTCTGAGTGAGTGGGGCATGGTCTCCCTGTTTTTGCATTTGGGATTGGTGATGGATTAGTCAGTTGGGTTAACTTGCTTTCTAGGTATTTACTTTCTCAGAGCAGTCGTGCTGTCTGGTGATAGAACGCATGCTGTGCAGACCCAGAGATTGCCTCAAAGGTCTTTAACTTCTGGAGTCTTCAAATATTGATCTCTCACCTGCTGTTTCTGCTTAAATTGATGATGTGAACGTCTTCATCTCGAGTCAGCAGGACTATCAGTGGTTTTGCTTTGCCTGGAGGAGTTTCAATGGGCGGGAGAGAGGCTAGAAGTGGTTGAAGACTTGAAGACTTTCAAGGCAGGGAAAGAACTGGGAGTTCTGGAGAAAGTTTTTCTGCTGAGACTTGGTTGAAGTAGAAAAGCCCATCCATGCCAGTAACTTGTTTCAGCTTCCTCTGTGGCACCATGATTGACAGCAGCAGCGGTCTGGAAACACTGGATTTGGGCAGTGGTGCAATACACTCCTGACTGAAAAGGGGTAGGAACTAAGGCCAAGTTCACACTGCACACAACGGTGGCCCAAATCAGACTTTCTGCACATATGTGACCCTAATTTGAGTGGTTATGTTGCATCATCCAACATTTACATCATGATAAGCGGGTACCCAGCGAGATCAAATGAGGTATAATCGGAAGGTTTTTCTCCTGCATGTGGAACCTGCTGGCCTGAGAACAACCTGCGGTTCTGTTCTGTAGGCAGATCTTTAAGATCTGTCGTGCATCTCCAGGCCAGACACCAGGTCTGTGGGTGGGTGTGACTTCATAAGAGCCCCAACACTGCTGTCACCCAGCCCTGAAGGCAGCCTGTGGAAGGCTGGCTGCTCCAAACCTGGGCCCTGTGTTGAAGGTCAGAATCCGATCAGAATCATGTCCGACCTTTGTTCGCAGATTGACACCTTTCCATATCTGTCTTTGTGAGTGTCCAGTACCATCTTCTGAACACTTAAAGAGGTCATTTCAGAAATTTTGAGAGGCTGTGAGACATAAGAACGCAGCAAAGGAAAGATTATCTGTATATTGTTGTACTACATGTTGTATCTGCTCCTGCTGACTTTGCCATTTGGGACTGTGGTTCTTAGAGACTGAAAAATGTCATTTCAAGATCTGAAACAAGACGGAATGTGTTTCCTATAAAATGATGGACAAGATACAAGACTGCATTTATGTGTGTGGGCTGTAGGCGGTGGGGGGTCTTGTGTCCTGTGGCAGGGGATGAGGCCGTTAATTGTTAACATGTGATTTGAGGAACGTGTTTATGTGGCTGTTGGACATTTGTTGCACTCAGTGGCGTGCTCTCTCCGGGAAGTGATATAATAAAGGAAGGCCGACATCTCCGCTGTCCTTTTTCCAACTTTTCCAACATTCTTTGGCGTCGACACCCAAATGTTTTGCATGCTCTGAATAAACGAGACGCCGGCACGTTTTTTTATGGCAACATTCATGCGGCGACGTGTCGGTCAGAGGCCAGAAAGCGAGGATTACACGATGACATAAGCCATTACCGCACTTCCTTTACGTTCTGATCTCACGACACCTTGTCCCGCCATAACCCTCACAACCTGCGCCCGTCACCGAGAAATGCGAGGGGTTAGCGTCGTTCCAGACCGATTTGCATCTCCGCCTTGTGTTCCCGCACATCAAGAGTTTCGCCTGCCGCAGCGTAGCACCTGGGGCGGCGAGAGCGGAGCCGCCGATCAGCTCCCGCCAAAGCTGCCCATGATTGCGCAGATCGGCCCGGGTGCGGACGTGACACGTGGAGGAGACCCATGCACACTCCGAGAGTGATGTCATGGTTTGGAGCAGGCAGGGGATGTACAGTAGGATCATGTTAGGCCAGAGAATAAAAGGAGCATTAAAGTAAAAGTGTGTGTGTGTGTGTGTGTGTGTATGTGTGTGTGTGTGTGTGTGTGTGAGTGAGGGGATTAATATCTGGCCCATCTGTTTGTGTGTAGACATGGATGACATATGGATGAGGGGGCCAATGTGTGCGATGTGAGTACATGTGGATGAATAACGTGGCGGGTGTTTGTTCCGGGGAAGCCGGGCTGGCGTTTTATCGAGCTTTACGGACCATAATGGCATAAAGAGGATAGGATATTTCATGTCCGCAGGCCACATGCTGGGGAGATGGCATTGTAATCTTTCTGTGTAACAGAGGGATTGTGCCGGCGATTTAGTACTGTTATTTACTGCCAGTAACACTGCGGCCATCCCGACTTCTGAGGCAAACTGAGGCAAAGATCAGCGCTGCATGTCCGTAGTGAGCATTACAGCATGCAAAGCCCTGGATAATACACGCATCACCTACATAGCTTAAAACGATCTTGATATCGTCACGTAATGTTTGTTATACTTGAATGACACTATCGACTGTTTTTACACACGCAGACCTTCGTACATTGCGTGTTTAAATGCAACCTATAAAATGCATTGGTTTGTTTTACCTTGCCTGGGAATGTTTTGACATGCAAAAAAAAAAAGTCAGCATATTTTGTTTGGACCGAAAACAAAAAGAAAAACAACCATGAAGCAGGTGAGTCACTGAAAGAACATCATGTTAATTTCTATCCTGCACGAATCCCAGGTCAGAGTGCGGGATAATCTGATTTCTTTCTGCCCACGTCTGCTGCCTCACTGATCAAATGCCAGGATTACCATGTAACCTTTAGCTGTAGTAGTAGCATGCATACATACATAGACCTACATTATTTCCTGGAAACTTTCCCAAAAATAAGTTCAGACCAGGTCCTGCAGTAAGTCCGTCGTGTCCCGGCAGCCTCCGGTGCCTGTTGTGGGAACAGGGCGAAGGCTGGGACTGCACAGACACAAACACCATTCACTCCCTCTCACTCGCATCCAGGGACAGTTTAGTTTCCAATCAGCTGAGGTGTCTGGAATGTCTGAGGAAACTAGAGCATCCGGACAAAATCCATGCAGACAGGCAGAACTTGCAAATTCCAGAAAGAAAGGCCCTCGATCCCACTGGAATGTACTGAGAGGCACAATCCACTAAACTACTAGTGAACTAGTAAACTGCTAGTGAGAAATATATTCATTATAAAGTTCATTTTACACACAGATTAATTTAGGCTAGAGGCTATATTAAGAAACAGTAATAATAAAAAATGTTTTTCTATGCAGATGGGCAAATAGTTCAACAAGGTGTAAACCTAGCATACATGCAGTGTAGTATCATGAGTGTTATGGCAGATGTTTTAGCAGATCCCTATGTGTGTGTGTGTGTGTGTGTGTGTGCTTAAAGCTCCAGGTGGAGCAGGTGGCAGCCTCTGCAGCAGTGTATGAATGGGAATGAATGGGCTAGGGTTAGAGAAACACCAATCTATTTGCCATTTATTACTGCAATGAAAAGTCGTGAACTAGGACATCTACCAAGCTTTTGTTTGGCTCCTAAAATAAAGAGAACTCGAGCGTTTTCCCATTTTCTTTGTGAAATCATACACCGATCGTGTAGTGTCCCTTACTGATATCGTTCTGTGTTAATTAGGAGGTGGTTTGACAACTCGTCTCTCCTCGTCTGTGCCACTGGTGATTCTTTTCTGTTCTTCACTCTCTGATAAAATGATTTCCAGTGTCTTCGTGTTTATGTTTTCCAACCGTACTGCCAGCGGGGGATACACCAGGTATAGAGGCTGAAATTGAAGGTGACCTCTCTGTTCATCCCACTCGAATTTCTCTCGTTTTTACACTTTTTTTTTCCCTCTCCACCGCCAAATGTCCGACGTGTTAGGTAATACCACCCACTAAGTTGCGAGCACTTCTGGCAGCAAAATGCGACCACAGGCAGCCATTTACCCGTGTGTGTGTGAGTGTAATTGCGTGCTTTTCTGTGCACTAAACTGTTAAACGCTACCATAAGGCCGCGGGGGTCAAGCGTTTTGAACATCTTTTTTATCCCCCATACGGTCGATGCTGCTGCTGGAGTGTACACGGAGTGCTGGCTGTGCCCGTCGTTAAGCCTAAGAGTGAACATGAGACTTTCAGTGTGAAACGCAGAACAGCACAGACCCCGTCTGGGTGGCACATGGTGCACTAACGCTGCTCTCAATGCATTAAGCTGCCATCTTTAGGATTAGGACGGCCACTGCAAGGCAGGCATACAGCACCGTGTGGTAAGGGTTTCGAGAGGAGGGGGTGCGCTCGCAAGTAGAACCTGTTGGAAGGAAGTTACACTACGTCCACAACAGAAGTTGGAAAGGAGAGGGAGAGGGAAACTGCAAATAAAGCTTTCTGTTTTTAGAAAACCATCATCGCACCGATACAAAACTTGGCAAAGAGATCCGCAAATGATGATGCTATGTGTGCCAAATGAACACGCGCACACACTTGTACACACTCACACACAGCGTAAAAGGATTTGACTCATTTAAAATCACTATCATGTGGCTTCTCAGCATTGTGTTATTTACGTTAGCTTTTTCTGAAAATCCTAAATATCATCATAGATAGATGGATAGACCAATGACTATATGATTTCCACTTTTTGGGTGATTAACATTGCAAATGTAGCTCTCTGACACATGTAACTCTGCAACACAGAGTTTAACCTGTTTACAAACCTATTTTTATGAGAAAGTAAACCCGTAAACCACTTTTTTTTTCTGCTGAAAACAAATGTATTTGGATGAGAGGTAGTGTTGTTGATGGAGTGTTGGTTCTGGTCCCACTCTTGACATTTTACTTGTACCACAGGAGAGCCAGTTGGTTGAGAACAAGTGCAGGCCATTGTTTGGATGGAGTGTTTATGCAGGTCAGCACTGTATGCACTTACTGAAGTTGAATTTCTATTAATCAAATGTAGAAACTTTTTTCTTTTTTTCACATCATAAGGAGTGGTTACATTACTTTGGTCCTATGCGTGGAGCACTCTACTCAACTTTTTTGGTCCTGGACGATTGTACCATGTCACACTATAAAAAAAGGGGACACATATGTTTGAATATCATCTGATTTCTCAGTCACGATAACCGTTGATATAGCTTCGGTTCGTTGCATTGATCACCGTCTCTGAATGAAAGCAGCTGCCAGAACTGTCTCTGTCTCTCTCTGTCTCTCCTCCTCGTGGGTCTCCATCGTGTAGTGTGCACTTGGCATTTCAGCTCCGAGTGGTTCTTTGAGGGCGACAAAATGCCAGAACTTACTTTGCTAACATTTCTGAAATGATTGTTATGTCAATAATTCCATTGTGTCGCCATTGGAATCAAACCGTACTGTATAAGGCCCCGCAGCTAAACGTGTGTAAGCCACTCAGAGCTACCAGTGTTGATGCGTGGCATTTTGTCAACTACAAGGTGGTCACATGAGAGCCGGGCTTTAGTGGCTGCCTCCACATATGCCGTGTGTGTATCGGTCTGTCACAGCAGATGCTGAGCATGTTCCTTCATAGATGCACAGAAAGCCATCTGTCATCTGCATAAAACGGCATCTCTCCCCCCCCCCTCCCCCTGTTGCTCTTAAACAACTGTGGCTTTCGGATCCATTTAATGATGTATAGGATTTGGAGGATTCTCTCTGTCTTTCTGTGTGTCTTTGTCTGTATTGGAGCCCCAGGGCTCTTATGTAATGCCGGCGCCATTACGTAAGCATTGGGGGGTGGCGGCAGCCTGGGCTGGGCATGGGGCTTAACAGGGTGGTGGTGATGGTGGGTCGAGGGGGTGGGGGTGTGGTTGGGGGGTGGTGGGGGGTGGGGTGAGGCGGGGGACACAAGCCAGGGTCAATCCACATTGATCTCACACAGCTTGAGGATTTAATAACTGACTGTGCGTATGTTTTTGCGTGTGTGTGTGTGTGTGCGTGTCTTGTGTGTACACATGTGTCCGGGGCTCTGCCTTACATTTGTATCATCCTCAAAAATAGCCAAAACCGCAGTGACTCACGGCGCGTTATTTATAGAATTCCATTTAAAAACATTTAATATCAAAGTCATGTGTTGTGCCAGTTGATTTTCTTCCTCTCCAGCATCACTCGAGGCATGTGGCCTTTCAAAGAGGGCTCAACAATACTACCGGAAAACGCAGTCCTGGTAAGATTAGGAAACGATGGAAATGTTGATCCACGAGATCCGTGAGATGTGAACGTAGATCCACATCCCCGATGTTCATAATCATGTGTCGGCCATAGCAAAATTATGTGAACTTTGGCCTGGATATGTCTAGCATGTCCTAGCCTGGCATAAGACACATTACATTTGTGATACAAATGTCACAATCATGCTGGTGGAAAGCCACAATATTTACAAAATTCCGAAGTGTTGTGAGTAAATCCACAATGCTGAGGAAATATTTTTGTGTCTTCCTCAAAAAAGTAATATTTCACTTTTCTTTTATGCCTGTCTTCATCCTGTACTTAATAAAATCATTTCTAGCCGCTTTGAAATGCACTTATTCTCGCAAAGATATCAGCCCAACTGATCGTACGTTGTCTGGAACAGTCACTATACTGATTTTTGACTCTCTTGTCTTGCTGACAGTTTTACAAATTTTCACACGATACGTAACAAGATTAGTGCGACATGAGGGAGCTGAGTCCGCGGTGTCCTGGTAGGAGGTTGCTGCACCATATGGGTGTGTGTAATCCTAAATCATAATGGATGCTCTTAGAAGGAGATGCACTATGACATTTACATTTTAAGCACTTTAGAGGCTTTTATCCAACTAAACTCTAAAATCCTATATAACATACTGTACTACATGGATGCTTACTGTATGACCTGTCACCAAAGTGAATAAAAAAACATTAAAGTATCAACTAGAGACGGATGAATGAGAGCACAGAGACTTTAAGAGCATATTTTATACTTTTTCAAATACTTTTTTGTGTGTTCATTTTTGGATTTTGTTGAGAATCACAGTTCGTCGTGGTTCTGTGTGTTGCACAGTACGTCAGAGGGGGACCTCACAGTCTCTTAACTGAAAGATGGCTCACTGATCAACCTGAGATGGATTCCCTCCAAGGTGAATGAAAGGCTGTGGACTGTACTAGCCGTCTTCCCCTAAATTAGAGCTGAGCTGAGGTGAAGGAAAAAGACAGCTTTGTCAAAATGGCCACTCTCTCTGCCCCACACACACACACACACATTCACACAGACACATTAACAGAAGTGCACACGTCTCTGGCGGAGTTGGGCCTTATCCATGCCTCCATTGGCCGGTTTCAATGAGGCTCTAATCTGTGAATTGAAAACACAAAGGCTCCACACAGATGCTCCAAATGGACCATTCATGCCAGCACACTCAACAGTGTAGTTGTTATTTTGGGCCTTAGAGATGACTCATTAGTATGTGTAGAGGCCTGCGAGTGTGTGTGTGTTTGAATTTACATACAATATGTAAAATAAGAAGACACGAGAGTGAACTCGTTTTCTTCCATGTGCACTTGCTATGTGCTGTGGCACTGTGTGTGTGTGTGTGTGTGTGTGTGTGTGTGTGTGTGTGTGTGTGTGTGTGTGTGCGCGCGCTCCATCCCTGGCACAGGCTGTCCCGGCTGTGGGAACACCGTCAGTGAAAAAAGAGGAGGGCATCAAATGAAGAGTGCCCACTAACTGACCATCTATTTGACATCCAAGGTGTTCAGCTGTTGCGATTATATCATTGTGAGAAGTCATTTAGATCATGGAAAGATCAGGTAAAAAAAAAAAAGCATAAATTAAGTTGAATGTTACATACTGTAATCCAATAGAGATGAATTGCCCCTTTCAATTGCTGGTCTTTGATTCAAGTGTTATCTTCTGTTCACTTTTATATATCAATGCAATCTACAAACTTCCCGGTGTTATAATTTAATCAGTAGAGCTCGATTTAATCACAGGTCTCCGGGTTTAATTTAAACTGTTTTCCCATTTGCATAATTCAATAATAGGAAGAGGAGCCCGATTTGTCACTGTTATACATTGTGCGTCCGACAAAACTCCTGCTGTGCCCTTCAGACCGTCCGTCCCTGGCAGGTAGCGTGACATAACATACGCCTCAAAATAAACACAGGAGTTCTTACTGCATCATTAATGCGGTGGACCTCTGAGTTTTATGGTTGAATCCTGAGATTGAATGAGAGTCTGCTTCACTCATCCCAAGGTCAGTCCTCCCTCCTCCTCCTCCTCCTCCTCCTCCTCCTCCCTTCCATTAGAACGCTTCCTTTTTCATGATTATTTTAATGGCAGCCCAGCATCACGTCACATCCTTCATCCTCCTTCTCCCCGGCTGCCGTTCTTGTCTATCCTCCATGCCTCTCTGTGTGCTGCTGTCAGTTCCTATGAGCGGACAGGCTCGTGGTGTGTTTGGGCCACACGGGGCAGGCTGAAGCTGAAGCCACCTGACTCACAGGCTCTCGGCTGTTGAGAGACAGAATGTCACTGCGCATTGGGCTGTCTGCATGTTACACAAGCGCACGCACGCACACACACACACACACACACACATCCTGCAAATAAACATGCAGAGAGAACGTGCACGCGCGAGAAGCATATTCCAAATACACACATGTGCACATACTCGCACACAGCCAGGCTACGCTGAAGCTATTTTTAGATTGGTTACTCATATGCAGACTCAAATACAACAGGAAATGGACATGGAGGCTGAAAAATAATATGTCCTATTTTTTCCCGTGTTGTGATTGACTGCAGTGATGGATTTATAGTGTCACGTCTTTCGGTTTGAGGATTGAGGATGACACCTGGGAACATCGACCGTAGTGTCTGAGATGATAGATAGATAGATAGATAGATAGATAGATAGATAGATAGATAGATAGATAGATAGATAGATAGATAGATAGATAGATAGATAGATAGATAGATAGATAGATAGATAGATAGATAGATAGATAGATAGATAGATAGATAGATAGATAGATAGATAGATAGATAGATAGATAGATAGATAGATAGATAGATAGATAGATAGATAGATTTCAGTGCTCTGGTCACTGAGACATGATATACCCTTAAATCCTATGGTTCTAACCAGTCGGGTACAATCGGGTACTATCTCATACATAAAGATGCTAGAAAGAAATGACAGTTATATTCTGATTCAGTGGGTTGAATATTCCTTGACTGTTCAATTCAATTCAACTCAATTCGAGTCAGACAGTCAGGTAAGTTGTAAGAAGGTAACAAGAATCAAGAATCAAGTTAATAATAGATACTGGTGTTTAAGTGACATCCCAGTGGTGCAACATTGAATCTCACTGTGCACATATGAAGGAGTGACTCTCGGGTGCTTCCACCATTTGGCTCACGTATTTCAGCAGTATCGTGCACCTTTACTTACTGAGTCTATGCTATTAAAACGAGACGCTTGAAATCGCAGGCCTGTGTTTTTTGCTTTTTTTGTTGCTGCTCCTCTCGATAGACTAACGGGTCCTCATTCCCCTGTGTGTGTGTGTGTGTGTGTGTGCGTGTGTGTGTGTGTGCGTGCCTTGTCTCCGCAGCGATCCATGAGTTCCCCAGGGATTACTTCACCAACCAGGAGCGCACGGAGGGCGCCGTGGGCCTGCACGTCCTCTGTGTGAGTGTCACCTCCAGCGCTGCACACCCACAGTCCTGGACCAGTCCAGTCCAGTCCAGTTCACCTTATTACACATCAGCTCCTTATCCGTAGTCGGACCGCCGGCTGATGGTCCTAGGGCACGATCGGGCTGTACCTCATTACAGTGAGAGGCCAAACACTGCAGTGTTAATCAGGAGGCGATTTTCACAGTACTCTCTCTTTTTTTAAACAGAGACACGAGAAGGAGTACAAAAATATCCGATACCCGCAGATCTGTTGTAAGAAGTGAGCTCAGTGTTAAATGTGTGTGCGGCAAGTGTGTGGCTGAGCAATTACAATGCGTGACAGCGAATGTGGAGCAGCTAGCAGTCAATTACCAGTGGCTGATCAACAGTGGTAGTAAAAAGTTTGCTCTTTTGACTCGTTGAATTCACTGTCGGATTTGGAGAGAGCCAGCCTTGCTTGTTGCAAAACAACATAAAAAAAAACAAACAAATATGCATATTTCTCTCATTTTCTCATATATCTCTCAAAGTTTCATATTCCCGTTTGAGTTTATTTTCTTGACTTTGCATTGACTTCCTGTTTGGCTATGTGTGACGGGTGCGTTATTGCTGTGTGGTGTCTGTCTCTGGTCACTGCAGGCCGTCTACATGTTCTATGCCCTGGCCCTGGTGTGCGATGACTACTTTGTACCCTCGCTAGAGAAAATATGTGAGGTGAGACTCGTCTTATCTTAAAGCAATGCGCCGTGATGCTGCTCTCCTCACTCAACCCCCGTCTCACTCGTACCTTCGTCTCTGTCTCCACGCGCAGCGGCTTCATTTGAGCGAGGACGTGGCAGGAGCCACCTTCATGGCAGCGGGCAGTTCAGCCCCCGAGCTCTTCACCTCTGTCATCGGTGAGACGAGGGATCTTTTTACTGTCCATGTGAGTTACTGGTCCCCATCAGCAGGAACTAATGTCAGTCACCGCGTGTCGCTGCCCTGCAGGAGTGTTCATCACTAAGGGCGATGTCGGGGTCGGCACCATCGTGGGCTCCGCTGTCTTCAACATCCTCTGCATCATCGGAGTGTGTGGGATCTTCTCCTTGCAGGTCCCGTGCCAAGGAAAACGCACTGAGATGTCAATGGCAACATTTGTGTCTCTTTTCTTAAACTTTGTTTCACCCCTCATCTGTCCCGCTCTCCCACAGACAATACATCTCACCCGCTGGCCTCTGCTCAGAGACTCTACGTACTACACCCTGTCCATCTCTGCCCTCATAGTGGTAAGGACAAGCTCGATGCAACACCAAAATAGACAAGGAACCAGTTCAGATACGTAGGTCCATCCTCAGACCTGTCCCAGAAGGCAACTTAGACCACTTACAAGCTTATAAAGGAATTTTAATATTTCAGATTAGCTCATCTTACATCATCTCTTCAGGGGGCCCTCACACATAGGCAATACGAGGACATCCCACCAGACTTATTATGAATATAGATTTCCCGCATGTTAATCATTTATTCACAGTGAACGTAAGTCATCCACCTTACCTGTTTTCTGTACCAGCCACCAAAGCAAATCCCTCGTAACTGTAGAACTGAGCTGTATAAGAACAGTATATGGTATGGATGGTATATTTATGCAATTTAATTGACACGATCACCAGCCTGCAACTTTGCTTTGCTGTCATAACTTTAAATTTCCTCTCCCATGTTACAGTTCATCTATGATGAAAAAGTGGTTTGGTAAGTCTGATGTTTTTACTGCCCTTTCTGAGCAAATCACAGTATTTAATGAGACCTACCGCCTCAGCATAACTCGGCCACTTACACCGGTCCCAACTGCTTTTTCTCAGGTGGGAGGCGCTCACATTGATCCTGATGTACTTCGTCTACATATTGATCATGAAGTAAGTGATTAACGCCTAATGGCTTTTCTTATCGGCAAAACGGGGATACTTAAGAGCGGCTCAGTGGCTTCAATTAACCCGTCAACGTGTTCTTGATTTCAGCCGGTCAGAGTGCTCTCTTCAGGGCTCCCTAGGTACCGGATCTATATTAGGCCTGCAAAATTAGTATGTAATCAGAGGTTCACACCAACCGGCCACGTCCAGAATTTAAAGCTGCTGAAGCGAATACATTTGCACGCCATTAGTATTAGCTGTGGACCTTTGGTGATTTGTAATAATTGCCCAGGAATTACCTACCATTGTTGTGTTGTGTCAGCGTTTGTAGCTGTAACTGCGTGACTTGTCCACCTCTTTTCCCGGATGAATTACGGTTGCTGAGGTATTATGAGTGAGAGCTTTGGCGGCGTTTTAGGCGCAAATTCAGGTGTCTCGTCATCTCGGTGCTCAGATCCATCAGAGAAGTGACATTTAGGAGGATATTGAGACGGATGACACGCGTAGTAAGTAACATCCAGTAAGGAACGTTTTACTATCTCTCAATGGGCTTAACACAAACACCCTAACGGCCCGTTATCCTGGCAACAACTGCTCACTGTTTCTTTTTTTTACGGTTGCCACGGCGACGTGGATGTGACAGCAGTGGATGTTACGACATCATATGCAGGCCGTAATGTCGGGAAATTCCAGTAAAACCCAGACTTTGCTCATATCGTGTGAATGCAAAGCAATAGACACAGACGTGGGGAGGTGATTTACAAACTACCAGACGTCCCCAGGTCATACTAATCCTGTGTCAATAGGGTTTTTGTTATATCTGTGGCTCACAAATAGGTCTGTGGATTTTCCTCCATGTGAATAACCACAGGGATGATCCCACTTACACTAAGGTCAAATTGTAAATGATATTGATCATTAGTGTTGACTTTTTGTTGATTTTGTTGATTTGGTGTTGATTTAGAATAAACAGCACTCATGTTCCTGCTCACACATGTTCCTCCTGAGCCTTAGGCTGAGCCCCTGAACTCCAACAAAACCTCTGCATAGCTAATAATCAGTGCTAGATTGCAAAAAGTTCAGGAAGCATTAGGAGTGACCTCTGCCTCTGTGTTTTCTCAGGCTCAACTCCTACGTTGTCCGTTTTCTGGAGAGAAGGAAGAAAAACTCGTCGGCCCTGAGAAACGGAGCAGCCAGCAACGGCGAGCTGGACGACGGCTGCGATGCTACCGCGGTCCTGCTGAAGAAAGGTCGGCTGCCACAGTAGCACCTACGAGGTTTACATGGACAGGAATATTCCAGATATTCACCTTATCCTAGATAACATGATAATCACATTATGGTGTAACCCTATTCAGGTTAAGGCAATGAAAAATCACCATTTACAATATTGCTATTTATAGTCACCGTTAGGATCTGCTCAGCTAGCCTCTCTCCTTGTCCGTCTGAGCTCAGTATGGACAATATCATTTGAGTGTGCTCTTTTGTGGACATGAGTGTATGTATGTATAATGTGATTTTGTGCTACTCTGTGCTTGTGGTGTGCAGCAAACCACCACAGGAAGCCGTCAGTGCTGATGGTGGATGAGCTGCTGTCGGCCTACCCCCACCAGCTGTCTTTCTCCGAGGCCGGCATGAGGATAATGATCACCAGCCACTTCTCCCCCAGAACCCGGCTGACCATGGCCTCGCGCATGCTCATCACTGAGGTACCGCTACACTTCTTTCCAGGTTTGAAGCAGTGTGATTTCTCTTCAGGATAGAGAAAAGCACTTACGGCAGCATCTTTGAAAGGAGAACCAGAACGAAAAAAGTTTATACCTTGGTCTTATTGAATTATGACCATTGTCTATTATACAGTGGCTGACAAGGGCAAATGTGCAACGAAATGTTGCAAATGCAAAAATAAACACAAACAAATACAAGAGGAACTCTTATAAACTCTTATAATCAGGACACTCAAAGGAAAGTCTGGCTAACTTTTGTAGCATCCCGATCATGTCTTGGGTTTAAATTGCATTGATGTATGTAAAGAGGGTCTGGCCCAGGGTTTGTTTTTGTACGTTTTTGGTTTTGCTAAATATCATAAAGAACAGGGCGAATCTTAACAGAGGTGACACGTGACGTAAAAGCAAATGAGTGGAAAACAATGAATCCCGCCGCATGACGTCGGCCCGTCTGTGCCCTGTGTGATGCAGAGGCAGCGTCTCATCAGCTCGCGCACTCTGACCAACGGCGACTCCGACCTCCCAGTGAAGGGAGGAGGCAGGCGGGGCGTGGAAAACGGGCTGTCTGGCGCCGAGAGGGGCATCCGCCACAACCAAGACACGGGCAACGAGACGGAGAACGAGGACAACGAGAACAATGAGAACGACGAGGAGGAGGAGGAAGAGGACGGAGAAGGACCCTTTGTTCCATTCCACTGTCCCGGTACCTGCAAATACAGTTTATTTCGTGCCATTGGCTTTTGTTTGTAGTATTAACGTAGATTTCAGATAACGTGCTCGGTACTTTTCCCTGTGTTAATACACAAAAGATTTGAGTCGTGCTTTGCGTCCTTGCAGCCGGTGTGTGCAACAAGCTGAAGTGGCTGCTGGCCTGGCCTCTCTGCCTGCTGCTGTACTTCACCGTCCCCAACTGCTCCACGCCGCGCTGGGACAACTGGTTCATGCTGTCCTTCATCGCCTCCACCCTGTGGATCGCCAGCTTTTCATACGTCATGGTTTGGATGGTAAGAGAGAGGGAGAGCACGCCGACAAAGACTAGTCTGGCAGTTCACCTGAGGAATAAGTGAAATTCCCTTTGGCCCGTGAGTGAGAATGTAATCACTGAACGGCGTTAATGGCTCCACTGAGTTCCATTATTTGCAGTGCAGCTTGGCTGTTTATGCACGTTGCTGTGGATAAAAGCATCTGCTAAATGACTCAATGTAAATGATACGGTGCGTGTGTGAGCAACGCCGTTGTTGGTCCGGGGGCGTTTTTCGAGCTGCAGCGGTTCGGCCGGCAGCAGATTAAGCTTCTTATGTCTCCCAAACAGCAGACTGCAGTCGCATCCCCCTCTGTTCCCTCTGACAGGTAACGGTGATCGGTTTCACCCTGGGCATCCCGGATGTCATCATGGGCATCACCTTCCTGGCAGCCGGCACCAGCGTCCCAGACTGCATGGCAAGCTTGATAGTGGCCAGACAAGGTAACCGCACACATAAGCACGTAACCTGATGTCAGATTGCCAAGACGGGAAAGAAAACCTAAATCATAGAAGTCTCTAGCTCGGTGGAAACCAGACGAGCGGAACAAATCGAGAGTGTTATGGGGGAGGGTCAGAGAGACAGAATATTGGCCCCCGTGTCTGTGTGCTTGCTCTAGCTCTCTTTTTCTGCTTCCTGAAACCTCAGCTTTGTCTTTCAGGGATGGGAGACATGGCAGTGTCCAACTCGATCGGCAGTAACGTGTTTGATATCTTGGTGGGGCTTGGTCTCCCCTGGGCTCTGAAGACGCTCGCCATCAACTACGGCTCTGATGTAAGCAGCACCCTCCTCACTCCACTTCTCCTCCTCTCAGGATCAGGATTAACACAACTTCTTTCCACTCCTGTCTTTCTACTACATCCTTTCGCTTTCTAGTGCTTTTTTTCCTTCTATTTTTAGCCTTTAACTACTACAATGTAACAACGGGATTTAGCTACTTGCCCATCGAATCTGCGTGTGTCTAGCGTTAGATTTGAAATACCAAAATAGAAATGATCCGCGTAACATACTGTAACGACAGCCTCTGTGAGAGAGGTTGCCATGGCGATAAGACTCTGACAGACCGCGATGAGAAATGAAGGATGAGAGGAGATGACAGAAGAGTCACACAGATGCTGTGACTTCGCGGCGGTTGGCTTATTTCACTTCATGGCCAGCCAAAATAAGTGAGAGGCGTCCGTCTCTTCCCTCTACAGTCAGTTCAAAGCCTGTAAGTCTCATATGGTCCAAGATGGTAACAATCAAGAGTGAAAAGTGTGCGAGGCTCCACTGTGAGACAAAATGTGTCTGTTGATGTAGCACAAGAAGGCTGCTGATCTTTTCCTCGTCTTATCCTGCCTAATTTTGATTAAGGCATCTGGTACTTTGTACGGATCCCCACCCTGCTAGGTGAAAGGCAAGCAAAATAGAGTCGAACACAGTTGAAGCAAGGACAGGTGAAAGCAATACTAACCCTAACCCTGTGGTGGTAAAGTTTACTGGATTTTGGATTTGCAAGCTCCACACACAGAGGACCTCTGGTCCAACTGGGATTCGAACCGGCGACTGCCATTCACTGAGACACAGACTGTGTCTGCATTGGCTCCGTTCCCTTAATGCTGGTTGTCAGCATGAGGAATAACGTCCATGTCAAGTCTTTAATTGGAAGCGACGTCTGAATGTCATGGTGGTGAAATCAGGCCTCATATGACTGGACGTGAGTGGCCGCACGCAGAGAACTTGGCAGCAGGCCTGCACACACTCACAGGCATTACAGTGCAATAGTCAAGTTCTTCACCTCTGTGTCGGTATCAATCATAAAAGTTGTAACTATGTTCCACAACGACTAAAATGTCTCTTTCGTGAAACAAAAGTAGACTGTGTTTACCCCTTCAGAGTACAATAGCGATTAACTTTACTTTAGCTCTTTGCTAAATGCTAATCGTTTTGTTAAATCATATCAAATAGTATGAGATCTAAATGGATAAGACCAAAGGACATTAACTATGGGATCATGTTAAAAGAACCAAAGCCAGAACTGTTGCCCTACAATTCAAAGTTAAAAGACAAAATAATATCATAGATGACTATAATTTAATATTCAAGAAAAATAAGGAAAGACTTTTCAGAGGGGAATTTATAAGACTGATGAAAGCATAATCCTCTATTTTATTCATTGCAATGTCTGTCTCACTGCAGATCAAATTAAACAGCAAGGGACTGATCTTCTCTGTGGGTCTCCTGCTGGCATCAGTGTTCACGACGGTAAGTCTGTGACATCACTTCTGCATGTTTTTATCCCAGCCTACTAACTGGTCTGATCTGCCGGTTCATCCGTATTCATCCGTCCTGCTCTGTCTGCCCAGGTCCTGGGAGTCCACCTCAACAAGTGGACGCTGGACAAGCGTCTGGGTTTCATGTGTCTCTTCCTCTACTCCATCTTCCTGTGCTTCTCCTGCCTCATCGAGTACAACATCTTCACCTTCGTCAACCTGCCGACCTGCCGGGACGACTGAGATGCACAGAGACTTGCGCACATAAGCACACACAGTCACACCTTCTGATGCACACACATGCACATACAGTGTTTTTAAAGCATTCCAAGTAAAGGGAAGTAGAGGATTAGAAGAAGATGGTCTTATGTCTGAAGATACGATGAGAACCGGAGGGTATAACTCCAAATTTAGAAGAAGAAAGATTAACCTCAAGTATCATTAGACAATGTCTGTTTTCACTCTTTGTGAGAGGAGACGGCACTCTGTGCAATGTGGAGCTGCTCCAGTGTGGATGGATTTCAGGGGCAGAAATGCATCCTGGACTGATTCGTCCTTTTGCCCTCACACAGGACAGTTCTGAGGACAACAACCACGACCAAAAAAGAAAAAAAAAAAAAAGAAAGAAAAAAAAAGACATCTTTGTCTTTTGCTTGAAACTCCCAGTATTTAGGTGTCAGAGTTGTAATGTTGACTAGCTGCTGTTCTTTCCTGAGAGGAGAGATCTGCTCTTTTAGATCTTCTTGCTGAGAGTAACGATTAAGCAATGATGTAATGGGTAGGTGTGGGCGGGTGTGGGTGGGGGTGGGGGTGGGTGGGGCTGTTTGGGGTTTAGTGTTGCCGTGGAGATAACGATTTGTGAAGTTGTTTAAACAAAGTTAGAGCCACGAGCTGAAGATGTGCACATTTAGCTAACTCTATTATCGTATATTGTTTCCAACTACATTAGTTGTCCACTCACACACACACACGCACGCACACACACACACACAGATGCAGGCAGTCGTACCTACTCACAGAGAGAATCAGTCACTATTTTGTAACTCAATTTAAGAAGAGCAAATAGCATATGTACCTCTGGAAATACCCCTCGATGCCATATTTATTATTTATTTATGCACATATCTCTTCCAGGCAGGTCTTATTTCTGGATCCCGAGTTAGCGAAATCCAGGCCTGCAGCCATGTGTGTACAAACAGCACGACAGCACAATTTCCTCTGAAAATCGATTCCGTCAACGCTTTCAGTATTGTGATGTGAGTGGATGTTAAAAAACAGACTCAAACTTGCACTGAAAAAGCTTGAACGAGCTTCACAGGGAGACTGCAACTGTTCATCCACCCGGCACACGCTGATTATGAGGATGGCATCCTTGTAAAATGAAGCACGTTCGTATGAAACGATCATATCAGGGTCTTAAAAGGAGCAAAATGTTGTGGTTCAGGGGTCGTTTTGGTGTGGCGGACTGCTGCCCCCCCCCCCCTTCTCAAAGGCACTGATCGAACAAACTCAAAACACTGGTGTTTTTTTTCTATTATTTAAAGGTGGATCAGGTGGGCCGATGTCCCGCTTCACTCGCCCTGTGCTCCCAAAGAGGCAGAGAGGTGTTTAAGTGGTAGTACTGAATGAGGGAAGATGCCATGTAACGCATCGACACCTATAGCCCAGCTCTAATACTTAAAGCTGGGGTAGCGACTTTATTTTTATCCAGGAATTCTTTGATTATGTAATGCCTAATGTCTCTTAATTGTCCATATATGGTAGGTTTGTGGTACATAAATATTCTTAGTAGTTTTAGAGCATGTGCAATGTGGTTTGTGATCCCGACAGAGGATTTTCTTTTCACCGTGGAGGTGAGGCATGCCAGCAACGTCACACTGTCCCCTCAAGACTCTCACAGCTGCAGGAGTGAGCGCGGAGTCGGTGGATTCTCCCTCCGCATCCATCGAACTTTTCAGCTTTCCCTGCAGATGGGTTCGTTTCACACGTTTCTTTCTCATCGAGGAGGGACTGATTTGTTTCAGGTTTCCGATTTACCGATCCGTGAATATCAAATCGGAGGAATATTTTCTTTCAACTGTGGTGAGTGAATTAATGTCGTTTTTGGTTTATCTGTCATACTTATTTATTTAGAGACTAAGGCGGAGCAGTCTGTGCAATGACCAGAAAACAGGGTTCGAATTTTTACAATCTTGAATAATGCAATAACTATGATCTACAACAAATGTGTAAATATGCTGCTTTAAGGATCTAAAGATGAAGACAGAGATAAAGAGATGTATTTAACGTGCAAATGCTGACACTGTCACAGCTTGTCATACTTAATGAAATTATTTATCCGAGAGGAGACAAACATATCCAAGGTGGATTGAATATATGGAGCCAAACAACATCACCCCAGCTGAACTCATTATCTAAAACTGTAGATTTGGTTCATGATGTCTGCACAAAGGGAACTATTAAACATATATGTAGAGTGAGTTGACAAGACGTGGCTCACAAAGACTTATTTTATAGGTCCCATTATTTCTTAATCACTTCCGACGCTTTGATTTTTTAAGGGAAACAGAAGGAATATTTTGAGACATTAAACAAAGTGTGCAAGTGATGGATTTGGAAGAACCAGAGCATCATTACTTGGATTACACACTTGAATACATCGTAATAAATAAACCTGAGAGAGATCATTCGGAACTGGAAACATCACAACATCCATCATGTTAATCATGTGTAGATATCTGCATGTTTCTATGACCTAGATACTGCTTTTAAGATAGCAATTTGAGATGTACTGACTGAGCATGGCCTTGTTCATTGTTTTCTTTCTATGAAGTTGTTAGGAAGCCGTGGGACCAATGAAATAGTTTGAACTACTTGTCTTTTTTCTATCTCTTCCAAATCCCCAAATGCTGATACTTTTGGTGAATGAACTTTGGTTTTAAGGAGTTGATCCTTTTTCTTTTTTTTAAGTGAAAAAACATTCCTGGCTCAAACCAGTTACGATCACTAGCCACGATTATATACATACATATATATACAGTACATATATATACATATATGTATATACAATATATATGTATATATGTATTTATATATATATGATATCAATTATCTTTACAACCTGGGGTACTTTTTCAGTTTCTCTGTATCAGGAAATATCTGTATGACGTACTTTCCTATTTATCGACACATAATTTGGTTGAATATATTTTGTGCTGCTATTCACTGCATGTACCTAAGAGTTTAACATAGGGTACCATGTCTTTAAAACTGACCAAACTACCACAAAGATGCTCGAATTTTGAGAACCGGCATCTTTTTGAGGAGATTTTTAAATAATTTGTGATATTCACATAGGTGATATTGCTGATGTACATGTGTATATAGATAGGTATAAATGTATTTATATATTTTTTTGTCTCAATCTGTATATCTGTTGAATATATTTTCATAGATCCTAGGTCTCCCTCGTACTCCCCTTTGTTTTGATGTGTTTGATACCTCTGAGGCTATTGTCCTTTGTTTACTCGCATGGAGACATTTCGATATAATAGCTAATTTATGGTAAATCTTAATGTATTTTGGGACGGGAGTTGAGCAAGCTTTCGGAGGGCACTGGATCCGGGTTAATTCCAGAGGACTGCATGTTTGTTACGTGTGTAGGACGTAAGAGATGGGAGAGCGAGCGCGTTTGCAGACAGATGCATTTCACAGCGTATCCAGACTTTTCCTCTTCCTACGAAGGAATCTTTTCAACAAAACGGTTTACTTTGCGTGTAGTTGTTACAAATGTAATTTTAGAGATCATTTGCTACCTGAGCATTAATAAAGTTGTCTTTGCTTAAGGTAACACAGCCTGGTTTGTGTTTTCTTCTCCTCTTGGGTCCACAGTGTTACAGTTGATTGTCAACATATTTTATTGTAATACGATCAGTTAAAACAAGTGCATAGAAGTACTAAAGGAATCAGAAATGCAACACTATTTTACACTAGACCTCGATGGAGGTCTGATGTGTCATCCTAAACCAAAATGTTGTGTCTTTTTCATGGTTGGACTCGGTTTTCATCAGATGACTGCGAGAATGAATACACAGCAGAGAAAACGATTCAATTTTCCAAACATTTATTGAGTGCAAAAGAATATTTATATCGATCGCTGACAAAGACCTTCTGACACTGGGGGGGAACATTACAGACATGGAAAAGCCCTCTGTGAAAAATCCCTGCACAGAGACACATAAATACTTTGCTTTACCAGAGGAAGGCAGATAGTGGGAAACACGGCGACGTGTAAATTCAAACTTCGGACAGATATTTGCAGGATAAACATGCACGCTGAGATAAGTACAGGTTACAGGACAGGTTACTCGCCTGCCTTCAGTTCTGCCACTACTCCGTCCCCTCTCACCCACCCAGACGTCTCAAATCCATGCAAGACGAGACTGAATGGAGTGTTTAAGGTCAATACACTGAAACCTACAAAAAAACGTAAAAAAAACACAAAATTTCCGGGCATTTTATGTTGACCGCAGGGAGGCTTCCCGTCGTTAAGCGCCATCAAGTACTTTCACCGAGCTCAGAAGTTCGTCTCCGTCTAACTGGGACACCTTCACCAGCACAGAGACCAATGGCCAGGCCTCTGGTTACGCCTCGCAGCCAGCCACAGCTGCTCATCTGTCACATGCCGTCAGATTGATTATAGGTAGGAAGTAGAAGAAGGCATCTATCAAGTATGACACAGTATTTGACATATCACCAGGATAATCAGTAAATACACGTTACAGATCCGAAACACTGGCAGACCGACCTGTGCTTGTCGCGACGCTTCCAGCAACACTATTTGCTAAACTTTAAAATATTAATTCTCAAGATTATCATAACAACGACAATAAAGAAAAAACACCATGTTATGCATTGCACCCTCCGCTTTTCCAGCGGGCCGCGTACAACTTTGTGCTTCCGGCCGCAGGTAAACACGACTCCGTTTGCCCTCCCGCGGTTCTGTGTGAGGACCGGCAGATATTCAAGTACGCCTGTGATGTCACCGGAAGTCTGAACAACGCGAGTGCACCAGACCTGAGTTGTTGCTCCTCCCCACACCTGCGTCGACCGCCGAGACAAACCACCCGTTGCAAACGGAGACGCAAGATGCGCACGCACATCTTGAACGCCAAGGAAACATCATGTAAACCGCCCCTGCCGACTGCTCGTACCCCGTATCGTTGATAGCGCACGGGTATACATAGTGCGCTGAATCGTCCGACGACCCTCGGAGTCACGATTTGAACTGAAGCGTAATCAAGTAATTGTGATTTTGTCAAAACGGAAGAACAAACGGCTGGGTCAGGGCGTCAGGCTGTCAAAACATTCACTTTTTTTTAACGTGTGAATCTCTATGTAAAAGCAGTAAAGCAGACTGTTCTAAAAAATATCACCTTGCTATGTGCACCAGCCACCAGTAGGTGTCATAAAATCTACATATCTACACTGTGAAGGACTAACGCTTTTAAAAACCCATAGAAATATATATATATATAAAAAACACAGTTTACCAGCAACTGTAACAAGTTAAAATCTATCACCTAACATCTTGCATGCTTCAAGTGGGACTAACTGAATATCTGAGCTCTCTAAGCACAGCCTCCTACTGATGAGGACAAGAGGGGCTTCCCCTGGATCAGAGGCTGGAGCTCCAGCTTAAAGACAGACAGACTGAGGACACGGTTTAGTGTTTGTCCGGTCTGACACCCAACGTGACCATCTGCACCCGAGGCGACGCAGAGAGCCTCGTCCGGCAAACCTTACTGCGATTCCAAAACCAGAGCCAGGGAAGTAACGTCAGGGAGAGAAATCCCCCCCCAAAGCCCACGGCTTTCTCACTTCTATCAGAAACTGGCTGTGTTTGCGGTGCTCAGGAATAATTCATGATGCGGAAGGATGGGAGAACAGAGGGCGCGTGGCCACTCATTTCGGAGCTGCTTTTCGCCATCTTCCATCAGAGGAAAACTTTTCCCACTGAGATTGGAATAACGGTGCTGAGAACACAGCCGGCAGGGGTGTAACGATACCACAACATCTCCAATAACAAGCCCACTGGTGCTGTTCACCTTCTATCTCACTACAATGCATTTTCTGGATCGGATTTTTACCTCACCATATTCACTTTTTCAATCAATATTGTCTTTGCATTGTTTGTTTTATATCTAGTTGATTAGTAAAAGTGTGGTTGTTAAAATCTATCGATCTATCTATCTATCTATCTATCTATCTATCTATCTATCTATCTATCTATCTATCTATCTATCTATCTATCTATCTATCTATCTATCTATCTATCTATCTATCTATCTATCTATCTATCTATCTATCTATCTATCTATCTATCTATCTATCTATCTGTAACTTGAGTTTTTACTGGAATCGTTTCACATTGTGACTTTATCGAGATCGTGGATGATACTGTTACATCCCTGGAAGGCAGTGAATCGGGCCAATCAGGTCTAATCAGGTATGCGGTCGCTGCGGTCTGCAGTCACACTGAGACGGAGCTGTCCGCGTGGTGTTTGGGCAGCAGGCTGAGGCTCAGGGCCGGGCTGAGGCCGGAGCCGACCGGCAGCTGGGGGTCAGAGGTCGGGCCGGCGTCGCCGAGGCCGGCGGGCGAGGAGGACAGCGAGCTACAGCCGGCGCCCAGGCGGCGGAAGACGAAGTGGAAGTTGGGGGCCGGGGAGCGGCTGAGCAGCTCGGCCTTGATCTTCTGAGGGTGCGTGTCTGCGGCCAGCTGCTGGCTGCTGCCCTCCACCACCAGGAACAGGCCGTACCGCTCCGGCTCCGGCACCTTGAACTTCAGGCCGCACAGCTGGCACACGTCGTCCACGGTGGCGTACGGCTGCACCTGCAGGGTCTTGGCCGTGCAGCCGCTGTCCAGCTCCTGCAGCGCCACCCGCAGGTAGTTCTGAGACAGAGAGAAACACCGTCAGAGCTGTAAATTCTCGTCTTCGGCGCGGCGAGACGACAGAGCGAGCCTGTGAGCTCTAAACGGAGGCGGCCGCGGCCGCGTCACCTGTCTGACCTGCCGGCTGCCCTGTCCAGCACTAAGATCTGCAGCTGCAGAGCTGTCAGCTCCGCTTAGCTCTGGCTGCGGGACGGAGAGTCAGACGGCCTCTGCTGCTCCAGCCCCCGCACTGAAACCCTGACGACATGACGTCTAGCGCACTCAGGAATTCAGTAGGAGCTTTAGCAGTTGGCGTGTCTGTCTGTCTTCTCTTTCAGGACCACATCCCTTTTATTGAGAACTTTGTTGTTACCTGCCTGACCTCCCCACATTAAGGTCTACTTCCTCTGATACTGCAAGATCTATCTATGCCTGCATGCCTGGCTGCCTGTTTATCTATCTATATATCTATCTTAAGCAGGCACATAAACACCTTATTCGGAATTTCCATAAATAAATACATTTTTTCTGCATTTTGCGACACATTTGACAGTTTCTGACTCACTGACATATAACAAGCGTGTCAAGGTGCTCTTCTCTTTTGGGATGAGGATGAAAGGTAATGCTTAAATGGGAAGGATAAAGATATACTGAAGGCTTTGGGACGGCTGCCCGCATGGCAATGGGAACATTTTGAAATACTGGGACATAAACACTCGTCTGAACATGGTGGAAATCACTGGAAGATTCTACAAAGAATTTGCCAGTTTCAATAAAGTAAATCTATCCATCATCTACCTATCTATTGAGTCACACGATAGTGGTGTGTGGGTGGGTGGGGGGACTGGCCAATAATTGGGGAACGTGGGAATGTGAATGGAATGTTCTAGGACCTAGTGACGTGGACAGGTGGATACTGTGAACAGACACAGAGACAGCAGAGGGGGAGGTGTGAGGTACCTGGAAGTCATCGATGGATGGGGCGGAGCGCTGAGCCGTGCGCCTGCGGTGCCACTGGTGCAGCGTGTCCCTGGTTTCGGAGCTCAGCACTCTGGCCGCCTGCTCCTCCTGGAAGTTCCGGATGAGGGACATGGCTCCGTAGGCGCTGGTCAGGTAGTAGCCACCTGGGCAGGGAGACAGCGAGGCAGAGTGTCGGTCATCGCCATGTGAAGGCATGGGCAAGGGAGAATGTACTGTAGGGTCGAAACAAAAGAAAACCAACCTTCCCCTTGGAGCAAAGACGGGTCCAGCAGCTCCATCATGTAGAGTATCTCGTTGTCCAGCTGGGGCATGCTGCACTGGGCCAACACGTAGGTCAGCATGGGCAGGAAGTCATCGGCGCCATACAGACGGCCTGAAAGGCAGGAAGAGCGGGTTTCAGTTCCCCCATCCCATCTGAGGCCTCTCACGCAGCCCCGGGCCTGAGCCGGGGCCCCGTTGGCGTCCGTGATCACCTGAGTTGTCCTCCATGATGATGTAGATGAGCTTGCAGACCCGCAGCAGCATGGTGACCTTCTTCTCAGGCGAGTACAGCTTGCTCATGGTGTGGAACTTGTGCTTGATCTTCTCTATGGCCACGGGGTCGGGGGGCAGCGTGTCGGCCACGCCCATCTCCTGGGGCTGCCGGGCCTTGGCCAGCGCCAGGTTCTCCTTCAGCTCCTGCCACTCGCCGCTGCGCACCTGCAGCTCCTGCAGGGCCACGCTCAACATGGGCTTCAGCGGCTTCAGCACGCACTTGTGCATGGCCTTCTCCAGGACTTGGTCTGCGGGGAGAAGGGGGGTGTCACTGTGAGCCGGGTGTCCACACGCCGCTGGGACGAAACACAATCCATGGTTTGGGTTGGAAAAAGGCAACTGAAACTGAGTTCCATTCGACCCCCCTGGAGGAGCAATCATTTATTTATCTGATTGTTTGAGACCTTGGGGATTTCGGAAGTGAGTGCAGGAGGAAGTGATGTTATCCCCTTACTTCCTGTTTTTTGCGGTTTCGAAACTCTCAAGTTGTGATTTTGTGTTTGTTTACTGTAGAAACGAAGACCTGAACATCTACATTTGTCTGTCGCCAGGCTGTAACTGTTGCCCTGTAATCTGCTTCATTAACTTGCTGCTTGTTTAGACCTCGATAATGAATGCGGCGGGCAATTACAAAGATTTCAGGGGCTTAAGACAGCATTTAAAAGTTGCTACAGACTCAGTATATTCCTATGCTCAGCTAAAAATATACATTCCTAAAAATATACATTTCTACTTCATCTTTTCAACACTAGATCAAGTGTAGCAGGTTTCAAATGTCCTCCTATCTGGAAGTTGAGGGCAGTCTTCACTTATTGGGCAATATGTCGGTATTTGAAGGCATCCTCCAGAGGTCTGAGGCTGTTTATTTCACAACAAAACACATCGAGATCAGCGTCGTCGATCCGTCACTGGCAAACGACATCAGAGCCACATCACTCCCGCTTCAGTGGCAAGGCCGTGGAGGTTCCTATTGTTCACCAAGTCAACCAGAGTCTAGAAAAGTGTTGTTACTGCCGGAGCACAATGATACCGAGTGTGTGTGTTTGTGTGTGTGTGTGTGTGTGTGTGTGTGTGTGTGTGTGTGTGTGTGTGTGTGTGTGTCCGTCCTCACAGTGTCGACATCAGCAGTTACTAGCTCAGCCGGTGCAGTCACCATGATATCATAATACAGACAGGATGGATACTGAGAGGAGAGCCAAACCACACCACTGCTGAATAAGGAGCACGGCTAAGTGCTGACTGTCTGTGTGTGCATGTGTGTGCGCGCGTCTGTGTGTGTGTGTGTTGCTGACGTTCCTCCAGGAAAGGCTGAGGTAGGCAGTTTCATCAGCTGAACATTTGCAGACACAACTTTGACTTTCCAGCTCGTGCCTCTCTAGCTTGTGTCGGCCTTGTTGTCGAGCTGCACCCCCCCCCCCCCCCCCCCCCCCCCCCCCCCCCGCTGCTCTCCTGCCTCTTGCACGCTATCAGATCCCCCAAACACTCACACTCACATCAACTAGTCGTCAACTAAAGGTACCACTGCTTGTTGTTTTTTGTACTGTGCTACTTCAGGTACTAAAGCGCAAGCAGAAGCAGGAACCGGACTTGCATACTCCATAACGTAATAGGATACAACATGATGTGATACGATACAACAACAGCTTTATTACTCCCACAACAGGGACATTTATGTATGTGGGAAAAGGTTAATTTATTTAATTTATTTGGTCTTTTCTACTTACTTACTCATCTTACTACATTTTATTTGTGTACTTTTAACATTTAGGTGGAACACGTGAGCTGACCTGAGCTCCTTCTTTCTTCTATGTGGTTATGAGATGCAGGTGGATGTGACATTATATGAGAGATTTAACTGTACCGTAAGAACCAGGCTGACTGTTCATCCCAGATCATTTCGTATTGCGACTCCCAGGCCTCTGGATCTCTCTAAATCTCCTGTGATGAAAGATGGACAGCCACACAGTGTTGGCTTAGGCCAGGGTCAGACACCCCGACAAACTGTTCGATAGGAGCAAACATGTCTCGCGTGCGGCCGGCATTCATGGAAACCATCGCCGCTCGTTGCTGATATCTGCGCCGGGACTGCAGTCAACACGTGTTCTCACTTCCTGATTCCACTGGCGCACCGAGCTGAACGGACGCCGGGCTCCTGGCACGTTGGGCCAGCGGCTGAAAGCGGAAGTGGCGCCAAACCAGAGACTTTCTGTGCCGTGACTCATTTCCTTGCGGTCAAAAGGTGGAGGGGAAAACCCAGCGACGGACGCTAAGGGTTGAGACAGGTACGACCTGGCGGCAACTGCCCACGACCAGGTTTTATTCCAGGCCTAGTTCACAGACTCGGAGGAGGAACAGGCTGGGCAAACGTGCCTGCTTCCTCATGGAAAGAAAACTGTATGACCTCAAGTTAGAAAAAACAAACAAAACTCTTTCCTGGGACTTACCATTTGAGTCTAAAAACATAATGGGGCTGCAACAATCGTTCAACTACCAAATCTTAATGGACTCAAAGAAAGTTCCCAAGGTTCACAAAGCCCAGCTTCTGCATGGTTTGCCACCTTTCTTTGTCCTTCTTCTCTGAATATATTTGAGTGCTGGTCAGACTAAATGGGACGTTTGAAGATGCGACCCTGGAGTTGTCTACCCTCCCTTCAGACAGAACCAGGGGTCGCGCCGATCGAAGACAATCCAGGCTGAGCGCCCAGACACAACAGCGAGCAGTCTGTGACGACCACAGCGAAAGTGTTTTCCTGCTGACGAGATTTTCCACATTACACAGGAATGAGTGTGAGCGCTGACTGCTGTGGTTTCCTGCCCTCTCCTGCCTAAACTTGAGCAAAACAGGACCCTTTATCAGCTGAAACCAAAACAGCTAAGACTCTAGGTCAACACTAGGGCGCACTCCCGCCCCTGCAGGACGCCGTCCTCCCTCTCCGTCTCACGTCCCATCCTTGACAGCGGCGCAACAGTCAACCTCAGTGGCAACTCTCACACATTAGAGACCTGTCTCTCTATGCTTTGATTTTCTTGCAGTTTCAGTGGTCCTCTGTGAAACACATGCTCACAGAGGACCACTGAGGCTGCTGTCCAGGGACAGCAGGGGCGGCCTTGCTTTTGTTGGCCAAGATGCTGTGATGGCTCTTTGTTTGCTCCCCGAGGTCTTGCACAAGGCAGATGTACAGTGAGGGATGGAGCCACTCACTGATCGCTGAGCTGTGGCTTTGGCATTGAGCACTCGCCATGTAGGTCAGAAAAAAAGTCGAAAGTCTGACAGGTTAAACGGCACTTGGAGCAAAAAAAAGAAAGTCTGTGTTGAAGAAATGCATGAAATGAAGGAGAGCGTTATCTTTTCGAACAGGTGAAACCACTGGACACAACCCAGCCCAGGTGTTCTCCAGCAGCCGCTGTTATTCTGCGTGGAGCAGCACAAGCGGCGTCATGTTGTCGACGCGTGTCAGGCTGGAGGGGAGTGTGAGCTGCATGCAAGGAGCCAAACACACACACACGCACACGCTGCCGAGGTGGCTCCCCTCGGGGCCCCCCAGCCGATCGGAGAGTCCAAGGTCAAAGGGAAGTCCAGTGAGGCAGTTTACTGAAGTCTGCAGACCCGTCACGTGTACGACCTAGCTGACATGCCGCGCTCTTCCTCTGCCGGGGAAACAGTCTGAGGCCGCCACGACTAAATATTGCACAACGGCTCCAGAACTTCCTACTGCCGCGCTTCCGAAAAACACAAAACAGTCACGAGAGGCAGAAAAAAAGCACGGAAAATGCAGCCGCTGCTCAAAGTCTTGACCTTTTGCCTTCATTGATAGCACGGATCGCTGGCAATCACAGCATCTCTCGTATTCAACATGTCTGTCGTGATAGTTTCTGCGGTAAGAAGGAGAAAAGAAGAAGAGGAGGATGAAAAAGCACAAAGTGAGCGGTGAGGCCACAACGTGTGTCTCAGCTGTTTGAAGTGGACCAGCAGGGGCAGTTTGGGCCTTTCCTCTTGGGATAAAACCCTCTTTGTCTCCTCTGCTCATATGTTTAACCTGATCAAGGTCCGAAGCAGCCTGAATGATTCACAGGCTTCTTCCTGCAGGTGTGTGTGTGTGTGTGTGTGTGTGTGTGTGTGTGTGCGTGTGTGTGTTTGCTCTTACAGAGTATCTACGGAACTGCTGGTTTTCCCCTTGTATGTCACTGTCACGGTATTGCAAGGCAGAAATGATGAAGAGCAAAGGGAGGAAAGAACAAGTGGGCATAACAGTCATGGATGTCTAATCAGGGTATCTGCAGGAATCCTTACATTTATTTCAATACCTTTTTAGGGACTCTTGAAAACCTCCAAAAAAACGTGAAGACCTCAGCACCACATCTTCAACTTCCTAAACATTTGTAATTAAATCTATGGAGCACATCCATACAACAGACCTCAGACCGGCTGGGAAGGAACAAAGCTCCAAAAGCATAAATTAAACCCAAGGTAAAGTTTCCTAAAATCTACAGCAACTACAGGATTAATCAACTATAAGTCGACAAATGAAATAAGTTCATATTAATACTGATCAATCGATTTTTGCACCAGTAATTGAAAGAGTCATCCTTGAATATCAATAAAATGATCATTAGTCACAGGCCTAAAAATAGACCTTTGGTCACAAGGTGTTTTGGTCACTCTCAGTGACTCTATTATTCATCATAAATGCGACATTCATTTTACATCACTACTATGTGGAAAGAGGGTTAAGATCTTTACTTTTTAAAGGCATTCATTTTTCCACTTTTTTTTTCAACCTTTACTACTTTTGTAGACCCCACAGGTGTGCTTGTAGGATTGTGCTGGTTTTCATCACTGCCATGCCACTGTCACACTGTATTATGCTTGTTATGAACGTTTTCTGACACCATGCGTCACACGGCTGCCACTCACCGATCTGCTCCTCGGGGATGAGGCTCTCGATGGGAGGCTCCAGCTCGGAGCTCTGTCTCAGGTAGCTCTTCATCTGAGTGACGAACTGGCGGACGGTCTGCAGGAGCTCGGCCCCGGAGGCGAAGCCCTGCCAGGCCTGGCTGCCGCCGCCCTCGCCCATGTAGCTGACGTAGTCCTGCACCAGGCAGCCGAAGTAGGAGCCCCTGTCCCGGGACAGCTCCAGCACCCGGCGGACGGCCCTCTTCTCCGGGGTGAGCAGCGAGTTGAAGACGCCGCTCATCTTGCGCAGCTGCCCTCGCAGCGCCCTCTGCAGGACCACGGCGCTGGCGCTGGGCCGCCGCTTGGTCCGGTGGCCCGGGGGCACCATGGTCAGGTCCTGGTCCTGGTCCTGGTCCTGGTCCTGGTCCTGGTCCTGGTCGCTCTCCAGGCTGACGCCGTAGTCCTGCTCCTCTTCGTCCTCGTCCTCGTCCTCCTCCTCGTCCTCCTCCTCCGTGCCGCAGTAGGGGAGGCGGGAGGGCGGGAGGGAGAGGGGGAGGTGGGCGTCGAAGTCCGCCACGGTGGGCGGGCTGGGGTCGTGCAGGGGTGGGAGGAAGAAGACCGAGGACTGGGAGAAGTCCAGGGAGTCGGAGGAGTCGGTGGAGATGCTCATGTCGCTCAGACGCTGCCCGCCGCCCCTGCTCTCCTCCACCGCTCCTCCTCCTCCTCCTCCTCCTCCTCCCGGCTGCTTGCTGCTGGCCGTCATCAGCGAGGGGTCCGGGGGGCTGCTGGAGTCCGGGGAGGGCTTACACTGGGACAGCCTGGCCCTGAGCAGGGCCTTCTCTATAGTCTGCTCCTCCAGCGCCAGGTGGCACTGGGCGTCCTCCTGGCTGGACGAGGAGGCCGCCTTGAGGCGGCGCGGGGACGAGGAGAGCGAGGACAGGGCGAGGGGCAGCGAGCGGCGGGGGATGGAGATGGGCGAGCTGATGCTGAGCCTCTTCGGGGGGGACGACGAGGGACTGATGCTCAGCGAGGAGCCCAGGCGGGAGAGGAGGCTGCTGCCCCGCTCCTCCGCCTTCTCCTTGTTGATCCATGAGATCTTCTCGGGCATGCTGCGCTGGCGGGGGGGGGGGCCTGCCCGCTGAGTGACCAGGCGAGGGGGAGGAGGGCGAGGAGGCGGCGAGCGGCCCACGCTGTCCGAGGCGGCCGGCGTCAAGGCTCCCGCGCTGATGCGGTCCTGGAGCGCGGCGTCCCGGTCGCTGTAGTCTCCACTGGGGGGGCGAGCGTCGCTCCGCTCGGCCTCTACACCATCCTCCGGCTCCTGGGGGACGTGGTCTGAAGTGCTGTCTGGGTGGTGAACCTTTATGAAGAGCGGGTTGATGAAGCACAGAGCCCCATTGGACTGACAGTGCTCCACCTCCGACAGGGTTCGGGTTCGAAGCCAAGGGCGCTCTGGGCAGGGAGAGGGTGGGTTCTTCCTGCCGTGGCTCAGCGGAGAGTCCCAGAAGCCTGTAGGAGACAGAGCAGGAGAGATGCCTTCAGTGTGGTACAACACAGGAGAGTGCTGCAATGGGCGACTGGTCTGTGGAAACCAAAGTTAGTTTGGAGTCATTTTAAGGTGCAGACCTACAGCACTGCTAGTTGATGAGATTGTGATCCTCTGCATTACGTATATGTAGTCCTACTCCCCTGTAAACCTATCCAGTCACTCTCCACTGTCCCACCTAGGCACTACTTAGAATCTCTGATCAACCTCAACATGCATGCTGACAATTCAATATGTTCCACTCACGATGCCAAATTTAGAGACGGCAAAAATTATATGTATTCAAAAAATCTTCACCTTGTAATTTGTCCACTGACTACTCCCAATGACGAAACGTATCCTGCAGTTAAACTCTGGTCCCTACAAACTCTCTCAATGCCGCTTTGACTTAGGAGAGAAGGAGTCCGTGAACTAGACGAGGAGCTCCTCTCCACAAATACTAGGCGAAAAACTGAGAGAGAGGACGGCAATACTCACTGCGATGCCACAGGTTAAGGACACGACTGACAGCGGCTGCTACTTGAGGCTTCCGACCTCTCTGCCTGCTTCTACTGGAGCGAGAGGCACACCGCCTGCACAAGCAGGAACTCGACTGGCCTCTGTTGCTCACCCCGGCCCAATCTGTGTCATGACTCACTCCTTGATGTGTGTGTGGGCGGGCTGTTGGTACAGCATTCCCGCTTCCCTCCCTCCCTCCCTCCCTCCCTCTGAGCAAAGTCTCTCTCTTTGTTGTCCCCTTTCTTTATTTCTCGCTCTCTCTTTCTCTACGTGAGCACTTGGCAAGTTCCAAGAATTCATTACCGCCTCTATTTACTCTACCGGTAGGACTTAAAAACACAGATTATCGATCTATATTCCACACATTTTGAAAAATGTTGTTTTCAGGCATTTCTGGATCAATGAGGATATTGTGATTACTCAGTAATATTTTCAGGCATGTTAACACAAGCATATTCACAGCACAGCAAAGTGTTGCTTCGCTTGCACGCACACACACGCACGCACACACACACACACACACACGCACAGGAATGCAGTTTGGCATGGCTGGTGTTAGAACTGGGAAAGCCAACGGTAAGTCCGGGGCGGCAAAAGAACAAATGTGACAACTGACCTGGAGCGGAAAAGTATAAGTGTAAGTATAAAAAAATAATAACATAATTAACTCATGTGTGACTGAGATATAGATATATATTAGATATACTTCACTATACCATATTAAGGGACAGGCACGAAAACAGAACAGGTTGTTATCAACTTTATGTCAAAGCATCACCAGAGCATCTCTGTGTATGTTGTTAGATGTGATTGTTTACCTGAACAAATAATAGTAACAGATTTGACACAAAAAAAGGAGCAGGAACTGATAAGATCATTACTAGCACAGGACAACTAAAATAGATTAATCAGAAGTGGGTTACAGGCTAACTTTGGCATTTCATTCAATTATGGCACATAATGTGATAACTTTGGAAAAATATCGCTCAGATATTGAACAGTTTCAGACTTGAAGTTGGCGATTTTGAAAAATACAGACGCACATTCATCATGGAGGCCAACACTAGAGGAGAGGCACACAATAGGTAATATAACCCAGCAAGGACAGGGGCAACAGTGCTCCTTTCACTTCGTCTCCAGCTGTACATATACGTGCGTCATGCATCCCTCTCGTTGTCCTCAGAGACACAAAACCTGCCATTGTGTCACCTTTCTCGACGGAGAGCCTTTCATGAATGACAGAGACACGCAGGCGAACAAGGCCCAGAGACGGAGACAGATGCCTGTAGATCATTTGAGACCACATGGGACACTGGAGGTCCGACAAAGCCACGGCAACCCCCCCCTCCCCACCCCCGAGTACACAGAGCTGAGTCACAGCAGCGCGGCCTGAATGCACAGAAAAGCCGGCCTGAGGGAGAAATGCAAGGGGAAGCGGTGCGGATGACCAACACTCCTCAGTGACTAGAAACGCAATTGAAAACGTGAACTGTTGGCTGAAAAAGCCAGCGTCAGCAAATGCCTGCTCTTATGGGGGGGGGGGATAAAAATGCAATAACGTCCACCTGACCAGGGACGTAGGGTTAGTGAGTCACCCGGCAGAAAAATGCCACTCGAACCGTGGAGCAGAAGGGAATGTGCCTGAGATGGGTTTAACAAGTGTTTTTACTCTGGAAAAAAAAATGACTCACAGATGTGAGAGGGAGGAGAGGGAGGGGGGGAGGGAAAGAGAGAGAGAGAGAGAGAGAGGGGAGGATGCACATTTCTCAATCTGGATGTAGAAACCCCTCTAAATATAGATTCCAGAGAAGGGACAGAGAACAGACCTGCTCCCAGCTGAGCGACCTGGTCGAGATCGGCCGATGCCCGGGCCGAGGCGATGGCGTCCGGCAGCCTCAGCGTGAAGGGCAGCACGTCCCTGCGAGCCAGGCAGAGGGGCGAGAGAAACGGAGAGAGTGTCGGTCAGCGGCGGGGAGAGGGGCAAACGGGGAGGGGGGGGAGGAAGAGGGTGGGATTGAAGAGAGCCCACTCCTGAAGCGCCTGAGTCACAGCTCTGGAAAACTTTGCGGCGTAGCCTGAATGTGCGGAGCTGGCTGAGCCGGAGCCGGAGCTGGAGCTGGCTGCAGAGCTCTGCACAGTCTGAAGGAGCTTCACTTGGACTGTGCAGCTGGATCTACGCTTTCTGAGTCCACAGGAAGTTTAACACACACACATAGGACATAGAATTTGGTGTCTGAGATAATAGAGACCCTTAGCCTACATGCACTGCTATTGTAACCTAATTAAGGGTAATATAAGTTCATATTCTGTAACATATATTCAGCTGTACATACTATCATATGCATTGTGCATATTCTGTCAATCAGGCTGTATATAGTGGATATTCTACAGCGGTCACTATCTGGAATACACAATAGCAATACACAGGTTTTATTTATCAGCTCTAAGCTCTCTCTGGTTAGAACATAACTAGAATCAGGTGTAATATCTGAGGCACAATTTTTTTTTGTTCCCCAGAATTATTATTAACACCTGTTGGCACAACAAAAGTTCTAAATATCTCTCTCTCTCAGGACGTCTCTGTCCTTTCTGTATTACACGCAAATCTCCAGTCGTTTCAGTGGAAACCACAGATCTATTACTAGAAACAATGATGCAATGCAGGCTGATTTCGCAGGAATTATACATATGTAAGTGAGAGTATTGCTTTGTATGTGTGTGTGTGGAGGGGGGCTGATGAACTCACCTGCTGATGCAGCAGAAAGCTACCAAACGGAAAAGGTCTGCGAAGCTCAGCCCCGATCCCTCCAGTGAGAAAGCTGCGGGGGCGAAGAACGAGGTGATCAGGGGCAGGACGGCCGCGTCTTCAACGGGGGTCACACAAACATGTCCGCTGGCTTTGGCCAGGGCCTAAAAACACCGGGTGGAGCGCACTGAGGGAAAACCCCTTTGAAGCAGCGTCTCAGTCCATTTACAGCAGACAATGACCTGCACACGCACCACCCGACTGAAAAGTGTCTTATAGCCACAGAGTGGCAGCGCTCCTGGCATCAGGTATGTAGCTGAACGAGTAACGCTACGTCCTCTCGGCACTTCTTCTTGGCACACAATAAGCCCTGATTACGGAAAATGCTTAGACATGTCACTGTCAGGAACACAAGTTGGAATGTGCCAAAACTGTCCTGGACCTGTTCCTGGGACCTGGAATATCACGTCATATCCTCGGGTGCTTCACCGGTCTCATAGGTAATATCTGGACGTGTGGACATGTGCCCGCTCTACTGTGACACACACACACACACACACACACACACACACACACACACACACACACACACACACACACACACACACACAGACACACACAGACAACGACAGAATGAAACAGCTGTCTCGGGAGGCGAGAGAGCCCTGTGAGAGACCTGCTCTCCTGGGTGAATCTGCAGAGTCTCTCTTTGTTTCCTTGGAGTGTTTGGTGACTTCATGAGAAGGTAGAATAAAAACCAGGTGTGAGATCTCTGCCGAGCCGCCGGGCTCATCACACACGTTTCACAGCCGCTCCGTGCGTCTAGCACGGGGGCACACTGCCATCTGCTGACTGCCGTGTGCAGTATCTGAGCGCTCTCACACGTGTACGCCGATAAGCTGCCATCACGACAATTGCAAGTTTCTTACTGTGCACTTGGCGCGGGGGATTGGGGTTTTGTTTTGCACAAGCATGTTTTCATGGTAGATTTTAGAAAGTCTTCAGATCTGATCGAGAGTGAGAAGTCAGCAGAGGCTTGACAGCAGTTTTGCCAGTTTCCTTCTTCCCTTCCTTCCTTCTATATTCAGTCTGTTCTTTTCATGAACTTATTTTCAAACTAACTTTCTCTGATCGTGTTAGGACATTAGACTAGATTCATTAGGTGAGACAGTTTTCTTAACACATTGGTTTTATTTCACCAACAAACAGAGTACGAATGTGTCCCGCACTGCTCTGCACGGCAGTAACATACACACCACCTCCACCTGAGCTACTGTCCACTGGCTCTCCACCAGCAGATTCAATACAGGCATGAACTTCCCTCTATTGAGAAGCAGCAACCTGTTTCAGGATGGCACTCAAAACCTGGTCTGTCTACGGCACTGATCTGGACAAATTTCTACAAGGACATTAGGGTCATTTGTGGAAATGCGAGCGATATCAAAGCTGTATCACGCTCCATTACACAGGTAATTGGAGCGCCAAACACCACTCTAAATACAAGGAACACATTCATCCCTCGGAGGGAAATCTTCCACCGCCTGAAATGACTCTGATGTCTGAGGTGTGGATGACATCACACACCGTGAGCTTCCTGGACGTGGCATGGTTTGTCGGGCTTTAATCGGCAAAAGGGTTCATTCATCCTGTTCGACGAGAAACTCATCCTCACTTATCCGCCTTAGATCAAAGAGTTTGAGTTTTGGAGAATAAATAAAGCTTCCTGCACGTGTCAAATGTCGACTGCATGACCACATCTGGCCTAAATTCCAGTTGTGGAACACTGGGACCGTCTCTTCTTGTTGTTGTTGCCGTCGTTGCCTACAATCAAAGCAGGCCCAGAGAGACACACACACACACACACACACCCACTCCAGACCACTTCACTCCTGATTGTCAGATGCATGAATTCCCCGGCCAAACAAGCGGAGAACATCAAAGACAAAGCACGGCTTTCCAGATGCTTACTGTACTGGCTCTCCTTGACAGGGAAGTCTTTGACGGGAACTGCAGAGTCTTTGTCCATGCGCAGAGATATGACTTTCCTCTGCAGGCTGCTCGACTTCCTTACCACGAACGTCTGCACGCAACGGGAGAGAGCACATAGTCAGCGCACAGGCTTTGGGACCCATGAACAACTCTGTCATTCTTTATTGTGTTTTAGAGACTCCGGGGGGTTTAATGGAAGATTCTCAACATGTCTTCTTCCTCTATGAGGACGACTGACAAAGTTTTATGACTGGATTTGTATAAGGCCAGATCATCCATACAACAGAAACTAAGCATTCCCATTATTAATCTATACCTAATAACCCTTTATTATTTCCTTTTACTTCATCCTAGTATCTCTATACCACGTTGTTGATGTGCTCTTTCTATCTTACATCACTGAGCTGGTGGGACAGGAATTCCCCTGACGAAACTTCCTTGATCAGTTAGTGAAGTTTCTATCCAACTATTGCAGACGTGCACGTACATCAATCCAACCATAAGTAGAAACACATGGTTGTGAATACATCTAAGGAGAAAAAGTCAAGCAATCCCTCTTGTCTTTTGCAACAATCATGCATATTATGGTGCTTAAATGAGTTCTTCATAAAATATTCATTCATTCAGTCAGTTTGCGGCCATCCAAAGCCTTGCTTGCATTCATCTCCCAGGAAGTTTCATGCATTGCCTGAATCACCCTCAATCCAGAATTTTCTGACATGTCCCCATCTTGTTTTGGACGTGACCTAAGACATGTGTCATCAAACAGTCTGTGACTGCCAGATGTTGCAAGATGGAGCAAAACGCTCCTTTCTGCCGAGATCCTCCATGTCTCTATGTCAAGACCCTGTACAGGAAAGTTTGTGCGGTTGTGCATCACTGATCTCATTGTCATCCCTCACCCCGGCAGGTTGGCTCTGCAGTATGCGTGTGGCGTCCTGGTGGCTGAGGCCCAGCTGCAGCCACACGGCGTGTGTGTGGACCAGCCTCTCCAGGACAGTCAGCCTCCGGTGGAGGGAGTCGTAGCCTGAATCCCTGGCTCCGGCCATCCCAGCACTGATCCCAGCACAGGATGAGGCCTGCTGGAAGAGCTCTCCCACCTCCTCACCCAACCTGAAAACACCATCACACACATGGGAATTCAATCGCAACGGCTACGTTTCACAAGTATTGTGTGGTGTGCATATGGCGGGTTTTCCAAGCACCGCATAAAGGAAGTGACAGAGCGGACCTGGAGATAACACTATGGGAAGAAAGCAGAAAAACAGAGACCAGTCCTGCCTCATTTTAGCCGATACCTCCATGCAGAAAATGGAGGGAAACTGAGAAAAAAATAGAAAATCAGAGTATGAAAAGAGGCTGTTGTCCCAGCGTGGGCAACCAACAGTAACTGCACAGGTAGGTCATAGTAAATGAATGAGCCCTCACACCCAGGACACACTGACACGATTGTGGAGAACTGATGACGACCGTCTGTGACGACACTTCAAGTCCACTTCTGTCAGAGCGAAAGGTTTCATCTTAACACCCCACGCTGGTCTATGGCTGGCGGCCAACTTGAGGAGGGCCTGGAGTACATTCAGTCGATTCCTGTCCACGCCAACAGCGCTGCATTCATCATTATGAAAGAGGAACCCGAACGTGGCGGAAACGTGGCCCTCCAAGACTGCATATGGGAGCCGCGCGTATGTTTGCTCTGGCACCGTTTTCATAACGCGCCTCGCCTACTCACTACTGACTGGTAGTCACTTACGTGTGAGTAATGAGTCCCAAATAGCAGCCTCAGAGAGAAGAGGAAGTGAAAAACACGGAGAAGCTACGAAATAATGGATATGCCACCGCAGCGACGCGCGGCGGACCGACGTGATGGCTTGGCGGTCACCGGTCACGGTCTCACACTCACAGGCCGGTGGGATGGAGACCCACAGGCACTGGCTTCGTTCTCACATCTGCCCAGCAGCCCGAGCGACCTCCTCAATGACTACCAGACACTCAGAGAACTCCATCTCCAGCCACAAACAAAGGAACCGTTTCTTCCTGCCTCTCCGCTAATCCGGCCGGACAGTTGGAGACCATAATTGGTGTGTCTTGTTTACACCACGGTCGAAAGGTGTGCTGGGGGAAAAAAAGAAAAAATAAACAAACTGCACCATTTCACAATCCACGCCCACAGGTTTGTCATTTTTTTTAGCCTCATGCCACAGAGCTGGAGCTTTGTTCTGAAAAGTAGCTTTGCAACTAACAACAATCGTCAGACGATTGACTTAAGCTACAACTCTTACAAACATGTCAGATTTAGCTTTCGTGCATTCGAGGAGCTTTCGAGTTGCAATTTGATTTAATGTCACTAGAATTCGGAGGCGATTGTCTCCTGATGATGTGCCGATAAACGAGCTCACATCTTGGCTACCTCACTGCCGCATATTTCTAGTTTTCTGATCATGTTCCATGTCGGAGGGTGCGGTTTCCTCCTCTCTTTGAACTTTCACCTGATGCCAAGGGGCATGGGAAAGGTGTGTTCGACCTGAAGAGCACCTGATGCATCATGGAGAGCGATAGGAGGATGCATGTGAATAGAGTGCATAGATAAAGGCAGTTAAATGGTGCTCCCTGTGCTCTTAGCTGTCAGCTCGGCTCACCTGGGAGAGTGTGATCCCGACAGCCTGCACCCTGAGCCGGCCGAGGACCACAGCTTTGGGGGATTGTTAACGCTGAGGACAACTAAAGCTGGCTCAGCAGCTTCTGAAGAACAAAGGGCTGAGGGAGGAGGAACCGTCCCTTTCAACAAGTCTCATCCAATGGCAAAAGCAAACACTATTTACTCAACTAATAAAATGTAATTGTCATTTCAAAAACAAGTCAACCCGAGCATTTAAAAAAATTGAGTATTTTGTGTTTCTTTTATTGCTTTGAGGCGTGAACAAAGACAAACTTCACGACTTTAACATTTCACAAAATTGTTCCAACATTTTATAGGCCAAACAACTAATCGAGAATCAATAGATTAACCGACTACGAAAGCAACCCGTTGGCACATGCCTGTCCCCTGCTGCTCGTCTCACTTCCTCTACACGTACGGGGACTTTCTGAATACTCCAGAACTGTCCTGGGGAAGCATTCCTACACAGGTGTGCTATTAATACAATGACACTTCACACTGGGTGCAGGACCCACATCTGTTTGTTTGTTTGTTTGTCTGTCTTTCGTGGCTTACGTCAGGTCTCAATGATTTTAACAACTGAGTTTCCTGATAAGCTCGGGTGCAGGAAACCAGGTGATGGACAGGGTGGTTCCCCTGGCAGGTGAAAAGGTGCAGTAGAGGTGTGTATTGGGATGTCTGATCTGGGCAAATACTGCTCATAGGATCAGACTTAGAAAGCTGTGGAAGCTGCCTGTATTCATCTGTCTTCAGATGCTCATGCTTTTAAATATCGGAGGATGAAGCAGGTAAGATAATGGACGGATGGGTGGATGGATGGATGGATGGATGGATGGATGGATGGATGGATGGATAGATGGATGGATGGATTGTTGCTGTTGCAGACAGATCTGCAACTCACCCAAAGTGTGGATCGGTGCTGTGGTCTCCTTCTACAGGGTTACTCTTCTTCCCCATCTCCTTCTTCAGTGTGCCAATTTCACAGGCAAATGACTCGATCAGCTGTGTGAAGACACACCAGTGTTTGTTAGTAGGAGAAAGAACCAGCAGAAAGGTCAGTTATGGGCAAAAAGGATAAGGTGAACAACCCAAAGATCAATCAGATCTATAACTACACAGTTATATATACTTATAACCTTAAATACCACTTAGTATTGGCTCCCATTATACTTTATTATAACCCCACCCATTTGATTTCATCATTTCACAACTGTCTATCATGTGACTGTGTTAAAGAAGCACAAACGACTAGTTTTCATCTACTTTAGTCTTGGTTTACAAGACTCTTGAACTCGCCCTGTTACACCATTCTAAAATAGATACCATACCAAAATAGACCATCACAAAATAATCACATTTTTTCATCCTATTTAGTTTTGTGGATGTACATAGTTGCATGTCTGTAGCTGACTGTTAATGCCGGACTAGACCGGACCACAGCGATTACTTCAATATCAACGCCAGAAAAAACAAAGACACAGATACACACAGACACACATATAAATACAGAGTATATCTGAGTGTCTGTGTGTGCTATGTGACCTCCAGTAGATACTGTGGATTTGTTAAAATGACTCAACGCTTTCTACATGATGTCACCCGTCACTCATCTGCTGCGCACTGTGAAATGCAATGTTCGTCTTCTCTGCACAGCTGCTTCACGTGTTGTCAAGCTGCGCTGACTCAGGTCCTTCACTTCCCTTTACTCCTCCAGAGTCTTTGAGCAAGCTTTTACATGTATATATATATATATATGTAAAAAAAACCTCCCCAAAACTAAGTTTGACCCCGACAAGACAACAAACACAGACACACTCTCTCAGTCTAATATCAGCGATCATATAGTTGATATATACTCTAGTTAGTTGCTATAAACTTGTCTTTATAACCTGGTCACTGTTACTGAATTTTTCTGACGTGAAACAGATAAACCAGTGACTGAGAGGTTAACAGCTGATAGTTTCTGAGCCGCACAACGACCATGATGTATCTGACATGTTTCAGTGCCCACCTCTCACTTTTGTTTCATGGGAATACTGTAAGCACTTCTCTTTCTGGGTGACACTGGTGGCGTCTGTCTCATTTCCCAGTTCTCCATCTTCGTTGTGCAATGTTTCCTGTCCATCTACATGACACCATCTGCCTCGGCCGAGCGGGGAAACGATCGACTCAGATATGTTATCGGAAACTCACCTCAACCCGTTTTTCTTTCCATTTCATTATTGCCACGTGTGAGTTCACGTCTGGTCCACGGCCTGAACCCTTCACCTTTATTGCTCTTTTCATGATGGAGTGGCAGAGAGGCGCTACGTAGTGACTGACTCTCCGCTCTGGCGTTTTGAGCAGAGCTAGACCAGAGAGTTTCCAACTATAACCTCAGTGATGCTGTTTTAACCTGTTTAGCCTTCAGGGTTTGCACGCCTCTCGTATCTTTACATACCTTGAAGAAGCTGCCCTTCCTCTCCTGCTTGCAGGATTGGCCGCTGGTGGTGGTGGGCATGTTGTCTGTGGAGCCTTCCTGCGTGCGTGTGTGTGGTGTGATGAACGGCTGCAGGAAAGAGGACATGCAAGTCACACGTGGAAAGAAAAACAAAACACATGTGTCTGTATGTGAAGTGACACAGGCATGACCACTGCTCTCTGATCTCAGCTTCTTCCATGGGAGTATATTCCGCTTTTTTTAAGTCCTTTAACGGACTAAACGAAGCCTGGACTAAACAAAGTATCCATGACTTTATGTTGGCTAGGCTAGAGTGGTAGAAATGGCAATATATGTCACCAGACAAATGAAAATTGTATAGACAAGACTTATTAGTTGTCAGCATTAACAGATAATTAGCAGTAACCAGTTCATGCAGTCTCCGCTGTTGCTGGGAATTCTTGAACTGTGACTCAGGTTTGATGCAGACAACAGAGCGAGTACGAATCGGTCCCAACGCTGAGCACTAAGCACATTAGCAGATTTCTGAGGAGATTGAAAAACCAGGGTCTTGGCCGGTACCACGAAAAATACAGGGCTGGGGGGGGTGGGGGGGATCTGACGGAAGACGATATGATGTGAGAGGGTAAGGTTAGAGAAAGGTAAGGTTACACCCCGGGAAAGCTGCTTTTGCCTGGCAGCAACTTTTGAACAGAAGCCTAATTACCACACAAACAACACTTGACACACCGGTCTGTGAGATGGACCGACACGGGGACTAAAGCCAGCTCAGTCTGGAGTCAGAGCACCACAACAGACGAGAGGGAGATTTCTCCAGCCCGTTGAAACGTCTGCTCATACATGAACAGTGGCTCCAGGCTATGAGAGCTTATGACATAATTATAGCTAATTCCTAGATTTCCAGCAAGAACACCAAAGCATATCTGGGACATTGTATTCCTGACAATGGCGCTGCTGGCTTTCACAAAAGGAAGCCTCCTCATTTTGTCTCGGACGGGAAATTCAACATGGTTCGGTTGGAGATCTTATGCAATAGTGTCTTTGAAGTTTCGCCTGCTTTGATTTCACTACAAATCACCAAGCACACACAATAACAGCATTGATAATGAACACATCTGTCATTAAATGAGCCGATCTGCACCGGATAAAGATTAAATACGCACCATTTTATAACAATAACAAAGTACTTATACGTAACTCCATGTGTATAACTAAGACTATTCATTTGAGTGGAACCACTCCAAATATATGTATACACACTGGTGCTCTCTCCTGTTGTAGTGAAGTACGCGTTTGTGTGGATGACACTGTTGAGACACTTCCAGCTATTCTCAGCTGTCTGAACTCTGCCCAGCTGGTCCACACAGGCACACACGCACGCACACACAATAGGTCCTGCATACAGTACATGCATTCCTGCGAGCCATCAAATATTACATGGAAATTCTTGACTTGACTTGTGCTGACACAGCTTTAGACACCGCACACAGTATGTAACATGCAGCAGCTGTGTGTTTGTTATTAAACTTGTGTGAAGTTTATTTCAAAGTCAAGATTACAAAACAAACAAGATAACCTCAGCAAGCAGGTGGGCTCTACACCACATACAAACACACATTGATATAAATACATATAAATAGATAAATGTATACATACACTACACACATTTAGATATTAGATGTTGTATATATTTTCTTATTTTTAAATATTACTACCATTAACGGTGCTATTTGCATTCCATTAATGCTTTACATGTTGTTGATACTACTACCACTACTATTATTTGTTTACTGTGACGATTCTTGAGAGTTGTTGTGCAATCTTGAGATGTCTTTCGAGTGTCTTTGGCTACTGGACGCTATCATTTCTCTTCAGGGATGAATAAAGCACTTATCTTACATGTGCATACATACACACACACACACACGCACGTATAAAGCTCAACATGAAAACATTATCAAAACATAATGTTTGCGTTTCACGATCCAGCAGGAGCTGGACTGCTCTCAAACTTGGATGAAGTTCAACTTTCCCAGCGCTTTGCGGTGTTTATCCCTCCGCTTCCCAGCTGGACGTGTGCACACACTGCAGCGAGTCTGAGCCAGTAAATCTGACTGGGATCCGGTGACAAACACACTCTCCTTTTGAAGACAAACGCAGTGTTTGGAGAGCTCTGACGTGGGACAACAGGTGGCAGACACTGGTACAACAGGATTCCTTCTCACATTATGCTGCCTTGTTCCCGGCCATAGTGGCCCGGTTGCTGGGATTTCCTCTACCTTCAGATCCCAACAGACACAGAAAGAAGCAGAGCACCCCCAAACAACAACTTTGTGGGACTTACCTATGACGGCTTCAGTCAGTGCGCTTAAAGAGGACTCTTTCTTCTCCCCCCAGCTGCTGCAAATGTAAATATCATGATATCTCCGTGTTTGGTAACTTCCACCGCGGACACATGTGAGAGTTAATGCGTGTTGGTGAAGTTTCCTTTGAGGAAAACAAGTGGGCAGAGAGCGTCTACCCCCGCCGCCTCCATGGTCTCCACACAGTTGCTCCTTTCTCCTCCTCCTCCTCCTCCTCCTTCACTGTGGACGATCCTGGGACCAGCTTCCGCCATCACCCCTTTCAAAATAAAACGCGCCAGGACACGATCAAAGAGGACAAAAAGACAAGTTACAGAGGTTTACTCCTAAAAATAACACTCGTCTCCATCCTCATAATAATAACAGTAACAACAACAACAACAATAATAACAATGATCGTGATACTACTACTACTACTACTAATAATAATAATAATAATAACAATAAACAGCTTAATGTAATGAGAACCTTTCATACAAGACTAGAGAATATAACAATTAATCGATTAAACTTTATCTGTATAGCACTTTTCGTACAGATTTACACAATAAAAATAGCAATTAAATAGTACCCTTTCCTCACACATAGATTCACAGATGTGCACAGATGTATTTTTGGACATATAGACATATATATCGAGAAATAAGAACAGTGAGGAAACACTATTTTATACTCAGGAATAAGATAAATACAAGCAGCAACTAAAATTGAATAAAAGAGTAAGAGTATTCATAATTGAAAATAGAGCTAACAACAAATATGAATATATATAAACATATGTCCACTGTTTTTCCTCTGATGTTAAAAAAATATTTAATTAATTACGTTAAAACATTAGCAAAATACAGTCTACTATTAAAATGTATTTTGCTAATGTTTGTAGCATGTTTTCGGCAAGACAGGAAAAAAAACATTTCACGTTTTCAAGATTTGGAGACAACAGACAATGCAAATGCAGAAACAACGACAAAATGGGGCTGTATCAACCAACCCCATTCAGTGATGACACCTACAGTATGTGACCTCCTAGAGCAGGAAGGTAAAAGCTGCACGTCCAGTGCCACAGTCAGATGAGTGAGTCACTGCAGGAGGTTGCAAACATGTCAGGTATGCGAGGGGCAAAAAGGATGAAAAATTCATTCAATTCATGCGGGTCACACACAGGTGGACCTGAGCTTTCACTTTTCATCCAAGAAGCTTTGTCTTTTTGTGAAGTTTCTCTACATTTGCAGCGGAAGTGGAGTTGCTTTGCCGCCGTGCATCCAGTGACTTTTGACGATTCACACGCTGCATTTTAACTCAGTCGACCTGCTGCAAGGTCTGCGATTCCATGCCTTTATTTTAAAAGGTAAAACGACACTCTTTCCAGAAGTCTCTCTTCCTCTTCTTCCAGTTGGCCGCTTGATGCCTCTGGCCCTTTCCCCAATAGGAACAAAAACAAACTATTAACAATCACATCACGTGTCTCTGCTGAGAAAATGTTATAGCTCCCCATACAGAACTTGAAGCTTTACCTCCACCTCAAAGCAATGCTGCACTGACTTGCTTACGAGGAAAACATAATCGTGTGCATTTCTCAGAGTAAATAAAAGCACATTCTGCCACCATATCAACCAGCCGACATGCTGACACAAAGCTGTCACATCAAAACCAATGTGTTTGTATTTGGTTGCCTCTTAAAAATCGTCAACAAATCAAATTGTTACAGTATTTTAAATGTTTGGTCAGTGCAGCTTTAACTTGTCTACCTTAGGAGTAACATGTATTTCTAAAATAAATAGCCAGGTAGCAGGAAAGTGAATTGAAGAAGTTGATTGTGTGAAATAAGGGTTACAAGTCGCAGTTATTCTGCGTTCAGTGCGTGTATGGAGACTTCTGAATGACAAAAGGCTACCGTGGAATGATAGGTGTGTCTACACATAAATTAAATTCGACTCTATAATGCAGCCTCATTGTTTTTAAAGTATGTTTGAGTCGAGGAGTCACACCCTCTCATTAAACCTCACAAATCATCATCACACCGTCTGTGGCCTGATGCTGTCAGTGTCAAACAAAGTCATCAGAACAATGAGGCTGTGGCATCAGTGCCACAGACACTACACATAAAAGCACCTGTGACAAGCTCCTGGGACAGTCTGTGACATATCTAGTATTCCACAATGGCAAACAATTATGAGGTCATTCAAGTCAAAATACTTATTTACCATAGGTAAGAGCCATCATCTTCACATTTCTCTAGCTCTTTGCTTGATAAACGTTATTTATCCTCTCAAACTTAACACAGTGATGAGTATTTAAGGAGAGACAACCAAATCAGGGTAGATGCAGGATTTTCTTTTAAGATAATCAGCTGCAGTTTGAACTCCGGACTCAGTAAAGTTCATAGATTAAATGAAAGGCAAGTTTCATTAGAATATACCAAAATAATCTGGCATCAATTCAGCTATTACACTCCAATGTGTTATGTCATATTTCCATACAGAAAGCATGGAGATATTTTGCATTTCTTTTAATATCATAAATAAAACTGCGCAGGTTGGGCTTTGAACCTAGACCACTGCAGGCGAGTGTGAGCCTGTACGATCTGTTTGAATGCTACAGGACTCCATCAAGAGCCTGAAATTTAACGGTTCCTAATTTGTGCTGAATGTGGTTCGTTTCATGCCAGGAGGAAGGCCTTTGCTCACAGGTTTATCATCGGCTGTAGGCCAAGAACCGAGACCAAGATCAAGAGTGTACTTATTCCCTTACCACGCCATAAAAAGGGGTTAGCTTTATTGAAACACCATAACATAAAAAAAGACAAGAAAAATCCATACAAAGTTGACATGAAGAACGGTAGGAATAACAGTGACAGAGTTGACACAAACAGATATACATATAGACAGACAGGTGATTAGGTGGCTGTCTTTTTCTTCCGGAGGGGAGACTGCACGTTCCACTGCCTGCGACCAGGAGCTCTGCAACAGGGAGCTCAGTTATAAACCACACTGGAAGCACAGAAACATCTTCCTGCATGACAGTGAAAAAGCTGGGAAATCTACTACCAAAGAGGCTCAACCGATTGGCTTATTTTGCATTAACAGATGCTCTTTGAGACTCTTTTCACCCTCTGCTTAGATGACGCTGTCACTGTACATTCTGCAGGCATGCAGGAGTGAAAAACGAGGAGAGAGGAGCACCTACCGTTGTTCATTTGACCGCACGTGAAGGAGACTGGTCTCATCAACGAAGCCTGTGAAAACACAGCAGTGAGCAGTGATCGTAAGGCCCCGTGTCAATGAATTGAGAGGACGCTCTCCTCGTGTCTGAGCATCAGATTATCACCGAGATGGTCCCAGTGAGAGGCCAAAGCTGCTTACTCGCTCCACTGTTGATCGCGCTGAGTCCCTCTTCGAACGTGACGTTCTCGATTAACTCTGGAGTGAGGGAGAGGAGCACAGTTTGAGGACAGTTTGATATACGACATCAGACCTATGTCTTAAGGTTCGGGGGGGGACATGGACTTTTACCTTTTGGTGTGCTGATGGCTCTGTTATCCACACAACCTGAAAGCAGCTCTATGAAACAAAATGAAACAGCAGAGGGTTGAGAATACTTATTGTGTCTATTAAATAATAACCAGAATAATAGCAGATAGAAGCTGATTTCCAAGGTCTTGGCCTCGTGGCTTTCAACATGTGTCTCCTCTGACCACAGAAGCCCCTTCAGCATTTTGCAGTAAGTCCCCACGCTCAGCTTCAAGTCGAGTGTTGTACCTGTTTTGTTCAGGTAGAACGACTTGGACCTGGCACCCTCCAGCTTCCTGGATCTGCACGCCCGGCTGACGAGGGAAACGCACACAAACACACGTTTGTTTGCACGTTGTTCTTACAAAAAACCAAAACTCCGAACTCAGTTAAATAACGTAAAACACTCATGGTCTGGGGCACCACCTGCCTGCGTCTGTCCGTCTTAAACCGGAGTAAATGAGTGAGTTTGCACACTGTGCACAGCAGGTGCTGCTTATGTGACACAGCGTTACCGGACCCTGCAGTGATGAGACCTACCTGTCGCTCTGCACCACTCTGGCAGACGCAGGCTGCGAGTTCTGCTGTGGGGTGGTGAAGCTGAGCAGCTGAGACCTGCGTCTGGCCGGAGAGCCCTGGGCTGGCACCTGAGGAGAGGGCGGACTCTCAGTGACGGCTTCATTTTCCCCAAGGGGATGATACATGAGTGAAGATATACGTCTCTGTCGCTCTCTGACCTCTGCAGCCGGAGGCCTGGCCTCTCCCGTCACGGTGCAGTTGTCCATCTGCTCCTCCAGCTCTCTCTCCCTCTCAGCCGACTTCAGGGCAAACTCCAGTTCAGCCGCCAGCTGCTCGTCCCCGGAGAAGAACTCCTTCACCTCGTTGCGGTAGTCCTGCATGGTCACCTGGGGGAAGCAACAGCGCAACAGCGTCATACCTAATGCACACATGACTGCAGGGTCATCAAAGGGAAGAAGAGTGGAGAGAAACTGGCCTGGATTTTACGATATGTTCTGAAAGGACTGCACATGTACGTGTGTGATGGACTGTTTTTTTTGTTTTATTTTGTAAGACCAATTGGAAACGTGGATACGGTCACAAAATGAGACCACTACATATACCAAACATTTGCTTTGCTCTATTTACCGTCCACCTCGTTCCCTCTGCTGTTTCAGAGAGCTGGTGGATCATATGAGATCAGTTTGTCATGAAGGAGCACCTCTCACCTGGAGGTAGACCATGAGGTCTCTGAGGACTGGGGAGCGCTTCTGCTCGAGCAAGCTCTTCAAGCCGATGATGACAGGGACGGTGTTCTCGATGAAGGCTTTCTTCTGGACCTGTGGATCACAACAGGAGGTCAGGAGCCGCTTCCCTGGACAAGCCACTGGCTGTTCTCCTGGTCCTCAACTCCTGGGTGGACGTTTTTCACCTGTGACACCACTTTGTTCCGTGCAACCTGCATCACTGCCTTGGCCATGGTGGCCATGTTCTCCTCCTCTGGCTCCTCTCCCGTCGCGCCTCCTGCCGCGTTAGACATGACCTGCAGCTTCATCTCCTTCAGACTCAAGATTTTGAAGGTCTCGGACAGAATCTCGGAGCCATCGGCATCAAGGGGCAGCTCCTCGTCCGCAAAGCATGCTAGGACAGGCAAGGGACCAGGGGCGAGGTGTTCAAATCAATACAGCTCAAGGTCCTCAAAGTCCTGCCACTTTTTAACTATGGCGTCACATCTCAGCCCAGTCACACGCTCACCCAAGACGTTCTGGTTGATCCTGTTGGTGATGTCAAAGCGCTGAGTGTCTGTGAAGTTTTCCAGCAGGAAGCGGTAGATCCGGAAGCGCCTCTCGCGGTTCTGAGCTCCTTTCAGGGAGAACCTTTCCTTTTCCCTGCACGGGTTGGAAACAAACAGGTATGCAGCCACAAACTGACATAGAAATTGACTCAACTGAATGAATAATGAGTTGTCACAGAGAGACAGACGGGTCTCCAGTCCATCACAGGATACACACACAGCTCACTCTCACACAGGGAAGTCTACAGTCTCCATTTGGCTTCATTCATGGACGTGTTTAGGTTGGGAACACGCACACCGCTCACAGAGAGCCCATGACCTGACCCCGGAGTTGAACACAGGCCCTTCTTGCTGTGAGCTGTCAGCGCTAATGTCAGGCCTGCCGTCCTCACTTAGACTATTTTTACAGATAGGTCCAAGCAACTGATTAAGAGCCTCCTCACATGGTGTGACAACACACAGTGAGATGGTGGTGGTGGTGGACGACCGGACAGAGATGAGGGGGTGATGTCTTCAGGGTACGCGTTCGCCCCAGCTGCTCACCTCTCGCTCTGAGGGAACTTGTTGTAGGTCTTGTGCTGGTTGTAGGAGTTGAAGTGGAAGATGCACTCGATGAAGTGCTGGCTGAACATCTCTGGGTTCTTCTTCAGCAGCAGGTGGAGCAGGCAGTATTCACACAGGCTGAGACACACAGGAGAGCCAGGGGAGACTCAGGTGCTGCAGCACACAGGACTATGCCGCGTGAGGACATCACAGTGTGTACTGGTCCTACTGGTACACTGTCACTGGTGTGACTTACCTGGCGATTTCAGGGACCGAGTCAACAAGGGCCACCATGAAGCGGAAGAAGAGGGAGCCCTTCCATTTCACAAATTCCTCCTGGAGAGAGAGACAGAGAGTTAGTCCAAAAGCCGAATCAAGATAAAGACATTGTGCATGGACGTGAAGACATCCAAACCTGTTTGTGCCATGTTTAGCAAACATTATGAGGTTATGGGAATCCAAGTGTTGTGTTGTTCACGGTAAAGGCTGATTCTCACTGTGTAAACCGTTCTCACCTGGAGCAGGTTGGTCAGCATGATCAGAGACTGCTTCCTGATGACGGCCTCGGGGTCCCGCAGGCAGGCGGAGATGTTGGGGATGTAGTGATCCACGATGTTTGTGTAGCGCACGCACAGGTCGCACATGATCACCACCACGTTGTTGCGCACAGCGACCTCGGTGCCCACCTCCAGCTCCCTGGCAAACACCGGCATGTGCTTCTGGGCGAGCTCCTCAAGCTGCAGACACAGCTTCCCTGCAGCACACACACACACACACACACACACACACACACACACACACACACACACACACACACACACACACACACACACATACACACACGGAGCATGTTCCATATCATCCGGCCCAGACTTGTTTTAGCTGAAAGAGCAGGCGGACAAAATCTGAGAGAGGAGGCCCACCCAGAGTGATGACTCCGTGCGCTCGGACTTTGGTGGGCAGAGAGTTGGTTTTGAACTGGGACAGAGGCAGCGAGGCGGGCAGCTCCTCGCACTCTGTGAGAGGTGCACACAAAGATTTTACATGTGAGTAAGGCCGCCCGGACAGCACGCAGGTTGTTCTCATAAGCATGTTGAACAACAGCTAAACTGTTCTAATCAGACCACTCTCCTCAAACCTCTGAAAGCCATTCCCAGATGTGTCTGGTCCATCTCCCTACCTGCCAGCTTTACGGAGTGTGTGGTGAGCACAGACTCCACCAGCAGCACCGTCCTCTTGCTGACCATGGCGGGACAGTGGAGCGAGGCCGCACCCAGAGTGTGAAGGTGCTTCACCTGAGAGAGAGAGTCTGAATTACAAAAAATCCAAACAAGAGGTCGAGACAAAGATGAGATGGAGATTAACATGCATGGGGAACAGAGAGTTGGCTCACCATCAGCTCCTCATTGAGGTTGTGGACCCCTGACTCACTCAGGATGACACCAGCTAGATAAGCCTCACTGATGGACACCAACTCTCCACAGTACTGGTTCAGAGAAGCCTGACAGAAACAAACACATAGGAGCTGGTCAGAAAGCTATCCTGATAAGCCGAGACTCGTTATCCACACACACCAATCATTCTTGCACTAACACCTAGGGACAGCGTCTCAAACTGACCTAAACAAGCATGTTTTTGGACCGTGTGAGGAAACCAGAGTACCCTATTTAGAAGCATACATTTGTATATTGATGATATATACAAAAGAGGCTCAACCTGAGTCTGTTTGATGTCTTCACTGCAGACAAATTGATAGAGGGTCTCGATGGCAGCCGAGATCACGTTCAGAGACAAAGTAAAGGTCTTCAACCTGAACATCAGATCGCCTGAACAGAGGCAGAGGCAGAAATGAAAACAAACCCCTCAGTCCGATCACTTTCCAGTCACGGCACCCTGCAGGCACTTACTGACTACTCTGTCCTTGGTATCTTCGTTCAGATGTTTGGCGATGTCCCCCATCACAGACAGGATGTGACAGCAGGTTGTCACGGAAACTTCCTTCGATCTGAGAATGAAAATAAATGAAACCAGTGTCATTCAGGCGTCGCTGTCATCTTGGCCTCGGTCTCAAGTGTTTCTTAGTGTGTGTCTCTTACGTGAGCATGTTGTCCCAGGCATCCAGGACGTTGCTGTACGGGAATGTGGGGGCCGAGGCGGCGACCTTGGAGAGGAGGAGCCAGGCCGCAGCAGCGTGCTCCGCCTCAGTGTGTGAGATCAGATTGGTGACGAACGTGGGCGTGAACTTCTTCTGCTTGGACCAGATGGTGAAGACCCGGCTGAAATATCGGCTGAGGAGCAAATGCAACACAGTCAGCCACAGCAGGGACGGGTACATATGGCAGATACATCAATAAAGATACTGAGTGCGTCTTGAGTGAACCGAGGGGACACTGGGTGAAAGTGTGGCAGCTCCAACCTGAGGTGATGGCACTCGTTACAGAGCAGGCCCAGCAGGTCCCAGGTCAGCCTCTGGGTGACGCTCATGTGGCGGCTGGCAGAGTACGACTTGACCTGGCTGAACAGCACCTCGTCCAGAGCCTCCAGGGCCTTGTCCTGCACCGAGCTCTCACAGTCCAGCACCGCAGGCAGCACCCCCTCCAGCCAGGCTTTCTGCACCACAACGCACTCCGGTTGCACCTGAATAAAGAAAGGAAGAGCTCGAAAACATTCTTGCTGTCGTTTTGTTCAAAACATTTTGTTTGACTGTGTCCCACGCTCACAGAGAGCAGTTCTCCAACACACTGCAGGGCCTTCTTCTTCACAGACACGGCGGGGTCTCTACAGCGCTCAGACAGTGTGGCCAAGGTCTCCCAGTTCATAGGGATCACCTTGTACTTCAGGAGACTCATCAGTGCCTGAGGAGAAACATCAGAGCCAGGATGGGCCAGGGTGAACAATATAACACTACTGTGCTCACTGGGTGTATTAAAATGTGCATACCACCCACAAAACAATATGTAAACTGAACCCTAAACATCTCTAGCACGGAAAGAAACGGATCTTGTTATGTGTGATCTCATATTACATAGAACAGGTATGTATGTGTGTGTGTGTTATACGTGTATGTGAACATATGAAGTAAAACTGCTCCCAGTACCTGCAACGCTGATTTCCTCACATTGGCCTTCGAATCTTCGACCCGCTGTAGAAGAAGAGCCAGGTTCTCTTTTGCTAGATCAAAAAGACAATAATTACTGACCTCAATTCTTTCCATTCTAAAGCCCAAATGTGTACTAGCTAGTAGAAGATAACTTAAACTTATTTGCTAGGCTCAGAAACCCTGCTATTAAAACATCGTCACAGTAACTGTCAGTAAATCATTGGGTCGGGTTAATTAACTCATTCATTAACGCCTGTGCAAACAGTGCTTGGGGATCCTTTGAGAAAATAGCTGTGCAACATGAAAACAACTGCTCGGGTGCTGAGGTGGACCTGTCTCACCATCACAGGGGGAGTGATTGGTGGTGCACAACTCGACCGTCTTGAAAGGCAGGGTGCAGTAGGTTTTAGTCTGATGGCTGCTCAGACTCCCTGAAATGGAAAATGATTTGGATTAAAGAGAAACAAAAACACAATACACATTTCTAAAGCTAACATTTACAACAGGCACTGATAGAATTGCATCTAGAGCACAGTCAAGTATAATAACTATCACTGAGCGCTTGATGGGGCTGTTATCAGTTTCCTTTATTTCTAGCCCTGCAAAGGAGTGACCAGAGAAACTACTTCATCCTCTTCTTAAAAGTCACCTGTAACTCCACCACGTGGACCTGATTAAAGTAATGATAATGACTAACACAGGAAGTAACTATACAGTAAGACTGCAGGTGCATACTTTTAAGTCAAGGTTATGCAAGGCTGCATAGGACGGTCTCTAAACATCAGTTTATCCTGGTGCAACTCAGCCACTCCATCCCTGCAGGTACGATGGTAAAAAATGAATGCATTAATAATGAATAGTGATTACCTTGTGTGTTATCATTCTCCAGCACTGTCTGGGTTTCAGCTAAATAAAGAGAATACGTGAGTTAGATATACACAGTCACAAACTATTGTATATGTGTATCTAGGAGAGTTAGCTCACTGGCAGAGAAGAGGTTGTGGACGGCCTGGGTGACGTTGGGCGAAGGCAGCTCCAGGCAGTTGGCGAGGCAGGCCAGAGCGTGGCCCTGGACGGTGGGGGAGGAGTCCATCCGCCGGGCGAACAGCAGACCCTGAATGAGGAACTTGTGCGGCAGGTAGGGGACCAGTTCGGGGTCCTGGCACTCGTCCGGCTGCCTCTCTGGCTCCTCCAGCAGGACCATCACCACGTCCACAGAGAACAGCCTGTGCACCATCTGCAGAAGGCCCGGTTACACTTGAAAACTTATAGAATATTTTTCCTCTTTGTGACATTGTGCTTGAACAATAATGGGAAATATTTCATCATGAAAGAGGGTTATGCATTAAAAATCAGCTCAAACTCTCAAATCTGCATTTGGGATAAAGGAAGGAATGATGCGAGGTGTTTGTAGTGTTCTTTCCACACAGTTTTTTACAGGTGGCGGTTTTACCTTTGCGCTTCTGGAGAAGGTAGACAGCCACTTGACGAAGCGGGCGTACTCCGTACTTTCCATTTCAGACGTCAGCATACCCACGGCCTGGGCCCCGCGGCTCCGGTACTCGCTCTTCTCCACCATCTGAGCAGCCACAGCACAGCTTAGCAAAGCTGACACAAGATGACGAAAGCATCGTGGGAGGTGCGTGTCGGCCGAGTGTTCCATGGAGGACTTGCCTGGACGCAGATGTGCTGCAGGAGGATATGCAGGAACGGCAGCGCCAGGTCCTTCAGCTCCTTCATGAGGTGGCTGTCGTCACAAACACAGAAACACGTGCAAATGCAAACTTTTGTGACGCATCAGTGAGCGAATCATGAAGTATCCGGTGTGGGTCTGGTTTCAAGTTTTACAAAAAAAAGAAGCTGCTCACCAGACAAACTGGATGCCGAGGTTGCGGGTGGAGAGCACCGCCTGGCTGGGAACCAGGACGGTGGGCTTCCTTCTGTTGCCCTTATTCATCATCAGGATCACATAGAGCAGCTGGTGGAAAACCCTGCGCAAGGACTAGACCACAGATGTGAGTTTGGATCAGACGATACGAAAATCATGGCTGCCTGACGACAGCAATCCAAGTTTGTGCTCCCCTTACGTCTTTCTGTTCCCCGTGTTTAGGAGAGCAGAGCAACTGCAGGCCCCACAGGGCCATCTCAGGAACGCTCTTCATCTTTGTGGCATCTCTGTGCATGTGAAACACAAGCGTTAACGCTCACACTCTCAGGATTCGTTCTTCAACAAGACCGAGAAGGAGACTCACTGAATGTTAGCAAGGTTTAGATCTCCCATGACTGGTTCGAAGTACAGCAGCTTGCTGAAGATCTGCAGAGGACAAAGAGACATCAACGCTTACTTGAAGTCACAGCAGTAGAATCTATTTGGGGGGGGGTGATAGAATGAGTACTTACCTGTGTGCAGTTGCAGGCGCTCTGTGGTCTGTCTTTGAGGGAAAACAACTGCAGGAGTCTGAGGAGGCTTTGAACCAAGAGAACCACGGCTTCTCTGATCCTCATCAGGTCCTGGCTAGAGAAGTGGAGCTCCTCTTCCGCCTCCTCATCCTCTCCCTCATCCACATCCATCTAAAGACGAACAAGCATCATCACTTTCAGACACTTTGCTCCAATGGGTATTTTAAAACTAATATAATTCTATTTACGTTTGAGAGTGAGTGATTTCTGATGGAGGACAGTACCTCACTGGAGTCTTTCCGCTGTGGTTTGGAGCGTTTGCCCGATGTCTGAGAACTCTTTGGGTTATCCTTTTTGCGCTTCTTCACAGACTCCTGAGGCCAGCAGTAGGAGGTCAAATTTGTGCACGTGTCCATCAAAACCTCGTGGTAAACTTGATTGACGATGCTCCCTGCAACCAGTAGACAAATGTCCAGTCAAGTCACCAAAAGTCTGGGCAGCACACAATATTTAGCTGTCCAAAGCTTCATTATGTCATCCGGAGACGTCTGTAAAATCTTGTAGATTTAGCAGTCTGGAAAATGCAAAATTTGAATGAAATTACCCCTCATTCCTGAGATTCAAGAAAAAAGCCCTAATGAAGCATGTAGTTACTAAACCCAAACTGTGGCCCCTGGCACACTTGCACTGCAATATGAGATATTTATTATCCTCTTTTCTTCCCCCACTCATCTCACCTGGGACTCCCAGCAGCAGCAGGTAGACCGAGGCGGCGTGCAGACCATTGACTCTCTGTTGGACGTTGGCCCCGTTGGCTTTTCCCGCCAAGACAAAGACGGACAGCGTAGCCACCAGAGTCTTGACCGACACTCCGTTCTCCCCGAGAGTTGCCCACACGCTCTGAAGGTTTCACATCACAGAAAGGTTTACAGTTGCCCAACAATAATTTACATTTTTTAGATCAACAGTAGTGAGGTTTGACAGACGCTTGGGGTTTGTTTACATTGCTTAACATGTTTGTTTATCCATTAATCGATACAAGTGGCTGTTCAAAATCATCATGAGGCACTGAAGTATTGAGACTTATATGCTATTATGATATGATACGCAAAGATTGGCCTACAAAGTTGTATGATGATGGAAAAAATAAGTGAATTATGAATGATTTTAAGCTCATGGAGTAAAACAAACGCTTGTGTTCCCGGATGTCTTTGCGGTAGATCGCTTTTACCTGTGCACCATCTCTGCCTGCAGACTGTTGCTGGTCAGAGGCATGGGCCAGTAAACACTGGTACAGGGTTTGGAAGGCATCGTCTCCACAGGCGGACAGCTCCTCCTCAATGTTGTCATCCAGCGCCTTTTTCTCTGTGAACTCCAAGTCCCACGCCTCATCCACCCAGGCTGAAAATCAAATCAGTTGTCAAGTTAACTGAGGTGTCTGAAAGAGCTAAACAAAAGCGCATGAAATCTGTCTAAACACTGTTTCAGAGGCTTAGAGAGGGCCGCAACAATCTGCATGCAACAATCAGCCCAAAACATCCACTTTACTGTGATAGAAACGACGCTCTGTTATGTTTCTGTCTCTGGAGGTCCTGCACTAAATTTGCTCCTCTTTTCACTCCCTTGTCACCTTAAATAGAATACATGGGTAATGCAGTATCAATCTATCCATGTGTCGGTGGAGATGGCCATAGATCTAGCACTTTGTTTATGTCGCTGACCTCGCCTCTGGTCAAAACATGAGCTGTAAGTTTGTATATCCTGGAGTTGTATTCAACACTTTTTTCGCTGCTGGACAAGGATAACTAGTTCATTTGCAGGTTATTGTAGCTGGAGATGAAGGTTGTTGAATAGCCGTGGCTTGTAGGTCTAAAACGGCTCACTAGTTTCCGTTAGCAGCTAGTTTAACTTCATGTCGGAGAGACCGATAATGTCCCACCTTTTAACTTAACCGCGCTTCAATATGTTATATAGAGCTCTTATATCATGAACAGATAATATATTCTCACCTTGTGGTATTTCGTTTAACTTGAGAAAACGCAGCGCAGATATTAAATCCATCTTGTTTTCAAATAATCCCGCCCGTCGTGTCACTGTGTGCGCATGCGCAGTGCGCACCACAATAGTACTCGTTACCTTTCCTCACCATCTGCGCTCAGTGTCGCCACCTGGTGGTCTGGAGCAGAGGCCGTTCCTCTGGCAGCCCAGCCCGTGGATGTATTATGGCTCAGCCTCATAAGAAACTGGAGAATAATGTTTCTCAACTATAGACTCTATATACCCTGGTCCTTGGGGGACATTGCCCTGCATGTTTTAGATCAGGGATGTCCCTTCCTGTTACTCGTTTGAGTCAGGTGTGTTGGAGCAGTAACGGTCCAAAACATGCAGGACAGGAGCTTTCGAAGACAATGAATGGGCCTCCCTGTTCCTGCTCCAGTAACACACCTGATTGAAATCGACCATCATTCTAACACATGTATGACGTTGGTTCCCTGAAGAACATGGTTGAGAGACACTGCTGTAGAGCATTGCTGACCACAGTTCAACACCACTGCTTCATTAGAAGGTGTGACCCATGGAATACACCCTGGAAAAGTCACCAGTTCATTTCAAGGTCCAAGTCAGAGGTTCCCTGAGGAACATGGTTGAAAGACACTGCTGTAGAGCATTGCTGACCACAGTTCAACAACACTGCTTCATTAGAAGGTGTGACCCATGGAATACACCCTGGAAAAGTCACCAGTTCATTTCAAGGTCCAAGTCAGAGGTTCCCTGAGGAACATGGTTGAAAGACACTGCTGTAGAGCATTGCTGACCACAGTTCAACACCACTGCTTCATTAGAAGGTGTGACACATGGAATACACCCTGGAAAAGTCACCAGTTCATTTCAAGGTCCAAATCAGGTTTAATCTGAAACCTGACCGCTGAACACCTGCTTCAGTAGGGTGACCAGATGGCTTGGATTTGCAGGGACAGCTCCCGATTCGACCGCCCGGTCCCCATTTAAAACTGTCCCCGAAAATGTCCCCGACTTTGAATGGGAGAGAAAAAAGTTGCACAGAGAGAGAGAGTGAGAGACAGAGAGCAATGAGTGATCAGAGCAGAAATATCCGTAGAGAACCTGTAGAGACCGGGTCCAAGGTAGACCGTTTGCTGTCTGGCAATATCATCAACCACTAGACTTTGTGGAATTTTTGCTCCCATTCAATTAAAATGAAAGCCTTCAGTTTCATTCTATAATGGTGTGAGAATAAATTCTATTCAAGTGAATGAAATTCTGGACAATAAAAGCAGTTACTGACCTTCTACTATTGATACTGTACATAGTAAAAACTTTTTCAACCTGTTTGTTTTACAATAAAATGCTCAAAAATCAAATCACAACAAATTTAATATTTCTAATAAAACCTGCAAACAATCCAAATATTAAACCCCTAACTGAAAAGATGCACAATTTCAGTTAAATATACACTTTTATTGTGGCACACAATCAAAGCAGTGAATGAGAATATTAAGAGGAAATGGTATCCAATACATGGTGAGGCAGTGCAGACTACAGTACTTTTACTTCCTTTTTACACCATTGCATGTAAGCTTGGTGTGACATCTATACACATCTATACTAAAGACATTAAAAGTTTAAACGAACCCAGATTTCCAATGACTGGTCGAGACAGAAGGTACAAAATCTGACAAAGTAGAATTTACTCTGCAGTAAGCTAAATGTATATTTTTGATCATATAGCTACACAGATAGATAGATAGACAGACAGACAGACAGACAGACAGACAGAGAGACAGACAGACAGACAGACAGACAGACTTGGCCAAACTAATGCCACTGTCTTTCACCCTGTTTCCATAGCAAGATCAGAGCACAAACAATATCATAATTAACAATATATAATGTGGGCATGTGATCTGGCATTTATCCTAATATGCTCTCATTGACGTAAACAAGAACATAAATTAAACATTCATGAGCAACTAATGTAAACACCATCATGCCATTACTCTCACTCCCAACTACTTGATTTGAGTGAAGTCATTATATTGCTGTCCATGTAAATCTCCCGTCAACTAAGCACATCCATTTCTTTTTCCATCGCCTCTGTGTCATTTTCAAGGTTGTATGTGGCCCATTTGTGCAGCCTGCTGTAAAGGGGCAGGCCATTCCTCTCCCTGTACAGGTAGACGCCAGTCACTCTGTTCCAGTTTTCCATGCAGATGGGACTGGCACTCTGCTGGAACTCATCCAGCTGCTCCCTCCCTTCCTTATCCAGAGCCACGAAGCCGAAGAAACTCTTGACGTTCTCCGCGGCCAGCATGTGAGCGTGAACAGCCGCCGTGCGGTCGAAGAGGGTCTTCTCGTTAGAGTGGTACTCAGACCAGTAGTCCTCTTGTAGGTAGCCAAGAGGAGAGGTACAGCGCTTTATGCACAGCATCAGGAACACCACCAGAGACATCCCAGCCATGATCAGCCAGCCTATCAGCTGAAAGGAAACGGACAGTCATCAAGTCAAAACCATCTCTTTTAGTTTTGTTTTCAAGGATCTTGCCTCTTTTTAAACATTTCAATCACAATTTGCCTTTTGATTTCTGTAACTTTTTAAATGATCAGTTTATGCATTGAATATCCAGATCTGAATATTTCCTCAGATGACTGGAATTTCCAGACCTGATGCACTTGACCATTTTCATTGACAGTTTGTCATTGTAGCGAAATGAGATAATGATATGAGTGTTATATAAGTGATATATGATTTAAGTGTGAGAATTACAAACAGTGATCACGAGTGTTTGTCACAATCATGAGTACGATTGGTAGTGCACCATGTCACAGCTAACACATGATAATTGGATGCTAACAGCTGATTGTTTCCAGTCACGAAATGACATGAACAACAATGAACAATGGATTCAGTCTCCACATGCCCCAGTTTCTTAATTCCAGTCAAGGTTTATTTTTATTTATTCTTTCTGTACATTTGAAGACAAACTGCACTGCAGATTATGACTAAAGACTGAGGATGAAACTGTTGATGACATTTAACACAGTTACAATAAACAAAAATAAACAAAGTCAATAGTTAACCCTCACCTGAGATTCATATTTCAGTTGTCGTTCACTTTCTTTCCAGAAGACTTGTAGCTCTGCGGGAACGCTGTCCTCACAGGGGAATGTTGCCATGACATCTGACCCCTGATCTGAGGGGAAACCCTTCAATGTACTGGGATCAACAAACTCACTGAAGGCACATGTGTATGCCTGGCCCTGCAGCAATGAAATCACCACCCACGTAAGCGGAGCCACCACAGCTCGGCCAAAGATGGTTCCGATGAGCGCAAAGGCTGCAGCTTGGGACAGTTTCCGGCAGTTTCGTATCCGACACTCAGACACTAAGTCCCAGGTGCTCCTGTTCATCATTATTCCCACCAGGAAAAATGCCAGTGCCGGAACACCGATAGCTGCCAGGCCGTAGCGGTAGTTCCTCCCAGGGGAGCAGGGACAATGAAAGGCAAAAACATTGTATGCAGTCTGTCCAGCCACGGTCCCGAGAGCAATCAGACCGTTGAAAATCATCACATCTTTGCTCTTGAAGAAGAGGGAAACAAACTTAAAGTTCTCTGTGATGAGGGCGGCAGCAGCCATGCTTGGATGTCGTGTTTTTGCTCAGAATGAACAATCTCAGCCTCAGAGGAAACTCTGTTTTGAGGCAAGTAAACTTTGGTGTACGTTGGGTGTCAATCAAAATGCGGAATGAAAAAAAGTGGAAAACATTGTTAGAACATTGCTAGAAAAAAAAACCTTAAAAGGTCTGTTTCATCAAAAAGAGAATTTATTCAGTGGAGTATGCAGACTCACGTGCTGGCAGTGTCCTCAGGCAGGACTTGTCTCATGACTCATGAATCATCCTTTAAAATCCATCACTGACGTGAAACACCAAGTTTTCTTTGGAAAAAAGTTCAAAAAATGTAAGTTCAGAACAGCAACGTGAAACACAGGAGACTGAAAAGGCTAGTTCCTTGTGTTGAGAGGGTTGCCTAGCCTGCTTTAGCAGGAACAGCCCCGTAGTTCCCTCCCAGAGGAAGAAAAAAAGCTCAGTATAAGTGAAAACATGTGTCACACAGCACAGAGCAGAACTGGCACCAGGGCGGGGCTCAGTCCAGCAGCTGGGACTCTCTGCAGTTATAGTCACACTGCTGGGCATGCATTCAAGGGATGGGGTGGGGGTGTCAAGTGTCCCCATGTTGTTTCTGGGTTATGTTGCAAACCTTTATAGAAACAGGTGCTATATTTGTTGGTTTTGCATGTTATGCATGTTTTCCACGTTAGTGTGAGAGTGTGAGTGTCATGCAAGAGTATTTCCTTTCTTCACCCCATATGAGCTGGAGAAAGACTCTGCAGATCCCTGGATGGATAAATGGACTATCTCTCTTTACCAGTTGTGACTGGTTTCTGTGAGCTTGGCACATTTGGAAGCATCCTCTTTCCTCCTTTTATCCATCCTTGCGTGTCGTCCTATTGTTGCTCTTACTTCCTGAGGAAACTGTTTAACAGAGACAGCTGACATGGACCCAACCATCTCACGAAGAGGCTGTAGTGTGTCTGACATACTGTATGTTTACTTAAGTGGAACTAACAGGCCCATAACTGAAGCAGCCACAACCAAGCTCTTGAAACCAAAGCTTGAATGTTGTTTATATGGAGGGAAAAATGTGAAAAGTTGCACCCACCTATGTAACGAGAAGTGGTTTGAACAGATGATGAGGATGATGATACGTTTATTTTTGAAGGATAGAACTTCTTGGGCAGCCCCTGAGGGCAGCGTTCCCTGATTTTTCTTTGAAAGTTCGATTGAAAAATGCTCTGCAGGAAGAAGGACTCAGCACAGGGTTAATGTTTAGGATTAAACATAAAGGAGATAGATACGTGTGAAGGAAAGACAAGCAGTCTGTGCTGTGCATGAACGATGGCAGATAGAGCTGATTCATATGAAAATCTGAAGGCGATTTTTTTGACAAAGATTTGGTATCTGGATGAGCAGTTGAGTAGGTAAGTCTACTTATGACTTTTGATCAAACTCTTTTAAACTAAACCAAAAATGAGTTTTATTGCTCTTAGAAGTGTCCAGTAGCTACACATTTAGCTAAAAGCCCTTTTTTGCTCAACCAAAGTCAATTTAAGAGGAATTAACAAGCCATAAAGAGTGTGGGCACTTGGTTTGGTTTCTTGCATATGGATGTTGTGTTGACTGCATTATCAGTAATGCGCTTCATAGCGTTTAGTGACTTTTGTTTAATGGTGAAAAATGTCACTAAATGTCACCATCTCTTTTAGGCTGCATTTATCATCCTGTCACATTAGATCGTAAAATGCACACATCCCTCTTCTTCCTGCAGATATCAGCTCAAATGTGAGAAGCTGGAGGAAACCAACAATGACCTCACCTCTCGGTGCAGTGAGCGGCAGAAGGCCTGGAAAGGCATGATTGACCGCTTTGAGGCCTCCCAAGCTGGAAAAGACAAGGAGAGGGATGAGCTACTGGAGTGGTTGGCCAATGAGAAACAGGCTCTGGCACAGGAAAAACAGGCCCTGGAGCAGCAGCACTTTCAGCAGATGAAGGAGCTTCAAGAGCGGATTCATGAACTTCAGTCTAGGAGCATGAATCAAGGTGAGGTGATGCATATTGTTTATTCAACGGTTTAACACTGGGATTCAAGCCCTCTGTGTGAAACATACTGCAGAAATAATCCCCTTATCTCCTTCTTTACTCTCCTCTCCCTTCAGATGTTAAGTATGAGGAGGAGAAGAGGATGATGATTGAGCTTCGGGAGTTTGAGATAGAGGGGATACCTCTGAAGGAAACGCTGGTCCGAGAGAAGAAGGAGCATGAAATTGCCTTCCAGACCATGTTACAGCAGCTGCAACCGATGAGAGAAATGTGAAGATGTGGATGGGAGTCAAACTTACTAATGGCATTATCAGCACAGGGACTTGTTTATGCAATGCTGGCTGTGGCTTCAAACTGTCAAAGGGAGTGTTTCGCCTCACCTTCTGCTGTCCTCTCACGATAGGTTCATTGAGAATATACATGAAATCGAGAGACAAAACCGACGTGATGAGGCAAAGGCAATCCAAAACCTGGAGCATGACACCATGAAGATGCAGCAAGAATTAGATAAATTCAACTATAAAGATATGTTTTCTGAACTGAATGACATCAAGGAATACATGACCGGGCTTACTGAGGAGTTCTTAGCAGGCAAAAAGGTGAGGGGACAATTAGTAGAGGTGAAGCAACATCAAGTGTGTGTGTGTGTGTGTGTGTGTGTGTGTGTGTGTGTTCAGGTTACATCTTTTTTTAGTCTCAGTACCATGACTAGCTCTAAAGCCAGACAGGATTTTCTCATACATATTTTAAGAGATGATGAACTCATTCATATCTAAATCATTACTATGGATTTGCTACGTGGTCTGTTAAGAAACACAAATGGCTGGTAAAAGAGTTTATTATTCATCATTTTATAAATTACATAAAATCACTTTTCTTTCAGGAATTTATCAAACAGAAGAAGGAAATCCTAAAAACGAGGCAGAGGTTGAGTAGAACAGACAAGTACATCATGTGCATGGACAGAGAGGAACAGCGTTTCAGGTAGAAGGATACAGATTTGATATGTGATATTTGATATATTGACACAAATAATTCCCTTAGTGAATATATTATCACATTATGTTACAGTACATATTAAGAACCCAAATTTCAATGTTCAAAGGAAAAGTGTGCTTTTATTCAAAACCTGAAAAACATGAAACACAAAGAGCGTAAGACGGCAGAAGTGAAACAGTAAACTGAAAGAACAGGAATAGAAAAAAACATCAGATACCTTTCATTTAACAGACACATAGGCATAGAGAACAATATTTGAAAGAATTGAGTTCAAAGTTAAGTATACATACCTCACTATAAGAGGGCGGGAAGGGCAGTCCGAGCTGAATGGTGGAGAGACACTTGGTCAGAGCAATTTAGGCAAATGAACACGCAAGAAAAGAAACCCACAAGAAAGGCAGGAAATGATAAGAGCAGAGAGAATCCTACCAAAAAAAAAGGTAAAACAGAAATTGTCATGACTTGTTGTCTTTTCAGATTAGACCCCCCCCCAAAGCCTGAGCAGGTCCCACTGATCTTGTTGTCCAGTCTGGATGAGGAGATTGAAATGGAGAAGATTAGAAGTGGGATGGCGGAGGACATCATTCGGGAAGCAGCCATCATCATCAGACACATCCAAACGGTAAAACACATTTGGCGCAAACATGACCTCACCACCTTGCCAGCCACTGATTGGTCAGAGAGTATCATAGTATATGTAATATATATATCATGGAGACCCCGCCTATTGTGAGGAGATACTGGAAAAAGGTCTTTTTCCATTGCCAAACCGAGCCAAACCATGTTGAACAAGTGCAGGGCCGGCCCAAACCTTTATGGGGCCCTAAGCAAAACTTCACCACCACCACCACCTCAGCATCAGACGCAGCATTTTGGTGCCCCCTGGTGGTGCGGGGGGGTCAATGCGACCACGTATTTAGCGTATGCCTTGGGCTGGCTCTGCAACTGTGTAGCAGAAAGATGGCATCGGGAAATTAAAGCGTTTACATTGCTGCCAGTTCCAGTGAACAACCCCTGGCACATCAAGTAAGAGGTCTCTGTCAGTCAGATGTATGACCACATCTTTCCTCCACAGGACTCTTCCAATACTAAGTGGAAGATGAAGAGGCTGCTGATCATCTTGGAGAGCGCCACTGCCACTGAAAGTTGCAGGCATCTGATGGACCAGAGCCACAGCTAGGCTGGTATGACATGGTCAGTAGATTGGCCGTGCATTTCCTCTGAGATCCACCAACTTTGGGTCATCAGTTACACTTCAAAACAACAATTTGATCAGCAACAATTAAAAGAAAAGTCTACCTCTATAGTCTCATCATTGTTGCACTGCTCTCATTTGAACACTGGGTGGCGCTTGAGTTTAAGTAATCAAATGAATGAAGAAGTAGTATGACCATTTTCCCTGGAAGCTTTGCTCGCTGTTTTGTTTTACCTCCCTGTCATTTTCCATCCCCTCACATGATTTTTCACAGTGCTCTTCAGGTTTGTTCTGCGGAGCATGTCAAACAGTGACCCTCATCATGGGTTAGGGGTTAATGATAACTCGCAGGATCGCAAGCTGTCACTTCGTATGAGATAAACTAATTAATAACAGCTCAGTCATCGATACAGAGCAGCCATTCAAGAGACCCTTTGGATGTGATCTGTCAGTGTCAAATGTCGGCCCATCTTCTTACACTGGCAGATTGGCAATACACTTATAAATAGAAATTAATAGTACACTAAATTAAATATATAAATAACTATAATTAGACATTAAATATGAATACAAATCTTTTTTTTGTACAAAAGCCTGTAGTGCTCTGCTGGCATACAGCCAAGGAAACATACAAACAAGGGCATGAACAGAGTTGTGACAATTTAATGCCAAACAAAAACTTTCCACATGGCTTGTTAAGTCTCTGCAACTGGTTTAGATGTGAAACCAAAGACTTGCATGAAAAATGAGAGATTTCATGAGGAATATGACCTTGCTGTGTCCACTGATTAGGCTTCAGTCATATGGCGATTGTACTGCAACTGCTCCACTTCTAGCTCTGAGCTGTTAAACTCTTGTAATAAGGTTTATGTAATTTAGAAAAGCTGGCTCCGATCGGATCATTTTGGGGCTTTAATGGATCAGTTAGCATGCAAGGACTAAGCTGGCGGAATATTCCCCGATCATTTCTGTATTAGTGCAAACGGAGGGCCGTGCACAATACAAACAGTGAGTCACAATTAGATACACACTTGTATTTGAAAATAACATGATATGATTTTATTCAATGCAATGCTATGAAGTGGAAGTTGGAATTGTTGGAATTTTATTGACTCTGGGAGTCTTGTCTCATCACCCTTAGAGTAGACAAGATTTCTCTTCAGTTCCTTCAGGGAAAATGGGGAGATTAGTATCTCAGGAAGGAAAGATGGAAATTTACTTTTGAGGATTTGCCAAATGATGAAAAAAAAAGACAATACTTTCTCTTTTTCTCAAATCCTTTCTCCTGACCTGGAATAAACAATCCTAGCAACAGAGGCTGTGACTTCATTTGAAGGCCTCACTGGCTTGCAAAGCACAGAGCTGCTATCCTTCAGCTCCAGCTTGAAAGGTACCTTCTGGAGATTTTCACCACAAATTCAGGCAAAGCAAAGCTTCTGCTTGTTTCCATTGTGTCAGGAAAGAATACACCTGCACCTGGTGAGCATATGGACAAGGGGTTGCATCAGTGCAGTGAAGAAGACTATTAAAAAACTGTAAACTAAAGGCAATCGACGATTTAACTGGCATGGATACAGATCGAGAGTTGTCCCAGGTGTTGTGAAAGAGTCAGCTTGGAAATCTGACTGTCTGTTGAAATCTGTCAGTTGTTTGTTTAGGGATTGACTGTGTGGAGTTTGCATGTATGGGGGACTTTTTTTCCTCTCCTCCCACACTTCAACAAACATCCATGTTTGGACTATTTAGTGACGTTAAATTTCCAAGGTGTGAGTGAATGAGCACCACCCAGAGTTGACAGAAACCAGAGTACAAGTGAGAGTGTCATTTTCTTCCCTTCCCGTCAATTGGAAACGAGCGTTGTGTTTATCTTGCAGACTAAAAAAATCTACTTCAGAGTTTATCTTCCTATTTTGACGCTACCTAAATGAAACATTTTAAAAAGTAATTTGAAGCGTGTACTTATGCTTGTCAGAAATCAGCCAGGTCTAATTTAAAAGCCTTGCACCTGAGCTGCTTATATATCTCCAAGCATCTCCGCTATGTGTGTCATGTCACTGCTTATGTGCAGCAACCAGCAGTGGGCCATAAACAGTGAGTGGGCGGCATGTGACATGTTTGATGGCCATTTCTTGCAGGGCGCTAATGATCGAATGGCACGCAAGCACGTCGTTAGCCAGTAGGACGAATTAGCAGGTTGCATGCAAAGGACTTGGGTTCCAGCCAGACCACAAAATAGTTGAGTCATTTTCATTATTCCTCTCCCTGCCCTCGGAGGGAGGTGCAGACAGAGATAATCTCATTAGTAAAACATAACTTTTGTAAAAGAGCTTTAGAGTAACCCTTTGTGAAACATTGCGGTCGCTGTAAACCGATATACTTGCACAGAACCTGCACGTATGCAAATACGTGCAGTTCACTTTTGTATTTAGTAAATCAACGTGTGCAAAACGAGGATAATGTCAATCCCCATCAGCATGGGGAAACTGCAGTGGAGCTGTAAAGGTATAGTGTCCTTGAGAAGGACCCAGCTCCCCTGAAATCATGCAAATACAAATTTTGTCTTATAGAAGACATTTTATTTTCCATACATTATGATTCCTGAATTAGAAATGTGGATGACACTTCTGCCCTGTGGCTGCCTCAGCTGACAGTGTTGATGCAGAAACCACTTTATTTCTGCCACAGTGGAGTACATACATCAGCACATAGCAACATTTGATAAGCCCTACTTGACTTTTTCCCAAAGGCAATCACATGCCTCCTTTTTCTTTTGTCTCCCGATGTGTTTCTATGTGCGCTTCCTGGTTGACTGAAGAAAAGAGTTCTTGTGCTCCTTAATACTGATCTCTCCATTTACAGATAAAAGAGAGAGTCATTAACTGTTCACATGCATCTAAGCCAACATCTAACGTCATTGTTTCACGCAGAGCATGTGACCATATGTGAATGCTGACTCCAAGGTGTTTGGAGAGATAAATATGCAGTCTCCAGATGTGGTTTAGCTATGCAACCCAAGTATAATATATGTTTTTATACAACAATGCTAGAAATCTGCCTTTTCTGTCAGGCCCCAACACTGCAATTAATGTATGTGTTCCTCCTTTTTTCTTCTTCTTGTATGTAATGCTTTTTTAGTAAGTGTTTTAGGTTTAAGAAAGTCCTCAGACTTGTTTGCAAAACCTGCTCTTATTTACATCCAACTGACCCTGAGAAGAGATGTCCACAGTGTTGTAACTCTTTTTTTGTAAATGACGTGACAGGACTTTTCAAGGACATTTCCAGCTGTGCACTGTGTAGGAGTTGGGTTTATGGTCCATTTATCTTTATTTGCCCATTAGTGGAATTTCATTTAATATCGAGCTCTACCTTTAGCAAGACATGTAGATTTAGATTTAAGTTCTGGATTTTGATATGTGTTTAATATTAAGCAATTAGATCCATATCTAATTTTTAGATTATAGATTTTTCGATGTTTACATTTTGTTATATCAAATGCGGGTTACACATGTAAAGTATGCTGTATTTGAAATGTTGACGCTGAATAACGCACATAATTGTGCGCAAACGGACACTTCTCCTGTTACAGAATTTACAGTTTCTGTTATAAGTGGTATTTGTCTGTGTCCACCTGGGCTTCTTCTATCAGACCAGCCATCAGCACTTCATCACTCTGACAGATTTCGAGGAGCAGACAGCACAGCAGGTCCTGAAGGCCATGAGCGCACAAGGCACATTAACTCTGACCTCAGAGATTTGTCTTGGCTATGACTGCTAAGTGCCATACTCTTCAAACCACCTGAAACCAAAAAAGAAAACTACTTTACTATCTGGGAGACTTAAGACCCCCCACCCCCAGTGAGAGTGCGAGCCAATGACCTGTGATCCCTAAGAAAGGTCACTTATGTAAGAGTTAGCGTGTGGGATTGATGAGGTTGTTGTGCAGAGAGTGTTAGCACCCGCGAGGAAAACCTCAGTTAACTGGAAAAGTGAAAGTCCAGAAAATGAGATTCCGCATTGCATGTAATGTAGTGCGGAGACAGTTCTCGCCTCTAGAGGGCCACCTTGAGTTGTAGTCTGTCAGCCCTCTGCTGTCTTGCAAGCCTATGAGGGAGACATTTTTTTCCCTTTTTACGGAGAAATATCATAAGAATATATGACTTGAGTTATTGAGTCATCTTTGGTGATCCAGACGTGGACTCTCATTGTATTGTTCATTGTTAAAGCTCATGGTAGCCATTTAATTTCGATCCTGATGCATACTGGGAGTCTGTCCAAGATGTTCTTAATGCTGATGGGGGCTCTGGAGAGAGCCAGGCCTCCTCAGTCCATACACATGATTGACAATCCAGTGAAAGAGGCTGAAGTATAAGCTGTTATATTGCTTTACTCCCCACGGTGTCAGATGGAAATGAGATGAATTTCACAGACGTGGCTCGGTGTGTTTCAGGTGGAAGGCACAATGCAGCTGTTGAGCGCGGGACAGGGGTCACAGCACTGTGAGAGTATCGCCGACGCTCATTCATAACTCTTCATCTTCTAAAATTGGAAGCCTGGCGATCTTGTGTTTTGCCCTCGCTCTCAGTCTTTGTGTGTGTTGTTCTGCTTTACTGCCCGGCCGTAACTCATCTGTGCAAACCTGAAGCGTAAAAGCTCCTCCAAACAAAGCGTAAAAGGAATGGCCGCCAGCTGCTGTCTTTTTACAGTCTTAGGAAAGAAACCTGCTCGGAAATTTCCTGCAGATGTGATTGTATGACTGGCTGGTGACAACTTATAAAAGGAGACCCTGGGGCACCTGGTGAGCCCCCGGGAGACAGAGGGATCAAGCCTTCGTGGGGATAAGGAGAAACAGAGTGAGGTCTTACCTTAAAAGGCAGAAACCTGAGGGCTGTAGGCCATAACGACAGGAATGTAGTGGTCTGACCTGAACGCCCTGTGCTTTCTGCTCTCTATAGCTGTGTAATTTCATACAGGTATAACATCCTATTATTATACCCTTAACAAATACATTCAGGCAGTTCAGCTGGACAGTTGAGTACTGAGTCATCTCTCTTGTATGATGTGGGACAATCTGGAATTTAACACGTTATCAAAAGACCAGAGGCAGTTCCACTGAAAATAAACAGAAGGATGTCTTTCCAGAGCCCATGCCGTTTTCCTGCATTGGGGGGAGATTAGCCATTTCAGAGCTGCAAGCTTCACAAACGCCTCCGAGAGTTAGGAGCAAGAAATATTGCTCATCAGCCTGTCAGTGGAGCTGAGGGATGTAACTTTCAAGCAATAGTTCAACCCTTTGGAAAACCTTTTCTCCGAGAGTGAAATGGCAAGATTAATACCACATGTCTGGGTGCCAAATTTGAAGATACACTAAGGAGCCGGTTACAATACTTTGGCTGGAGGTTCAGGCTTCCCACTGTCTTCTTATTTTCCAGTCATTTTCCTGAACAGCAGCCTCCAGTAATATTCAAAGCTGCTGATGGTAGCAGCATATTCAGTGAGAGAGGGTGGTGAGCAGTTCTTCCTTTCACATCTGTATTATTTCTTGCATTTTTGCAATATGGGACATTGTGCATCTTTCTAGGGACACAGTACAGTTGGCTGTGGCACTATCATGCACTCGAGTGCCACGCCAGCTGCAATCCGCTCACGCAAGTACTGATGGATAAAATCAATAAGATGGATAAGTTGTTTCCTTTTTGTGAAAAAGCCAACACTTAATTGTGTTGCTACAACATAAAGCCTAGTGTTCTAAGTAGTCGGTCTTATGCCCAGGGTTTAACCTCTGTGGAGATGTTAGCATAGCCATTGTGTGTAGCTGGCTATTGTTCACAGCCATTAGGGTCAGCCGAGGTCTGCTGTAAATGACTGTGAAGTCGTTTCCTCCCACAGTCCAAAAACATGCATGTGAGACCCTGAATTGCACCGAGGTGTGAGAGTGAATCATGTGTGTGTAGACCTGAGACCAGCCCAGAGTGTATCCTCAGCTTTCACACTGTGTTTCCTGGAGATAGCCACCAACAGACCCCCATACAAAGTGGGTGAGACACACTGAGACAAGAGTCTGCTTAATAGACTGTACATACTTAAATATAACATTTGTTCATATTTGTAACCTTGTAAATCTACAGAAAATATGCATGGGTTTAAATATAAGCATAGGCATACTGAACTATTCCTGGATGAGGCATGCATCTGCTGTATCTGTAACTCCCAGGGCAACTCAATGACCTGGCCTCAATATTAGTATAGTTTTCTCATCAGGGCGCCAGCAGGGATGTTGTTGTTGACCTGCGAGAGGAAAAGATGGCAGGTGATGTCACCCCCATCTATAAGGGGAGACCCCCCCCCCCTTCCCTCCTCCCCCCAGGTCCACACCCTTCCTCCAGCATGACTCTGAAGGAATTCCCTCAGGGTTGCCTAGAGGAAATGCAGCAAAGAGCAAACGTATAAATACCTCACCCTGTGGGTGAATATAGGACGTGGGGTTGTTGCTGCCCTGGGTTGGGGTCTGGCATCGCGGCCGATCTTAGAAAGATTCATGTGATCACTGCCTTTAGTTTCATTCCCTGGTGCTGCCTTAGAAGGAGAGCTTGGACACAGAGAGTACATTACTCCCCCATCCTACTGGGCCCAGTCACAGTCACATTCCTTACAGCCTGGAATAAGATGTAGAAATTCATGAATAGCTCGTCATGTGGGAGTTGTTGAAAAACTACGCTGATTGATACGGCGAAATATTTCTCACTAATCTAGATCATGGACGTCGTGTATTAATCATAAAGCTGACAGGAAACGGTGAGCGTCACTTACTGCAGCCTGAGTCTGATTCAGTTATGTTTGGTAACTGTTTCTGTCAGATGCATTGCATCACTTAATGAGCAACACAACACAACACAACACTGTTGTGACACAAAGTCACCACTGTGTCCGAGGCAGTGGGAAAACACAGGCTAATGTTTTATTCATACTTTTGATTTAGGTTTTTGTTTACTTGCTGCACATTAATAAAATATATATATTTTTTATTATATTCTGCATTGCAATGTGATGTACTGAGAATCCCAATTTATGGAGAAGACAAATGAAAGGTAACCAGTATGTGATTTTGCATTGTTAATTGTTAACATGAAATACAACACTGCCAAAAACGATGTCTAAATCTGAGGAAAATAGTATTCAAAAGAAGTGAAATTATCTTTTTGCATGGAGAGATATTTCACTTTCCAAGATTTCTTGAAATAAGATTGTCGCTTGATTTAAAACTAGGTGTAAAATTGAACACTTTCAATACACACTTGTAAGAACCAAATCTGCATCCTACATGACACAGAGGGTTTGCGGTTCCCTTCGTTGGTGTTTGATGTTCCTCAGCGTAAACAACTAAAGTTATGATTCACATTAGAAATAAATGTGGCATAGCGCGGCACCATCACCGGCTGGGTCTGGGTTTCATCACAGCGGCTTTCTGGTGCCTGTGAGGTGACACTGCTGTTTAGCTGACGGACTCTCTGCCCTCCTTTCAGCTCTGCCCTCACGTGCCGCGGATCCAAACACCACTCGCCATGGTTACTGTCAGCCAAACAAGCGTCAACAGTGCAGCGGCGGACCTCAGGTATCCAGTGCCTGCCCGACAAAACTGCATGTGAGCTCGCCGGTGTCTGCACTGCATCAGCCCCCGCTCGCTCTCATTTCTATTCACCCCTGGGACCGCGCTCTCTCTCCGGCCGCCCCTGCTGTTGTCTTTTGAAAGGGAGCTGCAGCCCTGCGCTGCTACATCAGCAAATCTGCAGAACACTTGATTCCAAGCTCCATGCCCAGCATCCCAAAGTAAATGTTCCCAGAAACCTCCACTACTGAGGGCCCGATTATCACAGTCATGGCATTCGAGTTTGGATCAGGCGCAGTGTGTATCAACAATGAATGATATCTCCCCAGCAAGCAAGAGAAATACTTAACAATATTCCTAAGAAAAGCTGTTCTCATACCTCAGATATTTCCTCCCGCTCAGTCTGTTGCCTAGATGGAGAGTACTGTATTTGTGTTTAGGCTCATTTTTTGCACTGCAGTACATGTGAGGACAAGAGGAGTTTTATCCTGTCTCCATCCGGGGCCGGTGAGAAGGGAAATGTCTTATTTAAGTTTCCTCTCTCGTCCGACTGACTCAGCTCAGGTCAGGCTACGTGGGGCTCCTAGACCAACACCTCCATGCAAAAGACAGGGTGCACATTATGCAGTGCCGTTGTGGAGGTTGGGTGGAAAATTTTGCTGGGTCTGAGCTGTGCTTTCTTTGGCACCGGTGGCCTCGGGGCCGAAGTGTATTCATCTGTGAACTGACAGCTTCACCTTAGTCCAGGAAAGCGAGGAGCTGGATCCCCCGGATCACTGAGCTGTTGCTGCAGCACTCACAACGGCCTCTTGAGTCACTCATGTTTAATGTAAAGATAAAGAGCTGGAGTTCACCCGTTTGACTTTGACTTTCGACATTTTTCGATTAGGGTACTAAATGTGCATTTCAGTTAAGAGAATATTAAATGCTGTGTAAAACGTTGCGTTCATAAACCATGGCGTCAGCGTCAAAGAGACTTTAGGATTTAGCAATTAGATCTTTTCTGTCTTTGTCAAGTGAGCAGCTGCCAAATTACAAGGCAAGCAGGTAGTGGCAACACCCGCGTCGCCTCCCTCGTTCCACAAACATCACCAGTCCGACAGTCACTCCCCTGTCTTCAGTCACACCAGTCTGGTTGAGCAAAAACTATGTTGTGAGTCAAAAAAGAAAATCAAACAAAACTTGGGGAAAAAAAGCAACACTAAACCAAGATAAGCTTTGCTGTGACTTGCCGGTAAAATGAGTGAAATATTGTTGTGCTCGTGAGTCAGTGGGTGTCGCACGCAGTTGCCTGACTGTGTAGCCTGGATATCACTGAGGCAGCTGGAGTCAAGGTCTCTTCAGGTCAGACTTCCACCTTGGCCCTGTGGTAATGAGAAACAGTCCATCAGAACTATTTCTACCTTCCATCTCTGGTATTTTCTTGTTTGCCCTCGGGCTCCAACAGAAGACCCGAGCCAGAAACAAGACAGGACACCCTGTGTCTGCCAGTAGCCAACATACTGCTCACGCTGTGCACTTCAAATCCAGATGCAGTGATTTGTTGTCAGTTCTTTGAAACAACAGAGCCATCGCTCTCTCCTGAGACATACCTCTATAAAACGCACACATTAAACTTCTTAGCCTGTGTTTCATATGGAGCAATGAACTCACGGTCACGGAGGCTGTGTTCGGGGTGTAACATATGTCGAGTATTTGTATTGGATTTCATAAGACAGTGGTATTTCCTGGTATTTTGTGTCTGAGGGCTTTGGCATCCCTGCAGCAACACTTCAAACATGTTACACAACACACTACAGTGCTGTGGTCGCAAATTCTTCTGTAAACCGAGGGGAGTTTGCTTGGGGTCCGTGCCTGACAAAATAAAGCCTGTCATCAAGTCAACGATGTACCATTGCAGGTATAAGCATAGTAATTACCTTGACGGCAAAGGTTTTCTTTACGCGTCTGCATCGGCGGCTCAGTGTGTGCAATCTCCTCAGCGCTCAGGCTGGGATTTTCCAATAGCTGCGGCATCTGCCATGACATGGATTTCCTTGCAATGGGAGATTTTCTAACATCTGGTTTCACGGCAGCTTCGGATGTCCCGGCCAAGCTGGTGGCACTTGTTTACACACTCTGAGGCCGTTGAGAGAATCGATGAGGTTCACCACATCGGCCCCAATGGTGACAGAAGTGAAATCAGACCCAGATAATTACTTTGGGTCTAAATAAGTGAATTCAATGTGGGATACGAGAGAGTAGATTTTTTTTTACAGAGCACGTGAGTGTTGGGGGAAGCCTGCTATAAGCCTCCATAAGCTTCATGTGTCTGCCCTGAAGGGCCCATAGGGACAAAGGATCAAGGTGCTGGGGCCACTGCTGATGGGTAGTTGAGTTCAAGCATGTATGGGTAATCACCACTGTCCTACTCTTTCAGTCTGCTGCCTCAACACTGCTGGTTTAGCAGATCTCTGCTCATCTATCACTCAGCACTGAGCAAAGTTTGCCTGCTGGCTCTAAGAGTATGTTTTATAACCTCATCTTGTTGTTCAGAACAGCGGTGGTGCAGTTCTGAGGCAGAAACCCTCCCTCCACATTAGAAACAGCTGATTTATGTCTGGTCCTGGACACTTGTGCTCTGAGCCTGGAATGCAGGGAATTTCAAAGACCCCTCCTCTGCCTGTCCTGTCCACACGCAAACAAATGGACAGGCGCCTGGTTGGGCAGAAGAAGGCCCACCGGTGCTCCCACTGCAGGGCAGAGAGGCAGAATGTAAGGAATGTCAGAGGCGAGAACATAAATCCATTCTTCACTCCCTTCTGTCAATCTGTCGCTCTCTCTTACGCTCAGGTCCCTTTTTGAGGTACATCTATTTTCAGCTGCGTCTTGTCTTCTCTCGAAGCATCTTGTTTTGTCTAGTTGTGAAATTATCTCTGGTTTGGGCTCACGTTACATTCAAGAACACATTTTACAGTAGGACAAAATGAATTTATTTGTGTTAAAAAAAACCCTTAAACGACAAATATGCAGAGTGTTTTGTAGTTTGAAATAGACCATGTGGCAAATGTGACAAACAAAATAATGCCTAGTTAAACACACTTACAGTCACAAAATGCAATATATTCAAGACTGTAAAAAAAAGTGACGCACCTCCAAGTTATCATGAATATAATGTGGAAGTCAGCATAAGAACGCAAATCTATCACAAAAAGTTTTCCTACAGTCAAAGGCACGATGGCTGTGTTTTAGCTGTAACTCAATAGAACATGCATCTTAAACATGCGGCCGGCATGGCAAACAAAAACAAGAAGAATCAACACTCCATAGAAGCTAGAATAGTTATATGTTTTGACAATAAAAACATAAGCAGCTCTGTCTATCATAGCTCATTTTCATCTCAATGATATATCCAGACACCATTTTGATTGCTTTTTGAGTCTCTCTCCACTCATGGCTCTTGTTTGATAATTCCCTTTCTCCTCCTGGAGGCCTCAGCACAGCTCAAGGCCTGCTTTTCGCTGCGGGTTTATCCATTATGTCGAGCACATCATCCAGGATGGATGGGCCCAGATCGAATTCAAGGGTGAGGAATGACCCTGTGATCTGGGTGAGGGAATCCTGTGACGTGCTCTTCTCCTTGCAAAACTCAAACTCAAAATCACAGATGCGGCCCTCTTCCACCCCACTGTCCCTGTCCACCCAATCCCCATTGCACTTTGAGAGCTCCTGCTTGAAGCTTGCATTAATGTCATTGTTCAAGTGTCCATAACCGTTGCAGTTGCCATTGCCGTTGAAACTCCCATTGCCATTGCAGGTCTTGCTCTGGAAGTCTCCCTTACAGCTAAAGCTGTCGAAGCTGTCGCTGCTGGCGCTGCTGTTCAGGCTTTGACTGGCTTTGTAGCTGCTGTTGCTGTGACCGCCAATATAATAGGATGATGGCTTGTCAAACCTGGTTTCACTCTTGTTGATTTTATTAGCTTTGGCAACGGCTTTAGAGGTGGATTTGTCTGTGTTTTCTAGCAAATCCAGGAGGACATCGGGCTTCGACTGGATGTCTGTGGCAGGAGAGGAGGGTTCGCTGCCGAAGACATCCATGGAGGACAGCAGTGCGTCGATCTGCAGGATCTCCACGTCCTCTGTGCTGTCTGGCTTCATGGAGGTTTTTGGCCTGATGATGTCCTCCAGTGGCTCCGGGGGCAAGGTGAACACAGTGGAGGACAACAGGGGAAGGGTGAGCGCTTGGCAGCCGCCAATGGTTGGTAGTGAGATGGCGTTCTTGAGCACTGGAGACGGCGTCTCAGCGAAGGAAGCATCACCGGTGCTGTTTGCTCTCAGGTACTCGCTTTGGATGCCGTACTGAGGGTGGACGTCGACCTTACCAGGTAGAAGTTCATACTTCCCCTGGAGGAAAGACATGTCTCCAAAGGCATCTCTTTCCCCACCCTTGCCGATGTGGATGGTGTGGCGAAAGTCCCCAAGCGGGGGGCTGATCATGTCGGGGGACAAAATATCTCTGAGGCGACATTTCTTTCCCTTCTTGTTGTTGGTGGGTTTCAGGTATATGGGCGCCTTTGCTGGCATGGCTGCAACTGTGGTGGAGATATCAGATATGCAGGGTAGAGAAGTCGGAAATGCTTTGTAAGTTCTGGACGTTGCAACTCCACAGGGGGGACGCTCGAGTTACATTCTCAGTGACACGCTGGTCATGCAGGAGTCCAAAAATAATTTCATCGATTGGGAAATGGGATTTCAAGCTGATGCTGTCCGGTGCTGTAGAAAAGTCAAATGGTCACTCTCCTGAAATCAAAGAGAAATAGAGAATTTGTCAGTTGTTATTTTTTTAACGATCTCAGCACTGACATACTTCCTGTAGTTTACTTTGATGCTTGCAGCCACTGACATAGAAACCCTGTCCTGCCTCTGAGAAAAAAAGAAAGAAATCTAGTAACCAGCACAAGTCCCACATATAAAATCCCCATCATCATCTTGCATCTGGCGAGCTCAGAAGCCAGAGCAGAGGAGGATGGGGCCCTGGTCGAAGGCTTTCTGCTGCTCTATTCGCATTTCCACACATGAGCCTCCTTTGGCCTCCTCATCTTTGGATGTGCTAATGTGGAACAGCTGGAGTGCGGATTGGAAGTGGAGAAGCAAAGCGGGACTTTAGTGGGATCAGAGCAGGGCAGCCAGTTTTAGGAACAAGCTACTGCTCAGACACGCACAGAGATAGACAGAGATGGACCGGAGGGGAGAAGGGGGGAGGAAGGGGTTTTTGTGGGGGATAGAGTGAGGGATTACAGAGCAAGTGGATCTTAAAGGAAGAAGGTGATGCAGATTGTGAAGTGATTTTATGTAGGCAGTGGACTAACTCCAAGTTTAACAAAGGGCTGAGAAACCTGCCAGGTTGCACAATACACCAAAGTGAAGAAACATTATTAAGGAGGCACTGCATTTGATAAAAGGTGCCTGATTACATTCTGCCATCTCGGAGCTTCTCTTTTACAACACGGACGAGAACATAAGCACGCTGACGGCAGGCATGGTGTAGGATGCGTTTGGTAAAAAGAGCAGAGGGCCGCTTTGATTGTTTGAAATGACATAGCAACTGAACAGAAAGGGAAAAACACTCCACAGGGAAGGGAGTTGACAGCACGTCTGTGTGCGTGCACGCGTGCACGTGTGTGTATGCGATGGGGGGGTGGGAGACAGCGCCAGGGAGGAGAGAGCTTGCCCTTTTATAGACATATTTACTTATGAGAGGTCTGTCAGCGGTGACCGTCTGACATAGTGCACCGCTACACAAGAAGCGCCTGGGCAGTCCCCTGCCTCCCCCAGAAAGGTTTCACTGAGAAAACATCCACATTCCTGCTGCAACCGACCCCATAGAGACCCACCGCATCAGCCTTATCAGAGACATTTTAAGTAGGCTATGTTTATTCAGCAGGCACATTAGTGAGGAGCCAGAGAGACAGACACTCGTTGCACGCTGGAATCCAAATGGCAGGCTGGAAACTGCTGCACTGACATCCCATTTCAACACGGACTCCTATGTTTCCAACCTGTCTGATGAAATGAAGTGCTGCAGACAGATATCTGCTAAAACCCCGACTTCACCACACTGTATGGCGAGTGGAAGGTGAAATCTTGTCGCTTTGGGGGCTGCCATTACAACACAAATAAACCTGTCACCCAGCAAGCACTGTGGGGCTATATATAGCCATGACAAACACTGAGGGATGCAGAACATGTGTGAGTGTGTTGAATGGCAGCACGACTCAGCCAGGCTCCCCCTGCACTGGAGAGCTGGTGTGAGTGTGTGCACGAGGCAGCTAACTGCGCTCAGGAGAGATAGCGCTTTCCAGCGCTCGCCATGTGTGCCAAGGAGAGCGTGTTTGTTTGCTAATAGCGAGGGAGAGAAAGGGAAGAGGGAGGGGGGAGGATGAGGAGGGCTGCAGCAAAATCCCTCACTTGTTAAGCTCAAGCCTCTCGTCTATTTTTCCTCCGTTTCTCTTCCTCCCAATTGATTTCTCCTCGGTCTCTCCCTCCTCAAATCTTCTCTGACCATGACAGCTGACGTTCACTGCACAGGGAAATTGGACTTGGATAGAAAGGGAAACAAACGCACCAGTCTGCCAAAAGCCGCATCCTGTGAGCTCAGAGTGCACATATCTATGTTAACTTAATGCTCTTCAGAAGAATCAAGGTCACCAGTGCACAACCAGCTGACACACTTCTTATCAAACATTCCTATTGATTATTGGTCTGGTGTAATTATAACATCTCTGTGGTCTATGAGGACCCTTGGCTCTCCAGTGACATGGGGAAACAGACAGCCCATGCATTATTATCAGATGATAACGCTGGTTAAAATCAATGGCGTGGATAGATTCTATAGGAAATCTTCCAGCAGGAGAGCAATTCAGCTCTCACAATAGACACAGGAGGACATCTGCTGTGCATCCTACCCAAGGTCAACACTTGTGGCCCGTGAGAAGTCGGCTGGTGGACAGTCTGACCTTCACGTCAACCGTCCTGCTCAGTTTGGGAAATCCAGATGTCAACAGAAAAAAGCACAAGGAGAAGCGTTACCTCCTGCTGGAGTACCACTGAGTATGCTATGCAGAACATCTCAAGTCACAGCAATGTAGGTTAAGCTTGTGTTTATCCAAAGGGAAATAAATAAATTCTAAGAGATCAGGGCGTAGCGTTAAGGCCTAACACAATAAATGCCTTTGTGTCTCTGCAGGCTGTTAATAGATGAGCAGGTGTATTCTGGTCTATATCAAAGCCAAGGCCAGATTTGCACTCTCCTTTTGGAACTGGTCCAAAAACAAACAAGCATCATGGCACGTGTTGACTGGCCCGAGCCTGGCGGCGCCATCGCCTCAGAATGCGGCCGTGGGTTTCATTTACACCTCTGTGGAAGTGTGGATCTGACAGCACCTTCTTTTCAAAATTGCTTGCGAGGGCAGCCGTCCAGTCGTAATGGCAGCTGCAGGATAAAGCCACTGTGTCATTGGGTCAGCACGAGCCATCAGTCTGGGTATGAAGTGATCTGGAGCCACTCCAGCCTCTTTAAACATGGAGCTGTGCCTCATCAGCCCGTGCTTGGAGAGCCGGTTATTCGTGGACGGGGCAGAGGAAGGGGCGAGGCGATGGGGGGCGCTGAGTGTGGGGCTAGATAAAATGTGCGACTGGTATCTGGTAATTTCACCAAGAGCATGTGATTTGTCTGGGTATTTCTGGACACCTGAGAGTCATGTGCGATGTATCTCAGTCAGTATATTCTTGGAGGACGTGTAATTCTACTGCAACCTAAACAAATACCTCAGTTTGATGATGCTTTACAGCTCCCTGATCACTGAGCGGCCCCCGAGGCGGAGACAAGGGACACAGCTGTTCAAAATATGACCTGCATATGACTTCCCTATTCTTTAAAATAGACGCAGAGCATCCCCTGAAATATCCCTCTCGTGCTGGGATTACTGCGCTTACATTTCACACTGGCACTGTTGAAAAATAGCATGCTATGCTGCAGTCCTGTAGTACATGAGGTCAGTGTAACGTCATCGCCGAGTTGGAGACAAAGTTTTCTTTTTCCTCCATCTGTTTCTTCAAAGCAAGTTTATCAAGGTCTGAATGTAGCAGCTACTCTTCTGACTTCTAACCATGGCCTTGACTTCTGTCACGCCTTTGAATAGCAGAGAGACCCTCTCTTTGGGGCTGCTCTAAAAAGCAAAAGCACTTACCACAGAGGGTAATGGTAGCCTTACAGAATAGACCGAGCTGTTTGTTACATAAAAAAACCTCAATTATAGGCAGAAGCCTGACTTTCATGGGCCTGGTGGTGGTGCCGCACGTAGGGTGAATAGCAGGGTGGAGTATTTGTTCTTTTTCTTTCTCACTCCCCTTATGCCACCCGTAAGGATGGCTGGCACTTGCCAAAGTTATCCTTGGCAGAGATGAGCAGGAAACTGAATCAAAGCGTATGAAACATGAAGGGAATGTCAACATATACAGGCAACACAGGAAGAGACCATTCCTCGCAGTGCACCGATGAATAGCTCCTCCAAGCCCTCCTTGCCAGAAGGGAGATAGAGGCAAATCCAGCTCTGCATTTCAGAGGAACATGCCTTAAGTGTGTAGAGAGACTGAAAATGACACTCTTGGAAAGCGGGCAGGATATCGTGTTTCTCTGCACAGTTCGGCTCTTGTGTTGTACGTATGCGAGCATCTGTCGAACAAGGTCTACTTGGCAGGCACAATTTTGCAGTTACTTAGCGGTATCCCATCCTGCACCAGATGCAGACACAGCTCGGGCGTCCCTCACACCCTGAGCACTACACCAACACCGTCCTGTCAGCTCGTTCAGACCTCTGCAGCAGCAACACCCTCCACCTGCTCTCACTCACCTCAGATATTCCGATGGGAAGATCTTGATCCTTCACAGGTATTGCTGGTGTTCTCCTGGAGGGCTGCAGACCCACGCCGGCGTGTATGTATGTATGTGTGTGTGTGCGTTCAGTGGCTGCTGTGCTGCTCCTGTGGCATGTTGACACTGCTCTGCCTCCTGCCTCTGCCTCAGGGGCTGCACTTCTGTCGCCTGGGACGTCTGCCGGACAGCTGTTTCAGAATTGCACTCCGTCTCCTATTCAGCTCTGAAGCAAGTCTCCTCCTACACCCCCCACCCTTCCAACCCCTATTCCTCTTCCTCTCTCTCTCTCTCTCTCTCTCTCTCTCTCTCTCTCTCTCCCTCTCTCTCTCTCTCTCTCTCTAGCAGCACCTGTGCATGCCTGTCCTCTACACAGGGTTGGGATTTTTTGAAGCCGCTCTGTGGTGTTCGAGGATCCTCCTCGCTTCCCTGCGGTGATGAGTGATCACAGGCTCGACAAAATAAGCACAGTTGGGAGAAAGGCACACGCCTCGTGGGATATCTCTCCTCTCTGAGTCGGCCCGTGACGCGCACACTGGGCGGCTGTGGGCTCTGCCCCTGTTTGATTGTGCGACTACTCAAATCTGATAAGAGCTATTCTATAAACGCAGACGGCAGACATTTGACTAGACTCTTCCTGTCTATCAGCCTCCTCTCTCTATCCTTATCTCTGAATGAGCTATACACGCCCTTCGACTCATTCTTTGCCTAAAAATCCCCTCATTTCCTATTCATCTTCACATATTTTGTGCCTGGACCGTTATTTCTCTGGTCTGCTGTAGGGGGTGACACCACATGAACGGAGTAATTGCCGCAGAATCCTGCAGCACATGCAGAGGCCATTTACAAGTAGGCTAATGGACAGCACATGGCCAGAACTGCAGCATAAACACACTTCCTCAGTGGGAATCGGTTCTCCACAGTGACTGACATGCATGCGAGACGGTGTGTGAGGGCTCTATACCTTACGCCCCCAAGTCAAGGGCATGGCAAACCTGGTTGGTGCAGCTAATTTTGTCTAGTCTTGTGCAGGGGGGGAAAAAAATCCCATCACCTTGGCAACCGGTGCGGCTCGGAGGTGATGTCACGCTTTCTGCTGTGCCAGAGAAAGTGGAGGAGAGGTGTGTGTTTCTGCTCATACAGTGAGTTACAAAAGGGCACGGGGGATTAATGTAGGGGGAGGGGTGCTTGTATTTTAATCAATTTGTGTGTGTGTGTGTGTGTGTGTGTGTGTGTGTGTGTGTGTGTGTGTGCGTGTGCGGAATAGAGGAGGAGGATAGATAGAATCAAATATTTCTTTATTCATCCCACGGGAAACAGGAGAAAAAGTGCATGTGTGGGTGAATGCGTGTATGTGTGCCTATCTGCAGTTCACAAGAGTGTGAATGCTCTAGTATCCTCAGAAACAAGACTAGCACCCAGGCAATAATCGTCAGCCTGTCCAGCAGTAATTCACACTTCTTCATCCCGCTATATCTGCCCTGGGTGGCTCACTCTCCACAACACCATGTTTCATGTGTGCTATACACTTGCCATAAATCTTAGGCAAAGTCGTACCCCGAAATGAAAGGCCGGTTATGTGAGTTTGTGAACCACTCGCTTGACTGAGACACTTTAACTTACACCAGTGCTTGAACTTGCACCAGTTAAACAGCAGTTGTGAATGGAGCCTCTTTAGCGCGGTGTTGTCGTGTCGCCTCAGGGTGATGTCATTGCGGCCTCCGTGTGGCCAGCACATGATCTGTAAATTGAGCACACAACACAACTGTCTTCTCATTTTGGATGGCGATTAAACCCTGGAAATTCCAGAGTGGCGGCTGAGAAAGGAAACTCTGTGTAATTGCCGTTAGGAGAGAAAAAAAAGTTCAGTCAAAATTCAGTCAATGATGTTGAAGATAATTACATCAGAAATACTTAATTCCTCACTCAACTTGTGTATATGTCTGCAAATGTGCAGATACAGTTGCAGCTGGATTATTTCCACTCCTTTGGAAAGATCACCAGATCAGATTGTCATCCCGCCAGCTCATAGTTTTTCCCTATGGAAACATGAGATGCGAATGACTGAAGAATAACTCCAGAAACTTAAAGATGTTTCACTTCTCATCCATGAGGCCAATGTTCAGCCTTGAAGCTCTGCTGTTTAGTAGGGCAGTGTAAGTTAAAGGTGGTGGTTGTTGCACAGGGAAAAGTTGAGGAAAGTTGTCAGAAATTTTCCCTGAACACATTATTACAGTGTAAGAACTGTTTATAGTAATGTAGTAATGTTATCGTGTGCCACAATAACACCACTGTTGGAGGAGAGTTTTTAAATGTAGGCACTGATCAACAGTGATTGGAATAAATGGAACTGGAAATTGTTTTTGTGTGAAATATCAACCGTCGTATTCATTTATATTTTGTGTTTCATAATTGCTTTACCGGTATCTGCTCACCTTTCACAGCCAGCTGTTTGCCACTATGATAGGACCCACATGCTGCTCTCTTTCTAGCAAATAACATGAGGACATGAAAAAGCCATCAAGTCCGCAGTTAGTTGTTAAAGTCATTAACACACTGGCATGTGCCATAAATTCTGCACTTGTAAATAACCAGCTAGTAATCAATAAAGCCTTCATTGGTTAAGTGAGGGGGCCACACAAGTTTGATGAATTTGCTCCTCTCTGTGTTTTGGTGGTTTTTAATGGGCACCCAACAATGTTTTCCAGTGTTTTCCACTGAAATATCCTCAGATGTTCCTTCACCAGTCCAGAGGCAACAGCATCGACTTAAGTGTATGGTGCATTCTGTTTAACGCAGCGTTGCCAGGAACATGATCGTCATCCTGTTTTTATTTTTTCATCGCATGTTGCACTTTGGGCTGTGGCGGGAATTACGCTCATTATTTATTCCAGTTCCAGACTAATTCGCCTCGGTCAACTCTGGCCCAGGTCTTTGCCATTTTACACAAGGAGAGCTTTCTGAGCGAGGTCTGAGGTGTCCTGTCTAAACTGTTCCACTGAGGTTTCTCCAACCGACGCGCCACGTGCTGCTCTCGGGTCAGGTAAACAAGCCTGTCCTTGTCCACCAGAGTGAATCAACTGCGTGAAAAACAGGATTTAAAGGAGCCACGCTCCGCTCTCCTGCCAGCAGGAAGCAGCTACAGCAGGTGTTGCCGATGACGCTCCCGTCTCACAGATTCAGCTCATGTACGCTCGTGTTGTCACCTCGCTCCGCTGACACATCCGCCGGCTCCACCCTGCCTCCCCCATCTGCGCTCACACCCATGAATAAGTACGCAACATCATTATCACTTGCTGTCCACGGGACGCCAAGTGAGTGAGGTGAGGAATATGAAGCAGGATCACAAAGCTCTCCCATACAATACAGCGCCTTTTCTAAAGGCTGCTGTGGCGGCTACCGCTGCTTCTCCAGAGCCTGGTGACAGACTGATGGCTGTTTGCCCAGTCCGCAGGTCCTGGAGTCCATCTATCAGGTGACCAACACAGGAAGACCATGACAAAGAGTAGCTTGTGGGCACCGGTGATATCACAACTCTGTGATTTATCATTAAATCTGTCACGTTGAAGCCTGTTATTGTAGCAGTGACAAAAAATAACTCACCACTGCTGAGCTCAGGCTTTCAGTCGTGTTTTTCAGCACTTTTCACACCTTTTATTGTAATGTACAAAATGCTCAGTGAGCTCTGACTATAAACAGTCTGAGACTTGACGCCACATGATGACAGCCTCGTCTCCGAATGCTCCATTTACATTCTTATCAAACCTTGCTCTGTTTCACTGCAGGTCGTGATGTGCACATTTATTTTCTTCTCAGACAGTAAACATTTCACAACGTTCCCAGCCGTACAGGCAGGCCACAGGGAGGGAGCGATCCCGACAGCCTCGGCCAGTGTTCAGAGCACAGGAGATGTGCGGCCGTGCGGAGGGGAGGACGGGATTGTGGGTAGTCTAAACACTGTCTTGCTCTGTGGCCGTTTCCCAAGATGTTTTTCTGTCTGTGCGCAGGCGATGCACCATCCTGAATTACAGTAGACCACACACACCAGTGGTAGCACCTCGGCTTTAGGGCCGAATTTAGCAACTGAATGAACTTGGTGAAATGTGAAAAGTTTGGGTTCAACAACAAGGACAGCGAGCTGTCGGTGTTAAAAGTGCAGGAATCTGTGTTCATAAACTGCTCAAACTCTTTGATATTTTTTTTATTAATTGTTATTACTATACCTCATGCCTCGGAGTGGGGCACGTCATCAATTTAAGCAACGTTCGCATAATGTCTTTCATGCACATGGTTAATGTAGTGAAACTTTGGCATAACATCACACTGTTTGTGCATCTAACCTTACTGCCAATGGCTGTGCAGTGAGTGTGTTGAGAGATGTGGCAGTCTGGCTAATTGTATATGGAAAAAATCCATCACATGTGAAAATCTCATCATGTTTTCTTCTTCTACTTAACGTGCACTTTCCCTGCCTTGAACCTGGCGTTTTCAATACTGTTATGAAATCCAATGAAAAGCTCAGCTTCAACTTGTAACTGCTCTGTTAACTTTTCAAATGGCTATGTGTAGTGGTAACTTGGTGACCAGCTGTGATGATCAGTCCTCAGAGTTATCAAGACGCTTAGCCATTTCATTTCAGCCATGTGGGGCTTTTCATCTTCTATCAATTCTTTGCTTTGGTTTTATTGTGCACAGCTTTAATGTTTTGCATCCACAATCCAAACGCAAAACACAACTGTTTTTGTTTTTTTGTTTAATGCTACCTGTGCATGATTAGGCGCAGATACCAACTACGTACTTTATCTCAAAGGACTAAAATGCCTCGCAGCCGCTGTCATGCTACATTTGGAGCAAACAGCACGACTCTTTAATTTTGCTAATGGGAAAAACTTGCCAACACTCAATTTTATTAATGTTAATACTCGCCTGTGACGTCTGTGTGTAAACCACCACTGATTGCCACAAATTGAGGCATGTTGTCTGGAGGATGGAAACAGGACATATTTAAAGGAAAAATGCACAACACATTAATCTGACTTCATGTTTCACTTCATCACAAAATAACTCCTGGAATGTATTAAACGTCCCAGATTGATGATTGTGTAAAACTTTCCAAGAGGTTTTTTTTTTCCTTAACCTTGAAGAGACAAACCCTCTCTTCCACAGGAGGCTATCTGACCGCATCGCTGCCGTTGTGTCGACATCTGGCTAACATCCTTGGAGGGAGAGCAAGTGATACATCACATGCTCAGAAGTGAGTCTTCCCACTGGAATTCCAGTAGCCGAGCCACAGGCCACCCTCTCGCAATCAGCCTGTGGTAGTCTATTCCTACCAGCCTACATCCTGCTCCATCCACAACCAAAGCGTCATTATGTCCATGAGAGCTGGCCGGCTGCCCCCATTAAAATCACAAGGGGGTGAGCAGGCATGATATCTTATTGTGGCACTGAGGCTGAACCTGAGGGAGGGAGCACCAACTCTGGTCATGGATGTATCACACTGGTCCATTGGAAATCTTTAAGTGACCTTGAAGGGCAGAATGTGCTGTTCACAGTGTCCTTAGCCGATTGATTGATTCTTCAGCCCCTGGCGAAGCTTGTTCCACATCGATGACATGTTTCAGGCTCTAAGAACATGCTCAATCATGTAGGAATCTGGAGAATGTACACAACCGTGGTTATACAATGCTTTTTCACTCTCAGAGATAAATGCGAATAAACTGATGTTTGGAGGCAATTATAGAGCAAGTGTGTATCTGATGGGTCACATGAAGAAGAGGAAAATATTTATCCTACCATGTGAGATTACAGGTTACAGATACAAAGTGAGATATGAGTGAAAAGCTGCTCAGTCCTTGGGTCTGAGCCCGGCTGAATTACAAGGTTGGGAGGGAATGACCTCAACTGAAGCCTATCGTTGTTGGGTCACCTCCAATCTGATGGAATGATTACTTCCTGTGTTTCTCCATGCCTACTTGGACATCCTCTGGGAACACATGTGTCACTTCAGATTGCTTTAAGAAGGTCTTATCTTTTTGGTCAGTAAATAACATTCCAAGTCCAGAGAAAAAAAGCAACTTTTCTGCTTGTTGCTGACACTTGAAATTCTGTTGTTTCCATTAAACTCTTATGCCACATTATTAGTGGAAACATGAGTGGATGAGAAAAGACATGGATCACTACAAAGAGTTAAACCTTTGATTTCATGAAACTGATAAAACCAGATATTCATAATGTTTGAGAGTTTAAGTATTTGTGTATGTATTTTGGAGACTTCTCACTTTGGAGACTTCAGATAAAAGTATTTGTGGTTTCATTTCCAGCAAACAGCAATGTGCTTTGTAACAAATGGTGAGATTATTCTCCACAAGCGGAGTTCATTAGTAACACTGGAGGTTTCCAACCATGGTCTTAGAAACACTTTGATTAAGTTGAATGCATTCATGCTGCTGATAAAATTGCTTAATTGTGTAATTTGAAATAAGAAACGCATTCCTGAGGATTTCTGCGGGATTGCTGCTCATTTCAATGGCATCTCTATGTCTAGCTGGCATCCCACAGCAAAGGATATGATTGGTTCCAACACTGCTTCGAGCACGAGAGGCAGCTCTGCACGGGAGGATGAGGAAGTAGGTTTAAAGACACCCAGACCCCATGTGCTATTTTTCTTTTTTTAGAATTTCATTAGTTCCAGCAATGACGGGCTGTAAATCAGTGCGCTACACTAACTGGATCCAACCCGTCTCTGATCTTTGCGTTCCCTTTAGTCCAGAAGATATTTGGTTAAGGCCTGTGATACATACTGTACAGCACACACTCTCTCAGTAAATTACCTCTTACTGAAGTGCCATCATTCCGAGAATAAAGGTCATCATCTTTTTGTTCTTAGATAATGTTGTCAGGGATCCTTATAGCAGAGCACTCTCTATCATTACTTTATCTAACATCATCTCTAGGATCAGAAGCAGCTCTGTTTACAAGCAAACAGGAATAAGTTTAGCATACAATGAATCCCTTTAATTGTCCTACAATGAGGGAACAGCTGTGGGGGAGACTGAAACCTGTGACTTTTTGGTTCTGATCCACAGATAGTCTTAGTGAACATCCTTTAAACTCTATTGTTTTCCTGATGAAGTCAAATATAACAAATGAATATGTGACGGTGACTAAAGCATCCTCTGTTAATGATTGAATGCTCCTGGGTGATGGGCAGTGTTCAGCAGAACCTCTTGACTTTCTTCTTCCAGTGGGAACGAAGAGGACATTTAGTGTCCTTTCACCCTTTAATACTTTAAAAATAATTATTGCAGCCTTAAGTATATACAAATTCTTTCTTATTTTTTAAGATAGATAGATGTCTTCACAATACATTTCATCATCCCTGCAAGCTGCGGGTGCCACAGCTGCTCAAACACTGAGCTGAGATCACAGTCTGACTATACGCGGTCCCCAAAGTGCTGCAACAGTTTTGCTGAGAGAAGCTTCGAGAGAGATGTTGGAAGGAGCGATGCACTGTTAAACTTAGTCTGTTAGCTGACCCTAACAACAGAAAAGTTTCATTTTCAGATGCGTATTTCTGAAAAGTCACTGAACAAAGCCACTTCTCAATGAGCCAGTCAGTCACAAGTGTGGAGCTGACAGTGCGGTTTGAAAGCAGACAGCGATAACACGTCGCTGACCCGTCTCAACCTGTCCTTATGGCGCTGCAGGCAACTCAGCCTCGGTCCCGCTAAATGGAGTGCGTTGACCCTGAGATTCCTCTCAACCTCTGCTTAACTCTGCCAACTGACTCTTTATTTCACGTAACATGCCACACACAGCATCGCAGCACGCTCACAGACTCCGACAAAGACATTAGCTCAGAGAGGAGTTGTGAGGTGGTCCGTTGTAACGGCCCGCTCCTCAGAAGCTCCAGTGTGTGTCAGAGGCAGAGAGGACTGCGTGGGCTAGACAAATACCAGGGATACCTAGGGCTTTATTGTATTCAGAGCCGATGAGCGTGTGCAGAAGTATTGAGACACAGCGCGTGTGCGGTGAAACTGAGCGTGTGCAAAAGGCAGAGGCGCAGAGAGGCCACAGTAGAGCCAATCATGTGAGAGGAAGGGCGTTTGATAGCTTGGCCACAGACCCTGTGTGGTGTCCGCACAGAGTCCATCACTGAGCACTTTGATAATAAGATCATAAATTTGTCTCTCAACAGTCTAGTAACAAATGAGTGGTTTCAGAATCGTTCATGTGAGGTTATAATCTAGTGTTTTCTGTAAATATCCAATAATCTGGATCAAAGGATAATGAAAGAGAGAAAAAAACTGAAATCAAATGACCTACTTTTTTAATTTCAGCAGCATGTTTAATTAACCTTAAAACTATGTTGATATGCCCCTTTGGAGCAAATGTTAATATGTTTGTAACTATGAATGAACATGAATATGGTACGTCATAATACTGAGCATGATCGCATTCAGTGCCTGCAGCTTACTCACATCAGATTGATTGTCTCTTCACGCCACTTTTCTGTGTCTCTCCTAAATTTTGATGCAGGTTTCTTACTCTCACTTGACATGTTTTGTCCCTGTGAGCAAAGCTCAAATATTGCAGAAATCACTGTGATCCATAACAGTAGCAGACACCACCCCAACCACAAACCCCTGAAACATCAGTTGAGCTTTGGGTGTTTCAGTGTCTCCGTAAGCCACTGACACTATTGTGTGTAGTAGTAATTTGAGGGCAGCATGTGAAATACACAGGCATTTGGGATTTTTTTTTAACGATAAAATCTGTTGCTTTGTGCTGCAAAAATCCCTAGAGACTGGCTTTGGGTCAAAGCGAGCTGATAAGGAGTAAATTCAGCTGAGACTTGTCCAGTCGTTGGACTCATTATCCATCATTGTGCAATTCAAAATAATGGATGATTACATGGCTGAACTTTCATCTGCCCAGGTCAGACAGGAAGACTTATTATTCTTAAATGATAGCATCAGCTACTATTACTGGGCCATCACTCATCACGTGCTACCATGAACAGGCATTTTTTAAGCTCTTCTATTACGCTGCAGTACTACTTCATGCAGCATCCCAACACGGGGTCATAGGGAGAGTGCAAAGTGGTAAAAAGATGCGAGTGAAGTCCAAGATCGACCCAGATGTCAGCCTTCGTCTGTGGCGTCTCTGAGCATCCGAACATTTCACGCATCAGAATTTACTGTGTTGTAAAGCGTCCCACCCTCTGTGGAAGCTGGGTCAAATGGAGGCTGTGCTCGGAGGAACTACCCAGCTCTGTCTGGATAACCTGACTCCTCTAGGGCAGATCAAACGGGGAACTGCACCTCTCCCATGTGGTATGTGTTTGACATGGGGTGGGAGGCGGGGGCGGGTGACAGTGCAAGCACAGCACCGGTCCCTTCTATCGTCCCACACTCGGGCCTAAATCATGTGGGCAGACACGTCCGACCCGCCCCATCTGGGCCTGCTTATCTCTTCCTTTCTGGAGCCAAGGCGAGCTGTCAATCAGAGTCCTCAGCGACTGAGACAGACGGACAGACTGTCTGAGCTGAGAAAGACGAGACTGGGACGCATTATGAGAGATGCTCAGTGGGGGGGGGGGGGTTCGTTTTAACTTCTCGCTGAAATGTGTTGCTTTTGACAGTGTGGGCATCTTAGGTCACTAAAGTATAAAGAGTGGGGCCTCTACAGTACAGTATATCCTGTATGTGATACACAGTAGTGAAATACAGTAGTCCATGCTGGCAGGCTTCCAGACCACTGAAGAACATTAAGTGAGACTGTGGGGGAGAACGTGGAAGATAGGGGGCCTAAGACCTATTCGATAGAGGATGCAACAGTATACATACACACTGTGTTCAATGAAGTGATTCCTCTGCGGTGAGGAGAAGTTTGCACAAAGACATTTTTCGATAGATAGATAGCTAGATGGTGGTTAGCTAACTTCTGGGAAATTCTGGAACTAATAGTAAATCTTTTGCTGCCTGTCAAGGTAATTTTGAGAACAGGCATGTGCCTGTTCATAGTCGAAGTGTCTCTATGCAGGCCTATTTTTAGCTCATCACAAAATCACACCACCAACTACTAGCCTGGCGTGTGTGCTGAATTGTATCTGGCATTTCTGTTGTGTGCATGGGCATCATGTTCAAAACATTACCGTCTGCACGTGGAGCTGTTTGAAACCAGCAAATGAAAGCTAAACACTATACAAAACATAGAAGTCAGAGCGTCTGCACCTGCAATTCATTTGGACAGATAACTGGCAATGTTTCACTCTTATGGTCCTTTGTGGTGCTGGGTGATGCACATTTCAGTCAGCGAAATTGAGGTGGAGACTAACAAATGTGAAATGCCTCCAGAACACAATGCCCCTCTCTGTGCAGGGAAGGAATTCCTCATCAGGCTGCCATTAGATTGTTTTGAATTTACATTTCCCAGAGGTGCAGTTCACACATTCAGATACGGAACAAAAGAAATGTTTCACATTTTTTTGGGATTAAACTGCCCTGCCCGGCGTAGCTAAACATTCATTAGTCATAGAATTAGACTCAATCAGCCCGACAAATCGTGTGGTCAGCAACAGTAACACCCAGGGAACGGCATTATCGTTAAAAGTACATTTCATCCTGATGACTGACGGTGTGATTAACATCTCCTGGGGGGTGTGTTTATTTTCCCATTACCGCCTGCATATTTCTTTAAATCCAGAAATAGCATTTTGTATCTAACTCCTTCCAGTGAAGTTTACAACACAAGTGTTTTGTAACAACAAATTGGGCAAAAATAAGACCTGCATGGTTCAAAACAGTCAGTGTTACCAGAATGAATCCAAGTTAGCTGTTTCATGTTTAATTAGAGCATTGGAAATGTTGGAAAAAAGGAGCAGTGCTGGTTACACTTTTCTTGGGGGTTGGTTGTGGAGGGCGAAGTGAATCTGTATATATATATTTACCCATCTCAGTGTCTTTCCCACCTTTCATGTTCCTGTGCGATTCCAGATATTTTTAGAGTTTAACTCTAAAATGCAGCTGTGTGTGAGAGAGGGAGGGAAGGAAGGAGGGACAGAAGCGGAGCGAGAAAATAAAAAAGAGTCAGAGGACAGAAATAGTTGAGGGTGTGTAGGCCGGCTCTGACCACTGGCATGCATGAGGAAGCTGCCTCCATTCCACAGGCCGGCGGATGGTTTCGAGACGCTACAGCTCAGCGGGCCACATGCAAGTCCCGCTGGCCTTCCCCACCCTGGGCTATTCTGGGCCACTCTGCCACTGTGGTGGCTTTCACTCAGCAACCACAGAAATAAAGCCTGACACAGAAAAACACAAGAAACTGAAGCCTGAGGCCAGGAGAGAAAGAAATGCATTGTTTTCTTCCCGTTATTATTATATCTTGCCTTCATATGGTCTCTGGGCTGATTTATAAGGCTGCGGTATCAGGAAAACAAAGACACTTTACAATATGCTGGTTACCCCTGATTAAAGGACTTGCTATCATGCTTGTATATTATTATCACTTGGCTCTGTTTTCTGCAGCTTTAGTCTTTAGTTATGACATGATTTTACTCACAAGTGCCATGAAGGAGGGCAACGCCAATGCAACAAAATCCAAAGGGGCATGAAGCGGTGACACGGTGAAGCAGGCTTTGAACAAATCAGCAGAATATTTACAACAGATTACTGTGTCTAATCAGATTCATTTAGAGGTCAAAGGTGAAACTAGTTTACAAAGAATGAAAGAGGAAGACTGGATTCAAGTTTGCCTGCATTGCCAGAAACGTACACATATTTGCACACTTCATAACGTGACTATGTATATACCCAGAGTTTCTATGATTTGCTGATAGGAACCAGACAGGAAAGCTGGAGAAGGCCTCACCAAGACGAACCTCTACCCAGGTCAGAGCAATGAAAAGTAGAGTTTTCAGGAGTCTCACCTGCAGGTTTCAGTCACCCCTCAGAACACCCTTGCAAAGTAAATTGCAAATGGCACAATCAGTGACGAGAACTGGCAGTCCTTGCTGCCAGTGTTCACTGTCTTCCAAACCTCATCCTTTTCAGCCTGTCTCACTGACACGGAATACACACATACATCATTTTATAAACGATAAAATGATAAATGCACGCAACAGTGTCTGAGATATTCCACACAATGAGTGGATTTTCCCCGCTATGGGCCCTGCTGTGTTGGACTTTTACTATTTTCGACTTTAGAGACAACGCAAAGATTTCCTCATTTCCTGTTAAGGCCTCACTGGCCTCAGACAATACGAGCCTGTGTTGGACGCTGGAGCACTCCAGTGTGTCATGGACTATAAAATATCTCCTCAGCCTCATGCTGAACTTTCTGTAACTTGGTGACAAAAGCCCTCCCTGGGCCCGACGTCCTGATCTGCTCCGAAGAGGCTAATCAGCCCTCGACTGCTTCTGCATTTCCCATCAGCGAGGAAAAGATGTTTTTTTTTTTTGTTTTTTTTTTTACGAGCGACTGATGATGGACGGCAGGACGAGCGATGAATCCTGGGTCGTCTTATGGCGCTTGTTCAAAGGGTTAGTCATAAACACTCGGAGCTGTGGTGAACTCTGTTTTATATGCGGCACGTTCACAGGCGCTCCTTTGTGAAGTCATCAAATATTGATCAAAAGAAAAGGAGAAATAATTCAGTTGTTCTTTGAAGTGGCTGGTCGTCTTGCAGCAATGTCTCTGGGGGGTTAGCGCACGGCTTGGTCAACTGTGAGGCAGACAGGAATATCTCAACAAATATTGATTGCCATGATACTCATGAATGTTAAGACATCGACAAGTAATGAATCTCAATGCCTGCGGTTTTTCCGTTGAAATTTCCTTTGGCGCAATGTAAAAATTCCAAATACCTCCAAAAATTAAAGACATGCAGATGGTTATCAGGTCTCCTGCTGAACGCCTGTTGTTGTTTGGACTGTTTTCTCTTGATACATCGACGGCTTGTTTCATTCACATACAGAACGGCTTCATTTAATGACTGTTGAGAGATGGATTTGGTGAATAACGACAGTCTATTCCCAGCCAAAGATGTAAGCACTTAAACATCATTGATATAAATTTCAGTCATGGAAATGGCAACTATGAAACGAGCCAGTCTGAGTAGAGACAGAATGTAATGAAAACTATCAGGTTTGCACGTGAATGATGAAAGTTTGTGGTGAAATAAATCATTGTACGTGGTCCTGTTTCTCCCTCATAGAATTGTTTGTGTTATTTTTTATTTTAACAAGAAACATAAAATCACATGGCAATTAATGCAACAGGCAACACTACTGATCAGCATTAAGTCTATTTAAGTATTAATATGAGTGCCAGATAAGCATGAGAAGGCATCAGATTGTGCAAAAACAAACAGTATTATTCCCACACTCAACAACAGGATTTTGAAAGGGTTTGTAAAACAGCATCTGAAGCACTTCTGCAGACGTGGTGTAAGGACCCAGGCAGACGTGACTCAACCGCTCGCCTCCACCTGCACGGATGCAGACAGGTTCGTGTGCGGGGAGCAGTCCAGGTAGGGCTCAGACTGTGTTTAGGGGCAGATTATCTTGATCTTTGGCTTATTCCAGCTGGAACCACAGAGAGCTGTTGTGTCGGGCCGTGCAGACTTGTGATGAAACGTGTTTGTTCTGTTGTACAATAGAGACTCTGCTGAGGCTGACAGTGAGAAACACTGTCTGCTTGTATCCTGTCAGACACCCCAGCTGCACTGCTCGCCCACGCCTCATCCCCTCAGGCTGATACCAGCTCTTTCAGCGCCACCTGCTGGACATACTCTATTCACAGCTGAAAATGTGTTTCCTAAATGTTTTACAACAACCAAGACAGTAATTTTATTGGGATAGCGATTTAGATCACTTAACATAAGATTAATTTAACTAATTGATTTCATATTAAAACAACTGAGTGTTGTTCAACCTACAGATGCTCCCAACAGATAAATCTCAGTGTGTTTACTTCGACGGGGAGAAGAGAGACGGTTGATAAAATGAAGCTTGGCAATATTTTGGCGCTATCTTTGAATGTTTTTATTCCGCGTCTTGTTCTCAACAACCAAACATTTAAGCTTTTAGCGAGGCAAAAAAAGTTCTCTGCCACATATGTTAGTGATGTGTGACACGATGTGTATCTGCGTGGGCAGGAATGCTCTGATAGCGTGACTGATTGTGTCTCCACGACGCCACTGAGGAGGACAGGAAGGAAGGAGGAAATCATCAAATCAGCTTATTTCATACTTTCCCAGCACTCCACAACATCTCTGCCCTCCGTCCCCAGTTTTCTGTATACGCAATGTGCAGCTACACTTGTAACTTTTGGTGCACGAACATTAATTTGAAAAAAACATTTCTTGGAAGAAAACAACACAAGATCATTCAGTTATGCAATGTGTATAATGTCTGCACAGTTGATACCACAGATTCATCACTATACACAAATGAATACAAGAGCGTAACGAGCACCCATGCGACTGTCACTGTAAAGATCACGGTATAGTTCCTGTTTCATGAAATGCCAGTCATGACAGATTTCTGTATGATACCAGGTCCCTGGGGGCAACTTATGTAACATGTCTTCATCTACCGTAAGCATAAAGAGACAGGTATGTTCCGGCTTAAAGGAAAAATGTTTTGTGTCTGAGCAACGATGATAAGCATGTTACGATCCGTGTTTTGTGTAGTAAGTGTTTGAATGATGGCTGGTGGTTTCGGGATTTACATCTCTCATTTTGTCTGCCACAACAAGGTGCAGTGGCTGTCAGACAGGGTGTGTGTGTGTGTGTGAGTGTGTGTGTGAGAGAGATAGAGCGAAAGAGAGAGAAACAAAGTACTTTGTTAATATGGTAATGAGCTGCATTCTCACTAATACCTCTCCTTTTGAAGCAGTTCTGTAGAGTCAAATGAAAAACCAGCACTAAATAGTAACAACTTGTCAGAAGAAACTTGAATTGCAAATGGAAATAACCACCTCCCTTGATAGTTGCAAGTGCGAATGTAGATGAATACATTGCCTAATTCTCCAGGCTGGAATGCCTTTATTCTAATCCTTTAAGATGCAGCACAAATCCAACTAACTTGAGCAGGCTCATTTAAACCTGGTTAAACACCACAGATACTGGAACTTGGCATCGAAAAAGCTGATGATGGAATAATACAAAACTCTTGCTTTGTTGAAATATACTGTACTTTATAGAGCTATTGTCTATGATGCACACTCTACTGACTTTTCATAAGAACAGTTATTCCACATCTTAGGTCTTCATGCTTGGCCTATTTAGCTTTCTTTCAGTAATATTACGTTACTTCAAACAGTTTTTCTTTTGACACTCGTGAGCTTAGCTTCAACTTTATATTGATATATTGTCTAAGCCATCACATAAAGTCTGCAGCTGCAGGCAGGCCCTGAGCACACAACCAATGTAACGTGCAGTGAACCTAACATTTTTCAATCCTGACAGATTGACTTCTCAAGCACAGGTGTAACTAATAACGTTATTGATTGCTGAATACAGTGCTTGAAATTGCTGGTTCTGATGCCTCTGTGTCATCGAGTCCATGTGTGCTTTTCACGGCTCACTCTATAGTACAGATCCCCCACTGACCTTGTGCACAGCCAGCTGCTACATCTGCATTTACCACCTCTCATCTGCCAGTACTGAGTACAGATCCTACAGAAAGCAGCCACAGGTGTGTCCACAATCTCTCACCATCTCAATTGCTCAACATAAAGTTTCAGTCTGAATCTGAATTTCTGCGTTGTATACATCAGGGACCCCTCTGGTGGTTACGTTGATAACTGCGGAATATCCAACTACGATATGTTTGAGAAAGAGATTCTGTAGTTTATGATCACAATCTGATGAGAACAGTTTTCTGTTGGATCAGATGTTAGTTACACTAGTTGAGCCAGGGAGCAGGAGCTAAGCACTCAACCTGCACTAGCAGTACGAGTTGGTTTCAGGGTAGTGGTTGCTATTCCAGCTGGGAACTGAATCTCACAGTAGAGCTTGTTTCCACGAGAGATGGACTCCTGTGAGTCCTGTTTTCAAAACCAGCACTTCCTGTCTCTCACTGCCTCGGTTCCATTTAACTTCATCCTTTGTGATGCGTGTGTGTCTCTGTCACCAAGCGAAGAACGCAATTCATATTTGCAAATTAAAGGAAGAGCTTGAACACAGCATACTCATCACTCATCACTTAATAGTTGTCACTGTTGTTGTGACGGCCTCATGCAGTTTCACTCTATGTTAATTACCGTTACAGCTTTCATTTCCTCTGTGCCTCACCCTAATTCCAAGTGACTGGTGGAGCCTCTGAGCGATAAGCAGACCGAGTGCTTACAGATGAGATAGACATCAGTGAAGCTAATGTGGGCCTATGAGCTGGACTTCCCCATTACCTCCCCAACGGTGAAGCTTGGTGATTTTGCGTCCTCTGTTACATAACATTTGCCACATCTTTATGGCCGAATGGATCTTTAAACTATCTGAGAACACGGTGTGGAACACATACAGAAGTCAGGTTCCCGTGCAGGCTTCACACTCTGTGGTTTGTCACTGAAGCCCTGATAGTGATGCCTTATTTCACCTTGATTCTTCCCTCATGTGTTTTCTTTTAGACGATGATAATGGGCGTATTTATATGCACATAAGCGAATCGGCGGCTGCTTTGATTCGTGCGACTGTGGTACCTGAGCTGAGGCTGATGTGTGGTGGGTGGATGAAACAACAGTGTTGACAGTACCTGCTTATCTCCTGGCTTTGACCCGATGGGAGCGAGGCCATGGCTGGATGAGCCTCCTCCCTTATCTCTATATCTGAGTTTGCAGGGCCAACCCAGAACCGCTGGCCAAGCATTTCTTTTCTTTTTCTTTTTTTAAATTTTGTGCCGCCATGCCTCCAGGTTTCAGGTGGGCTTTTTGTTCCCTGTGCAGGCAGAATGCAGGCTGTGGGCTGAGAAACAATACTGCGTTCAGAGAGCTGCAAGGAAACTGCACGTAGCGATTTTGACATCATTATGCAAGGAAACTCTCTGTAACCCCCACACTGCATTCCAGTTATAGCCTTCTACCTCACTACAGACTGAAATAACTAACTAAACAGCTATCAAAACAGCTATTGGAGCTTTCTGTCAAGTCAGATAAACATGACCTTTCAATGTTGATTAATTTATCTATTTATTTTGTTCACAATAATAATGGAAAATGTTTCCAAACTGTCAAATGAATGAATCAACATACCATAATGCGGATTAACTGACCCAAGACCTAAGCATGGTAAAAATATATAAAAATATATAAAAATATACAAAGATAGTCATCTGCTCAAAAAAATGGTGAAGCAGATGCTAATTATGGAAACATGAGGAGAATAACGAGTTAACAGTCCCCAAAACAGTAGATCAACAGGTCCAAGGTTGATGTGACAGTGTGTGTTTAGCAACTTTTTAAAGACTGGTGCGTGCTGTGTGTGAGCTCATCTGCCTGGGCAAATTTGTGTGGAGAGCAGTTCAAGAGGTGAGACTTGGTTTAAATCTTTTGTTATACAAGAAACTATTTGAAGCAACAGGGCATTCATTTGTAGTGGTGTAAAATAGATGATAGATGAAATCTGTCAGGGCACTTTTCCAGTTTAGAGCCAATGATTCATTTGGACTTTTGAGGAGATAAGACCGAACTCTAGTTGTAGTTTTATAGGACAAGATATGTTGCCTGTGTTTGAGGTTCAGGAGGGCACTGAAAATCCATGGAGCATGGAAACATGGAGCATGGGTTGGTCTTAAGGTTCTGTGAAGGTTCTCAGTTATCCAGGTCTTTAGGTGGAAGTGAGGTGATAAAAACAAAGGCAAATGGGCTTCTGTCAGTTCTTGAAGATGAGTTGCCTCCCATCCTGAAACGGACACCCATACCACAGAATTGAAGAAGCTGTTTGGGTGAGAAGAAAAATGCCTTTGAATATCTCACAGAAATCGACTTCACTTTGTTTTTATAACCTACAAGGAGTCTGCAAAAGAAGCACAGACAGGCTATTTCAAAGTGGTTTGGACTTTAATGCAGAATAACGGGAAATAGATACTTCGCTGATAAACTATGTTACGTTGCTTATGACAAACAACAGCAAAGTAGATTTAATATAATTGTTTTAAAGGTTCTTGGAACCCTTTAACCCTGGCTTTAACTTTTTTTTCCGAGTAGAAACCTAAAACTAGTGTAAAAGTCTTGCATTTAAAAGTTTTCATGGTGGAGCTCGATAATGAATTCAACTTTAAAACTGGGGTTGAATTTTAACGGAATTCTGTTCACTTTTTAATGGTAAGGCGCGAATGAATGCGAGAACAAAGTAAATATTTCAACTGAGCGGTTAACGAGTTAACCCCGGAACCTTTCTTCGCGTCGCAGGCGTCCACCCGGCATGTTTTGACGGTAGCACAGCCGAGCTGTCAAGTGCCTCCCCTCGTAGCTGTCCGGTAAGGTCAGTGTTTTGTTGTTGTTGTTGTTTAAAATCAGCTTAGTCTTCATTGGTCTGCGATTCTGTGTGTATGTAAAGATATGGTTAAACATTTTGTAGCCGCTGAATCTGTGACTCTCTGTAGTTCAGTGTGTTAGCTCAGCGTGTGGACCCTGGTGACTTGCAGCTAGCAGCAGGACTCAGGTCAGCAGAGGCTAATTAACACGATCCAGATAATGAATAAACAATTAACATTAGACGGATTGAATGCTGCTCTACACCCAGGCGGACGGTGGCTACGTTTATGTGTTCTGACAGCGTTTATCCACCGTTACTCTGTGATTGCTAGGCTGCCAGGGATCACCGTGTTGATCCAGTTATCTCACTGATCGGTTCGTTGAGTAGTTCACGCTGGCAAACATCAGGCTGTATTACTGACTGACTAGTATTGGCATGCATTCACCTCACTCCATCAGCAGTGAGTAAGTTACAGTAAGTGGGACAAAGGTGAAGGCCACAGGTCACACAGCCCACAGAGCCAACTGTCACCTTTCAACAGCTCCTGCTGTAGTATGAGCCTACACATCTCTAGAACACACACATGCACACACACGCACACACACACACACACACACACACACACACACACACACACACACACACACACACACACACACAGAATACATTGAAGACAAACACAAATAAAAGCTCAATGTTTTCTCTCCAGAAAAGTCAACAATTGCTTTGCCCTTGTGCTTTACATTGTGTAACCAGTGTTTGAACACAGAGAGGTATGTATCCTAGAATACCCACTGACAAGCTCTATTTGTCAAATCTTTTGTTTCCCTTTTGTCTATTTAGTATTAATATTCACCCAAACCTAAGTGTGTCTTTACTTATTGAGTCAGTGTTGATCAAAGTATTATTTGATGTTGCTGACAGTTGTGACTATTGAAAAGTGACCAAAATTGACTTTGTGGTGGTGATAAGTTTCAACTCAAGTATTTGTCACTTGTTTCTCACATTTTTTTCTTTGTTTTTACCCACAGTGCAGACACGTTGCAAACACTATCAACACATTTGCATGAATCACCTTTTAGTTGTGATTATTTAACCACCAGCCTATTTCTGTCTGTGTGTGTGCAGGCCTGCAGGATGGCCCAGGCAGACAGCAAGGTGCTAGTCCTGGGTGCGTTGGCCGGAGTGGCTGGCATCAGTTTGGCTGTGGCGTGTTACCAAGGCTTCAAGTCAAGACGAAGGGCCTCGTTGCCGGCGTTCTACCTCAACAGCACTAATGAGCCGGGGACTGACATGATGCTGGTGGATGGAGCCGGTCTGCCCAGAGGTCAGGCTGAGGTGCTGCAGCGCCTGGAGGCCCTGATCCAGTGTGTGTCAGAGCTGAAGGACGAGATGAAGTCGCTGAAGAACGCCATCCCGACACTGCAGGACCATGTCAGGGAGGAGCTGAGAGGACACGGTGGAGCGCGCCACGCCACGCCTCACCACAGGACCACCCCGACACGAAGGAAAAGACCCGCGGATGCCCTGGCTGGAGCCAGGGCCAGCGGCCGCAGCTCAGAGGAAGCAGAGAGTGAAGGAGGGTAAGCACATCTGGACAGACAGGAGGTCTAACCAAGACATCAAGCATCTCTAAAAACATAACGGACGTAAACATCTGGTCTCCGTTCACAAAACTGACACACACCCTTGATTTTTCTATTAATTTATGCGCAACAGGCCGAAAAATCATTTTTCCGAAGTCACATTACCAAATCAAACTGTGTTTCATGTGATATTAACATGTTAGCTTTTTAGCATAACAGTGTAACAGCATAAGAGACAGTCAGGAAGTTAATCAGTTCATTTGTTCATTTTCTCTCTTTTCATTCACTGATTTGTTTTCTCTCTTGTGGTTGCCGTGTGCGTGTGTGCGTGTGTGCGTGTGTGTGCGTGTGTGCGTGTGTGCGTGTGTGTGTGTGTGTGTGTGTGTGTTTGTGTGTGTGTGCATGCATTATAATTTGAGTTCATGATCTTCAAAAGAAAAACACTCAATATTTACTCAATATTCATTAAAGAATATGAATAGTGTTGATGAGCAGATTCCAAAATGGGATTGAATTGCTATGATATGAAGTTTATGTTTTTGGGCCCAATAGCTTGCAATAGCTGCTCAGGAATTATGCTTTCATGTGATCACAAAATCCTATGCCAGTGTATCAGTATGGGCCGGTGCATACAAGCAGAACCTCCCCCCTCATATCAGTATTGGTGCAAGTTGTAAACATAGAGCTGGCACAAGTGATTTCTTGCTGTCGATAAATCCAGTTTATAAACTGGTTTCCTACTCACTGTCAATGTGACATCTTGTTCGATCAGCCGTCTGTTCTCACCAGCTTGTGAATCAGAGGTGTTGTGGTCTTCCTCCTTCCCCACAACTTGCCCATTATATTCACTTAAATACAATTATGGCAGAATGTGCATCTGCAAAGAAAAGCAGCCTAATGGAGACGAGCGTGCCCGTGCCAGTTTTGAAAAGCAAACAGCAGACAAGCTATACAATCGCACCTCATAAAAACAAATATGATAATTATGCCAATAATTATAAACAGAGATGATGATTAGGCCATGACTTGTGTTGTGTTGAGTTGATCTTGGACCTGACTGAGAATGTTTTTTAACATGCAAAATTTAAGGGAGTGCTGAGTCTGCTTGGAACATTATCTATATTAACCTGAACTGACCTGTGTTCCGTTTATCGAGGAAGAGGAGTATGTGAAGTTTAGTTTCATTAGCAGGTAGCGACGAACTGCTGGTCACGTAAACCATGATGTGTTCCACAACCAGTGTGTGACAGGGTAACACCGTCTCGATGCCTCAGCTAAGCTTGGGCTTGGTCAGCTCTCTCCGTTTTGGACCGGGGTCAGGTTCAGACAGCGGGACCTGCCATGAGTCACGCCCAGGGCCCGGCAGACAGCATAACACTGCGTTACCGTGCAGTCAGTGTCAGAGCCTTCGGGTGTAGTGGAGTGAGCCAGACATCAGAGCTGCGCAGCTCCTCCTCTTCCTCTCTTCACTGTCGTCCCAATGATTAATCAGTGCCTGGGAGCCATTTTTTACAACCACAACAACATAAAGTAGGTTGACTGAACAGCCATTGCACCCTGGATAATTAATGTTGTGTTTAACTGTGTGTTGTCTGAGGATCGCATTCCTTAGCCGAAGGTTTTTTCCTTTTTTTTGTGTGTCCTGACTGAGACCATAAACCAGCATCAGTGTTACATAATGTTTTAAGATGCTGTACTGTAGATAGTTTAGATTAGCAAGCAGATTATATAGGTCCTGAAACATTTCTGGAGCTCCCATAAGGGCAGGGCCCCCGCCAGGGTCACAACTCCAGCATTTACACTTGGAAGCAGCCTGAAACGTATCGAGATCACTCAAGTTCTCCAGGTCACGCACGCTTGTTGGCACAGTCACAGGCAGCCGATAACAGCCGATCATGTGAGATGTTTCCTGCTGGATGAATATTCCAGGTCAATGTACCTCCGCTCGTGTTGCAACGCTGTCCTCATCGGCCAGGTGAGCAGAGGGAGGCGCAGAAGCGTCGAGCAGATGTGTTTCAGAGGGTTTGAGTGACAGTCGGCGGCCGCATCAAATGCTCTTAATTACAGCCCTGATTATTATTATGCTTTAAAATCAATGGCATCACGCACACACCTCTCGTAATTAAAGAGCCTTTCCCCCTCCGCTCTGTTATTTGTGCTAGCACAGGGTGTGTGTGTGTGCGTGTGTGCGTGTCTGTGTGTGTGCGTGTGTGTGGTGGGGGTGCAGCGAAGGGATTTCAGCCCTCTAGGGAATTATGTAGCCTCTTGGATGAGCCACTTAACCCCCCCAAATCCTCACCTCTGATTAACTGTCTTGGAAATGTTTCTAGCAAAACATCCACACACACACACACACACACACACACACACACACACACACACACACACACACACACACACACACACACACACACACACACACACACACACACACACACACATACTCACAATCATAACACAGTAGTGTTGTTGACTTTTGTGATCGCTGTGTCTTTTCTTTTTCATGTCGGAAGATTACCAACACCCATGCATCTGCAGTTTGGTGCGCTTGAGTGAGTGGAGCATTCTGCTCAGCGTTTGTTTAGCTTTTGCGTCCTGAGTAGCATCACACAGTTTGTTGGCCTGGACTGAAGCGAGGCTTCAGTGGGGCATCAGTTTTCCAACAGGGGGCATCGTGCAAGTACGAACAGGACAAATCCTATAGCAAGCTCTGCTGCAGAGCACCGCCGATGCACAGCACGAATAGGGAAATATAACTCTAGTTCTGCTGGATTTCTGTGGTTTCATAATGACACGGAGGAATAAAACAAGGACGGAATAAAACAAATGGCGACTTCTTGTATCTTGTCTGAGCGGCATATGGTGGGGAAGCCTCATCGCAGCCTCTGTGAGGATGCATATTACCTCTGGCATCCGATTCATATTATGGCGGTGTCGATCAAAACAGTACAAGTCGTGGTCCCAGATCACTGTGTTCCAGATATTTATTCACGTCTCATCTGTCACGGCAGCTTCCACACAGCTACCTCTCTGCAGGTAAGGAGACCCATCAATCAGCCTGTCTGTGTGCCAAGCTGTCAGAGGCCTCATTTAAAGCTTTCTTGTAGGAACTTGTAATTCCCTGAACAGTTCCCACTGAGTTTATTCACATCACATCGCTGTAGCTCAAGGACATTCCCACTTCTTTTTTTCCCTTTCCAAAAAACTTGTATTTATGATATTGGAGAGTTGTTGATTTAAGCGGCAGTTTTGTTTAGTGACGGGCAAGCCTGATCAACACACACAGAAATGTTTAGAAAGGGGAAAAAGGGGCTCATTGTCTGCTTTGTGATTAAAAGCTTTAGTCCTGCTTCCCAGGGACGTGCTACGTGCTCTGCTGCAGCTGTCTGTGTCCTCGGACTCAAACTTCACTGAATGAATTCGAGCCAAACAAACTCACATTTGGCGCTGTGCACAAAAAGCCGCATGTATCCCCCGAAGTTCGAGTTCACTTTCATTGCTTATGTTAGCTTTTCGTTGATCCTAGAACCTCGACTGAAAGAGAATCCTTTGAGTGAATTAGGGGGATCAAAACCAATGTTTTTTGTGTTTTCTGAACACAACCGTAGCCACAGTGTCCTACACGACAGGTAAGACTGCAGAGTATTTCCAGGAGGAAGTTTCCTCGGAGGCCTTTCTATCTTGACATCATGTTGGTACCAATCATATATTTCATCTTACGCCATCCCTTTACTCCTGTATTTCCTTTCGTTTTGGCAAACGTACAAACCAAACCACTTGCGTACAATCCGCAGTTTGTCAACCCGTTTCTTCCACCTGTTATCTTAGGACCGGCATTACAATGTTCTATTTCTGGTCCAACCGTGCCATTAATTTGCGGTGTCATCGTGCGTCAGCTACAAACGAGCGACAGGGTTGTCTTTCTTCCCCGGCATGTTTACCCCCCCCCCCCCCTACTCGTTCCATTTGCCACAGGAAAGGGGGCAGTAGTCAGAACACCTTGAGGAGTCAAAGCCTGCCCAGCCTTCGAGGGAGGGGGGAGATGAAGTACCTGGACGACATCCAGGCCGTCGTCCATTGTTGTAGAACAGGCTCTCACGGGTGCTGTCGCCACGGCCACACAGGCTGAGTGAGCCGGGCTGCGTGCTCCGGAGCCCGCCGCTGTTGGGATGGTAACTCCGGCTTTGTTTTGAGCGGGGTAACCGCGGCGACCGCCTTCGCCCGGCTCTGTTGAGAGATCTCGTCATTGGGCCTTGGGGGTCCGTGCCCTGAATGTCGGGTCTCCCGATGAGCGCAGAACAGCCTGCCGGGAAGGGAGCGTGAGGCTCTCGCGCAGGGAACAAGTAGTGGGTGGACCGAACACAAAGTGGAATCGGAGCCACAGAGTTGCTCATTATAAAGAGGTTTCAGTCATCGGGAGTTGAAGTTCCTGGCACTTAGACTGAGAGTTGAATTCTGTCATATTAAGTATGAGAGCCTGGCAAAGCCTCAGAATATTACAAGCTACCGGGACCCAAGAAGATGCTTTCACAATAGAACTGGTTCATTCAGTAACTACTCAGTTTTCTTGCTTTGCATCAATGTCAAACCTGCTGATTCTCAGCTTTGAAAGCACTTATTCTTGCTTCTGTCTCATGTCATCACAGCATTAATATGTGTGATAAAGCAGTAAATTGTTATGATGATAGTTCATAGTTCATCATGATAGTCGTACTTTTTATATTTTCCATGTTGTTTAATTGGCTTTGAAAAGGCATTGTTATAGCGCTGTCCCCGTCTGTCAGTGGGTTTGACTGTGTTGAACATACACCTGGAGCTCAGACAGTGCGTGACCTCTGTCCGTCTCTCTGTCTGATGTGCTTCCACTGCGATTTGCCACTTCTGCCATTGTTCCCTCGCCAGAGCTGGCGAGCCGCTCACGCTTTTCCCCGCAACCAGCCACCATTCATCGGCCTGACTGGCTGCAGAAAACATCGTATGTGTGTGTGTGTGTGTGTGTGTGTATAGACAGACACTACGTAAACACGGCAACTCAAATTGATCCTTAGCGTCTTTTTTTCCCCCTTTCAACTCAAGTGATTCATGAGCTGTGGAATGGCGTGACAGGAATGCGCTGATGGCTCAGTACTCAGCACCGCTGCCTGTCTCTCCTGCTCCACTGAGTAAATAACTGCGGGGAGGGAGAGAAAACGGACGGCTGAATGAGTGAGAGGACAAAAGGATGAATGAATTAGGGAATGAATGAATGAATGAATGACTGACTGACTCAGGCCCATTAATGTAACTGTCCGGCCACAGTTAAAGGGCGGGTCTGCGTGGTGACAGGCAGCGCTCTGGTAGCTCGGTGCAGCCAGACAAAGCTGTAGGGAAGATGGCAGCAGTCAGAGTACGCTCGAGATCGCTCCCATTCAGAATTTTTTTTTCATGCTGGGGTGGTACTGTATATTGGCCAAGAAACGGTGTGGGCCGTGCCTGTAGGCTTTAGGGTTTACACAGGGTTTAGTGCGGAGAGAGGGATTGGAGAAAGGCTTAGCAAACTGTCTCAAAACGATGCTCCAAAACAACTGGAGATTAAAACTAAGATTCCCTAAAGTCTAGGTCATTTACAGTGACAGGGATTCGTGATTTCTGAGCACTACCACCACCACCACCAATATTACTCATCTCAAATGATGCCTCTTCAAACTCATGCCTGTTTGCCATTTTGACCGTGCCTGTTTCCTCTGGTCTCCTCCACAGTCCCAAAACATGCAGCAAGATCGGTTTTTAGACTTCCTAGGAAGTCCTTGCTTTTCAGCACACATCTTTACTCAGTGTAGTATCCCTGGGGTTGGTATCATGGCGTGACCTTCAGCTTGTGTACAGCTTGTTTACACCACCTCTGGACTGCTGTAATCGCAGCATCGCAGCGCTCAGGGTTAAAGGTGTGTGTTGTAGGGTGGAGCCACCCGGCAGCCCCCGGCATGAGGCACCTGTTGGATCCACGGTGTTTGTGTCTGTGGCCCGCTCTGACACATCCCTCCAGAACCGTGGCTGGCAGCCCAGAATATTCCCTTAACCACCAATGACGCACGTGAAACCACTGCCAAGACTTAATAGAGGCTTTTCATATTTTTTACCTTTGTCTGTGTCTTTCATTTTTACCTATACTGTTGGTATAGCCCCCGCCTCCCCCCCTTTTTTTTCTGCTCCTCTTACTCTTAAGTGTTAGCTTAGTGTGTGTACATACTTAGGCGGGCTGAAAGAGCGCCATAAAACATCTAATGTGAGTGTTGCGTGCCTCATCCTGACAACAAGTCTCCCTGTGTTCATGGAAAAGCCTCCAGGTATCCACACTCAGACATCAGCACTTTCCTCACAGCTAGTCTTTATAAACAATTAGGTGGCCCGCTCCTGTAAACAGTCCCTGCACCGTGTGTAAGGATACACATCATGTTTAATTGGATCGGATTGGTTCAAATGCTCTTCAAGACAGGGTCTGCTCAGCTGAGGTGTTTTCACTTAACCTCTCAGGTTGAGTTTTCACCGAGCGGCTCCGTCTCATTAATGAAGGCGAACCGTCCTGTGCCAAGCTCAGCTTCCTAACCCGCGCCAGCATTGTTGAATGGTACGTGCCGACCGCTAACAGAAGCCACGTGTTTCTCCCTGCTCCCAGGTACATGACTGCACTGACCGACTCTGAGGAAGAGGAGCTTAACGTTGCGGAACGGCGGGAAGAAGAGCGACCCGCAGACCGGCTGTCTGTCCTCCTGGAGAGGATCGACTGTTTGCACCGGGGCAGTGAATCCGAAAAGAGGGAGAGTCTCGGCATCCTCCTGGAGCAGAGGGCAGAGGTGTGAAACCGCTCCATTATCCCGCAGCCGGGCGCCCAGCAGCGGCTGTAGCGCGTAACATCTCGTTTGCACCCTCTGCAGTTCGGACAGAGCTCGCCTTTTCTGTGGCGGCTGACGCGGGCCTACTGCGACGTGCACGATGTCAGCGGCACGCTGGAGGAGAAGAAGAGCTGCGCAGAAACGGGTAATCTCCCTCGCCCCGCGTTGTAACCACATTTTCCAGGCTGGACAGACGCACAGCGAGCGTCTCGTCAGGGAAACCGAGGCTGCCTACAAGCAGTGATCTCATGTGCTGCTGTATTCCCAAAACGAATACATATCAAACTGTTTGGAAGACTTTGTGCAAGTCATCAATAATAGAGTTTGCAGGGACAAGAGAAATGTCACTTAATTTGTGTCTTTCAATCAGAACCTTAAAGAGACGAGCCCCCTCAAACCTGTCTCTCGCGTTGTAGCTCCCTGACGGGTCAGATATCCTCCTGGCACGGCTCAGCACGGATGTTCTGACACTTTCTGCCGTGACACACATTGCGACCTGTTCATCTGCTTTCATCCGCCATGACGTGCCAGAGGCCGTCGAGAAGCAGGCGAGAGGTTACGCTCTAATACTTTATTTCCCTCAAACTGAGCTCGTCCTGTCATCCTGCTGCACTCGGGTTCAGACGGGTTCGACCTGTTTCTGTAATCCTTCCTCGTCCATGCGCTTCTAATGAGCGCTGGTCAGGTACTTCCTGCAGAGGCACCTGTGTGTCAACTGTGACAGCGAGACACGGATATTTAAAGCTCCAGCGCGTCATATCTGACATTCATCAGGTATTAATAGAGCGAGGGGGGGGGGGACGAGACACTTTCCACTGAGCGACGACGGATTTAAATCTGAGCTCTTTTCTTGGATTGTGTTTCATGTCTCTGCTGTTTTCACAGCTTTAATAAAGTTCCCGCTGATTTACCCCGTGATTTATGTGTATCCTGCTGTGTTTTCACAGCCAACACGCCGCTTGACTCTGCTAATCCATGCTGGCTTTTGTTTGTCCTGTGAACAAGACTCTCCCCGGGGTGAATTGCGGGTGTGGAGTTACTTTTTCGGCGGAACCTCATTATCTTTTATCTGTTTCTTCTCTCTGCTCGCAGGGAAGAAAGTCGGCGAGGAGGCCGTGAGCCTGAACCCGACCTGTGCCGAAAGTCACCAGTGGTACGTTGGAGTTGCTCGAAAGCCCCGTCCTGTTCGCTGAAAGCCTCTGGGTCCGTCAGAGAGGGCGGCGTGGTGCTACGTGACCAGCCGCGGATTCTTGGATCCTCCATCAGCGGGACTGAGTGAACACATAATCACGGGGACTTTCCCCACATGAGAGGGGATGAAGGTGCGAGGGGGTGCCATGCCTCTGAGTGACATGTCAGCCCCGAGCAGCTTTTTGAAGGGTTTTATTGAGTGCTTGACGCGGCCACGTCATTCGGGGCAGTTCAGCAAATAGAACTTGAATGAATCCAAAGACTTAGTGACGGCAACGTGAAAGACGAGCTTTATTCTTCTGATCCGACAGAATGCGCATTCGACATCATGAGAAGTTACAGGAGTTACACTCTTTGTTGCCTGTTGTGCACACATGCACATACATGGGAGCCACTTCCTACAGATTAAGCCCCTCGGCCGCCTGATAGCATCACAACCAGTATGAGGAATGTAAACATCAGTTTGTTTAACCTAACTCAGACTTGACATGACTCATGCGATACATGGTCCTCTGTTATTGCATGTTGTTCCTGTGTGTGTGAGGTTGCGCCACAGCACGCGCTGTACACATACACAGCTCTATATATCGCATTGTGCTCGGACAGTTGTCAGACGTGCATAGCGGACTCTATATATATATATATATATATATATATATATATATACACACACGATTTCAAAGGGGCTATTAAGTGTCTTTCTGAGTGGTTGCTGGCAAACGTTTGGAGAAATCTCGGCATTGTCGGTCGTGTCCAGACAAAGGAAATCTTCCTGTCTCCGTGCATACCTCCCCAGTGCCCTGTGACTCAGGGTAAAATCCCCTTGTTTTTAATTAGCTGCCGAGAGTGGGCCTGATGGCATGAGTCCCATTTGTATTTGTGCAGGCCCTGGTGGTGCATTCCTCATCTGAAACACCACTCGTGTCAAAACTTGACTGCCGATCACACATGGAATCCGTGGCTGGAATAGAGAGATTAAGATTGCAGCAGATGCCGCTCCGGGATCCGTTCGCAACTGTCGGGATTCGACGGCAACAAGCGCAACAAGCGTCCGCTTCGGATGCAGCCGCCATGCAGTGATGCATATAAAGCCCCCTCTGTCTAGCTTTACTTAGCTCATGCTCCACGCTCAACAGTCAGGCAGTGCACCAGTAGTTTCCCCGAGTGCGATTGTAGCCTGTGAATCAGTGTCCTGGGTAATTGGGATGTGGAGGCTGCTTTCTGAATGCCTGCCCGAGCTCCTCGCTGCAGCCAGCAGCTCTGCGGCCGTTCGTTAGGGAGTAATTAGCATTAGCTCATGCACATACCGTAGCACTTGAGACGTCAAGTTAAATAGAAGGCCGTGTTTGTTTAGTTAATTACGAGCAACAGCTTTGGCAAAGCTTAATGTTAAATCCTATATCCACTAATGGAATTTGTAAGATCCTTAAACTGAGCAGAAATGCTGTCTAAACTGAACGGCCGGGGTAAGGCAGGCAAAGCCGCATTTGAGCGAGAGGGAGGAGGCAGGGACTGGGGATCGTGCCAGGCAGTGTTGCAAGGAAGTTTATGTCTGAGGTAACTGTTTACTTAGCGCAGCGATGCCGTGAGAATACTTGTCACCTGTTTTCCTGAATGCCGCCAAGCGCGTCACGATTCAGCAGTTGTTGTCTAAAGGTGCTGCCAGTCGGTTCCTGCTCTGCCACTGAAACTGCTCCTAGGGACATTTTTCTACCCGGCCCGAGTGTGAAAGGCAGGCTTTTGCACCCTCCCCCTGCCATGTATTCAGATTTAACTTTGGAGTTACGGGGTTTATTCAAGCCCTTATAAAAGCCGAGTGTTTCAGGGTGAAAGAGCTTAAGAGTTTAAACTCGCGGCTTGTCTCGATTTTGCGTGCACATAAATGCAAAGACATAATGCATGCAACTGAAATACTAAAAGACGACATAACAAAATGATTTTTCTTTTAGTGGTGATGAAAATTAACAAGTTCTGTGAGCTCAAAAGAACCTGTGACCTGGTGTTGGACACACACCTATTGTTGTGCCGTCTGAATTAACCGAGGCGGGTGCAACACAGCGTTTCAGGACGCACTCTGTCATGTCAAACCAGTTTTTTGCATCTCTAATTACACGGTGTCACATTGCTGTCGGTGATTTACTAATTGTCTCAAGTTTGGAGCAAAAAGCAAGATCCAGATGTGCCCTGACTGGTTTTTCATGATTTCAAATGGGTTTCGTCTGATTTGCAGTAATTTGACAGGATCGGTTTGTGCAGACGTGACATGTGCAGGTATTATAGGATAATGGTCATTCACTGGCAGCCCAGTGGGATTATAGTATGTGATGAGTCACATACAGTACTGAAACAAAAGTAAAACTTTGTGTCCAGATAAAAGACACAACCTCTCCCATACCTCATCTCATTAAGTCCATCTGGATTAATACATAATGCACACTAGCAAGTTGGGGTCATCCTTTAAAGGGTTTTCAGTGTTATTGGTGGTTATATGGTGTCATTTTCCAACTTTTAACTCGATATCAATCGATCATGTGCACACTAAATTTAAAAAGCTCATTCTGTGGTTTTGTGTTTATTTTCATAGCACCTGGTCAACGCCCATATCCCAGACTGACGTGACAGAAGCAGGGATTACTCTAAAGAACCGAAAGCTGTTGATGTGCAGCCTCGGCCTGGCACATTCAAACCTCACACAGTCACAGACCTGCTTCGGTTATTCTCAGCCAAAATTGAATTCGGAAATGTGTTTCGGGTGCGCATTTGTGGTTCATTTCAAAATCACAGCGCCACCTGCAGGCATGGAGTGTGTACTGCGGCGTGCCCGGTGTTTCCCCGCGGTCTCGTGGGGTCTCAGATCGTGTTCAGACAATTTGAAAAGGAAACACAAAATTGTCATGCAAATCTTAGTACTTTAATTAGGAAAGTTGGAAGAAACTCTTCTGGCCCCAAAATGTTCTAACTCTCTGTTTATGCCAGCGTCTTTGGCAACCTCTCTGGGTGCTTTCTTCAAAGCCCTGCAGTACTGCTTTGTATTGCTGGCCTCTGTCAAATGCTTTCTAGTAAAGCATTTCACAGGGGCGAGCCGATGTGTGGCCTGCATGTTATTGTCTGCGTGTGGGTAAGCATACAGTATGCCTTCTCCGGCTGCCATGGGGGCGTTTTCGTGAGAGCGAGCCCGGGGGACTGTCGGTGTAATCTGGGCGGCCGGCGATGCGATTGCACCCTTGTATCACCGGCTTTGTTTCTAGGCGCGTTTGCGGCGATCCCGGCTCGCGTGAACGCGGCCCGTGTAAATCCCTGACTGCAGGGCCTCTCTGGAGGCACAAAGGCCTGCGGATTAAGCAGGGAGCTGGTGGCAGTGCCAGCCAGAGGCAGGGGTGCCGGCCGGCCAGCAGCGAGTCGCTTTGACAGAGACACAGGGACGACTTCAACCCCCGAGCGCGTGCCTCTGTTTGCCACGCTCGCTCGTCTCCGTGGCAGCGTTGTCGCTCTGCTGACGGTAGCTGGGGGAACTGGCTGCATAAACTTCGGGCCTCACTGCTTGGACACTTCACACGCAGCTCGGAAATCCCAGAAAACGGCATCGGCTCATTCTGTTGCGGCACCGTGTTGTCCTTGAGATGCTCCTCTCGCTGTGTGCAAGTCCTGCCGGGCCCCCTCCGCCTTGAATGAGCCCTCTATGTTTGGGCGTGAAGGTTGAAATCAATCTGCTGTTTCCGGCCCGGCAGCTGACACTCAGGCCCTCCTGTTTTCGCCCAGCAGAGTGTTGGGGGGGGGTGGACAGACCGACCTTGCGCAATGAAAGTGCTCTGTCCTGCTCTCATCCTCCCCCGTCGCGTTGTGTCGACGCCCACCTCTCCTCGTGCTCTTGATATTTCCATTTTCTTGCCGCAGACAGTTGAGGGGAGATAGTATTTCAGCTGAGGGAAGAAAGGAAAGTATGAACAGCAGCGCCTCGGCCCCCGAGGCGCGACACGCCTCCACCCACCCACTCCACACCTTCACATCCCATCTACTCACACGCTCCCTGCCTTTACACATCTGAGAGGCTGATGATAGTTCACACAAGAGATGACAAGAGATCTGTGGCATCGCGCAGGAAGCGGCACTCTGTCCGCACGGTGCCAACTGCAGGCACATTGTTACTTCAACCTTGTTCACTGTGTTTTTCTGCCAACGGGGCATGGTCCCAAACCTGCAGCAGGGGAAGTCCAGGTGCAGAGAGGACCTGTCGTGAGCAGCTTTGATCCGTGCGCACTTCTCAGCCTACGCTGCCTCGACGGCTGCCTGCTGAATACGGCTGCAGTCAGCGGCCAGTCAGACAGAGGTTAAATCGTGTGCTGCGGTAGCCAGGATATTGAGCAATCTCTCCAGCAGCCCTCACCTGGGCAATGCCTGATCTCAATTATGATTACTATTACCCTCTGGTATGCTGCTCTGGTCGGTCTCCTCCTCTTGGATTTATTGCCTTTAATCACATTCAGCGCAGACTGAGAGAGACTGGATAGATTTGAGGTGAGAACGTTGGCACTGACTTGCTGGATTGGTCATTTCAAAGAGCATCTAGGACTGTGGCAAACAGAGTTTGCTCGATATTACATATTTCATCCCTTCCAAGCAACAAGAAAAGATTCAACCGGGACCTTTGTCGGAAGCCGAGTATTTATTTGTTTAAACACCTGCTCCAGCAGCTCCGTGAGCCAATCCTTCACCCCAGCAGGTCCATGAGCTCACCGGGATGTTGCAGACACACTAATGATAATAGCGGCGCCCCGGACCTGCCGGCGGTCCCAGTGTCCTGGCAGCACGTATGAGGACCTACATCCATCAGGCTGCTCCGCGGCGCTCCGATAGCATCTGCGCCGCTGTGATGTTGTGGCACCCGGCACTCATCGAGCGCCAGCCAGGGGCGGCCGGGCCGCACCCCGCCGCTCTCCTGAGAAAACAAACACACGTCTTTCTGTGGCGGTCGCGCACAATCCGCCTGCTCGCGTTTGCTCTGCTGAGGATACTGACGGCGCTTCACAGTGCTGCGGTTTGAGTCTTATCGCTCATCATTTCCCGCGGTGCTCAAGCGATGATGGTGTGCACGATTGCAGCCAGCGTAACTATGCCTTTCGTTTCCTTTTAGGAATGGGAATGGGAACTACGTTATCGATCCCCAAAGGGAAATTAATTTGTCTGGCAAAACACCTGAGGGCTGTAGATACAGAGGATCTCCGATATCTCTCCATCCTCTGTTGAACAGAGAGTAGCCTCCTCCTCCTCCTCCTTTTGAGGTGAGGTGGATTATATGAGTTGTTCAGAATAGCTTCTGCCATCTTCACTACGCATCTCTTCACCACATCCCCAGTGAATCCATGATGGAAACATGACTGAAGTCTCCTGATATTATCAAAAGTACCTCAGGATGTTTAGTCTGTATCCTAGCAACAACTTCGTAGAAACTGCCTCGGGTGGGATGTAGACGCGTATTGTTATGATATGAAAAAATGTCTCCTTTCTGAGTGCTCGCCGGGTATCTCCAGCTCATCACTCTTGTTGGGCAGAGAGTTGACTGACGGCAGGGAGAGCCTACTGTTCATCTCCTCTTCCAAGAACCCACCCTGTACACCAGCAGCAACTATGAAAACACCTCCTCGTCTCAGCCGGAACAGGGTGGAAACATCATCCAGATTGTCCTCCAGATTTCCTGGAGAGTCCTCCAGATTTCTTAGAAATCCTCTCCCCCATCAGAAGTTCACAACATACAACAAAACGTAGTAAAAATAAAGCAAAGGTTGAATAAAAACTGCCAGACTTTGCTGTTACCACTTGTAGCTCTTGTCAACATGGAGGGAAGATCTCACACCTGATTCTAGCCAGTAATTGCAGTACATTTGGGACGGTTCCCCTCCCTCTGCTGTGCGTCTGCTCTCTGTTGACTCGACGTGGTAACCCGTAGGCATGCCGCGCCAGATCCCAGCGCAGGGACCCAAAACAAGAGAGAGTGAGCGCGATCACAGCGAACAGTAGCCCACCGCAGGATGAAAAAAAAAAAATCCATTCACACATACCAGACACCTCCGTTCACACAGGCACATTTGCAGATTCCATCTACCACCGGCACCACCATGTCAGACGGGGCTGTCGGATGACCCCTGTGCCCGCGGAGCCTTCATGTAAAAGGTGTTTGTGTCGCTCGGCGGTGTTTGACAGAGTACCAGCAGGATTAAAGCAACCTCGCGGTGAAAAGACTTTGATCATCTCCCGCCTCTCCCCTCCTCTCAGGCCCACAGCGTCATGCCGACTTACAGCTCCCGAGGCTGAAGTCGCTCTTTGTTTGGCCTCCACCTGCCCGCCGCTCCGTGCCAGCGTATTAATTAATGGGCGAGGGAGCAAGGTGAAGCGGCTTATCTCGGCGGCCGGTGTCTAATGAGCGGGCCCCGCTAAAGAGGGTCGGCTGTCGGTGGGTTTTTCAGTGTCCCCCTGGTTTCTTTCAGTGGTAGTGACCCAGAAGGAAAGGTTGTGTGATGGAAAGGTAATGCTGAACCCCCCCCCCCCCCCCCCCCCCCGCCCAGCTCTCCCCACCTGCATCCGACTTCACTTCATTTGACATGCATGCATGCGTGTGCTATAGAGAGATCAGTGCTGGTGCAGTATGTGCAGGGGACAGCAGCTGTCTGCTCTATCCACAAACAACAAAACACAGAGATCACATTCCCAACACCAATGCGCATCTGCTTATGTCGGGTCAAAAAGGAGCGATAGAAACTTCTTAGAAACTGCTTTGAGACAGTTGGGGGAGGAGCATCCAGCACAGTCAGGGTCAGCTGAGCAAAATAGTTTTTGATGTTTGACGATGTTTGGTTTCACTCTGCGTAACATACACATACAGGTTGTTCCGCAGCTCTGGAACGATAACGTAAAGTACATGCACTTGTATGTGCTTTGAAGATAATGAATGGGCGTCTTTGAGGCTGAGCATTTGCAGTTCCCTTGTTTTCCTTTTCTGTTGGCCGGTACTCTGCTGCTTTAGTTTTAGGGGGTTTTTTTTGTTTGTTTTGCGTTTTTCCAAAACGTTTTAAAGATTTAGTGACAGAGATCTGGGAGCTGGCCGCTTGTCGAGTTTTGCCTCGTACCTGTTTTGTGCGTGCGATGTAAACACGTCTTGTAGATAATGTCCCTGAGTTGCGGCTGGTCATGTGTTGGACACGCGGCTAATCGACTGCACACTGTCTTCTCCCAGGTACGCCATCATGTGTGGGATTATGGCCGAATATGACACGGTGCAGAACAAGATAAAGAACGGATACATCTTCAAGGTAACGTGTGTTGTCTGTGTGGCAATCAACGGGTTGTCATTTCTCCTCCTCCTGAGGAATTCCTTGAATCAAACAGTGTGAAATATAACCTCAAGTGTGCTGCTGTTATTAATAAAGCTGTGTTTAAAATTAAAGACCAAACTGGTCAATATGGAAAAGAAAGCAAAAGCGTAAAGTAAAGGGTTGTGTTTGCGCCCGAGCCACTAGGACGGCCGTTTTTAGGTTGCATAAGACGAAGTGTGGAACAACGGCACGTAGCATTTTTATCTTCTGTCAGCAGCTTCCCCCAAACACTGTGTACTTTCAAATCTCTTGACAGGTGAAAGAGAGAGGGAGAGAGGGAGAGAGGGAGAGATAGAGCACCGGGGGAGAGGAGATATGAAGGAGGGGGGGGGGGGGGGGGGGGGGAATCAGAGCCGGGGAGAGTGGAAAAGAAGGAGGGAGGGTGTGTGACAACCAGGAGTGTGTGGTCGCCGTGCGAGATCGCGTGTGTGAGAGATGTTTGTGAAATACTTGTGGGTTGGTGAAGCAGGACAGATCAGGTCAGGACAGAAGGCGGTGGAAATAGCAGCCCTGTCATGAATCAACAGTGAAAATCTTCCTTCCTGACTGTGTGTGTGTGTGTGTGTGTGTGTGTGTGTGTGTGTGTGTGTGTGTGTGTGTGTGTGTGTGTGTGTGTGTGTCTGCTTCCCTCCCTCTCTCTCCCTCCCTCTCTCCCTCCCAGGACCATCTGGATAAAGCCATCGAGCTGAAGCCTCAGGACCCCATGTCCTACTACCTGCTGGGCCGCTGGTGCTACGCTGTATGTGAGGCGGGCCACGGGCCGCGCTGCGCACCTATCTCTCTCATCTCTGCCCCGCCAGACAAACAGTGAATTTATGGAGGCTGACATGTCTGCGAGCCCCCCCCACCGCCTCCCTCCGCTCACCCACCCACGGTTTCCCCTCATTCATTCCCACTGTTTAGCTTTCCCCACGGTTTGTTTTCCCCTCGGTCAAAAGCGCCACAGGAGGTTAACACCAGCCATTGTTTGCTTTAAATCAGATTGTACCAGGGACATATTTTCATCCTGTTTCTCCTCGCCTCGCGTTCTACCAGCGCGACTTTTCTTTCTTTTTTTCTTTGTTTTCATTTGTTTTTCGCCCATGCGGCCGATCATTGTTTCTGCCTCGAGCCGTCAATCATCCGATCGCAGCCTCCCGAACGCATCGACGAATTACGCTCGGCTAGACGCGCTCCGTTCCCGCGTGTTCCTGTTGCGTCGCGGGCTGTTTTATCGCAGAAAAAAAAACCTGCAGCCGGTTTTAAAGCTGCTCCCTGAAAGGAAGGAAGCAATTCCAGAGATCGCCCTGATTAGACTTGCTAATGCCGGGCTCCTCGGCTGGAACCGGAGAGCGAGCCGAGGGCCCGCGCCTCGCCAGCGGAGCGCCAACACCTGATATTTCCAGGGCTTGGGTTTGTAGGAGCTGCCTGCGATGCGTCCGCGGATCGAACAATGATCCGCTTGTTTGCGCTCCGCCAGCGGTTCTGTCGCGGGGCCGCGGCAGTGACGCCAGAGCAATGCTACACCTGCAATTAGAGGCCGCGCTGATGAATGCGGCGAAGCAGGAACATTAGATGTTTGACCCGGGCCAGTTCATCCTGGCCGGTATCGCCATCATCAACCTGCGAACAGTGCCAGAGGACAAGTGACAGGCTGTTGCCACGGAAACAGATACACCAGTTACACCGAAGGAATCTGAGAAACTTTCCCCTCTTGGAAAGTTTAGATGAGTTTTATCAGAAGAGACCTCATCCGTATCGCATTTCGTTGAACGTCCGCTGAAAGATATGCAAATCTCACGTCCCCTGGAGTGTTTGACAGGCTGCTTTGTAGCCCGGGTGTCCCGTTTCCTTTCGCATGAATGTGCGGAATCGGCTTTTGACCGGAGGTGTCCTGACGTTTCACAGGTGGCTCAGTTGTCATGGCTGGAGAGGAGGGTTGCCGCAACGCTGTTCGGAGAGCCTCCCAGCGCTTCGGTGGAAGATGCGCTGAAGCATTTTCGAAAGGTACAGTGATTCATTCTTCAATCACTCTCTCCATATGATCCCTCGAGGCCCGCGGAACATGTCTCTGCATCTGAGTGTTTCGCCACACGTTAAAAAAAAAAGCCTCCAATCACCGGGAGGGCTTAGACTCAAGGAGTGGTACGGCTGGTCGACACACACACACACACACACACACTGGCGGGTAATTGCAGTGCTGCGTTTCATAAACGTGTGGTGGGAGAAGCTGTGAGGAGTCAGGTTCGGCCCGTGTTCTTACAACTTGCCTCCAGGTCACTGCTGTACCCGGCTCCGCTCCGTGCTTAGAAAAGCCGAACAGATCAGATGTTTACGCAGCGCTGAAACGCATTTCGCTCCTGGCCAGTCTTTCCCGTACCTGTCTCCCCCTCGTGTCGTGCAGCTCTCACCCATCGCTTTGATTCCAACGCCCCCTGTTACAACACGCTGCCTGTGACCCGGAGTAACCCCAGAATTAATTCCGGGGTGAGAGCTCTACCCAAAACACTAACTGCAACGTTACCGAGGCAGAAGGAAGGAGACGAAGAGTTGTTCCTTCTGTCTATGTTAAGATCTGATCTTCATCCTTATTGAACAGTGTCTGCTCCTGTCCTCTCATCTCAAGCTGAAGTATCAACAGTTAACAGAAGTAATGCATCTTCCCATTCAGGTTGAGGAGCTGCAGCCTGGGTATTCCAAACTGAACTACGTGTTTCTGGCTAAGGTCAGTGCGTTCAGCCTTGCGCGGTCCTGTGTGATGCCGCTGAGACAGGTCAGTGTTCGATCAATGACTGCTCCTCCTCCTGCCTCCGCTGCAGTGTTACAAAGACCTGGGCCAGAGGGAAAAGGCGAGGAAGATGTGCGAAGCTGCTTGTTCGATGAACGCCGCTACCAAAGAGGTGAACCCCATCGCTGTCGAGCGGGAAAAACTCTTCTTCTCATCTCTCTGAGTCACAGAACCATTCATGTTGTTAAATCATCTGTTTGTCTCAGGATGAAGAGGCTCAAAAGGAACTCGACGTGCTCTGCCCAGCACTCGGAGTGTGACAGCTTAAGGGACTATCATTTTACATGTGCTGTGGGAGGTGTGTGTGTGTGTGTGTGTGTGTGTGTGTGGAGTGTGTATCGAGGTTGGTTCAGGTGTGCGGTGGCATCGTATCATAAGCTACTACATTCACAACTGAGGTTTTTATATCAGACGTCTTTTAATTGTTGCAAAACAAACTTTACAGACAAGCGTTCCCATGACAACAAAGGCGATTCCCTCTTTGGTACTCGCTGTTTCTTCCTGTTCCGTCCTGGGGGTTTTTTTGTGTGTGTGTGTGTGTGTGTGAGAGTGAGTGAGTGAGTATGTTGTTGCATCTCCCACCACCCGTTCAGGAGGCGATAACAAAAGCGCGTCAGACAATGGCGCACCCAAACAAAGATCTTGGAATGCAGTGACCACTGGACGACCCGTGTCCAGCGGCCGCTCTCGTTCACAGCCGGAGCAGGTGATGTAGGAGGTGGGCCTGGTCTCCTGTGTGGTCTTCCAGGATGCTGAGGAGCTGCTGACTTTGGCCCCCGTCCTCCGAAGACGGTCATTCCTCAGTGACTCGGAGCTCCTCACCGTCCGTGATGTTCATGTCACTCTCTCATAGGAGGGTTTCATCAGATCAATACCAGAAAGATGTTTTTGAGCGAAACTTTTACCCCACATTTTTAGATTTGCCCGGAGCTCTGTCTTCCATGCATTTTATGTGTTTTAACATCTGTTTAGGTCTTACTCAGGTTTCACTTGATGTAAAAAAAAGAAAAGAAATTTATAATCGATGTAGTCCAGCTTTTTTCACACACACAGTGACGCCAGTTCACTGGACCAATGCAGCTCAAGTGAAACTGAAGTTAATGATGATGAGAAACAGCCGGCGAGGCGGTGTCCATGCTGCTGCTTTCCAGCTAAAATAATGATTGGACTGAAGGAACGTTTGTCTGTGGCATTTTTATTTTGGTCTTAGTCATTCCTAATTATTTCATTAATTTTATCAAGCGTTAGATGTGCAGGTGATCTGAAGAGAGGAACTAGTTTTGTCAACTTGAAATTTGATCCACAGGAGGAACATGGAATGGAAAGTTGGAATTTGCAGGAATTGCTTTTATGTCACAGATTTTTTTCTACCGGCACTATGAATGTAGACGATTTCTTTTTTCTTTTGTTTTCTTTCCATATGCCAAATCACATATGTAAATCTTCTCGAGCTTACATCAACTCCGACACACTACATGCGGATGACACTGTACAGAGTCTGTGGCTCTGAGTGATTAACGGTACTTGAATCTTTAATTAAATCTGTGCAATCGAGGTAAAAGCAGTCGTTTGTCATTTGTGCTGCTCCCTGATCATCTCTCTCCACTCACTGACGCTTATGTTTTTTTGTTTTTTTTCCTTGTTATGAAATTGCTCCCTGATTTATTTATTTACTTTGGCATAAAGCAGATGTTAAATCTGAAAGAAAAAAAACAAAACACCTGAAGATGTAACGAGCAGGCTCCTGCATGACTGTCAGTGATTGCAGAGTCTCAAGGCCAAGCCGAACATTTTGTGCCAGAGCAACTGGGAATTTGTTACTGGATCAGATTCAGGCCAGCTTCCTGCCAGTCTAGTCATGTTTGAGCATTTCTTTACCCTGTGGTAGAGCTGCTCCAAATGGGTGCCTGCCTAATGAGTGCAGGTGTTTGTTTATACAGTCACGAAATCTGCACCGTCCCTTGATTTTATTGCCCTCCTCATTGCTGCTCGGTGCACCTCCGGGACTGAGGCGAGCTTCACAGGCTTCATACGGCGTGTCTTTGATTGCATCTAGTCTCAATGTCTGTTTCATTGCCTAACCCTGCACCTACATTACATAAGATTTTATAGGCTGCAGTTCTGTGGATTTCTCTTTGTGGGAACATCTGCGTATAGCTATGGCTGCAGACACAAGCTCGAGCTAAAGAAGCTAAAGAAACCTGGAAGACGACAGGAATGAAACATAAAAACTCAAGCGAGACCTGACCTTACTGCCCCTGCACATCTACATCAATAAGCATGCACCCACCTCTAATCAGGTCCCGAACACAAGCTGTGTTCGCAGGGATGTGGATGTGCGCCATAGCTGTAGCACTCCAGTTACCATTGAGCAGACCTTTGTCATTATATTCCTGCATTTAGGATCTTAAAATAACATCTGAACCGGTATTTCTAATGAAACCAATGTTCCATAGCTTCTATGTTAGCACCACAGAACAAATACTCCATTCAACCATTCAACGTCCCCTCCAAATATACGGCTACAGGTAGCGACTCCTCAGCTTAGTGTCGCACAAAGACCGAAAAGCCAGTCTGACGGCGCGGATTAAATTAATAAACTCACCTAGCGAATCCGATGAATAGAGTAAAAAAAACCTTTATTGTCATCGTACAAGTTCAACGTAATGCCCTGCGGTGCAGGTCAAGGTGTTTGCATGGCGACATGATTCACTATAACATAACAATAACATAACTGCAGTCCTAACACAGTAAGACAGGACACAAGCTGAGAAATGTTCTCAGCTGTAAAGCAGCCTTCCTTATGTAAACACTGTGTTTCTTCGACCACATATCACCCATGACCTTATTCTCAGGAAGGAGGTGATGGCAATGGGTGGTCACTTTGTTTCTAAGTCCAATTAATTATTTAATTACTGTTCTTTTTTACAGTGTACATAATAAGCTACAACGTGTCCTGTGTTTCTGAGTTTGCTCAGAAGAGGAGCTTTTTTCATTGAAAACAGAGTAAATCTGGAGGATGTTTCCACCCTGTTCCAGCTGAGATGAGGAGGTGTTTTCATGGTTGCTGCTGGTGTACAGTAGGCTCTTTCTGCTGTCAGTCATCATAGGAAACGTCAACTCTCTGTCCAGCAAGAATGATGAGCTAGAGATCCTGAAGACTCAGAAAAGAAACATTTTTTCATGGCATAACAATACATGTCTGTATCCCACCCAAAGAAACCTACATGTGAAGTTTGCTAGGATACAGACCAAACATCCTGAGGTACTTTTGATAATATCAGGAGACTTCAGTCATGTTTCCATCATGGATTTACAGGGAATCGGTGAAGAGATGCATGATGAAGATGGTAGAGGCCATTCTGAACATCCCATATAATCTAGTTCATAACACCTACAGTAGATGGACAGGTTATGGCAGATCAATAAAGTAATCCTTCTCTGAGTGTCAATGGATGGGCTTTGGTCCAACCAAGGTAATCCAAGCACACTGTTGATGCTGAATGATGAATCCCATAATGGTGAGATATTCCTTTCACCCTCAACAAAGGACACGAGCCATGTGGCTACACCACTTCAAACATATCAGTTATCAGCTTGCAGTCACTTCAAACATGAATGTGAAGTGGTTTTCACTGTTGGTTCGCAACAAATATGTCACCAGTATGGACCAAGAGCCTTTCTGCTGTCACCTACCCTGAGCAGAGACTGAGAGCTAGCTATACTAGCTAGCTAGCTCAGCTGAGATAGTGTTGAGTGTAGCCCCACATGAGCAGCTATCAGACGAGCAGCGAACACCGAGAACGTCACGTCTGTATTGTACAGTCTCGCCAACATCCGAGCAGATCTCCCTTTATCCCTCCCATTCACAGTCAAAGCTCAGCTATGTCTAAGTTACACAACTTACCGTCAACAGGAGCAGGATTGTCTGTGCGTACGTGTGTGTTTGTGTGTATTTATGCGTGTGTGCATTTGCATCCTCCTTGGCCAGTGTACGATACAAGCTTATCCAGAGATTCACTCTAATCTCGCTAATGCAATCTTGACAGGTCTCAGCTGTAACGACACAGGATGCCTCTACCCACTGCTGCATCTGATGTTTCATCTTCCTCAGTGGCCTCATTCCTCTACGGCCCTGATGCACGTCTGACACCCTCACACACAGCTCCTGCTTTGCTGAGAGCAAAGACAAGCCCCCCATCGTCTTGCCTCAGATTTCCTCTCTTTCCTTCCATCTTTTGCAGAATGCAACACTTTGGGAATATTTGCATTAGGAATAACACCAAAGGAAATAGGCTGACACAGCCCTGCAGTTACTGCACAAGTCGGTCCCATGCAGAACTGTCCTCTCCACCCTGGACTGTGCCTGGTGATCTGTCAGCTCTTTTTAGCTCCTCAATACAGCAGAGACGTGCGAAAGAAAACTTATTCCTTCCGATTATGCTTGGAGCCTCGCCACGTATGACCTCAGTGGCACTATTTAGTCTTTGGATTTAATTTTGTACTGTGACAAATTGTGTTTGTGTGTGTGTGTGTGTGTGTGTGTGTGCTGAGGGGAGGGGTTGAGAGACCAGGGGAAGAGACCCTATCAGTAATCATCTACTGTAGCTTTATCTGAATTTGTCACGCACTCACGAAAGTTGGCCAGCGGGTCGGTTGGCTGCGAGTACAGGATGTTCTGGCAGGGCGAGATAAAGTGCTGTGCAGGGAAAGGGATCTCCCAAACACTTCCCTTTTTGTTCCCACCTGACGTGGACACATGCCAGAAGTCCACAATTGAGTCTGCAGCATGACTGTACGAAGTATGGTGTTAATCAGCTTTGCCTGACGAGCTGCGGCTGAAGAGTCACACAGAGTTTGTGAAGCCTTTTGAACAGGACCAATTTCTGTCTTTTCCAGTTTAATTTGTCAAACTTCATTTGTGACAATCAGAGGAGTTGTGTAGAGGAACAGTTTCACGGTGACCAAAGCTTACATCATGCAGTTCTGCATGAGAATAATTTGAGGTAAAGACAGAGGTAATGTTTGGGTTTTGAGTGTTTATTGGCCTCCATTAGTTTGGGAGTGAGGAATAGAGCTTTTCTTCTGCATTAAAGCACCACAGTAAATCAAAACATAACAACACAACAAACAACACTGCATGCCCGAGTCAACATTACATCATTTATTTACTGCAAGAACAGGGACGGTGTTTTGTTTTTTTCTGATTTCTAACAACTGCAACTGTGCTACAGGTTCAACTGCAACTGAACCTGTAGCACAGCCTCTGAGCTGAACAGGTGTGCTGCTATGTTTCTGTACTGTGATTTATTAAAGCATGAATAATTCACCTCGGGTCCGTTAGCGCTTGCTTTATGATTGACATGAACCTGAGTGACATTTCTCCTAACTACTTCAGCAGGAAGAAAACAACACGTCATATACAAGCTTTTACAGTCATTTAGCAGTGTCCACAAAAGAAGGTCATTGAAACACAAACTCACCCTCAGTGTCCCGACCTTAACTCTGACAACATGTTTGTGTACATCAAGGGAGAGGAAGACAAAGTAGCATGGATTACTGGCATCTTGAGAATAAGAAAACAAAATGACAGGGTGAGAGGTTTTTTTCAAGGAGCAGCATCTTACAACATTCAAACATAAACCTTTGAGAGTAAAAAAATAAAGAGCACTAAGTGACAGAATAACACTGATCTAATATTCACCTCCTCGTCCATGCATCAGGCATGGGACAGAACACACAGCAGGTCTGTTTCATGTACACATTGTCCTGTCAAACCGTGTCTACAGCCGTGTACACAATACATGGAATCACTTTAAAAAGCATTCTAGTTAATAGCTTTTGGCATACAATAGTCCTTATTCCTGAGTAACTACACTTTTACACTATACATCACAATCAATGTGTTAGTACTGGACACGCAAGTCTAGCAAGGCTGACAAACTCCAGGAGCTCATCTATCTCTATGTGTACTCTGATATGTCGAGTGGAATTTGTTGAGTCCAATTTTGCCACATATTATTTTTATTAATGGTGAAGGATCTATAGAGCTGCATTATTCTCTGAGCTGATTAATTTGTCATTACTTTCTCGATTAATCAGCTAGTTTTACTCAGCTAGTTGTTTATATCTGTTTTACAAAGGCTAAAATCAGGCCTTTAGATGCCTTTAGATTTTCAATGTTTTGACATTCACATTAAAGAAGCTGAGATTTTGACTTAACTTCTTAAAATTATTCTCAAAAAAACGTACATTGACTAGTCGACTATTAAAATAATTGTTGGTAATTTTATTAGTTGACGAACAGTTGGTTAATGGATTATTTGCTGCAGCTCTAAATATTTAACAGAGTGTAGTCCTTTGAGATTACTTTCTTATATTTATCTGGCACTAAATTCTGATGTTTGAGTGTGTGCGTGAGTGCGAGCGTGTGTGTGTATGTGTGTGTGTGTGTGTGTGTGTGTGTGTGTGTGTGTGTGTGTGTGTTATGTCAGAGAACAAGTTCAGCCCAGGTGAGACTTGGCTCCTCTGGAATTTACAGCACTTACAAACGAGTCCATGGCTACATTTACATGGACAACAATATTCCCAAATATTGACCTGATAGTAAATAGAGAAGAGTTTGCTTGTGGCGTTTTCATGAATACTCCATTCATATTTCTGTTTCTTGCTTGAGAGCATAGTTGGCTGAATGCCTATTGGCACACCCAAATTGCTTTATCGTCCTTTCTAAGCACATGTCATTCATAGTTACGCTTAGTGATTGTCATTTATGTTTCATAAATGATGAATTACATTTAATTCATCATTTATGACCTCATGTAAGTAAGCAAGGGGAGGTAGGACAGTGGCACGCAGTTTCCATTTTATGCATCATGGGAGGTTTCTTGTGAATAAGGTGTTTGCATGTCTGCAAATAAGAAAATCAAAATTGCAGCTTGGGTCTTATTCTGATAAAGCACATTGTTGCCCATCCGAACGGAGCCACAGACTCCTGACCAGAGTTTAGCTTATAAATATAGTTTTCAGGCACAAAAATGAGTTATGTTCATTAGTCTTTTCTGTAGTTCAGCCTTCATTTTGTTCTGCATGTTGCAGTCAGTTTTTACGAGTCAGATGAGTTCTCCTCCTTGGCGTTCTCATCAGTTTCCTGCCTGGTGGCTGCGTCCAGCAGCCCCATGTCCTCACGCAGGGCCAGCGAGATGTAGTAAGCATTGGGTTTTAGAGTCAGACCGTACATGTAGTTCAGCTGGGGCGGCCGGGTGGGGTCCGACGTGATGTGGCACTGGTGGGCGAGAAGGGCCGTGAAGAGGAAGAGCTGCAGCTTGGAGAGCTCCTCGCCGATGCAGCGCCGCCTCCCCATAGAGAAGATGAGCACGCTGTTGGTCAGATCCTTGTTCAGCGATCCGTCCTGGGCCAGGAAGCGGTTGGGGTTGAAGGTCTCCGGTTGGGTCCACATTGTGGGGTCGTGGTTGATGGACCACTGGTTGATAAAGATGACCGTGTCCTTTCGGATGGTGTAGCCCATGATGGAGGTGTCCGTGGTGGTGGAGTGGGGGATGGTGACTGGCACGAAGCTGGTGTAGCGCAACACCTCGTAGATGAAGGCCATGACGTAGGGCAGCTTCAGCTGGTCCTCAATGGACGGGAGCCTGCTGCGGTCCACCACCTTGTCCACCTCCTGCTGCAGACGCAGCTGCATCTCAGGAAACCTGCAGCCACAGGCGACATCTGCATGTAACCCACTGCTCTCCTGTCCACGTTCCTGACATATCCTCTGTAGTTTTAGTCAAGGAAAACCATGCCCCCCCACCCCACCCCCAAAAGTACCCCATCACACAAAGACCAAAGTATATTGTGGTAAAACTGTCTCTATGCAGAATCATCATTAAAATATTTTTTTTTTACTTTTTTTTTACTGCAAACACTGACTCTACTTTCACCCATGACAACACTTTGTACCTGTGCCTGTCCGTGTTACATAACCCCAGAGTAATGAAGTACTGTACTTCTACTTCCTCGCTGTACTGAAAATTAATATTCTAATGACTAAAATTAATATTCTTTATATTTTACTCATTTATGTTTTGCAGCAAACATCTGCAATTTCTACTGCATTTTGTGACACTTTGCCGTCACACTCTTCTTTTGAAGCATTAGATCCTCCCTCAGCATCTCTCACAGCTACAGAAAAACATTCCAAATGGTTTTAGAGCAGTGATATGTGCCAGCCATGGCCCTGGGTTATTTAACTTCACAGGGTCTTAAGACGTGGAGATTTTGGCTCCTTCCCCAGCTCCTTTGAATAAAATTTAAATGTGTCAAGTGTTTTGAAAACAAATAAGCCAGATTGTCACTGATTGTCAACTACACGTTACCAGTAGCATCATCTTCATTACTGCATAAATGCATAATTAGTTCAGATAGGAAAACATGCTCAACAGGTACTTTTACTCTATGCATTTGAAAGCAAGTACTTCACACACATACACAACCGCAAACACACATATCTAGTTGTTTCATACACACACGCTACTGGTCTCAGTATATGGCTGTTTATCGTATACTATACAGAAGAGATGCTGCTTACTTGACGAAGACCAGGATGATCCACTGCAGGGCGGTGGACAGTGTGTCCTGACTGGCCCCGAACACGTCCCCCACGGTGGGAGTCACGTAGTCCCTCCCCAGGATGAGCCCCGTCTTCTCGCTGAGCTGGTCCAGAGCCACGATCAGAGCATCCGTCATGTCCCTGATGGTGCTGGACTGGATGGTCTTCCTGTGCTCCATCACCTTGTCTCGGATGAAGGTGCTGAACTCCACGTTGAGCGCCTTGAAGTTGTCGAACATGGTTTTGATGGGGTTGGGGAAGTACTGCAGCCAGGGCATGACATCCACGATGCTGCCGGCCCCCACAGTCTGGGTGAACTGGTCGTTCCTGCCCACCACCTGCTGGAACTCCTCGTCCTCGTAGGAGTAGCGCTTCCCGAAGCACACCGCGCTCATGATGTTGGCTGTGGATACCACCAGGTAGTTCATGGGCTGGAAGAAGCCCTGCTCCCTGGTCATGCCCACGAACAGCTCCAGCAGCTCCCGCAACTCGCACACGACGTGGTGCTCGAACGCCTTCTTGGTGCTGAGGTTCCCGGTGGAGAACATGCGCACGGTGGACTGCGCCACTTTGCGGTGCAGCTTCCACCAGTCTGTGATGGTGTTGAACACCATGCTGTCCCCGTTGGACACGTACCTGAAGGAGGTGAAGTCCGGTCTGCCGGCGAAGTCCAAGCCCTGCTTGACCAGCGCCTGTTTGATGGAGCTGCCGTTCAGCACCACCACGGAGCGGCTGCCCAGCTGGATCTGGAACACCTCTCCGTACTTCTGCGCCAGGCGCGTAAAGTACAGGTGCGGCGCGCTGCCCATCTGCGCCGCGTTCCCGATGAGCGGCCACGCCAGGGGTCCGGGGGGGCGCAGTGGGGAAGAGCGGGTGCGCAGGTAGCGCCACAGTTGCACCGAGAGCAGCAGGGTGAGCAGGGCCAGCAGCGCAGCCCGCAGAGCCGCAGGCTCCAGCAGCTCCGCGGACAAGGCCATGCTGGACATGCTGGAGCTCAGTGCGCACCCAGGCTGAGGGGTGACGGCCGGGGGGTGCTCAGGCTCCACGTCCAGGATAGAGGCTGGATGGTGGCCACATGGAAACCTGCAGGCTCCTGAAGCTGCCCCCCTGCGCTGCCCCACACAGCAGTGAACCAGCCTCTATAAACCCAGTCGGTGTGTGTGTGTGTCTGTATGTGTGTGAGAGCTCCCTACTCTCTGTCCAGGCTCTGACGCTGCGCAGCACCAGCTCCACTGCTTTATCCTCATGCAGCATCCCGGCCCTGTGTGCCTGCCCGGCCTGCGCTGCAGGCAGGTTTGTTGCAAAGGGTGTCACCCCCTCACCACCACCCTCCACCCACCCAACCCTCACCCCCTACATCACCTCTCCCTCCTCCCACCTCTCTCCTCCTGCCTCTCCCTCCCTCTCTTTAGCTCTCTCCCATCTAACTTCACAGATGTCCGACTTTAAAACCAAACCCAAGTTAGTGAATGAGGTATTTGCACACTCTTTCTATCCTCATATTTTTTTTATAATCATAACCATTATGATGATGAAGCTGATCATTATCAATTGAAATCAAATTAATTATTGTTGTTATTTTATTGTTATTATCATTAGTAGTCATCGTCGTAGTAGTGGTGCTATATTACAAGTTTCCTATTATACCTGTTAAGTAATATCTGCGGTAATTACATTATTGTTGTTGTTGTTAGTATCATTGTACCATAGTAGTACCATTACATTAGGAAGAATGAATGCATAACATATCCTGTGATTTTAGACTCGATTAGTAATATTAAATCCACTGAACATATATAATGTATTTTGTATATAAAATATACATTGATCAAATTGGCAATGATAATGCATACAATAATCCTTGTGCGAGATAAATTGTATGCTAACAAGTGTGTATAATCGGAAACCAGAAGTACTTCAACACCAAATGTTATGTTTGTGGAAGTTACAGCTTATTTAAAATCATGGCTACGTGGTTGTTTGTGTTGCACTCTGCTGGAAGACGAAGCTCTTTTCTCTTGGAGCTGCTGCTATGGCTGCAGTCGGACGATGGAACTGCAAAAGTGTGAACTTCTGTGTGTGTGTGTGTGTGTGTGTGTGTGTGTGTGTGTGTGTGTGTGTGTGTGTGTGTGTGTGTGTGTGTGTGTGTGTCCAGACGCGCTGTCGGAGTTGTGCCTTAAATGCTGCAACTGCTGCGGCATTTGATCCGGGCATGCAGTCTCCAGACGGGCCAGCAGGAGGAGGCGAGCCCCTTCAATTACCGGAGCCGCAGGAGACCCGCACCCACAGCCCGCACACCCCGCAGCAGCGGCGCGCCGCCGCGGCCACTGCCACTGCCACTGATGCGGTCGCGGACGCGGCGCGTTGCGCTCCGTCTGCCGCCCCGGCTGCACGACAGCGGAACAGCGCCTGGCTCAGAGGATCTGAGGCACGATAGGGAGACTGCTCTGGTTTGGCCTGGTCTGGTTCGGTCTGGCTCCGGTTATGATCCGGGGATCCAGCTTCAGCACCGCGGACAGCGGCGCGGGTGATGCCGAGCTCTCTGACCCCTGCGCCGCGGCAAGGAACCGCTCATCACCGCCCCACGACCTGAGTCCCCGGTGGTTCACTTTAGGGGCCGCCACTGCCAATCACCTTACCTCCATCTTCTCTCACACCAACTAATTTAATGTCCTCTTTCACAACATCCATGCATCTCCTCTTGGCCTCTTTCCAACCCCGGCATCCTTTTGCCGATTTCAGTATTCCTCCTCTGGACGTGTACAAACCATCTCAGTCTGGCCTCTGATTTTATCTCCAAATCATCTGAGTACGCTGATGGATAGAATCAGATGGATCCCATCCATCGTTGTCACTCACCTCAATATTTGAGTCTCGTGCGCTTCTTTTGGCAATGTTTCTCAACGACGCAACAGTGCTGGTTTCACCACTCTTTTACATCTTTCCTTTCATTCTCGCTCATACTCTTTTATCACACATTACAAGTGACACTTAAGTGAGATTTATTGAAAGTAAAATAAATTAACAAAAGCATGAAACATCACTATTAGACTTATAAGAAATCAATCATTTCAGCAGCTCTATTTGAAGTGTTGCTATACAGTAATATTATTCCAAGACTTTTCTGTATGCCAAACTCATTAAAAATAGAAGAAGCTATATTTCCACAATTCCCTGGAGCATACTAGGCCACAGCAGACAATCCTCCTCTGAACAGGCAGGAACCTACAGCGGAAATTATGAGCTTTCTTCTTTTTAAGAATATTAACAGATTCTTATAAGTAAAAAAAGTAAATTATTTTTTAATATTTTTATTTTCATTATCTGTGTCTTATTTATTGCATTTATGTGAAATATTATTTTCTAATAGCATCTGGATGATGGCAGATTCTCTACAAATTTAGTTGTGCTATCTCAACATACAATGATAATAAAGATTATTCTATTTTATTCTACTCTGCTTCTGGGTGTCTTTGGTGGAGCAAAATGTTTTTCTAGAATCACATTTGTAAGGTGAACTATACTGTGACCTTAAACCTCAATAATAATAATGATAATGATGACATGATGACATAAACTGTATATGAATAATTTGCCTTTGATTAACTGATGAAGATATGCTACCTCTGTCTTTCATGCGAGTGTGTGTGCGTGTGTGTGGATAATTAAACTTCACACACACACACGCAAACAAACAAAGTATGATCAACTGTTGAAAGGTCTGTGTTACTGTGTGCTTCAGCATCAACAGGAATATCTCCTTTATTTCTCTTTCAGTTTCAAGACCATGAAGTCATGTCATCGTTAAAACAATAACAGCAGCATTGCTAACATTTATTTTCCACATTACAGTCACACCTTAGGGCTGATATAGAACAAATCTTTGACCCTTTTTTTCCCATTGTCAGTCAGGAGACTAACACTGTGGTGGACCAGAACACACACACTGTATTTGCACATCATTTGAAACTCATTTATGAGCAGGCAAACTCAGGTAGAACTCAATGCAGTTTCATGCAAAGCCTCAATCACCAGCCGGGCCCTGGTTTTGTCTCAGACTCCAAACCGCCAGCCGTAAAGCCGCACTTGTTTGTGTTTGGATGCTGAGCCCTGGAGCTAATCCCCATGGGAGTGTGCTGAGGTGAGGTTCAGCTGCACAGCAGCCTGGAGACTGGACGGCCCCCCCACACAGGGGCCGGTGCTGCCCCAGGCCCCTGACGCTCCCCGCTGCCGCAGAGTTTACTTCCAACAGCAGTCTCCCCGTGCTGCATGACTGACAGCGCAAATGCTGATCGCGTGTGAGCGAGCGTGGAGGTCAGGGCGGAGCACGGCTGGGTGTGTGCAGGTGACTGTATGGTATGTAGCTGCAGTATAGGCTCCACAGCTCCGGCCCACCAGGTCCAATGTGTTTCAGACGACATTTCTGACATTCAGAGCATAGTTCTGCACACGGGAAATCAGAGTGAGACATATAAGGAAGTTACATCATGTGCAAACGGAAAATGATAGATGAAACGGTCCATTACCTTGATTTATGTCTGTAATTAGAGGAGGGTAGCACAGGACGTCGGAGGAGCTGCTGTCTTTTCACAGCACTTACAGGGCTTATCTGGCTCTGTGCATCAGCGCTGTGAACTTCTTCAGGAAAACAGAGGAGCAGAGGGGACTGCCCCGGGCCACAGTAAAGGTGCCGAGTAGTCACGCACATGTGCTTCATCACACCGGTGACAAGTGAAGGGGAAGCGGCTGACAGTTGAAGATGAGGAGCAAGGAGGAAACGTAATGGGATTAAACCACACAGTCACACTAACAGATAGGTCAGGAGCTCAAAGAAGTTTATACTCTGGCAAAGAGAAGGGATGAGACTGACAATGTCTTTTTAACTTTGACTTCAGGAAAAAGGGAGTCAAGAATTTGGGTGTGGGATGTTTTCATCTAAGGTTGTAGCACCCATGACAGAGGTAGATGAGGGTGTGCATGATTACAGTTTATAGTGGTCTGAGCACATTTTCCCTATCATGTTACAGCTCTTCTAAGGGAGTGATGATTTCTCTTGCTTTTGCTTTGTGTAACACAATTATGAAGCACAAACAGGGATAACATGGAACAAAGTCAGTTATTTGAACAGTGGATCAGATTACATGTGTGCTGTAATGGGGTTTATGATGACGGTACACATTCACCCTCTTTGCACTTATCCATACACTGGGGACGGACTGCCATACTCTCCCTGTAACTATCCATATGCAGGCATACTCTGGTACTCTCGGTTCAGTATCTTGTCCAAGGATACTCTGACATGTACCCTCCAGGGCTACATCCACTTCCTGACCTTCCTGACCCTCAGGCAGGTTCCAGGCAATCTCCCATCCAGAGATGGGAGATTGCCTGGCTGTAGTTGTTACATCTTGACTCACGTCAAGTTCAAGTCACTTTACCGCCATCAAACAAACATCATCTTGCACTGTCTCCTCATTTATAGTCCGCCCATGGAGGAATGAGCTACAAAGCATTGCTCTTCCATCCAATTGTATCTTCTGTCCAATGTCCTGATGCACTGTTGGGTTGGAAAGGCGATTTTCTCCTGTATTCAGCAATATCTGATCAGCCAGATTACATAGATTAAAGAGTTGTGACAAACCATAACTGTGAACGACAAAATTCTTTGCTTTCCCACCTTGAATAAACATGAATGTTTTTCGGTACCTGCTGGCTGGTTAGTTACTTCACAAAAATATCAATAATGGTACTTTAAAGCAAAAACACGATCTCTGAGGTAGCAGAGTATAGCGTACCGTATTTTCCTACTATATTATCCGGGACATTTCATCATTCTAGGCCACTGGAGGCACCCTCATCTTTGTTCTGTTGCCCCCTAGTGGCAGGACAAGCCAGAGAGAGACAAATGCATGGCAGAAGAGCTAAAATAAGGGATACAAGTCGACACATATGATACAAGTCGACACATATCATCTTAGTTGCTTTGTACCCAGTGGTCTGCTGGAGCTTTAAGGCTTGCACTGGCCAAATACACCTTGGACAGGCCTCCAGCCCATTGCAGGGGACAGTACACACCATTCATTCTCTCACCAGCTCCATTCAACCTAATGTCTGTTTCAGGACTGTGGGAGGAAGCCAGAGTAGCTGGGGTAAACCCATCCACACACAGGGAGAACACAGAACCCGAATTTGCTGGGACACGAACTTGCGACCCTCTCGCTGTGAGGTAACAGCACCAACCACTGCGCCACCATGCACATGCTGTTGGAAAGCTTTTATATAACCCAACACTGGGGCTCTGCTGCACAAGCTGCACAGTTTTGCCATGTTACAATGAAAAGACAAAAGAGTAATACATTTGCATATACACTTGGAAACCAGTGGGTCTAATGTGGGTCATAGATGGATAGATCTGTGCATACACACTCATGGAGATACACGGGGAGGCACAAACAGACGGGCACACACACACACACACACACACATCATGACTGTCCGTATGGCCCCGTCTTGTTAATTACTTTCCATTAGAGATGAATCAACCTGCCGCCGTGTGATTGGTCTGACTACCACTAAACCAAACTGTCATCTGGCTTGGCGAAGAATCAGGGAGAGTTGAGCGCCGGGGCAAACTCTTTCACTTTGGTCCGACCGCGAGCGCCTCATTACGACTGAATGACCCCAGTGACTCCAAATGTCAAACTGTCCCACAACAACCCCGCCTCTCCCCGCCGCCCCCTCAAACCCCCGACTCTCACCCCGATATTTCCCAGAAGTGCACAAATCCAGCGTTTCTCCTTTCTTTACCGATGGAAAAAAGAAAAAAAAACAGGCCTCCGTTTAAGTTCATGAGAATGATGCTAATGAGTGTTTCAAGAATCCTAATGACCTTGCAGATTAACTGAGCGCTCATTGAGGTACCTCTATCTGTATGGTCTTTTTTTTTTGTCCGGCCAAGTGCTACAGAGGCCCTTGCCAAAGCGTAGTCAGCAGCCCGTGAAGGCGTCTCCCCTCCATTCTCACACTAAAAGGGCATTTTCCCCCTGAAGTCTGAATCGGCGTGCGTGTCGGATTTTTTTGTCTTACTGGAGGAAAACCTTTTCAGGGGTTTGTGGAGTCCAGTTGAACTGTTGTTACTTGTCGGGGAAGAATGGGAGGCTTATTACGTGTTCAGCCGCATGACTGCGCTTTCCAGATCCGCGCCAGCAAAAGAAGCCTTGCCCGCCTCTACCCTCGGAGTTATTGTCGTCAGTCCTTGTTTTTATCGGCCTAATTGAAGAGACTGACAAGAAGCCCATGGAAAATAACCAGTGAATGCCGTATGAATAGGTTTTAATGAAGGCGGAGGTGTTTTTGTTTTTGCGGGCTGTTGTCCGAAAGGGACGAGCGGGGGAAAATGAATGCTGCCGACCTGCTTCATTTTTAGGTTGTCAGATTTAAAACATGGTGACCACATGTGGTATATTGGTAGCAAAACTGCATTTGTCAAGCTTTGTTCCTAATGGTGCTTAGTTTGTCAACGGTGAATGACTACTGAGGCACATTCGATGCTATTACATGACACCCATGCACAGAACATATATTGAAGATAGAGTTTCCATGCCAGAGAAACCCAGCTCCAGAGGCTCGCTCCTCTGCCTGACGAGGCCTAATCTTATCTAGTCTCTGCATGACGACAGCGTTGCTATTCTAAAGCAAACCAAGTCTGTCATTAAAAGTCACTGAAGCTTAGTCGTCTCCCCCCTTGTGTTTATCTCTTCCCCGCTGTGAGAGGTTGAAGGTGAAGCAGCGCTCAAAGGGAAGCGAGGCCTCTCCTGGGCGACCCCCTCCGCAGGCCTGTCTTTGGTGTTTTTACAAGGAAGTAATGATGACGGACAGTCATGCACGATGGGCCGCAGCCTGCAGGGGTGCAAGTCACGCGAGGTGCAGTGTCGGATCCAACGCGTCAAAAAGAGGTAGCAGCGTTTTAAGAGACAGAAAGTCAAAAGGAGCAATGGTTAGCTCTGCAGACAGTTCACATTTTTGAATGAAGACTGGAAATAAAATGAGACCTTGTTCTGGTCAAGAATTGTTTAGGAAAAGACAATGAACTATAGCAATCTCACATTTGAATGACTCTTTACTTTTAAAATTATAGTTTAAAAAGACACAAAACTATAATACAACAAAACATATTGTTCAATAGAGTGAAGCAAATACGTATCCAGTTCAATCCCTGCAAATTATTTTAAATCAGGTCTCTGGGATTTTTATAGAAAACAAAACCATGCAGCACCGAACCATTCTGTGCCACACATTAACATATTCCCATTTATCCACAGCACCCTTCCTCTTGTCTTCATGTTGAAAACATAGTCATTTTAAGCCTATTCTTAAACTGTGAAATAATTCTGCTGTTCTCCAAAATCACTCCACAATATCAAATGTACAAACCCTTCAGATTGGGATGAAATTTTCCTCTTCAGCTATAAGCATCTTCTCTGTCATTAAACAACTTTTGAACGTTACCAGGAAGTAAATGATTCTTTGCTTTGTACAATACTTGAGCCACTCTGAAGTTAACCAGACCCAGAGAATCAAGACAATTGGACACTGTGTGTTCTATGCAGATTAATGGTTGTCTAATGTTGTTTGATAGGCATTCATTGTGAAACCGCAGAGGCCACAACAGACATGTTTTAAAAAGTAAACTAACCCTAATCTGGTTCAAAACTACTCAATCTTTCATTTCCTTTAATGGAACTCCATGGCATCTTTTTACTGTAGCTTCCTAGCTCTTGTAGAGATGGTTAGGAAACTGGGGGAATCACTCACAACCCCGAGGGCATAACGACTCACTTATGAAGTTATCAACAGGTTGCGTTCAGGCTGTGTCATAAGTCTGAATGCAATATAGCTGAAGCCATCTTCGCTTTCAAATCCAACCAACACTAAAAGGGTCGTCAGATCCTCTTCACTCGAACGAAAGAGCACAATGAGAGGAGAGTGAAGCCGTGAGAGTGATGTCCCAATTACTCAGAGGCTCTCAGCCTTTGTATCACATTACACATAGTTGTCTTGTGTTTGTGTCTTCATGGCTGGTAAAGCCCAAACAAAACAAACAAATCCAGCATCAGTCCTCTGAAGCATTAAACTGTGACTTATTTTGCCAGTCATGTGAAAGCAAATGGCGTATAAAATGCCCAACCACCACGATGGGATGGGATAATCCGATTCCATCGGATAACAAGGTGCACATCTACAGGGAGCGATTTTGTCCACACAGCGAAGATCATGTGGATTATTCCTCTCTTATTTTTAGAGGACAGACATCATGAGGGGTCCGGCTGGCAGGTCTTCTTCTGTCATGTGCTCCGAGATGGATTCTTCACACACCACTTTGGAAACTGTTCTGTTCGTTAGCAGCTCCTCACTGCCACCAGATTACCTGGATGACAACAAATGGGCTCAACACCCTTTTGACTGAATAAACCTTCAAGATGGAGATAATTAAGCTGACACTTGTCGTTTTCTGTGGAGCTTTGCATTCTGGTGAACTCCAGTGGACAGACTGAACCCCTGTTACACCCAGATGCTCTGGACAAACCACTGGTGGAAGTAAGACCACATTTAACGATGCTTGTTTCATGCTCAAGCTGTTTGTTGTCAAGATATTTATTTTGGCAAGAAACATGTATAGCTGTCGGAAAATGATTGCAGACATTATGATTAATAGGCAACATTATGGCTTGGTGAATGGAAGAAAGTTCCCAGTTGAAATCCCAGTTGGCTGAGGGCCTTTCTCTGGGGAGTTTGCATGTTCTCCCTGAATCTGCAGGTGCTTTATCCACACATTCCAGGTCCTCCCACATTCCAAAATCATGCAAACCATGCACATTTAGGTTCATTTTGAATGATTTGTGTGTGCCCTGAGAAGGACCGGAGACCTGTCCAGGGTGTATTACTGTACCTTTCTTTTTTAGCCTATGTGCACTGGGGATAGGCTCCAGGAGAACCCAACAGTGTTCATTACAGACTGGCAAGAAAATGTTTTGGGATATGTTTTGGGATGACTGATGTTAATTTGGTGCTACGTTCCTATTTTGCAATTATTTTATGTGTTTTCACCCTGAGTGTGTAAATTTCAGCATTTTTGTGATGTTGTTGTGGTTGGTTTTCCTTCACTGTTGATCTGCAAAGCAGATAAAACTCCGTATTTAGCATGAGAGAGAGAGAACTGGGTGGTCCTCTGTACATGAGGAAGAAATAAATATCACTCTGCAATATGCTGCCACAGTGGAAACAAAGTGCTTCCTCTCCACCCACAAAGCTAAAAACCCCCGTCACAGGTCCCTGTGGATCCCCGTCTGCTGAGAGAAGGAAGGGTGGAGGAATACAGACTGCAAAATATAAAATACCCTTCAGCATCTAAACAAACACGCACACACACTTTAGATACACTTTAGTGTTAATTGCTGAAAATTGACCAAACGTGTTGGACAGTGGCAGGTAGACATTTCGGTGAAAAGATCCTACAATCATTAAAACAACCCAGTTTCTAACTGTTCTGGCCACACAGCTTCCTGTGGCAGAGGGCGTGTGCTGTGCTAGCAGGCTCCAGGCCAGCAGACCTGCGTGTTATTTTTACCTCAGCAGCACAGAGATGGACATCACGGGAAGAGCCGCATGTTTATTTTGGATGGCACACTTTGTCCCACAAATAATGATCAGGAGCTTTAAACCGATAGTGCAGTTGAAGGTGCAGCTCTGAAACTTGTTAGACGTGTGCCCGTCCAGGCTTTGTTCTCTAGATGGACGTTGGCAGAGAGGAAGAGGAAACCGAGCAGTGTAAATCGGTTATTATGAACTTTAACGGTAGCCACTGAAGCGTTTTCCATTTTCTTCAGTTTGTACTAGAACCTGACCAGAGCTGAGTGACCGTGATCCGAAGCCTAGATGCCGGATAAATAAGCCAGAAAGCTTGGCCGTCCCCTGCTGTGCTCTGTGGAAACAGTCTCTCTCACACACACAAAAGACTCCGGACTGTGACTGTGAGACAGCGCAGACAGAGCTTTCAGGCGTGACGCTCTCGACGTGTTGCCACAACACAATCAGAATGTCACAGCTCCTCCACATGTCGCAGATGAAGGCCGCATCGGGGTCCAGGCATACTCAGACACTCTGGCTGGAAAGCAGTAAGCGGTATGCTGAAGGAGCTCCGTTTCTCGGGTGCGGCTTTTCATTTCAACATGAAAACTGCTCATAACATACAGACAGGATGGTTAGTGGTCAGCACTTGCCCATATATTTTAATGTAAAGAATCTATTAGATATTATGTGCTTGCTATGACAAAGTAACAAACTAAATATGACACAATGCTGACACAATGGGAGGACTGGGCTTTGTTCTACTGATCCAAGTGCCTTGTTTTAGTTGCTTTGATGGCTACGGAAAACCCAGCTTCACAAATGAAGGATTTTAAAATGCCGGTGTCATTTGTGATCTTTTTCACAAAAACATTGATTCCCTGAAGTGCAGGGCTCCTCTGTGGTTTGGAGGTAATGCTCAAACTTACTTGAAAGCATAGAAATACTTGAAATGGGCCGGTATGGGCCAGTGTACTGTACATTACTATTCCTATTTTTACTCACTGTGATCAGCATGGCTGCTGGAGCTGATCACTTTGATCTGATGTTTGTGATTGCATTGGAAGAGAACCGGCATTGGTCTGTTCTGTTCAAAGATGCTCTACGACATCGGTTTGGGAAAGAAGGACATGTATGACGGTCATTGTGGTTGACATGAACCCACAATACAAATGTTGTTTTAATTGAGGTCAAACATATGTATGTGTCCACCCTTGGCCTCTGTTTGGGTGTGTAACGGTCAATGGCACAAAGCTAGACATGCTCTAATAACTCAGCCTGAACTCTAATGAGATCCCAGCGTTGGTGGCTCCCCACTCGGATGGACCGTGTCCCTCCCTCTTTATCCGCACTGACAGGAGGAGCTCAAACTGCGCGTTTGTAATGCATTGGGAGCTCACAACCATTGAGCATTTTACTCTTTCCACTGCTATACTATAAGCCACTATAAGCATTCACTGGGCATTGTCCAGTCTTCATTCATTCATTTTCTTGACCTGCTTTGTGCCCAACAGGCACATCATGGGTCTGCTGGAACTACAGGGAATACACCCTGGAGAGGTTGTTTCACACACGCACATCTAAAGTAATTTGGAGTCTGCAAACAGCCCCAACACGCATGTTTTGGGTAATTTGAATACCTAGAGAAATCCTACACAGACACAATCACAGCTCGCACACCAAGAGTTGAACTCGTGTCCTTCTTGATGTGAGACGAGGCCACGGTTGATCAGCCGGCCAGAAATTCCCAAACCGCACTCATTTCTGTAGTCACCCGCCGCTTTTCCTTGCACTGCTTCGCTGTGTATGGCGCCTCGGTTGCTAAGGTGCTAAGAAGGTGTACAAAGCAGCGGTGGGAGGGTATGGGACTGTTTTGTCTCAGTGAGAGAATAAAAAGCAGTGCTGTCATGGCTCTGCTGCTCTGGCAGCAAGGTGAGAGGCTGGCCTGTCACTCTGGATTACTTCTGTCTCAGTGGGGCTTTGATGTGCGCTGACATCCTCAGATAACTTTTACAAGCTCGGGGAACATACGCTTCCTCTCTGTGTTTGGATTGGCTCCCACGGCCGGCACTCTGACTCGACTCACAAGTGAATTCACAGAACACAAGCACTGTAGCCTTTCCAGGAAAAAACAGCTGTTGTGACCTGAGCTCATTGTCTGCCTGAGCAGCGTACGTGTTTTGGCCTGAGAGCTGAGTTCGCTGTATTATTCCCCTTCTTGACGCATGTACATTCAGGTGGATTTATGAATGGTATGCAAGGAAGGATTTTTTTCCCCCCATTCATAAAACTGTCTGTGTTTTGCCCTGTGTGTCTTCTTCTGCACTGAGATTTGTGGTAGTTTACATTCCTGTTTGTAACCAGGTAATGATGTGAGTGTGTGTGAGTGTGTGTGTGTATGTGTATGTGTGTGTGTGTATGTGTGTGTGTGTGTGTGTGTGTGTGTGTGTGTGTGTGTGTGTGTGTGTGTGTGTGTGTGTGTGTGTGTGTGTGTGTGTGTGTGGAGCTGAAAGGAACACGCCAGACTGGATGGATGGGGTTGCAGGGGCAGAAGCACGCAATGTCTTGTAATCCTCTGGCCCTTCCAGGCATACGTGTATGTATATGTATGTATATATATATATATATATGTATATGTGCATGTGTGTTTGTGTCTGTATGTGTAAGTGTATGTGCACGTGTACGTGCATGTGCACGTATATATGTATGTGTATGTGTATGTGCATGTGCGTGTATGCATGTGTGTGTATGTGCGTGTGTGTTTGTGTGTGTATGTGCATGTGCATGTGCATGTGCATGTGCATGTGCATGTGTATGTGTATGTGTATGTGTATGTGTATGTGTATGTGCATGTGCATGTGTATGTGTGTGTGTATGTGTATGTGTATGTGTATGTGTATGTGTATGTGTATGTGCATGTGCATGTGCATGTGCATGTGCATGTGCATGTGCATGTGTCTGTGTATTTGTATGTGTATGTGTATGTGTAGGTGTAGGTGTAGGTGTAGGTGTAGGTGTATGTGTAATACAGATACACATACACATTGTGTATGTGTATGTATGCTAACACGCCTGCTGAGAGATTTGCTCTGCAACCTCAAACCCATTCATATGCCTCATTGCGAGATTTTTTTTTTCAAGCATGGGGGTGCAGGTGAGTGGGAAGGGAAATATTAACACTTAAAATGCACTCTTGTGTAGTAGTGGGGGGAGGGCAAACTGCAAAAAAGAAAAAAAAGAAAAACAGTGAAACTGAGCTGCTTGTTTTTCCGACAGAGGTGCATATGATTTGTGCAGAGGGACCAGATGAGGGTAAGATGAGCTGTCGACGAGTTATTGTTACAGCACTAGCATCACGTGTGGCGGCTCTGCCCCAACAACTCTCTGCTGCGCCGTCTTCGCACGAAAACTTTGAGCAAGGGAGGGGAGGGATTGCCAGGCAGTGTAATATCTAATGAAGAATCTCTCAGAAGTAGCTATTAGAGGTTCTAAAATCAGATAAATGCAGAGCTTGCTATCAAGATTGTGCTCATAGTCGTAGTTGGACTGAGCCAGAGGGTGTTTCTGGCACACTCAGGCGGGTGACAATACACCACAAAAATCAGACCAACGCTGCCGCAGAAGGTCGACCGCGCTCAGTAAGGCAGCATCACGTATCAAAGTGAGAGCACAGCGGGCTAAATACGAAAGAATGTATGTGCTTCAGAGTTATGCAACTTTCTAATTTTTAGAGTTGATGTCGGTGGTTCAGTCCTGGTCTGTTGCAATGCGTCTCAATAGTTTGCCGCAAATGCCAAACCAAACCATATCACCTCAGAAATTTAAAGCATATTGTGAGGGTGGCGAAATGTTGCTTCACAGGAATGCAGACAAGTAGTTCCTCCGTGAGATGGCAGCTACAGCCCTGATACTAACTTTTGTCATTACATCCCTAAACTTGGAAAGACTGTATATTTTTGTAGAACAAGAATAAAGGCAACAACAGAAGTCTCTCCTCCATGGAAATAGGGGTAAAAGGAAAGCACAAAAAAATAATGGTAGCTTGAGGTTAATAAAGTGGAATCCAAGGTATGGGAAGAGGTCAAACTACTCACATCCCAAGGAGTCATGACTCATTAACATCAACTTAATCACCAGAGATACTGCTCTCACCTTTTAATGCACTGAACACCATAAATTATCAATAATTACTGCTCCCAGTGATATTGCAAATTCTGCTTCATTTTACTGTTTCTGTTTGGACTGCGGGAGCTGATAGCTCGGCACAACGTGCAGTTTTTATGAGATTTTAAGCATAATCCAGTCTTCTTCTTACTTTTCCCAATGCTAAGATTTGTGCAGCTTCACTGAGAGCCAACACTTGAGTGTGATCTGTTTGATGGCGCCCTTGTGGAGGTGATACTGGAGCCAGGTCTCCTCCTGCAGTTTAACTGAAATAAGTGTCCGGTAATTGCCGAGTGGCTGATTGTGGCACTGACAGCTCCTCATTGTGTTGTGTAAGCCCTGTCAGTCCTTCTCGTCTCGCTGACATGCGTGTGCTGAATTCAACACTTTCCACGGGACCTAGTGACAGAGCTTTGTTTTCGCATGTTTACTCGTTGCTAATTGATGTCAACATCTGCTGCTTTACTTCCTCCATACCAGGTTATGTAGGTATATATAACACACAAAGCCAAAAGAAAACAGTGACCTGTACCAGGTGAAAGGTGTTATGTGCATTTCATCTGAAAACCAGTCTAAAACTCTTTTCTTGGTATCAAATGGACTCAAACCAAGTTCGGTGTTGCAACTCGGCCTTGATTGAACTGTGACATCACAATGGCACGAGTGTGTTTTTAGGAGCATTTAAGTGTATTAAAGTAATCTCTGTCCCACCCAGGGAAATAATGCAGCACACCTCAACTGGAACCTGGTGTGACAGAATGATAAAACAAAATTTGGTGTGTGTCACGGTCTGTATATCCCGCCCACCCGCAGGCACCAGCGATTGTCTACCTGCTCTGTACGTGATATTGCCACATTTCTATTTTTAAACATGATGTATCTGCGAGTGGCTGCCATTGTGTTTGCACTGCTGGCTCAGGTTTGTTGCTTTGATGTTTGCTCGGAAAGCAACCGTCGGGCCAGATGCAATAAATAACAATGTGGTGCCATTTTGTCTGTCTCTTTTTCTGAAACCATTTGGAACTTCCTGGTTTTGGATTGAGTGCGATGGGATAAAAATAAAAAATAAAAAAATGTAAAAAACACCCGCCTGCTCAACCTTTCATCAGACTTTTGTTTTTTTTTTTACAAAATATCCAATTCTGTTGTGGCAAAAAACTCCAAGGGAATATGCACGTGTTCCTCTGTATCCAAGAGATAATGTCTCATTACTTGCTAGGGTAACCTGCTGCATGGGTCACTGCCATCAAAACAAGAAGAGATCACTTGTGGCCTGCTGCAGATGAAGCTTCAGCCACAGTCGAGGTTGAGGTTGCTTGCAAAGGCTTTGTCTGTGTGTTGAAACTGTAGTTTCTTTTATAGGACTCTGGGTGGAATAATGGAGGAAAGCCACCGAGGCTCAGCGTGGTACGACATACATATCAACTCCCCAGCACGCTGACATATGCCGTTTGAAAGATAATCCATACGCAGGATTAGGAACTCAAACCTGACAATTACCTGTGCAACAAACACGGCGTTCCCGCGGCCAGCCGGGATGAGTCACTGATGTCCTTCCAGGAATCTGAGCACACTCATCGTAGCACCACACCAGACCTCACCAGACCTCACAGACCCCGGGCCCAGCACATCATTAGCAGCTTACACGTCGCCCCTTAGTCACAGAAAATGTCCTGGAATCATTTAACGTTCCCTCAGGTTACATCACTCCCAGCGAATGATCTGATATCGCATCAACAAGACTAAGAATGAGAATGAAAATAATAATAATAAAAAGAAGAAGAAAGTTTCTGTCGTTTTGCCGCAAGGATGAATTAAACAAGTAAATCAAAATGCAATAAAACACTTCAGTTATATAATAAAAATCAGACAGTAATAAAACTGGAAATGGGACAGAGAGGCTGCTGCTGATAAAGAGAAAAATGAGTAATGATCTTTTTTATTGTTTCTGTAAAAATGCATGCAGCATGTGTGAATCAGAGGAAATAGAGGTATAATATTCTCACTCTTTTAAGGTGTGGTTCAGTGTCTACAGAAAAGTGGGCTGATCATAAAAAAGATTTTCTCTGAAAAGATGTTGACTGAGACTGAATAATTATGTTTAAATTGCTGCCTGTAAAAGCCAAAAGAAAATCAGGTGATATGTCTCCAGGCTCATCACTCTGATCAAAAGTTGTAGTCATTCAAAGAGCACGGCTCAGTCCAACTCCAATTACTTTTGTGTGAGTGTTTTCTCATGTTTCGGTTTTCTCCCACCCCCTCACTGACTTCCTCCCTGCTTCTGTGAGCGCTGCTTGTTATTCTAACTGGAGCTCAGTGAGCCGCTGATCATTAGACTTATCTCAGCCATGAAACAGCTCATAAACGCTGCAGCTGGACCCACATGGCTCTCAGGTGTACGTGACCTCGGAGGAGGTGGCTGCTGCTCAGCCGAGCGGGCCTCCGCTGCACTCCACTGTGCCACCGTGCCACGCTGACCACAAAGGGTCCATTGAGCCTCTACGAGCCAGGTCAGAGGTCTTTTTCCTCCCAGTCTGGGGAGATAAAAGACGGATCCAGCAATCAGTCCTCCTGGGGGCCGTCTGTCAGCAGCCCTTATCAGCAGCATGAGAGAAACCCGGACAAAAGACCCCCAGAATGTACAGCCTGGAATGTAATTCACCCCCACCCACAAACCTCGTTGATTATAAGTTGTTTGAGGAAAAAGTATCTTTGAAACCACATTAACATGTCTATTTGTCTTAAGTGACATGAACTGAGTATTTGTGGCTGTCTGTTGTTCAGTCTGGAGCCTGCCTTGGAAGCAACATCCAACCATCCAGCCATTAACTTACCTGCTTTGTGCCCAGAGGTATTGCAGGGGTCTGCTGGATCCCCAGCTTACATGTGCCCCTTTTACAGATGTGGTTCAATGCCAGTTCACGGTTAGTGCTCAGTGGAACTGTTCTTTTGTTTACTCTTTTTATGTTGCTCTCTGGTCCCAGAGTAGCACCATTTCTTTGCCAAGTCAGAAATTTGTGACAGGATTATTGAGACCAATGAAGTCTGCCATCTCTTTCTTACTACATAAGAGAAGCTGCAGATATATGCGGAATTGCAGTTAAAGAAGTTCAAGAAAGACTAGGGGGACCAAAAAAAGGTCAGCAGCTGAAACTGCACAGGCTGGCCACATTTTTGTTGTAGCTAGTTGTCAACTGGTTGGCAAGTGAAACTGGCTTCAAACCAGCACCAAGTAGTAAGTGGAAAAGGAATAATAGCATCAAGGCGGGGAATGACAAGTCGCCAGTTCATCACAGGACACACACCATTCACTTTCACACTCACACCCTAGGGGTAGTTTGGAACCTCCAATTGACCTAAACATTTTTACGATTGGAGGAAATTGGAGTACCAAGAGAAAACCCACACACCACACGCACACACACACACACACACACACACACACACACACACAGGAAGAATGAGTAAATTCCATAGAGAAAGGCTGTCAGTCCAACCAGGATTCAGACCAGGGTCCTTCTTGCTGTGAGGCAACAAGTGCTATTCACTCAGCCCAAAAACAGTATCTATTACCCCCATTTATGTAATACATAAGCAAAGTGTCACTGCTAAAGGAAGAAGATCTTTGCAAATCTTTTCAAGACCCCGAGGGAAAAATGGCTCTCGAAACTCAGCTCCATGTCACCACAACCACATTTCACATTTATGAGCTCAAAACACAGGACTGATAATAACATTTTAACTGTTAACATCATTTTACTGCTTCAACTAAAAAAAAACATTTTGATGAGCAATTACAGACTTCTTACAGATGTTTGAGAATTTCTAGTCTCTTCTTCTTTTTCTTCTCTTCTTCAACCGAGAGCATAAACGCTCTGCAAAAAAAGACCAAGGTAAAAAATCTGAGACTTGACAAGATTTCATGAAATTCTTCTTGTTTGATTTAAGATAATAGAGAAATATACAACACAATAATTATAAAATAACTCTTAAAAAAGAAAAGTTACCTAATATTTTAAAAAGGTTTGTTGGAACCAAATAGTTTGCAATGTGTGTATGTATATTACAAACATAATCGCATTTTAGTTGATATTCACAGGGAGGTCTTGTTTCTGTTGGGACAGATTCTTGTCACTAGTCCATGAACCTGTTACGAGATGATATTCTAAAACGGTCATTTTATCTACAAAAGGAAATTCTTGGAGAAGCAGTCATACTGTCTTTGGCGGTTTATCAAGAGCAGCACGTACCACACTCTGACACACTTATTTGTCACGGATGATTTGCAAGTGTGCCCTGCGATGAACTGGCATCCAGTACAGGGTGTATTCCCTGCCCTCTGCCCTATGCGAGAGGCCCCTGTGACACCACCAAGCGGGTATGAAGATGAATGAATGAATGAATGAATGAATGAATGAATGAATGAATGAATGAATGAATGAATGAATGAATGAAAGAATGATTTACAAGTGTGTCAGGATGGCACTTGCTGCACATGTTACTAAATATGGGTCATAACAGTGAGCAGGCAAAGTGAATATTTCTCGGCCAATACAATACTAAAAATTATTTGCGTGTGTTTTTACTTTCACGTTGATTGGATCAATAGTGAAGGAGAGGCTGGATGGACAAAAGAAAACTGAAAAGAGAACATACAAAGGTACAGCAGTTGCACACAGTTTGACTGTGGGTGACACTGATCTCCCTGTGATATTAAGGGACAGGCAAGAATGACACATATGACCCTCCATGTCAGCTCCAGACCCTCCATCCAGAAGCTTCTTTGAAACCACTGCAGTTGACACTGAACCATTGTGTCACAAACACACCTCCCTGTTGGAGGACAGAAACCTCGGAGGAGTCAAGCAGCTGCAGATCATCTGGTCTCTGCACTGGAGGGAGAGTGAGGGAAGGAACGGGTTGATTTGATTGGGTTTATTTCCTCATGCTCTGCAGACATGTCCACTCTTAAGCCTGGGTTTAAACAGGAAGAGTTAAAAAAAAAAAAGAAAATGTGATAACCATGTTTATTTGGCCACCTAAATCCACCATTCACGACTGCTCCTCAGATTTGAAATGCATTTTAGTCATCACCAAACACCACCTGGATGCATCATTTAGATGCATCCAGGATTTTTCCAAAGGGACCTACAGTATGATGTCAGAGTCTCAAAGTCACTCAGGAAAGGCGTTTCCGAGAACTTTCCTTTAAGTAAACCTTTTGCTATTTATATCACCACAGTCACGTTAAGGCAGACTAATATGTTATGATAAGGACTAACATTACCCACCACACGCAACAGTTTTCTCAGCCTGGTAACAGCACTGTCTCCTGTTGTTTGTCTTGGTGTGTGTCAGGGAGGAACATCACAGCTTCTCATAAACCTTGTCCACTCACCTGCACTGGCCTGTCCCATCTCGTTCTCGTCCATTCAGCCTGAAAATTACACCTTTGGGATACAGTGACGTGATGAAGAATAGACTGTATGACTCCCATGGGTGAGTAGAGATCCATCCCACACACACACACACACCCTCACATTAATTTCCTCCAGGCTACTCATAGCTCATAATGAGTCAGTTCAGAAAGAAAGTTACCTTCAAACAAACTTTCAGTGAGTGTTGCCGACAACACTAATGTCTTCATGAACTTCTTGAAATGTTGTTACTGAGTCGTTCACCTTAATTATCCCAGCTGTTACATAAAAAAATAGGGCAAAATAACCACAAGTGCCCTGTTGACATGTTGACTGGTGTGCTGAGATTTGGGTTTTTTTCACTGCTATTATATATGGTATTATATTATTGAAAGTCTAATACAAAATGGTTGAGAACCACTGCAAATACAACCACGCACCAAGGACACACACGCACACAGACACACAGACACACTCAAGTGGAGCACGTCCAATCATTTCAGTCAACACATATTCAGTGATGCAGTGATTCAGTGATAAAGTTTTTGTTTCTTAGAAGTATGTTGTCCATGAAGTCCCATCAGGTATTTTTAGCTTCTTTTTTTTATCCTTTGCACGCACGCTAATAACTTGTTCCCACAAGATAGTTATCTAGTGAACATAATAAGCTTGTGCACATTAGATAATTATCTTGCGCCAGGACACGTAGCATTTTGTTGTATAACATTCTGAGGTTAAAATGAAACTTGATGAGCTGATCTCTGCCCATATTATGGTGGCTGTCTGAATCTCAAAGTCCTTAGAGATGTGAACGAAGTTATAGTGATCAATCTTGTGAGAATAAATAATGATCTTCTAAATCCAAAAGAATCATCGTAGCATCTTCTATACAAGATAATTATGTTGTGGGAACAAGATAATTATCTTGTGGGTACAAGATAAAGAAATATATGATACTTTAGGTGCTCTGTTTTAAACATAAAGAGTAATGGATGCAACATACAGATGTGATTCTGATTTAACCAATGTAAGAGTAACACAATTTACATAACCTCTTCAGAAAATCATATTGTTCTGAGATCAAGGTGAGATGTGCTGAATATGCCTGAGGATGCACCATCCTGCCCGAAATCATGTTTTTGTTTGTGTACGTGCAGGTTGCCAGACTCCCTTTTGTTACCATGACAAGTGCCATTTAGGCACACTACTGTTTCTCTACTTAGACTTAAGTTCATACATTCCCCTGGACTCGATAAAATCTCACAGCTATGTGTGTCTCTGCATCAGAGGCAAAGCTTGTTGGGAGCACCTTGGCAAAGAGAGTTCAGCAGAGTTTAAGGTCTTGCTCTGCTTTTTTTTTTCTGTCTGAGCAGCATGGCTGGAATATTTGATCCTGATCTTTCAGATCTGAATGTTCAATATTTTAGAGCAGCTTGATGATGGGAGATAGTGAAAACGGAGCGGCTCTGGAGAACTGCCTACGTGAGAAGAAACCTTGATATCTTGAACTTTCATCTTTCCTGTTACACATGTCTGGTGTCACATAGGCCTCAAGACAGTGAAACTGATGGCTTTTTTTTGTTTTGTTTTTTTTAGATTACCCACCATTACATGCTCAGGTTTTCTGAATCCTGAATAACAAGCTCCTGAAACCTGTCACCTGTCCCTCTGGTTTACACTTGTCCTAACTGGGCCTGACCCACAATTAGTCATGAAACAGGAGCAAACCTGTCTTCCGTGTACCCATGAAAACGCACACACATAGAGGGAGAGTCATAAGAACATAAAAGGTGATGTAAGTCCTTTTGGAAATATAATTTGGATCAAAAGCCGAGTGCAATATGTTACTTGAGAGAAGCTATAATGTTTGGAATGGCAGCCTGAATAATTTGCCTCTTTGGGAAGAATTGTCCACAGCTGCGTGGTAGCGTGTGACTGTGTGCAGTTGCAGCCACCCACAGAGATAAAAGAGGAACAGTGCCATGTAGACACAGAGACCTGGTCTCACCGGCCTCTCAGGTGCCTGCTCTTTCTTGGAAGAGTCGCTCACAGACTGTTGGGGAAGTCATTTTCTTCTCTCCCCACCCTCGACATTAGAGGGGAAATTCCATCTTCACACGTTCAAGATCACAAAGACCATCCCTCACGTTTCTACTGTCTGTGAGTATCTTTCCTCCTCAGGGTGGTGGGAAAAGAAGAAAATGTAAAAAAAAAATCAGTCCTCTCACAGTATTTATTCACTGTTTATCTTTTTTTCTTTTCTCAGAACTGAAAGAATGGGGTTAGTTTCCCTTCACGACACAATCACTCTCAAGTAATGTGAGAAAGGATTGTTGTGATTTCTGAATGGACTAGGTGGTGCAACAGGCCTGCACACCGTTGCGTGTGAACCTCTGGCTCTCTGCCAGATGTGAGAGCGAGTTAAAGGACAGGTTGCATAAGAATTGAGGCATGTTTTGATTTTGTAACAGTTTGTGTCCCGGAATATGTGTTTTAATTGGCAATATATATGGTCACGTAGAAGAGTCACGTAGGGAGATATAATTAGACAAATGATGACATTGATTGTTTCACAATGACTTTGACAATCATCACCTCACTTAACTTAATGCCACAGTATAATAGAAGCAGTTCAATCACTTCCAACAGTGGTGTGCTAAACACAATGACAGAACTGGGTCAAAGAAGACAAATGAATCAATTGTAGATATTTAAGCACATTTATTTATTCATTGAGCTCCCTAATTGATCTCAGCTGGTACTATATCTGGCCCATATAAAATTTCTTGCCGTGTGTAAAACAATTTTGAGATGTGTTTTTCAACACTAACTTGTGTACACCTGTCGTATACTTTACTCATTTATAGTAGTGCTTGAGGAAGGTCTTCGGCTGAGGCACAAGCCAGTGAAATGACATTGACATGTTACATCCGTCTGAAGCAGTTTTATCTGAAGCAGATGAAATAACGAAGTGGCGAAGAGAAACGAATTGTATTAACGTCGTTTGGCGCCATCTAGAGGATCGAGCTGACAACCACAGCTCCGAATACAATTCATTTTAAACTTGATTTAGGTTGTCGACTTACATGTTTGTAAATACAGAATACGGACAACAACAAGAATAAAAGCGGAACGGAGGAAGAGGAAGCAGAAGAAAAAGAAGAAAAGGAAGAAAATTGCGGTACCAAAATAGGCCAGATATACTTTACTAGACGAGCAGGAATTTCAATTTAGTTTACAGAAATAGTACATTGGGTTGATAAAGTGGGCACACAGCATAAATAATAGATAGGGTGGGGACATGACCAAAAGAGTGGGGACATGAGTGTCAACCTCTTATGTTTCGTAGTAAGACTTTCGATGAATATTTGAGACTTATACTAGCTAATTCTCTCTCTTAAAAACTCTACCGGCCACTAGCAACATGGCGACGCCCTTGACGTAACCGCCGTAAATCACCTCCGAACTGCTGCGCAGCCGTGGACGCGCTCGCGCATGCGTGGTACGGAGAGTGTTTCCGGGTGCGGGTCGTTCATTGATAAAAGTCGTGCCATGGAGGGGAGCGCGGTGAAGGCGATATTGTTTGACCTGGATAACACGCTCATTGAGACAGGTCGAGCCGGGGAGGAGGCCTTACAGCAGGTGAGACAGGCAGCAGGTCCGCGCTGGGGTGAGGCTAACGCCAGCGCTAAATGAGTCAGTCCACGACGTCTGACGCCTCACACATTAGTTTAATGGCTGTTGTTGTTGTGCGTGTTTGTGTGTAGGTTAGGGGTTTTGTATATGGTTAAGTTATGATTGTTCTGTTAGTTTTGTGAAAGATGGGTGTAATGAGCGGATTGGTTGCTGCAGCTATTGCTCACCTCTAATTGGCTAAAGTTGCTGCCGGAGGGCGGGGCTGTATCCTTAAGTGGAAGTATGGTTATTTGTCACTGAAGTACTTTATAGTGCGACTATAATGGACACAAACAGGGTAAGGTACCCCTGGAGTACAAAAAGTTTTTGGTGCTCCATAGTTAAACCAAGTTGCATTGTGCAGTTGATGCTGTAGTTTTATTGCTGACCTCTTGTGGTTACTGCAGAATCACATGCACCTAGTTTTTCTTAATTGAGTTTTCTGCTGTGTCCTTGCAGACCAAGGGACTTTTGAAGACTACACTGGGCCTCGATGAGGAGACCTGCAGCAACATTGCTGAGAAATTCAAACAGAAGCTTTACCGTGAGAGCTACAATCCAGCAGCTGGCAGGTCCATCGATGAGGTCCGTGTGGGTCACTGGGAAGAGAGCATCCAGGAGGCCGTGGGCAGCCCTTCCCCACCCTCGTTGGCAGCTCAGTGCTACGACCTGTGGAAGAAAAGTCGCCTTGAGCTTCTCCGCCTGTCCCCTGAAACATGCGCTCTCCTGAGACGGCTGCGTGGCAGATACAAGCTGCTGCTGCTGACCAACGGTGTGTCTCAGACCCAGAGAGAGAAGGTGAAGTCGGCGGGGTGTGAGGAGTTCTTCGATGCCATTGTGGTTGGCGGAGAGCACGCGGAGCAGAAGCCACACGTGTCCATCTTCGCACTGTGTTTCGGCATGCTGGAGGTGGAGGCTCAGGACTGCGTCATGGTGGGGGACTCTCTGGACACGGATATTCAGGGAGGCCTCAACGCCAGGGTGCGGGCTACGGTCTGGATCAGCAGTGCACAGGGAGCTGTTCCAGAGGGCTCAGTGAAGCCGGACTACATCATCCCTTCTGTGCTGGAGCTGCCACATATTCTGGCACAGCTGGAGTAAAAGTAACGGATGTGCAAAACAAGTGAATAATGATACTTTGTGCATTCTGCTAAACACTCAGATGTGGTAAAGACTAATCCTCAGCACTAAAGCAGCCTGACGTAACCCCACACAAATGGTTACACAGGCCATTTGTCACTTCGGACCTTCCATCCATCATCTCACTTTTATTGCTTTATAAGTGAACAGAGTAGCTGAGGAGCCAGTTTTGTCACACCTGAGGAGCAAAGGCAGGGAATACATCCTTGACAAGTTGCTGGTCCATCACTGGGCACACACACACTTAAACTAACTTAAATATTAATGTTTCTGGACTGTGGGTGGGGGATATTTATAATGTTCACTAATAAGTCTTTTACCAAGTGCCTTTCTGTAAGAGCTTGGCTATAATGAAATTATTGAAATCAAGGTGAAGAATTCATGTTTGAACACTTTTTTTATTAAACGTACAGACTGACTCCATAAAAGAGCTTTGGATTATTTTCATAAACCTTTAACATAATCCACACATTCAACCAATCACACGATACTGCTTGGTTCTTGTTTATACCCCAGAGGACTCGTATGACAGTGCTTGAGGGGCTCACACACTGGGTTATTCTAACATTTGACTACCATAATTTCACTGGACATCATATACAACAGCCATTTCAACAGCAACACCTCAGAACAGGCACTTTGCTTTGCTTGCCTCGCATCCATCCTCCTGACCCGCGGAACCTATTTAACATCAAGTTTGACTTTGATGTTCATGGCCGCGAGCTCGGCGACAAAGTAGCGGAAGACGTAGGGGACCAGCACCGAGTCGATGGAGTCACTTTTGCCGCACAGGGTGCAGGTGGTCTTCCGGTGGCGGAGGGACGACCAGTACGGCGGCGGCTTCTCCAGCAGCGGCGAGAGCAGGCTGCCGCAGTCCACGCACACCTCGGCCACCGAGCGGTCCGAGCAGTTGAAGAGGCGGTCGTGGAGCAGGAAGGAGGAGCCGTGGGCCAGGAGGGCGTCCCGCTCCATCTCCCCGAAGCGGATGCCGCCCTGGACGTTCCTCCCCCCCACCGGCTGGTTGGTCACCTTGTCCCTGGCGCCCGTCGTCCTCACCTGGAACTTGTCGGAGACCATGTGGCGGAGCCGCTGGTAGTACACCACGCCGATGAAGATGTCGGCCTCCAGCTCCTGGCCGCTCACGCCGCTGTAGAGCCGCTCGGTGCCGTAGTAGTTGTAGCCGCCGGCCCGCAGCAGCTCGCCAAAGTACTCCAGCGCCGAGTTCTCCTCGGAGAAGGTGAAGGGGGTGGCGTCGTGGCTCAGGCCGTGCAGGGCGGCCGACTTGCCCGCCATGCTCTCGATCAGCATGCCGATGGTCATGCGGGAGGGGAAGCCGTGCGGGTTGAACAGGATGTCGGGGGTCATGCCGCTCTCGGTGAAGGGCATGTCCTCGGCCGGCCACAGGCGGCTCAGGATGCCCTTCTGGCCGTGGCGGCTGGCAAACTTGTCCCCGATGGTGGGGTTTCGCGGCATGCGCATGGTGATGCACACGCGCTTGAACATGCCCGTGCCCATGTCGTTGCTGCAGATCTTGATGTTGTCCACGACACAGGGCTCCTGGCTCCTGGAGGAAGGTCAGAATGGTATGGGTGATATGGGGGTCGATGTACATCACAGCATAAATCATATCAATATTTCTGTCTCGCTTAAAGGTTCCTTTTTACTCCTAGCTAAAAGCAAAGAAACGTGGTTCATTTTGATTTAAATACTTATTGTCTGTCATAAGTTGAACATGGAGAATTGCACTGTTGTGCATTTCTTACTTAACTAATAGGTGATGCAAAAAATGAAATATTCTACTTAATGATACGTTAAGTTTTAAAGCTCTACAGGAAAACATACTAAATTTGTAGTGCAATGGAATCTATTCTGTGAAACATCTCCAAACTACTGAATTCTTCAGACTTCTTTTTAACAATGTTTTCCTGAATTTCCTGAGGGTTAGGGACGGATCACTTAAGTTTCTCTGTGTCCCCTTGAGCATTTTGTGACTTTAAAGAAAACAACCTTTAGTGAAAGGAAACCCAACTTCAGATGCAATACTTGCCTGTAGTAGCTGATAGTGGCCTGGCCAGTGTTGAGGTTGATGTAGGAGTAGTAGGGGTCTCCGAACTTGAGGACCGATCCGATGCGAGGCAGTCCATCAGCATCCAGTTTATCCATGACTTTTGGATCGTTGGGTATGGTCCCGAACACGCTGCCGTCATCTTTTTTCTTCTCTGCCAGGTCCACCAGCTCCGTCTTGTAGATGCTTCCATGAGCGAAGCCTCGCTCCCACGACGACTTGTTCACGATCTGAAAAGACCAGACCAGAGCGTGGAGGCTTCTGCGGACTGCGGAGGAGAGCGAGACAGGTTCCGGGACGGGCGTGTGACTCACCATGGCGTCCTCCATGTCGTAGCCTGTGTAGGAAATGACGGCCACGATGGCGTTGGTGCCGCTGGGGTAGTTGTCCAGGTTGTAGTGGTCATACATGAAGGGCCTGACCAGCGCGCTCTGAGGAGTCTGCAGCCGGTACAGCTTGTTATCCGAGCGGTCCATGAATGAGTGCAGGGGGAAGCCCATAGTCTGCTTGCCTGAGAAGAGGAGGAGGTCATTTCTGATGCTTTGAGGCCAACGAGCAGCTAAACACTGGCGCTGAAATTAGCCTGGTGTTCCTTACTCATCTGACACTGGTACATGTTCCTGGGACTCTGGTTGTGGTCCGAGTAGGGGATGAAGCTCGCCACCACACTCAGCATACTGTGAGGGAAGAGCTCCTGGTGCGTGGTCACTCCTGGTTTGACCTCATTCTCCATGACGCCCACAGTGATGTAAAGCTACATCGAGACGATAAGCCAGGTTACTCAGTCTGCGTGCGGTCTGCTTTCACAGGATCTCGAAAACCTCAGTTTACACTCACTTGCTCAAAGGTGCCGATCAACTCTGTTTTGCCGAGGGCCAGGTTCTGTACAGGTCTCACCATGCGGCATGGCGTTGTAAAGAGGAACAGGCCCGGATACAAGCTGGCTTTGCCCGTTTTCGGAACCAAAATTATCTCAGTCCAGGGAGGGATCCTCTTCTCCTTTAGCACCTGATGGTAAGGAAAGGTTCATAGAAGATGATAGTTTAAGGCACCATACAAACAAGAAAATGCAAGTCTCGAAAGTATTGTACAGATGACAGAGACATGGCGTACTTGAAACATACTGTATAAATGAATTATAATGCACAGGTGAAATCCTGAAAGTGAATGTTAACACAGACAAAAGCAAACTATCAGTTTAGAGTTGTGTGGTGTTAGGTTTCTGCACAAACAATGGACAAATTACAACCAGTGGACCCCAGAGATGTCATTCAGGTGACAAACCTTGAATCTGCGAAGCGAGTCTACCACAGAGGGTGCCAGCTCATTCTCCACCCAGCCTACGACCGCTCCATCAAGGACCACGGGGTAGCAGTCCGAGAAGGCCTGGCCGGGCGTGGCGTCCACCGGAGTCACTCCTGAGTCGCCAGAGACAGAAACGCTTTAGAAGTGCTCGATTCAGCCCACCGTACGCGTTCTAATCATCATGCTAAAGCTCTCACCTAGGGAGCAGAGCAGGGCGGGCAGAGGCGTGGTGGCCACGGTCTGCGCCACGATCTCGCAGCAGGCCGTCATGTGGTTCATGAGTCCGCAGGGCTCCCCGTCCGGAGTGTGGACGGGACACAGGAAGCCCCAGGACTCCGGCAGCAGCTTGCGGACGGAGGTGGTCCTCATCTTGGCGAAGGCCGCGCCCCTGTGCACGCAGCGGAAGTGGGACACGTAGCGGATGAAGTTGAGCTTGTCCGCCACCACGCACAGGCCCGTGTTCTGCAGCATGCCCAGGCCTGCAGGCAGAGGGGAGGGAGACGGGGATGAAGCACAGGAACCACGTGGTGACGTGCCAGCGCTCGGCACCACTGACCGCCTTACCTGACTTGGAGGTGAGGTTTCCGGTGGCCAGCAGATACTCAAAGGCTTTGCTCACGTCGGTGCCCATGTTGAACACCTTGACCATGTTTTCCGTCGTCAACCTGCCGCTCACTTTGGCGCTCTTCTTGTCAATAGCCATCTTCACAGACACCAACCAGGCTATCATTCTCTCCTGGAGGCAGAAAGGCGTGAGTTAAATCCTTCATTACTACTGATTAAAAGCCAACAGGAACTCATGAACACTCATGATGAATCCAAACACATCTGTACAGATAAAACACTGGTTTTGTTGACATTGACAGAGGGCATGACATGTCTGGCCTCTCCTTCAAAATATCATCAGATAACATCAGAATATTGAAACTGGCATAACATAACATAAACATAACCAGTGTCTACAGACACTGCGGCTCCCTCCTGCCATGGCCAGGTGTCATACACATCAGTCAGACCTCAGCGAGCTGAGCTCACCTTCAGAAACATGAGGTAGAGCTGGCCAGGGGTGAGCACTTCGTGACACATTATGCTGTCAGCGTTTTCCTCCATGCACTCCTGCTTGGCGAAGGAGAAGAGCTTCCTGGTCATCAGGCACAGCAGGTAGAACTTCTCCAGGTCTGATTTCAGGTGGATGCAGATGCACTCACTGTTGAATAGAGACAAGGCAATTCATTTTTGCTCCAAGCAAGAAAGCAACATCAGATAGGAATAAGGATCCACAACAAAGGCTTACTCAAGCAGGAAGTTGGCACACTGGACATTTGTGTACCACTCAGGGAGATGCAGCTTGATCCTGAAGCGCTGTCCCAGGTAGTCCAGCACCTTGCTATTGGTGGTGCAGCCCTCCTCGGCAACGATGCGCAGCATCTCTGACACGCAGCTCTTGTAGAAGGAATTGTCCTCGCGGCCTTTGATCAACTCCTGGTAGATCTGGAAGTCTGTGAAATTCACGAGGGCCTGGACACAGCACAGACAATGAGCTGTAGAAGCATGCCACTGCATCATCCTAAAAATTCTCCCCAAGACTTTTCTCTTAACACCCCTCTCAGTATTGTATCTCTTATTTAGACGGGTTTGTTGAATCTACCTTGAGCACGAAGCCTAGTGGGAGGAAGAAGAGCTCTTTCTGATAGATGAAGTTCAGCATCACGGTCCCGTTTTCCAGGTAATGTAGGTTCATGTTGATGGCTGTGTGCTCTTCCCTTACACATCGCATGGAAATACCTGTGAGGGGGGAAAAAATAGGATGCTGTCCTTCCAAAGAGGTGCTCTGATTGTGGTGGTCAGGTTGTTAATGCCATCCCACTGTAGCTGAAATGTTATACTCACCATACTGAGTGTATCCCTGGCCTCTGTTCTTCCACTTCATTCTCACCATGGCAATAGGATAGTTCCTCCTCGGCATGATCAGCATACGAATAACTTTCTCAATTCCATTCACAATGAAATAACCTCCCATTTCCTGTTTGGGTTGCAGAGTAGGAATACTGATCAGCATGCTTGCAGGTTATGGCTTACTGTTCACATATTAACACTGTTACGACTATGTGTCTCACCTCGGCCTCCTCATGGTGATTTACAAGCTCTTTGGGGGACATGCCGTGCAAGTTGCACACCTTGGACTTGACCATTATCGGTAGCTGACCCATAGTGTGCTTGATGATGCCCTGAGGGCATCCATTGAGTGACCAGCTGACGTCGGCCTGAGATATGAATAAATAGTCAAGACTCGCATGCAATTTAAAACTTTTCGGTGAGACTCCACATCTGCAAACATCTGCCACTTACCACCATCTTTCCTTTGTAGGAGCATCTTCTCCCCCGGCACTCGGCTGGAAACACTTTGTTTTCCAGACAAATGTTCCCTTTGGCAACCGTAGGATTGTGAACGGTAGCATCAACAAATGCCAGGCTGATCCTGTCATTTTTGTACATGAACTCCAAAGGAGGGATGGACTGACGAAGAGCACAAAGATGAGACATTTGATGAAGAAAAACACGTGGCAGGAAAAATAATGTCATTGTTTAACTGATTCCAGGTTTGTATTTGGTCACAAGAAACCTTAGTTCCAAGAGTGCAGTGGTGGAAGTAAAGAGAAGGAAGACAGAAAGTTAGGATAGGAAGTGCTCTCTGAAGAGTTAGCACTGAAAGAGCTCCTTGAAGACAGAATGCATCCCTACATTAGGGAACTACAAATAAAAGTCTGGTCTGGTGGCAGTAAGAACTTGAACAAGGAGTGTGTGCTGCCAGTGATGCTCAAACTTGAGAGTCTGAATAAAGTAATAAGGCAGGTGCCATAAGCAGAGTGAGAACCAAGGCCTGAGCAGCTACTCTGATCATTTCAGGGGAGTGATGACTTCTAGACCCAGAGTGCTGTGCACCTGTGACCTCTTTCAGTAGCGCTGGGTGGGAAGAGGAGTGACACTGACTGGGTCACGGATGTAATGTTTTTTAAAACAGTTGTGTTATCTGAGCCACTTTGAATGCACAGGGACATGTGGCATCAACGGGTTGGAAAACTAAACACTGTTAGAACAGCAAAGTGCTTCCATTTGCAGAGAACGGAGAGAATAAAACGCGTGCACTCGTAACTCTGGCAGAAAACGAAGCAGGCGCTTTTCTACTGAATGCGCACCGACATGACAGCGAGCATGTGTGTTAGCAGCGAGGAGCCCTGACTGACCTGCACGACGCGGCTGAGTCCGTCGCCGACAGCGTGGTCGAAGGACTCGATGTGCGCCTTGGTCAGGTCCTGGGTGGAGGACACCTGGGTGTCCTTGAGGAGCCCGAAGCGGCTCTCCGTCAGGTTCTTCAGGCTCGGACCCGAGGGCAACTTACTCCACTTGTCCGAGAGGTCCATGCTGGCAGCGCCGCAGAGCCGACCCTGCTTGTTTACCACATGTGCACACTGACACCGGAAGTACTAAGTGCCTCCTTCTTCTTCTTCGTCTTCTCTTGGTATGTGTGTGTGACTGCAGCCATCTAATGGTGGAGGGTTGGAACTACAGCTGAGAGGCTCCGGGGAGTTGAAGGGTTGTTAGAGGGTGTAATGCAAATGATTATTAATTGTAAGACATCAAAATTGTTTGAAATTAATCGATTAGACTTTTTCTGTCCTTACTTCAATAAGATTACATTTTCTATCACGGAAGACTAAAGAAACCAGAAAATATTCATATTTAAAAGCTGGCATTGCTTAATGACTGATGAAATGAAATGAAAATTATCCTCTTTAAATGCTTACTTTGACTGATTGATGACTGAGTTGAGTTGATTATTTTATTGGTTTATAAATTGATATGTTGTTGCAGCTCTCCCATCCAAGAGGCTTCCGCGGTCCTGAAACTTGAAATGTTTTCAAGTATCATTAACTTACAAGTCCAATTGTTTCTCCTACTTTTAACTTCCATCAACCGATGTTTGGGTGGAAAACATGCAACGGTCAAAGTTGTCTGAAGGTTATCTTATTGCCTCCCACTATTATGTCCCAGCTTATACTTGAGACCCAGTCTTGTTTCAGCCAGCTACATTTTATAACCATAGTGAAAATTTGACATTATTTTAGGAGATGTGATCTTTTTATACCTCTTCAAAGTTGCAGATGTTTTATTATTTTGAATTGAAAACTGCATAAAATATAAATACAAAGATAAGAAAAATGAAATCACTGAACGTGCACTGCTCATAACACCAGTGGGTTTCATGTAGGAAAGGTATAGATGGATGGATGAATATAGGTGTAATGAGACTGCACAAATGCACAATAGCAAAATGTATGTAAAACAAACATTTAGGACATTTAAGGGGATTTAATTGCACAAAAACAAAACAGATTCAGTTTTATTTTCCACAATACTGAACAAGCGTAATAAACACAAAACAATAGTGATGCCATTAAAGGTGTGCAGTTTCAGGTCATACCTCCGTTTTGGGGCAGTGAGTAAACACAATCAACAAATGAGCAAGACGAAGAGCCAGAAAATTGCTTACATAATCTAATAAGTAACTTATGGAACTTTTTTTACACAGTGTTTTACACTTGCCATAGAGGGTGTGTAGCCGTGTCACGCTCTGGATGTCCAATTAAAGGATTCAGAGACAATACAAACAGACAATACTCACAACAACTGGCACCAGTTCACAGGTTCCCAGTGGAGTAGAGAGCACAATGAGACACTTCACAAAAACAGCAAAACAAAATCACAATGTGACGGTTTTAAATTTCATAGTTTCTAAACCTCTGCAGCATACTGGATGGGGAGTCAGCAGCCCAGCGGAAACGACGATGGAGGTACTCGCCTAAACAGTGGAGATAAAAACGATGAGATAATAAAAGGTTGGCTATGTTCATCAGCCGTGCAAGAATTGTTGCCCCCATACTATACCATAAAATAATGGATATGCACCTGTCATTGCTGTGTTTGGATTACACTTGACAAACTCATGAGCTACACTATGATGTTGCGATATTTGTGGACTTTCTTGGGGCAATGTTAATTCTCCCATATGTCCTAGTAGTAACATCCAATCCTATGTTCAACTCAGCCCACCACAGTGCAAGAATCGAAGGTGTCTTTGCCTACTTGAGGATGGCGTGTCTTCAGCAGGGATCCCTGAGGCCTCTTGCTCATCATGGCGTTCCACTGTTTGCGAGGCGGCAGCGACTTCTGCTTTAGGGCACTCCAGCATTGGCTCCTTCTTGTTTCTCACAGCCCAGTGCATCGACTGTGAACACACATCAAATCACATCAAATCTATCAATGATTGTCAAGTTATGGACAGCATTCAGAGGAATCAACACCATTGGTAAAGACAACACATACAGTTTTAACAGAGTCGTTCAAGGCCTGCCAGTCATGAAATGAAATGGTCATTCCACTTCTTCTCCACAGGTCGTAGTTTTTTCGCTTGGTTTCATTGCACAGAACCTCTTTGGCTTCCTGCAGCTTTTGGAAATCTGCCACTGCCAGAAGAAAACAAAAGATCACGCTCTGACATGGAACATTATTCTTGGTGAAGTAGGGGAAATAAATGCCTCCTCCTTTGCATGCACTTGGGGCAGCTTTTCATTAACATAATTTGCTTTGAAGTGAAGAGATCAGTAAGATGCATTAACTGTTTGGGATACGTGACAAAATACAAAGGACAACACATGAAAACTAAACATGAAAGAAGGATGTAAAAAGTCAATATGAATTCACACTTTGACTAAATCATTTTTATCTTTAGCTCTACCTGCTGTTGGGCTGTCCTGGTGTTTGTCTGGATGACATGCCAAAGCCCGGATCTTGTATTCATTGATAATTTGTTCAGTCTGTAAAGTAAATTATTAAATTCATTAGATTAAATTCATTTTCTCTCTCTCACACACTCAAATGTTAAAGTATATCTATGCCCTAACAATGTTCCAACTATGTCCTAACAAACCCTGTTTTATTCTTTAACACGATATGCAAAAGACATTTACCAAATGATCCTCCGAATCTCGTCTGTTTTGGACCATCCACAAAATGCACGTTGTTGTTGTGAGACCAGAATCGGAATTACGTCATTAATCCCAGTTCCAGTTAATGATTATTTGTTATATTCAGCTACAAATGTGAACAGAGACGTATTCAGCTTTATTACGCACAAATACTGCAACAAAGCCACAGTGACGCACGACTGACGCATCAACAGGTCTCCGGGCTCAGACTAACCTCTGGATCCTGATCCACACACTCTTCAGACTAAACATCCAGCTTCTGGAAATTGCTTTGCATCACACATTCAGTGTTACCTGTTGCCTCTGAACCCTTGAACCCGTGTTATCGTTTTTCCAGGCTGTGCAAATCGGTAAAAAGGCTGATCCAGAACTTACCGATGACAGTTCATCACACCCCAACAGCCCGTAGTAATCCTCCAGGTCCTCTGGTTTGCAGTTCAACACAGCCTCCATGTGAACCTCCTGGTTCGTACTAACAGGGCAGCCTGGCTGTGGCTCTGCTGGATCCCAGCTGATCGCTCCCTGACGGGCTGCTGCTGCTGCCGCTACTGCTGCTGCGGGTCTGGAGCCGATGGAGATGATCTCAAAGTTGAAGTGATCAGTGTGCCGCGTACATGTGCTCGATTAAAGCCGACGCTGACAATTGGTCACATTTAACAAGCGGAGCTGAACTGAGTTGTGTGGAAAAGTCAACGCTCGCTTTTCACCATGTGACGTAAGTCTCGTGTAGCGTTCAAGTCCACGCAGACGCAACTCACCGGCACATTTCAAGCGTTCATTCACTGGGAGATGACTCATAATTGTTGCCTATGACTGAATACATTTTTTTTCATTGAACAAAAAAAATGTTTATATTAAGTGACGTACAGGTAGTTGTACTATCATTTATACAGCAACATGGAACTTGCTTTGACGATTGGTACAGAATGGCAGCAGGATGACATAAATTGTGGCTGAGAGTAAGATTTGTTCATATTGTTTTTGTTTGTTCATATAGCAAATAAATTAAAATAGTTATACAGTTTAAAGTCAAAACAGCACCAAACAGCATAGACTAACAACATTTTGGCGCTAAATGCTGTGTTTCCTGCCCTGCAGAGTTGTCCCACAGTCTTTGAACGCAGCAATATGTTGTTATGGTTTTATGTTGTCGACGTAAAAGGGGCGGAGTCAGCGTCACTACTGGTTGATGACGAGTGACGTTTTATGCAAATGAGCCAGCTGTCCGGGAGGAAGCTCCGCTGAACGGCTCTGCGGGCTGAAGATGGCGGACAGAGAGAGCAGCCTCGGAACGGCCTTCACAGGCCCCTCCGAAAGGGAAGAACCTTCCGCCAAAAGGGCAAAAATGAGTCCTCTGACCAACTGCGGAGCTAACGACGCTGAGACGGAGCAGGTACCGTGTGGCCCTGCGGTTACGGAGGGTCTGCAGGCGGCGGAGAATTGTGCGCAGGCAGCGGAGAAGGAAGCGGAGCCGGTGATGGCGGAGGAGCAGGCGGAGCAGGCCCCAGAGCCAGGCGGAGACAACAATGGACTGGGAGAGCTGGGCTCCGAGCCGCGCAGACCCGCAGAGAAACTAGCCCACAGCGCTGCCTTCGGGTCAGCCGAGGAGGCTGCAGGTAGGAAAAGAAACGGAGCTTTAGCAAAGCCCGGTTTGATTTCACTGCCTAAAGGTAGAGCGGAGGAGGGAGGGTGCTCGTTTTAAAACAACTGAGCCGGCGTGTTTAAAACACTTAACTTAAGGCTGGCGGTAAACACCAACATCTATCTCCCTTTGTCTCGTTTTGTGTGTTGTGTGGGCGTGAAATTGTTTTCAAGTTTACTTCTGGAAACGTTAACTTGAAGTTTGCAGTGTTCCAATACGAGGCACCCCGTTGGGACTGAACTTCTTCCCTCACTTTTATAGCAACTTAGCATTTGTTAGCTGGTTCGCACGTCGTCCTACGTTAATGCCCACTGAAGTTAACACGGATACTGACTGCGGCGGGTAGTCAAAAGGTGTGAATTCCACTCGTTTGTTCGTGCAATTCCTCGAGAAGAGGAAAAGGAGTAATACCTGATGACCATTCACGACAGCATGCAAACCATACAGACCAATAAAATATGAAATGTTTAATATCTCCCTGAACGACAAGCAGGCCTGCTTTCATCCTAACTCGCATAAACAACAATTGCTGCTGCCTTTGTAGATGCACCGTCTTCCAGTTTCACACTGTTGTTTTTCCACTATAGCCAGATTATTATGTCCCATCGGTCATACAGCGTTCCCAAGGGATCATTAAAGTATCAGTCTGTCTGTATATCTCTCAATGTGTTCAGATTTTCTTGGACATGAGGATCTTCCCTGCAATGGTCTGGCTGTGACACCGGACCACATCAATGAGGAGGATGACCGGTCGTCGCATGCAAGCTCCAGCGACTGGACTCCTCAGCCTCAGATAGGTAGGTAACCAGTACCCGGCTGCTGGGATCCACTGCAGCAGTGTATTGTTGATGTGCAGGCAGGTCTTAATAGTTATTGTTTGTCTCTGTTCTTGGACAGGGTCCTACAGTTTTATCCAGCAACACATTAGAGAGACCGACCCAAGGACTATTCTGAAGGATTTGCTGCCAGAGATGGTGCTCCCGCCAGATTTGGACGACATGACGTTATGGCAGATCATCATCAACATCTCCGAACCTCCGAAAAGGAAGAAGCGGAAGGATATCAACACCTTAGAAGATGTGGTCAGGCTGCTGCATGAGAGCAAGAGGATCCTTGTGCTGACTGGCGCCGGGGTACGCACGACATGTTGTTACACTGTTTGAATTGAATGATGTGTGAAAACATGTCAGTGATGTTGTGCAGTGTCAAGATGGGTTTTTTGTCTTTTGTAGGTGTCGGTTTCATGTGGAATACCAGACTTTCGCTCCAGAGATGGAATTTATGCACGCCTCGCTGTAGACTTTCCAGATCTTCCCGACCCCCAAGCCATGTTTGACATTGAATACTTCAGACGGGACCCGAGACCCTTTTTTAAGTTTGCCAAGGTTTGTCCATTGTTCAGATGTTGTTTTACACACCCGAATGCCCTGGTCTGATGAGTTTATGTCGCTCAGTCAGGATTGAGGCGTTTTTAGACAGGGCCAGTGCACGGGTACCAAGTTGTGACTTTTGTCCACAAACGTGTCCTCTTTGCTACAGGAGATCTACCCGGGTCAGTTCCAGCCGTCGCCCTGTCACAAGTTCATTTCTATGCTGGATAAGCAGGGGAAACTGCTGCGCAATTATACACAAAACATCGATACCTTAGAGCAAGTAGCTGGAGTTCAGCGGATTATCCAGTGTCACGGTAAGCGGTGTGGCCCGTCGGTGGATCTGTCTTATTCTCTCTGTAGATCTGGCAATGGCTAAAAAGTCATCAATCATGTTTCGTTTCAGGGTCCTTTGCAACTGCATCCTGCCTTGTCTGTAAACACAAAGTGGATTGTGAGGCAATAAGGGAAGACATCTTTAACCAGGTATTTATCTCACGATCAAGGTACAAGGTAACATATCAAAAACAAAAAAAAGGCGTTTTTTCCACTTGACTAATGTCCAAACGGCAAATTTTATAGCTGTCAAATATACCAAGTGTTTAAGCTAGATTTGCAATATGAGATGTTAGAAGTCATGTACATTCAAAATATTTTCTCAAGTAAATGCCACTGGTATTATGTGCTTTTTAGCACAGCAGACATTGATGAAATCAGCAAATAGAAATAATAAGCTTCAATAAGAACCTGTCTCTAAAGATTTGTCACCAGCTATCGGTGTGTATCAGTCAAAGTGGCACAGCTGACAGACGTTTCCTTGTTTTGTGGCTATCTTAGGTAAAGATGAAAGCGTGGTGTTTATTGAACATCGTAATTTATTCCAAGCACTGACAGTACAAATTGATTTGCAGGTCGTCCCCCATTGTCCACGGTGTCCAGATATTCCCCTGGCGATCATGAAGCCTGACATTGTCTTCTTTGGAGAGAACCTTCCAGAAATGTTCCACAGAGCCATGAAGCAGGACAAAGATGAGGTGGACCTCTTGATTGTCATCGGCTCGTCGCTGAAAGTTCGACCGGTTGCCCTCATCCCAAGTAAGACGCTTGCGGGACGTTGCCCTGTCGGTGTGTTTCTAGGTGTGCTTGCAAGTAAGTCCAATCGTAAAACCCCAAACCGATCCTCTCATCCCATCCAGACTCCATTCCGCATGAAGTGCCTCAGGTCTTGATCAACAGGGAGCAGTTGCCCCACCTCAACTTTGACGTGGAGCTGCTTGGGGACTGTGACGTCATCGTCAACGAGCTTTGCCATCGGTTGGGCGGAGAGTTTGAGCAGCTCTGCTACAACACGCTAAGACTCAGTGAAATCACAGAGAAACCCCCTCGGTTACCGGAACAGCCACCAAGCGAGGCCTTGTCTGCTTCCAGCGACGCAGCGCAGGAGGAGCAGCAGCAGCAGCAGCAGCAGCAGCACAGCACAGACTCAGTAACTAAGCCTTCAGAGGAGACAGAAGGTCTGAATGTCACAGAGACTGCCAGTCGTAACGCCACACCTCCGGAGCCTTGTCCAAACACTCAGTGTCCCGGCGAAGAGACGACGCAGCCCTCGGAGCTAGCGGCGGAGGACGCGCCAAAGGAGGAGGCCGCAGAAGTCAAGGGCCCGACCTCCAACCTGGAGTTTCGCAGGCGATACTGGATGAGTCGGATCAACAGGAGTCCCATCAGCAAACGGCTCGAGAGTAAGCATTAGACCGTGGCGGGAAACCATTTACCCAAGTGAAAATAAAATTGATATGTCTTGGATGGCGAGATGAGGGTGTGTTTGGACCTGTGCAGTAATGAATACCCAAACGTTCCAGCTGACATGCTTCCTCCAGACTTTCAGTCTCAGCGCTGTTAAATGGTTTCTGTTGTCCCCCCCCCCCCCCCCCCCCCCACTCTCTCCCAGCAGGCCAGTACCTGTTCCAAGCACCCAACCACTACATCTTCCACGGGGCCGAGGTTTACTCCGACTCGGAGGACGAGACGTCGAGCTCCTGCGCCAGCGACAGCGACGAGTCGGAGTGCAGCGGGGACGGCGTGGAGGAGGACAGCGAGCCGGAGGACGCCGGAGCTTTGGCAGCGGCCGGAGACACATGTTTCAGAGACACGATACACCACAGCCTAGTGACCGAGGACACGTCAAATGTGCAGGCCGACAGTACTTCTGAACAGACTCTGAGCACCACATACCTTTAAATGTAAAGTACCCTGTTGACAAAGCACTAATTGGTTATATATATCGTATATTTTTTGACTCATCAACCTTACTATTGTTTTTCATAAAGTTGAAAACGTGTGACAACTTTGTGTCGATATGCAGCAAGTTTGTTTTGGTTCTTCCTATTTTTGTGCCCCGTTTGGTCATTTGAATTGTGTCTGAAACCTCATATTGTATACTACTTACTAAATTGAATGCAGTAGTTAGTTCTGTTTTGTTCAAGCATTTCTTTCCACATGCTCATCTCATTTTTTTTACTTTATTTTTTTTTTTTGCATTCACGATCTGAGAAATGTAGCCGTAGCATTCTTCTACCGCGCCCGAACCACGAATGCAACACTATCTCAAGCTTTAATCTCTAAATTATGGTCATTACGAGCAAGGACATCAAACGTCTCTGTCCATAGTGTGATGTGAGCTGTGTGATACCTGCTTAATGATGTATTGTTCATGTTACCTGTGGGGAAACATGTAAATATGTAAACCTACTGCCTGCTAAATAGTGTGTACTATGAGTTTCAGACACATTGGAAAATCTTAAAATGGTTTACTTGAATGCATTGTTTAATTTGCAATATAAAAAGTTCGTCTGGCCTCATCGTTAGGATGAAGGCTGGAAAAAGGAACCGTACCCTTTCATTTTAGACCAAAGAACACTTGATCATCACGTCCTATGGTGTCAAAAGCTTTGTATGTTTATTTCTTGGAAAAAAATATAACTATTGACAAGATTTTCCATCTGACACGTGGCAGCTACTTTTTATGGTCAAATCGTACACCTTGCGATGTGAGGCGTCCTCGTCAAAGAGTAGATATTTTTCTCTGTACAAAGCTATATTCTGAGTTGTGATATTAAGCCTTAGGGAGTATATTCAGCGAGTTCACATTGAAGAATGGCACTTTTTGTTTGGTCGTATGAAGCCGGTCTTGTTGCCCGTGTCACTTTTTTTATAGGGTTTAAAGTAAAAACGTCTTCTTTTTATTATCATACGGAGGAGTGTTCTGTGTAAACATGGTGTTGGAGCAAACACGTATTTGAGCCAATGTGATGGGTAATTGCCAACATTTCACACACTGTTTCCAAGTTAATGTTTCAAGGAAATACAGAACTTTTTTTTACAACATTATAGATGACTCCTCTGGGTTCTCAGTAAAAAAAAAAAAAAAAAAAAAAAAAACTGACCACACTCATTTGTTGTGTTCGGAGGAGCGCTCCAGACTGAGAAGTGCGCCACCTAGTGAAACTAAAGCTCAAGATTTACATCTCCTACACTGAAGAATTATTCAGAGGACCTTTTCAACAGAGGATAGTCTGTAAAGCAGATGCCCCTCAAACACAAATATGTGGTCTATATTCAAGGACTCAAGGCGATAAGTTAACCGAGAGTGGCATTAAGTGAACACAAGCACCGTATTCCACTGGATGGATTAGGTCTCATTTGCACGTGTGGCTTTAGATAGACGCATACAGACTTTAACCTCTAAGGAGGTTCCCTCATGGAATTTCAGGTTCCACCGTACAAAACCATAAATCGAATAATAAAGTGCATTTCCAACAGAGGTATGAAATGCAGATGGTTGCTGTACAGGACACAGTCAGTAGCATATTGTAAAATGATATAATGGAGGCTAAGATACGTACTTTATTCTTCCCCGTAGGATAATTGTTCTATACAGAAACACTGCAGAAAAGAGCACCACTATCGTAGTACCAAACAATGCGCAAAAGTCCACACCAAGTCTAAAGTAGTATGTAGGTAAGATAAATTAACTTTATGAGTAATGTGCATGGAAACGTGTGAATATAACAGTGCTTGTGCAAAAACTGTTAAGTTTTCACATCCCTGATCATTGACATCTCAAGTTAATCGTCCGGAGCGTGCAGAGGCGCAGCGGAGCCTTTAGGACTACATTTCCCTGCTTCCTCTCTGCCGTCGAGCGCCGCGACCTGTCGCGAAGACGCCCGACAGCTAACAACAGCAAAGTGAGATGAAGAGCAGCAGGGACGCCTCGTAGTTTGTGTCTCTGAGTTTCCCTGTGATTTGGGATGTTTGAGCAGTGACGGGGCCGCTCGGGGGACCATGGAGGCGATGGAGGACGACAGCGTGGCCGTCAGAGACGACCACAACCACAACTACTGTGCGGGCAGCGGCGGAAAAGTCCGCACCTATCTGAGCAGCCAGGAGCCGGCTGCACCCCCGGTGCCGCAACCCGTCTGTCTGCCGGTACCGGTACCGGGAGGAGGGGGAAGTAGGGGAGGTAGAGGAGGTGGAGGAGGAGGAGAACAACCGGGGAGCCGGAGGGGGACAGCCTGGTCCGGGGGGTTGAAGCTCCTGGACTCGGACTCGGGCAGTGAGAGCAGCGAGGTCAGTGAGAACGACTGCGCAGCTCCGCCGGGATCATCCCAGGGCAAGTTTACCATAGACTCAACCTCCAGGTTCTGTGAGTTGCTACACACACGCACGCACGCACGCACGCACGCACGCACGCACACACACACACACACACACACACACACACACACACACACACACACACAAATACACACACACACACAGCACCACTGTTTACCTGCATGATGTCACAGGGCCAGCTAAACAGTTGATGGATTCACTGTACAGGGATTATCATTCCTCCACGTTTCGATTGATATAAGATGATGTCACGTAGCCACATCAAACCACAAAAAGCAACTATCTTTACGTTTGTATTCTTCAAGCTCGATCGTAGTTTTAAAGGAACATCAGCAACAACCTGTTCTGTCAATCAAGACAGTCTATGAAGTGCTATGATACTGTGTATTGAGCTTAAAAATCTATACTAATGAATTCCTGTTCTCAAACTTGAAAACAGGATGTGGTACTAAACCTTACTTGTGTTCAGAGTTTCAAACAAATCAAGCTAGGATGGTATGATAAGGTTTGTGGTGTTGCCTCAGTCGTTTACCTTCAGGTGTAATTGCTTACACACATCACTGACTAACCTTTCCAAAATCCATAATGTTTTCATTTGTTTTCGATTGCTTTGTTTGGAGGAAGGGTGTGATGGATTTCAACTTCGATGATACTACTGAATAGTTCATCATCACCAGATTCGATGTATCTATATATATCAATGTAACCAGGTGTCTCTGTCCGCTCAGTGCTGAACGCCATGGCCGTGGAAGACTACCAGAAGAACCACTGGCCAGACCTGGAGAAGGCCATCGACCGGCTCCTCATCCAGAACCCCACAGATCACATCTCTGTCTCCTATGCACAGATCTACAGGTGAGGGCACATACGGTACGGGCCAGGCTGGAGCCTGGGGGGGGGCGTGCCGGGCCCGTCTGTCTGAGCTCAGGTGACTCCTCAGCGCCCGCTGTGCTTTGTCTCCCCAGCTACGTCTACAAATGCGTGTGCCAGCAGCACTCCGAGCTGCTCTACAACGACCTGACGTCCAAGATCGCGGCTCATCTGCAGCAGGTCTCCTCGCAGCTGCACGTAAGAGAAGCCCGTCAACGTGCGGTGGGGGTGGCGACGGGGCCAACATCGAAGCCGACGCTCAGGCTCGCCCTCTGGTTTGTGTTCCAGGCGAGTCCACCCGAGACGTTCATCGAGACCTTCAACGTCGCGCTGACTCAGTACACCGCCTCTCTCCAGTGCATAGTTCCCGTCTTCATGTACCTGGTAGGCGTCTGTCAGGCGGCGCTCCCAGCGCATTCCTGTGCGAGCGCGCTTTGCCCGGGCTGCCGTTTTTTGTTTTGTTTTTTTCATTGCGAGCTCCCCCAGTCTCTCAATGTGGCGGATTTCAGAACAAGTTCTACATCGAGTCGAAGCTGAACAGGGACCTGCGGGAGGACCTGATGAAGCTGTTCGCTGACCACGTCGCCGAGAAGCACGTCGGCACGCTGATGCGTGAGTGTGTCTCTCCGTGTTGTAGACCGCACTCGGTTCAGGGAATCTCTCCTCTGCCCGGATCTAGGGCAAGCAGTGCACGGTCGTCCTCACCGACACAAATAACCTTGTGTTTATCTCCCTCCCCTTGTTCAGCTCTCCTCATCAAAGCACATTCCATGCCCTTCCAAGTGCAGCCATCGACCATGGCCAGTGTGGTCAAAGGCCTGTACAGCCTCCGGCCAGGTGAGCCGCGCCGTCCACCCGTGTTTCATTGCTCCCAATGTGTCATTGTACGTGAAGGGCCACTAGCAGGTCCTGGCGAGAAAGGAGGAATCGCACAAAGAATGCAGAAAAGACAAGGGGCAGAGCTGCAGATTCCTGCCCGACTTGATTGTCTGTCGATCGCCTTGAAAGCTCAGACATTCCTGTTGAGACAAGCGTAGCACACGCAGCACACCCCCCCCCCCCTTCCTCCTCCTTCTATCGTCTCTCCTCGACAGTCTCTCCTCTTTATCACCTCAGTAATTATCCAGTAAAACGCATCAGGGCGCCGTTTCCTTTCACGGAATGAGCAATCGTACCTGCGGATGCTGCTCGTAACAGCCACGGGCTGAGCCGAACATGTCGTCTCTGTTCAAACGAAACGAGGAGCTTGTGATTGAAAGTCTCGACAATGCCTTTGACCCCCTCCACAACTGAAACCCCGGCCGTGTGCCTGGTCCCCTCTGCCAGAGTGGGCCCAGCTAGCGCCGGCCCTCTTCTCCGGCTTCATCCCGCAGATCAACCCCCCCGCCGTGGAGTCTCTGCTGCCGGACTACGCCGCCCACGACCAGAAGCTGCAGATGGAGCTGTCCATGAACGGCTTCCCACGGTCGGTGCTCGGAGCGGCCGGCCACAGTCAGGAGACCCCCCGGGCCGTCCGGGCAGTGTGAAATGACCCGCTGTGCTTCTCTCCCCTGCCAGAGGCGACCAGTCGCGCAAACGGGCCAGCGATGACTCCTGATGGCAGAGCCGCCGCCGCCGCCGCCGCCGCCGCTCTGGCTGCAGCCGTATTCCCGTGCCTCCTCCATCTTTTCACCGGTTTCAACCCCGCCTCCTCCCCCCACCATCATCATCATCATCACCATCCCTCGCCTCTGGGTGACAAAACACTGTGAAGAAACAAAGAGAAGCAGTCGTGGGCCACGGGCCACTACACAGAAGCACACAGACTCGGGGACAGTGCTGTGAACGAGGACTCCTGTGTGGCCCGCCGTCTTCGGATCCTCCTGGTGGAGAGTGCCTTCGCGGTGGCTGCGGGCCGCGGATCTCTCATCCTTAACCTTTAACATGACAGTGTCTTCTTTTGATAGACCGGGCCGATGAAGCCGCTCTGTTGCTGCTATAATACTGTCCATGTGTGGTGTTACTTCCAGTCCCTCTGCTTCCCCCCCCCACCCCGTGTCTGCACCGGAGGCTTCGATTAACACAGCCGTGTGTGTGTGTGTGAGTGTGTGTGTGCGTGTGTGTGTGGATGGATGGGAGGAGAGCGAGGGGGGAGGTGGGGGGGGCCAAGTCACTGACCTCAGCCACGGTTCTTCATGTTGCCTTTACTGTGTTGGTAAACTGGATTTTATGTTCCTGTTAGGCCAAAGAGGATGAGCAGCACTTGTTTCACCCCCCCCCCCGACGTAATTCTTTAGATTCAAGCTTACATTGTAGTGTACTGTTTGAGTCACTGAGCCATTTTAGGTTTCGTTTTGTTTTGTTTTTTACTAACAACTTCTGAATTTCATTTGCCGTGTGTTTGTTTTGTTTTTTTTTCAGGCTCTAGTCTAATTGTAACTTAAAGCTATGGTGGACAGTACAAGAGGGAGAAGGCAAACGCTATCGTGCAGACTGCATGACTGTGATTGGTCAGTTCCTCTGCTCTCCTGCAGGAGGGGGATCGTCCGCCATAACTTTCAAAGTATACATTTTAAGTTTTATTGCCTAGTGTGTGCGATCGGCAGGGTTTCCCCCCCCCCGTGAGACGTTGTGTTGTTTACCAGAGATCCTTTGATCCCTCCCTCGTTCTGCTTTGGTTTCACAGGTTACCAAAATAGAGGTTGCTCCCATTGCTTTGTACATATTACAAATCATAGGAAATGCAGATGCTGTTCGATGTAGGTCTGGCATACCTGTGCAGCACACGTATCCAGTTCATGATGTAAATACGAGCATTGATGAATTCTGATTGACGTGAAATGAATGAATGAAATGCGTCTCTCTTTCTGTGTAAGCGGTCAGTGTTCATTGGCTTTGGCCACAGATTTGCCACATTTTCTAATCGAACTCACTGAATAAAACCATTCGACGTGATGTCTTACACTGTTTTAAGTGTATATGCTCTGGGTCACGTTTCTCTTTGTGGTCCCTGGAAATGCTTCTTGTCGTCTTTCAATTAAACTAATTTTATTAAACAGTGAACACGTGTTTTTTTTCCCCCCTCCTCCAGAATGTTTGTTCTGTTGAAGATAATTCTCTTCTCTCAATGAGGAGAAAGCATGAACTGCACTGTTACTGTGCTGAGATTGAATTGTGTTCTGTGAACTGCGGCAATATGGAAACATTGAAAAAGTGCATCCGTGAATACCTCTGAACCCGACCACCCCTACCGCCAACAACGGACCTTTGAAATCGATGAACCCGCTGTGTTAACATGAGAGCGGCGGAGGCTCCACAAGGGGCTTCTAATTCTGTAGGATGGAGGTCTGACGGACCACTGGAGGAGGAATCCCTTTACAGCCGGGCCCCCCTGGCCAATGAACGGGGACACCTCCCAGACACATGGGCCAGGCCTCCCCAAAATAACCTGCGGGCACTGCGCTGACAAATGTCGCCTCCTCGCACTGGTGACACGTTACCCCAGCTACTCGGCCCTACACTTTCCCGTAAACTCCAAGGTTAACTGTGATAGAAGCGGGAGAGGCCGGGCGGCCGCCTGTGTCCCACTTTTCCCCGGGTGGCAGCGACCAGAAGAAGGGACTCTCCCCCTCTGCACACAGGTACACTGAGGAGGATCTGCCAGTCCTTCACAGGGGCCAGCTGGCTCTGACCTGAAGGTAACACACCGGCCCCTAATGCAATTGTTGTTCTGCCTGTCCCGTTGGCCGAGTCGGGCCGCAGCCTCACGCTGTGAATAGCCTCAGTAAATCTGTTGACATTGAGCCTCAGACCAATTTGAATCTATTTCTGTTTGGATGTTTAATTGAATTACGCGAAGCTGCCTGGATGTGTGGGCCGTGGGTGCGTGCCATCTCCCCCCCGTGGCATCACATTTCTGGTCATCGCGCCCGTGTTTGTGTAATCGGCCTAATGATCATTGATCAATCACAATAACAAGGGGCCGTCAGGATGAGAGTGAGTGCCATTTTTTCTGTTCATTTTCTTCATGTAAACTGAGCCCCCGCTATTATTAGATATGACTTGGTGAGCTTGGAGCCTGTTTGCACAGGATTAATGTACACAACAGCTGCAGCCTCAGGTCTGTTGGAAGGGCATTGCTGCGCGTCTTAATTGCGCTGATTTGAGTGTCAGTAGCACATGTGTACCGTATCTCGTGTCTGGATTCAATAACTATCTATGCCCTGCGACGAAAAGTTTTGCAAAGAGGTAACGTTCTCTTCATGCGTGTTGGTGTGTGGTGGACGGGCAGGAACCGCAGCCAGCGTCCCCTCAGATCTGGTATCAGGGCATGAACCTGATCCCCTATGAGGCTGAAATTAGGCTAAAATAAAAAGCTATTTTTACCGCCACATCCCCTACTTTTGACTACAGTCTCTGTCTGTCCACCAGCCCTTCTTGTTATGTCTAAGAAAAACATTTTGTTACTTTTCTTTGTCGTTTCGCTTTGCGTTTCTTCGGTCACGTAAAAACAGGCAGAGGATAAAGGAACTGTGATGTGTAATATGTGTAGTTCATGTTACTGATTATTAATGGTTTGTGGCGAAGAATACATTGGAAATGAGTCGTGTTTGTGCAGCCTGTGCAGAGTGACAAAATGATCTTTTGATTTTAGTTCTGTTTGTTATTGCAATACCGTTTAGCAAGCTTTTAGACAGTCTGTTACACTCATTCATTTTACACTTCAGGGTTAGGTGACACAAACTGCTAAAATCTTGACCCCTGAATACTCAGCAACTCCAGTAACAGCTTCATTTGATGATAAATAACTAGGAGCCCCCTGAAAAGGAGAGTAAATCTGACCGTGTCACTGACTGCACTCGATCGGCGTGCTGAATGTAACTGAATCCTCTGGGATCCTCTCCACAGCATGCAAGACAACGCTGAGCAGCCGCCGTCACTGTCTCAGCTCATGAGAGAGAGCTACCTGGCAGAGGCCAGGGCGCAGCAGCGCCACAGCGAGGTCAGCCGCTCAGACGCATCCTCCTCCCGCCTCCAGATCTATGGCTCGCTCAAAGGCAAGGCTGAGGACGCCGTGGGCCACGGTGATGTCCAGCTCCCGGACCTCTCAGCGTTCCTCAGCCAGGAGGAGCTGGATAAGAGCGTGAACCTAGCCCGCCAGGCCATCGGACATGAGTCCCACGAGGAGAGAGCAGAGGTCAAGGCCTCAGTTGCGCCATTAACCCCCTCGAATGTCTCCCCAGCCTGGGTGTCTTCCCCCTCTGAAACCCCCTCTGTTTCTGTGGCAAGCCCCTCTCCTGCCTCACCCACAGCCCCCTCCACTGCTGCCTTCACCCAGCCGGACCCCGAGTACAAAGAGCTGCCCGCGACACAGACAGCGTTCACATCAGACAGGAAGATGCACAAAGCATCGGCACGGCAGGAAAACAGGAACAACAGGGACGAAGGATTCAATGATTTTAACAGGACGGCAAGGACCGCCCCATACGGCCTGGAAACACAGTCCAAGAAGGAGTTCCTCAACAAGGCGGCGGACTTTATTGAGGAGCTCTCCTCTCTGTTCAAGGCCAACAGCTCCAAACGGGTACGACCCAGAGCATGCAAAACCCACAGGAGTAGGAACCAGAACAAGAGCCAAAATGATGGGGCGGTGGATCCCTACGGCGTGGACAGCAGGGAGCGCAACGTGCTGGCCGTGGAGGAGGAGCAGGAGAGAGCCAGCCCTGTGGTCAGTGAACAGCCACAGGTCCAGCAGGGGCCTGGGCCCAGACCTGCAGACCCTCAGGACTACAGGATTACTGAGGAGCAGCAGTACAACCCCGTTCCCCAGGAGGCGGAGGTGGAAGCTGAGGCGGAGGCGGAGGAGGCTGAAAGCTGTGCCTTGACTGACGCTCCTTATCCATCCGATCCTGTGAGTGAGCCCCCTCATTTCATCCAGAAACTGAAAAGCAGGGAGGTGCAGGAGGGCAGCAAGGTCCAGCTGGACTGCATCGTAAGAGGACTCCCTGTGCCTGAAGTGCGGTAAGAAGAACATGCTTGTTGCTTGTTGCTTGGCTTTTTCACAGGCTCAGCATGAGTCTGGATGAAAAAGAGAATGAGCAGGTGTGAGTGGAGGATCAGGACCCCTGAGGATGATGTGTTGTTTGATGACAAAGCTGAGGGTATAACACATTAGATAGCACTAGTGAACTTACTACAACTATAAATCTGGAGATTTTTCTCGTCTTGCATTGTCAACTGGTGACAAATGATTCTTTTAACTTATGTGAATTGTTGAGCTCTGTTCAAGGTTTTACAGTGTTATGTCAGTCGTGGTCTATCTCTGGAGATGGTATATAAATTAAAATAACATGTATAACAAAACATGTATATTTGAGAGCCAAATCAAGAACATTGGAACTTACATTAATTGCAATTCAATTGGGTGAATACATAGAATACAATAGAATCTGCCTCTAATCATCTCACAATGGGAATAGACATAATACATACATATACATACATATCATTTAGACATGTATAGAATACATCAGTTAAATACTCACACTACTGTGCATGTGCTACTGGTCAGAGAAAGGATGTGTAGAAATACAGGGTTTATACCCATATTTTTTATTTGTTTGTTCTGTGTGCTTAGTCAGACTGATATGTTTCACACTTTTAAGAATGAATGGTTGAGGGCAGGACTATGCTCTGATCTTCTCTGGTGTGATGAGTGTGAGCTGAAGATGAATGAGGCAGGTTTTTTTTCTTGGCACCCAGACATCAGTGACATGTGATGACAGTCAACAGCTGATTCTTAACGGTGTGCGAGGGTGTGTGTGTGTGTGTCCATCTGTCTTTGTGTTTGTGTAGGAGTAACTTATGGTGGTCCAACCTGTCTCCGAGACAAAAGATGATCGGTTCAGACTTTGATCCAAATTCTGAGCTCGTGTTGCATTCCCTCAACTTAATCGCAGGTTTTGTCACAGTTAGTCAGAACTGCTTGAAAGAACCAGGCTGGAGCCGAGGCAGCTAAGCCTTGAACTGCGGTGGCGGGGTCAAACTATAGGGGGCATGGGCTTGTTGGTCCATGTGAACATTGTTGAGCCATGAACATATTCTTGTTCAGGGAGAATGTAGCTCTCTGCCATTTTTAGCCTGGACAGGCTGAGCAAGCTGTAGTCAGCTCTGATAATGGAACAGACCGAGGTCCTGACAGAGGCGTGAAGAGTCTGGTAAGATGATGATGTCTCCAGGTGTGTGGTTGATATCTTCACACGGTGTGGGTTTGTTTTGGGTGGTTTAATTGTTAGAAGCAATTTCTGCTTAGAATACATCTCTTCTTTAGCATCATGCGCTCTACTAACAAAAGCTCTTTCCCCCTGGCTTCAGTTCGATGTTGCTGCTGCTGTCTTTGTGATCATGACTTCAACAAGTCAACACCGTGTTGTCAGGTTCATATTTCCAGAAGTTTGCGCCACCGTCGTTCCTCCAGTGTGTCAGGATATAACATTGTGTGTATTCTGCGTCTATGTTTAGCATTTTGCGTGTGTGATTGGGTCAGCCGGGCTCCAGAGGGAATCTCCTCTCCGGATCTGAGGTCCAGAGGGAAAATAGCTGTGACAGGTGCAGCGTGAAGCTCCTCTACTACTCATGCTTTCAATTTAGATCCTCAGTCACTAGAAACGACACGGAGCACTGACAGCACATTCCCGTCTGTGTTGTAGCTGCATGCAGTCACTGGAAGCTGCACCAGGATTTCTTTAAAATAGCCAAAGCTTAAGTGGATTCCTCCCCATAGATTGGGCAAACAGAGAAGCTTATTTTTGCAATCGGAGATGCAAACTGCGCAAACTGGCTTCTAATGTCAGACACGTTCAGCGGAACTTTTACTAAAACGCTCCCATGTGGGTGACCTGTGAGCCTGGTGACAGCACTACAAGTGATTGATGACCGCATGAGTAACGCATCGCCTCATTCCTGCTTGTTTATTGGCCAGATTTTCGAAAGCATCAAGCATCATCTGCTCAAAATAGACAGGCTTTGACGCAGACATTGCTGAGTATGATGCCAGTCAGAGCAGAAAAAGTTAGACATTTACTATTCTAGTTTTAATGGACTGTCAACAACTCTAACCCCAGCATATTAGATGTTACCAAGCAGGACTAATGGCAAATATGTCTTACTAAGTTTTAGTTACAGTTTAATACAATACTGATAGTTAGCTAATCAGCAATTCGGCATAAGGAATAAAGATGACAGCACTTCTTATTGTCATGACGCATCAAGTTATTAGGTATTAATACTGTTAGACCAACTTTAAAAAGTCAATAGTGCATTGAGGCCAGCAACTGAACTGTTGTTGCTTTACTCTTGGCCTGCATGAGTTGACGGACTCCAAGCCAGAGAAACCTTTTGGAGCGGCACATCATACCAGCCGCATAGAACCTGTGTCAGAGGGTAAACAGGAGGAAAGAGAGAAGTAGCTCTAATGTAGAAATAGGAGACGATTACTGGCAGTAAACACCAAACGAAATCAGCCCAAGGGAAGTTTCAGACAAGTGGGAAATTGAAAGAACAAACTGAAAAAGATGAGGCCCCTGCGGTTCCAGGTTTTAAACAGAGAAACACATACCGGCTATCAAATTTGTCCAGTTCCATTAAAGCTTACAACTATCTGATTAGTTTAGGTGATACATCTAAATCTTTGAAAAATAAATTGACCTAATTACGTCATCAAAAATGTTTAGCTTTAAAATCAGAGAAAACACATGAAGGTTTCCTATGAAGTTGAGCATAAACTCATATCCTAAAACATTTTTCTTCACATCCATGTGTACTTGTCCTCCATCAATGTCAAGTCCATGTTACACAAAATCACTTGCTTGAACACGTTTGCTGTTCAAATACACTTTTTCTGATGGTACAACTGGAGGGCATTTTGGATGCTGCGTCATCCTGAGTGGTTTCCTGTGTGTGTTACTGCAGGTGGTTCTGTGAAGGCAAGGAGCTGGAGAACAGCCCTGACATCCAGATCATCACTGACGGCGAGCATCACTCTTTGATCATCGCCGAGGCGTTTGAAGAGGACACTGGGCGATACTCCTGCTTTGCATCAAATTTCTATGGCACTGACTCCACCTCAGCTGAGATCTATGTTGAAGGTGACGCTTCTTCCCCGTTTTCCTTCTCCATGACCATCGCAGCTGAAATTAACTTGGTTTGTTCACACTTACAGGCGCCTCCTCTTCTGATTCTGAGGGAGAGCAGCATTTTGAGTATGTATCCCTGTGAGTTTTTCACATGTTGAACTTTCAAAAGTGATTCCAAATGAACCTTGAGGTCTTTTATCACAACATCAAACAAGTCCTTCTTTCCTGTCTTCAAAGGCTTCAGAGGAAATCTCTAGGTCCATCATCTATTCAAACTCTCTCAGTGGAAGAAGAAAGCTCTCCATCATCGCAACCCGCAGCAGCTCCAGAGGAACCTGCAGAGCAGCTCTGTCCTCCAATAACAACTCAAACACCTTTAGAAACTCCTCTACCCGTCCACACATCAACCATCGCACCTTCGGCTCCTCCAGCACCTGCTGCTCTGTCCACAGTACCCACAGCAGAACCAGCCCAGGAGGAGACCACAGTGGTAGCTGTGCAGTTGTTTCCCACGTTGCCATCAGGAGAAACACAACTGCCAGCTGCAGAGGAAGCGTTGACATCTGCCTCGGTCATATCCATCCAGCCAGCTGTGCCTGTGACCTCTGTCGTCATGCCCATCTTGTCAGCTCCAGAACAAATACCTCGGCCTGAGGTAGAAGAGAAGTATAATTTTTTTTCTGTGATTTTTTTAGTTTAATTTGTATTGTATTTCATCCGTTGTGTCTACTATATTCATCCTCAGACTCAAACCTCCAAACAAAGCTATCTTCCGGGGCTGAACGGGCAGCCTATCATGGCAGCTCCAGTGTTCACAAAGGTAGAGTCTTACATAAAAGGGATGAATAATGCTACTGTCACTTATGTCTTCACTGGTGTTATAACCACACGGTCTGGTCTCAACAGAGCCTGCAGGACCTCCTCGCCTCAGAGAGCCAGCTGGTGGTGCTAGAGTGCCGTGTGAAAGGGGCGCCATCGCCTCAGGTGGTCTGGTACAGAGAAGGAAAGATCATAACTGACTCTCCTGATTTCAGGATCCTGCAGAAAAGTAAGTTCTACAGCCACTTCATCAAACAGATTTAAAGTAGATCTAACTTTTGTTTTGTGTCATTGTTTAACAGTTATTTCATAGAGTTGTTCTATTAAAAGCAGAAAGGTTTTTAAGCACAAGATTAAAGAACTTAACTAAGTCACTTTTGTTGGGGTTAATTCAGTTTATTTATTTGATCTAAAAGTCAAATGTGTCAAAGATTCAATTCTGAGCACATAAAACATATCCTCTGCAAGGAAAATACAAGTTTATAATTATTCTGCCTCCTGTCTTTTGTGTAGAGCCCAGATCACCTGCTGAATCAGGTACGTATCACACAAAGTCTTCTTCTAACACAGCTATGACTGCACCACCGGCAGCTGCGTGTTTGTACGTGATGCTGCAGTGTGTACATATTATTCCTCTCAAGTGTTTATAATCCTTGGCTGCGGCCTCAGCTCTTCTTCCGTGTAAAAGGCAGGGCTGCTTTCCCCTGACTCTGGACCATATAAGGTCGTCTCATCCTGTGTCAAGCCACCATGGCAGATCATTTCAACCTGCTGTGGCTGTAGACAGACTCTCAGCCCCGGTGACAAAGCAAATTTCACTGCTGGGCATCTAAAACAAGTCCTCTCTCTTTCCTCACATCATGAAAATGCTCTCTAGTTGAGAAACTGATGTGATGCAGTCATACCGAACCAGCTTGATCATGTGAGTATCACTCTTGTACCTCCAGAGGAAATATGCACTCTGGTCATCGCTGAGGTCTTTCCTGAAGACTCTGGGATGTTTACTTGCACAGCGAGCAACAAGTACGGCACCGTGTCCAGCAGCGCCACACTAAAGGTCAAAGGTAATGTTGCTCATTTTACAAAAACATCAACAGCTATTACTGTATTCTTAATTATAGCTCTAATGTCTGCATCTGTGCATCAGCAGGAAATGGCAACAACAATCATGCAAGGTCCTTCACCAGTTTAATGGTGGAGCCCAGTCAAATCCAAGAAGCTATCCCACCTGCTCCCACTGTGAACCCTCAACAAGAGGTTACTGTGACCAACAGCATCAAGCCCCACTCCAGCACCATTCGCCTGGACCCACTCATCTCAAGCAGTGTTCGCTTGGACCCGTTAAACACCAGCACCCTCCGTTTGGACCCATTCAGCTCCAGCATGTTGCGTCCAGATCACATCCGCTCCAGTCTGCCCAGTCTGGAACCCTCCAGCCTGAGCAGTGGCCCCTGCCTCAACTCTCTCAGTACCAGCACCCCAAACCTAGATCCCATAAGCCTCCACCAGGGCCCTGCTGGACCCAGCGGGCTCCACCCAGATCCACAGAGTAACAGACAGGTGCTCTCGTACCCACGACCCTACATCTCTCCATCTGAACAGAAGGTATCCAGGCCCTCAGTGACATCCCCAAACACCAGCTCCGAAGCAAAGAAATCCTCAAACCATCAGAATGAGAGCCCCATTGTGGTGCCCCTCCCAGACCCGCCACCAAACTCTTGCCTGAAAACAGGCTCTCTGACGAACCACAAAGACTCGCGCTCCAGCACCAGGGTTGGTCTACGTGTGCACTTCAAACTGCCCGAGGATGAATATGAGGACGAGAAAAGTGAGGCGTCCAGTCAGTCGGATGAAGATAGTGCTCTAATGTCAGTTAACAAAGAGCCACCACCTGTGCGGGCTAAACCCAAACTGTGAGTAAAGCGGTGAAAACAAACAAAAAACAAAAGTAGATGAGATGGTAGAAGTACATAGAGGGTGGAAAATAGGTTCTGTAGACCCAAATGGTCACTGTGTCATATCAAAATGAATCAGACAGGCTGCAATGATAGGCGGGAGGTTCCTCCTCCACTGGCTCCACCAGCAGCTGCAATCAGTTGCACATCTTACATGAGTGCATGCAGACAGCAAATGTGGACCTTCCGGCTTTCTAAAACTAAGGATGGCATTTTCTACTTGTAAGTGTACAACTCCTCATTTATCCTCACCTGTGACATCAGAAAATCTTGTAGATGAAATCTTGTGTGTTTTAATCAGCTGTTGTTTTTGGAAATTATATTTTATGCTTACAGAGCAAATAGTGTGAATATGAGAGTGTTTTGTGTTGGCTAGTCTGATTAAATAATGAACAGTTTCATGCTGAATAACAGAGAGCTGTTAAATATAAAAGCAGAATGTGGCTCAAGCTTGGACAGTGTTTGTTGGTAGCCCATAAAAGGGCAGGGTAGTCTGCATGCTGACTTTGGCTCATTCCTGCTGGGGTTTATTGTGTGGATCTGATTTATGAGCCTCACTGAGCCTCCCTCACTCTCACCATGTATAGTGTCAGCTTTTTGTTTTTGCTCCTAATGATGACTTTCCCACAAACTACAGGGATCCAGCCCAGCTCCAACTCCTGCACAACCAGGTCCTCATGGAGCAGCAGCAGGAGACTGAACCTCAGTCCCAAACCCACAACCAACCCGAGGTCCAAAGCTCCCATGAAGGTCCGCTATGGTCCCCAAGAATGCAGCATGAACCCCATCCCCAGCCACTTCCCCAACCCCATCCCAACACCACGACGCCCCTGCAGCAGGCACCCAGTTCTACAGCAGCGCTGGTCTCTGTCCCTCCTGCTCCCTCCCTGAGCTCTGGTCCGGCTTTCAGGGCCACCCTGAGCTCTGGTCCATCACTCAACACTGCCCTGAGCACTGGTCCATCACTCAACACCACCCAAAGCTCTGGTCTATCACTGAACACAACTTTGAGCTCTGGTCCAGCACTCAACACCACTCAAAGCCTTGGTCCAGCACTCAGGACAACCCTGGGATCTGCTCCAGCACTCAGGACCACCCTGAGCTCTGGTCCATCACTCAACACCACCCTGAGCTCTGGTCCGGCACTCAACACCACCCTGAGCTCTGGTCCAGCACTCAGCACCATCCCCTCACCTCTTGTTAGCGCATCTCCTGCCCCTCATTTGAGCTCCCCTCCTTCAGCTCCTCAGCTCAAGACATCCACCCTGATGACCTCCCCTCCACCCGCCCCACAGCTGACCACAGCTCCTCCTCTCACTATAGCTCCTGCAACCCAGATGAACACCATCCATGCCTCCCACCTCAACCTCTCGCCTGCAGCTCTAGCCAGGACAGCACCTGCACCCAACTTTTTCTCTCCTCCAGCACCAAGGCTGAGCACGGCCCCTACTGATTCAGCCCCTGACTTGCAGATCACATCTCCCACTGCTCTTCTGAGGAGCACCCATGCCTCCCTCATGAACCTCACAGCCACCTCCCAAAATTTCAACTATGCTCGGCCAAAAGAGTTCATAGCTGCTCAGACCTTCTCACCAGTCAGGAGTCCTTCCCCAATAGAATCGCCAGTCCCTTTGCTCCAGGAACTTGCAGCTGAGCTCAACTCCTCTGCAGCGAGCTCCCCCACACTGCCACCATTCTCCCCGCCATCCAGGATCTTCCCCACACGGGTGCTCACGTCTCCCACCAGCCCCCCTCTGCTTTCCTCACCCACACCAGGATCAGCACCGTTCCTGAATAGCATGTTTGCTGTACGAGCCCAGTCACCTCCCCAGGCCTCCTCTCCCACGTCCAGCAGCTCTACCCCCAGCCCCATTCAGAATCCAGTGGCATTTCTAAGCTCTGTTCTGCCGTCCCTGAGCCCCAGTCAGCCTACAAACTCAATGGGTCTGCCAAGGGGAGCTCCTCTAGGGTATGCTGTGTGTGCAGGACTCCAGTCCTTGTAAGTTTGGATAATTTCTTGCACGTGTTAAGACTTTGTTTTTTTTCACCTTTGTCTTCTTCAGGCTAAAAAAGAGTGGATCCAAGGCACGCCCCCCGTCAATTGTAGACATTCGTGAAAGCAAAGAAATTCTCCTCCATGACATTGAGAAAAAGCTTCGATCCAAAGATGATACTCTACAATTTTCATATCAACAGGTATTATGTTGTTTCCGTCTCTGCAGCTCAGATTTTTTCCTCCTCTTTTGATTGCTTCCCTTGCAGTGATGTAGTGGTGAGTGAATAAAAAACAATATTATTCAGGAAACACTTGAATTTTCAACATTTTCTCCCACAAGCCTTTCAGAAGGCTGATTAGAAGCTGATTTCAACACCCATTACATCCCTGCTCAATTAGAAATTAGCCTTCTGTGTGGATGTGAATGTCAATAAATGGTCAGTTTGCATGTTGATGTGGATGGTTGTGACTAACCAATAGTTTAAATGTGATATTTTGTACTCTTAAGAATGAGGATAACTCTATATTAACATGTCTCCATGTCGCTCACTTCTTCTGTTTTTCAATGTAACTAAAATACACCCATTATTCCCATGCATCACTCATGCATATTCAGCCACCACTTTCATTCTTCCATTCATCGTGTGTCCACTGTCCGTGTACTGAAACAACACTCCATGCTAACAGCAAGAGCTTGTGTGTTATTTTTGCGTACAGTTTGTGTGTCTTTTGTTGGTGTTCATCATCCATCCCTATCCTCTCGTAGAAGCTGAGTATTGAGGGGAAAACAGCGAGCAGACCCCTTGGACCAAACATTCCTGCTACTGTCATTAACTATGATGAGGTACAAGGATCCCGTCCCAAGCACTGCTTTGCTCAAGGCTGAATAGGCTTTTAAAATGTTCCAGACGTGGATTAAGAGAATCCTCATATATATATCAATAACGTTTATTTCATATTAATCAGTATTTCTAATCAAGCATTCAAGCTTCTGTTAACTAATATACAGTGTGATATACACTAATTGTCTTAAAAACATGTCAGGGTTAAAATTAATTAAACTAATCAAAAGCTCAACTCTAGTGTAATGTGGTTTTCACCTGTGTTCATTTCACTCATTTTACACCCTCCCTACTGAAGCTTGCAGTCATGTTTCTGTTTGTTTTCAGATGTCCCCAAAAGACCAACACAAACCTAGTTTCATGTTGAATCGCAAACAACACATTTGCGCTGTAAATGATGTTTTGTCTTGTTGTTAGACTGAAGCCACTGAAAGGTTTTTAGTATTAAAAAATGTATGTAAAGGTGTCAAACCTACACTCTCATAGTTTCCAGTCCTCTTCTAGTCTCATAGTTCATATAGTTGCACAGTTCATTGTCCTCTGTTCTCTGTTTTACCTTCAGCCTTATTTTGGTTGGCTGGATGAATGGCAGGTTTTTTGTTTTTGTTTTTTTACCTATCTACTGTTGTCAATCTACTGTAGGAAGAAAAAAAATATGTGACATATATATATATATATATATATATATTACACATTGTCCCTTTAAGTCACAATCTTGTATAGATTGATAATGTCAGTCTACTGTAGATTGCAGCTTAAATACCACAGATGCTACATGGAAGATGGTTGCTCGTCGTCTCATGTCCCTGATATCTGCAAACATCTCCATGAGCATTTTTTGCTTTTTTCAGTGTGTCTGCGTACAATACATGCATGTGTTCACTGGTCAGGGACCTTTGGTGTGACGCATGCAACAATGTGACTTTGACTGTGGAAATTACCTTTAGTGGTTATCCTTTTGCAGGAGTACAAGGTGTCCAGTTTTGAGCAGAGACTAATGAGCGAGATTGAATTCCGTTTGGAGCGAACGCCGGTGGAGGAGTCAGACGACGAGGTGCAGCACGATGATGTCCCCACAGGAAAGTGCATCGCACCCATATTTGACAAGAAACTGAAGAACTTCAGAGCCATGGAAGGTGTTCCTGTCACGTTCTCATGTAAAATTGTTGGGGTTCCTGTTCCAAAGGTGAGAGTTCAACGCCAGCGGTGGCCACATCCCATGGCCTTTCACTTTCATCTTCATTCATGTTCATTTCTCTCCAGGTTTACTGGTTCAAGGATGGCAAGCAGATCCTCAGGAAAAATGTCCACTACAAGAAGATCAGAGAGGGAGATGGGACCTGCGCTTTGCATATAGAGTCAACAACTAATGACGACGACGGCAACTACACCGTCATGGCAGCTAATCCACAGGTGATCTTCCACTGCCTGTTGGTGTCCGTGTTCTCATCACCATCTCACCAGCTGCAAACTCTGATCTCACTTGCTGTTATTTAATGACCCGCAGGGACGAATCAGCTGCTCGGGTCATTTGATAGTCCAAACAGGACCTCCCCGACCACGCATGACACCCATTCACTCTCAGAGGTGAGCAGGACTGAGTGTGCAGTGTGATCAGCGGAGGTAAGAATAATCCCTCTGCAGCATGAGGAAGCAGCCTGATATTGATTTCCCTCCCTTAAACTAATTCTATTTTGGTTTTCATCATTACTTATGTTTCATTTTTTGTGTTAAATTGTTCCATAATCTGCTTTCTTCATCTTCTGGCCTTTTTCCAGGGTGCGTACCCGTATACAGGAGGTAGAAAGTGAGCAAACCCAGGAACGCTTCTTCCGGCCTCACTTTCTCCAGGCACCGGGGGACATGCTGGCTCACGAGGGAAGGCTGTGTAGGCTAGACTGCAAGGTAGGCTGCATATCTTGGCATCTGTTACAATCAATCCATCCATCCACCAACCATCTTAGCCACTTTTTACTTAACCAGTGTTGTGGGGGTTTGCTGAAGCTTCTCCCATTGTACATGAGACAAAGGCAGGGAATACATGACAGGCTGCAAGTACAACACAAGGAACGTGGCCAGTGGAATTAAGTGACTCTATCTCACATAAAAACCAGAGCACCTAGATAAAAATGAGACAGCGAGAACACGCAAACTTCAAACAGAAAGGTCCTGCATTAGACTGGGGATTTGAACCCAGGTCCTGGTCAGCACACTTCTGTGTCACCCACTTGCTCATACTGCAATATGTTTTTTCGCTAACCTTCTATTTCATTTTTTCTTAACTTTTCTTATGCCTAGGTGAGTGGCCTACCCAACCCAGAGCTGATGTGGCTGGCCAATGGCAAGCCAATCTATTCAGACCAATATCATAAGATGCTGGTGCGGGAGAATGGGATCCATTCACTGGTCATCGATCCTCTGAAGCAAGACGACGCTGGCACATACACATGCATCGCGAGCAATAAAGCAGGGCAGAGCTCCTTCAGTCTAGAGCTGAAGGTTGTAGGTACGAAATAGAGGCAATCACTGAATATTGAATAAATGTGGCGTCCGGTCTTCTGTTTGGACACCCCATTAATGCCAAGTCATATCAACTTTAGAAAAGGAGATGAAGCACCCTCCACAGTTCCTGGAGAAGCTGCAGAACATGGGGATCCCTGAGGGGACTCCAGTCCGGTTGGAGTGTCGGGTGGTGGGCATGCCCCCTCCCGCCATCTACTGGAAGAAAGACAATGATACCATTGCAAGAACAAAGGACAGGATCAGGTTAGTGGCCTCTCAGTGCCGCTGTTTCAGCATCATGCAAATGAGTCCAAGGAAGTCACCGTCTATGATCTGTCTATTCCAGCGTGACCCAGGATGCAACAGGATACGTGTGTCTCCTGATCCAACCAACAATCAAAGATGATGCGGGCTGGTACACGGTGTCAGCTAAAAATGAAGCCGGAATCGTATCGTGCACCTGCAGGCTTGATATCTATGGTTAATATACGCCACAGCTTTCCAGCTTCATTTTGTGCCATGTTTCTTGAGCATGTCACGCTAAGTGGTAATACGAGCTATCTGCTGCACCTCCAGCACAATGGCATCAGAGCGTCCCTGCGCCCATGAAGAAGACTCAGCGCACAGGCAGTCGCTACGCAGCCCTGACGGGCCAGGGGCTCGACATCAAGTCGGCTTTTCCAACATCGGACACCAGCCCCATCCTCTTCTCCAGTTCTCCTCCCGAGGCCACGCTGGAGAGCGAGGAGCTGTGAGCGCTGGGTCTCCCAGCAGCAGAGGATGTAGAGCGATGATCTGAGCAGAGTGATTTGTGATTGATGTGACGCTTTAGGAGTGCAGGGTAGTACAGCAGAGCCTTCTGCTGCTGTTAAAGCCATCAGCTGTTATGATAGTGGGTTTGTCACCATTCCTATGTACTCAAGTCAAACGCGTGTTTCACATACAGAAAAAAAAGTCTTAGCTCATGAGCCATGAGTGGAGTTGAATTACTTTTTTTTTTCTTTTTCTTTTTTTTTTTTACAACATATTTAGCTACAATTATCAGACTGTTGCCGAATGTTGGTGTGGTCTTTTTTTCAGGTGGTATTGGCACCACTTAGTTTTGTTGCAAATCACGTGTACCTGTACTGGTAATAATAGTTTCTTTCAAGGTAAATATAAAAAGTAGTTCTAAAGCATTGCTTATTAATGTGTAATTATCTAATAGTTTATGGTACATTAATAGACATTTGAATGTGCCAGTGAGGTCTATTTACATGGCTCCACGCAAGGTGGGCCTCAGTCTACATTAAGGAGAATTATTTCTTGACTTTCATCAGTTCACAACTTTTTGCACCATGTTTGTCAATGTGCATGTCAATGGCTGATGACAATGGAAAACTTCACCGCCACACTGTGCTGCTCGCAGCCATCACAATACACTGTTCATTCAGGTTAGTGGCAAACACAATTTTCATTTTGTCTTGAGGTGATTTCCTTCATCTTTGACAACTAGTCACATCAAAAGTTTGGTATTTACTGTTCAAAGGGTAACTCACTTCACACTAAAAGTCTCTTGTTCTTGTCATCGTTGATTCAGATCATTTCGAGTTTAAAAAAAAACACTGAAAACGTTTGCAAGCACACTCAACTGCTGTAAAGTTGCACATTGTAAAATATTTTTGTCCTCTGAATAAAGTTATATTTATTCAAATGTGTATATTCACTGTTTTGACACAGGCCATTATTTCCCTATTCAATCATATATAAAGTTTTGTCCCCATTTTGTCCCAAATATTCACATATAACATTTAATTTGTCACATTACTTTGGATCCAGATCTCAGTTTCTATCTAGTCTTGCCTGCTTGTTTTGACTATGCTGTAATCGGAGCTTTATTAGCTGAAAGAGGTGCCAAATCCAAAACAAATGTGAATGCTCAGAAGCCAATTAAGCATTGGTAATCAGTCCAATTAGAGGGGAAGGGAGTTCAAATAGGCATAAAATTGCATTCACCTTACGTGACCTAATTATACTCTGAGCCTCATTTGACCAGCTGCCAGGCCTGCTTATTAACCGGGTGCTGTGTGCACCACTCAGTCGTAAATATCTGAGAGCTTTCAGCCAGTTTGTAGCAGTTTTACTGACGGGATGTTTTAATTAGTACATTTTCACATTTCATTATGAACACAATAAGGCATAGACTAGATCTTTGTTACTAAACCATACAGGACAATAAAGGAGTCCACAGATATTAAGCCACATGACTCACAAGGCTTTTTATGCATCATTACAAGCTCATTCACAGGATTTATTTGATGTAATCCTGTAATGATAATGAGATTAATCAAGTCAGATCACATACTGAGGCAGAATCCTTTCCTACACTTTCTCCCATATTGGAACATACGCTTTGCTCCCTAATCTCCATCTCTCCATAAGGAGAGCAGGATTTTGGAGGATGCGCATTTCTGTCTGAGCAGACGGCTCACTCCTCAGCTTGACATATGGTTTTTGACAGAAGACACGGCTTAGCCACTGGTGCTCAGACAAGCCAATCACGTGAGGAGTTGCCAGGAAAGAAAAAAAAAACATGTGGAAGACACGGAAGGGCCGGGCCACGTCTGAGACGAGGCCCTTAGACAACACAAGCAGCAGCTGGCAAACTACATCAATCTGTAATCAATGAACCAACTGGTAGATGGGATTATATGCCTAATTGCACAGCTAACCAGTCCACCCCAAAATGACCAGACAGCATCAGCTTGTGTGCATGACCCAGTACCAGAGACGGGCATTATTCTAGGCCTCTGACAGTGATTAATCATTCATAACCTGCCTCCACAGCCAAGCTTTGAGTCTGTCAATGCAGAGCGACAGGAGCTACTATATGCCCTTCTTGACAAAGGCTGACACTCCATCATTAAGAGGTGGAAAACATATTTACCTCCTTGACTGACTAAAAGTGTCATAAAATGATCATGATATGTCAGGCATTCATACCTTATGAAAGTTGATAAAAATGTCAAAATGTGTACGTTAATGTGTAGCTTGTCATATTTTAAAGAGAAAATCTGTTCTGTAGCATTTGTAGCAAGTAAAGTTACAACTGTGTGTTGTTCTTTAGTTGACAGTAACATGTGTCTCCCTGTCTTGTTGTTTCATACATACCACTCAGCATCTACAGCTATCATAAAGTGATGCAGTAGAGGAATATGCGAATTAGCAGTCAAACACTACATTGTACAAGAAACCAGTCTGATTTTATACAATTTGTTGTCATCAAAAGGGCAACTTATTTGATTTTAGAGTAAAGGTAGAATAAAGGAGTTTTTGTGGGCGTGTGGGTGACACGGAGGAGCATACACAGATCCATCCTCCTGAATTACAGAATTCAATGTTGGCAGATGGGAAGGACAGACAGACAAATTATTCTGTCTGTCTCATTCTCTCGGACCACTACACAGATCAATTATTTATTATTTGTGTGCTCCAGAGTAAATAAAGAACACTAATGTGTCCCACATACTGTGATTCATTAAGACCGCAGTGCTGCTGAACCGACTCTCAGACTAATGTTCTGATACGTAAATACAATATTTTACCTGTTCACAGATGAGTTGCCCAAACCTGACAGGGTGCAGTAATGTGGCCACCATCTTGGCCCATATTGTCTGACAGCTATAATCCCCTGATATGCTGTTAAAATCCCTCAGGTTTCAGGCACACTTCCACTTCTGTTGCCTCAGGCTAATCTCAGATTATGGTTATCATCACACCAAGCCCATATATGAGAGAGTGAAAGGTGACCTCTTGGGGCCTTATGCAACTATATAAAAATAGAGAAAGTTAGCCGTTTAATTGAGGAATAAATGAGAAATTAAGATGTGATTCCCTCAGATTTGTTAATCCCTCCTGTGGCAAGAGGGATTGACTCAGTACAAACACTTTTCATTTATTGGGATAAAAATAAAACCCACTTTCCAATATTCCAATATACCACAGAATATTAAAAGTGTGGATATAAAATAAAATTTCCCTATAAGTAAAATCCAAATCTCTCACTTAGAGTATGATGAATTTTCAATTAAATTAAAAAATGGAATAAAATAAAACTACCACCATCACTGCAGGTTTGGCAAAACTGGTTTTCCAGCTATATTTAACAGCTAATTAATATAATGAATATAAGTCAATAGTCCTCTAATTAAGTCCTTCAATTGAACTTCACGTCTGATGGATCTGATAGTTTGTCTTTCTACACTATTATTGGTGTTGTTAAATCTTGTCTGATAAATATGCAGAATCTCAGCCTTTTACAAGTTTGTTTGCATCATAGGCTGCTGAGTCGTGCTACCAGATGGTGAACTTTTGGTGTTTGTGACACATGGCTCTGAGTGAAGCCATGGCCAGAGAGCCCAGCCCAAGATAATTGGAATTTCATTAAGGTTTTGTTTGTGTGTGTGTGTGTGTGTGTGTGTGTAGTGCTGAGAGTGGGTGTGGGTGTTTATGAGTCTGCATGGGTGTGTTTCTCTCAGTAATATTGGGGAGGTGGGGGTTGGGGGTGAGGCAGGGACTCCACCTGCTGCCACCTGTTCATCTTCTCCATCTTATAAAAGCTGCTCTCTCACTGTCTGCAGGACCACAGACACCTTGGAAACCTTGCGCTCTCCATCCTCTGGACTTACAAAGAGCAGAAGGCACACAACTTGGACATCAGCTGCAGCATCTGAGGAGACCTCTGAGGGAGCCAGAGTCTGCAGACCTCGCAGCGTCCATCTGATCTGAGAACACATCAGCTCTGGTCTCCAAGCTCCAAGCATCATGAAGTCCCGCCGAGCCAGCAGCAGCGACTCCGGATCCGAGTCCTCCGAAGCAGACTCCAAAAGCCCAGAGAAATACGAGACCGCGACGAGGCGGCGGATGGCCGCTAATGCCAGAGAGAGGAAGAGGATGCAGGGCTTGAACACAGCCTTCGACCGCTTGCGGAAAGTTGTCCCGCAGTGGGGCCAGGACAAGAAGCTGTCCAAGTATGAAACTCTGCAGATGGCCCTCAGCTACATCATGGCCCTGAACCGGATCCTGACAGACGCCCGGAGGCACAACACTCCTCACAGGCAGTGGCTGGACTTGCAGTTTGACTGTGTGCAGCCTGAGAACTACCCCTGCCTCATGAGGTACGACTCAGCGGGCAGCCAGGAGTACCTCAGCTCGCCCTTCTCTTACCAGTTCGACGGCCACCAGGTCCATGCCTAACTCCCCTGCTGCCACGTGGTAGACAAACCGTCATGTTGTTGGACGTGAATGACAATGTGAAGATTTTTCCTTCAATCTAGGAGACAGTAAATACATTTGTATTGCATTATTTTCTTCTTGTGCCGATGTATTTTTTGTATGACGACCAGAGAGGCTTCGAAATCACTTTGAAGTCACTGTTTTTTTTATTACTTGTGCTTGGAAACTCAGCGTTGAGCATCTATTTGTATAAGTATAGCAATGAATGAAACGTAGCGTCACTATGATGACCACAAGATTGTACTGAAAATACAAGCAATGGTGTATTTTTATCAGTTATTTTGATATGGCCCTAAAATGTTGTGCAATGTTCAATGGATTCCAAGCAAGTCTTTGTGGATTTGGTTGCATAGTTAAAGTCAATATGTAACTATTTTAACTTTGTTAATGAAATATTTGTAGAGCTGAAAAATGACGTTATTTTTCACATGCAGACTCTATTTTGTTGAATTATAGTTTTTGATCAAAAATAAAAAGTATTTTGTATGACAAAGCTTTTTCTTGTTTCCGTTTCTTTTCCTTTGGGTCCAATCATAACCTGATATTGTTGGTAGGATCAATTAAATTCTCATATTTATTTCATATTGTGGGACAGAAAAATTTGTGCATGTAACATGCTTAGTGCAGTATCTCATCTGCAGCAAAGCAGTGACTAAATACCTGCAGTTTACTGGTTTTCATGTCTGAAAATCTTAAAAATAATGGTAAATTTTACCACACAATTTACTTTGATCAGACATGTTCATTTATTTTTGGAACATTCTCGCATTTTAACCACAATAATCTCAATTTGTCTCCTTTGTGTGGAGTTAAAATAAGCGTTATCAAGGAGAAAAACTAATTTACAGCTGCTTTGTATTGTGCGTGTCAAGTTCTCATTGGGACTAATAGGAGGTCACGTCTGCTCCTCTCTGAACCACAGGGGATAAATCAGCCTTTTGTCCTCGGCTCCTGCACTCTGAGATAAGACACTTGTACGTCACTGGGGGAACCAAAACCTCAACATCTCAAACAGACTCGTTGTGATCTGAGAAGAGTTGGTGAATTCAAACCCCATTGCTAAAATCTGGGGGTTTTAAAGTGTTAAATGTTATGGCAGGAGAGCCCGACGTCACAGACGATCCCAGCTGCCACATGATCCTCCACTGTCCATTGTTGGAGACACACAGCTACAGATTTAAATGGCAATCATCATCCGCTGAAAAGTGATTGTTCCAGATTTGCAAAAGTTTGAATGGTGGCACAAGCCACAGCAAATTAAGGAAGCCCGTGTGCCAGATCCTGCCATGGCTTCAGAGGGGGAGCAGAAATTCAACTCTATTGTGTGGTAATGACAGTGTGTAATCGCTCTGTTCAGAGCCACTGGAGCGTGAGCAAGCATAGCTGGACCCAAACTCTATCTGCATTAAGTGTAAAACATCTACGGCGGCACATTAAGCGTGCTGTCCAACGGCAAATGAAGCTGATTTCAGAGGAATCATTTGTTCTTTGGTCATCTGATAGTCAACTAAATTTTTAAAAAAGTAAGTAAGAGAAATGAAGACAAAGATGTAGACAGATGCTGTATCATATCAGTTATAGAGTTATGTATTATATATTTTAAGTCAGTCTACCTGACTAAGCATTCACATTATACAGGAACGTGGTGCCAAATGCTGACACAGATGGCCATTGCGATTCTTCTGCCGTGATGAAGGTTTGCATACCTAATAAACGCTCTCTGACAGTTGGCATCTCAAAAATGAATAGATGGCGGAGTCAGAAGTGCGCAGTGGTAATGAGGCGGAGACCATCCGTGTCACCGTAATTACACTCCTCATTAATTCGGACACAAGCCGCAAACAGTTGGCAACAGAAAATACAATAAACACACAATTAATTGATTTCCTCCAATGGCAGGACATTAGTAGACGAGTTGTTAATCAAACCTGACAACAGTGTGCTCATGATGGTGAATGAATTCAAACGTCTGTTAACTGCTGATTTATTTACTCTTCTATCATTTCTTGTTTATTTCTCATTCGGAGACATTTGCAGCGAATAAAGTTTGTTTGCTGGAAGTACTTGAACTTTGTCAAAGCACTCTGTCTTGAGTTTGTTTCAATCAAGACCAGAAAACTGACCAAAGTATATGGGAGGTTTAAAACCCTCCAGTGTGTTCCCTCACGGCGTTATAACTCAATCCTGTGACTGCAAAGGGTCCGGAGGTGGACAAGCAGCTCCTCCCTCACCAAAGCTGATGTCACTCACTCCTTATAACCATCTCTTCAGCAGGTGTTCAGAAGCTGCTCACCCTGCTCTGCTCCGTTCTCCTCGCTCATCCTTTCCTCAAACAACCAGCAGTTTACACAGGCGAGACCTGACGTCCGACAGGATGAAGTGTCTGAACAACCGCGCCGACAGCCACCTGACTGGACAGGTCGAGTGCGAAGTGGACGACAAGATCAACGGGGCCTGGGTGAACAAGGGCTTCTGCGACTCACCTCCACCACCGCCCAGAGCCGTCAGCACCATCTACAGCCCCGAGCCCTTGTTTCAGGGCTCCATGGACAGCGTGTACAAACTGGATCCTCTCGGGACTTTCCCAGAGGAGCCACCAACAGCTCAGCAAAGCCTGGTGAAGAAGCGAAGAGGCTGCTGCTCACTGGTCAAAGGTAAGCTGCATCTCTACTGTCTTGTCTGACCAGTTAAACCTGGGCCTGACCGTATGTCATTTACACCTCAGTCAACACAGATTGACAGATATTGTATCTCACCATATAATTTGTATTTGGATAGGTTTGTGGGGCACAACATTGACCGAAAACACGTCAAACAACAGGGAACTGTTTGTCCGAACTACCCTGCGCGAGTTACTGGTCTATGTGGTGTTCCTGGTGGATATTTGCCTCTGTAAGTATTCTTTATATATTCTTTATATACACATAAAATCATACAAGTATTCAAAACAGTATTCAAGTATTTCTGTCACACCTTATGTACAAGTGTTTCACTGTATTCAAATATACAGATAGTTTCAGGAAATTTGCGTGAAAATGTTACAACTTTATAACAAATGTTATTACAAATGTTATAACTTTTTATTAAATAACTATGAACTATTCCATACAAATGTGTTGTGACAAATCTAATGTTTCTCCCAGTCAGAAAAACCAGAAGCATATTGGACTATTTTGCAGTGCAGTGCATTTTGTTTGTTGTTCCTGCACGCATGTACCGTAGATCTCCTTTTGGCTGTTACTGTATGGAGCACTTCTCACTGTTGATTCACCGTCAAAAGCTTCACAAATGCCCTCCCCATCCCGGCGCCTAAAAGCCTTTGTCAAGCGGAGCATTAGGAGAGAAAGGGACGGAGGCATCTCTTGCCTTTTAGCGATAAGAGCATTTGGCCTCATCCATTGTTGCTTTGTCTGGGTTAGATTTACATTGTTTGATGAGGCTATTTGCGTCAGGCCAGCTTGCTCTCTCTTCAAACAAATGACGGCCTCTAATCTGGATCTATTTCAATGCAGCCACATAAACACATCCAAACAAGTGGCCTACAATGAGGCCGTGCGTGTCTGCCCCTCGACCATCTTATCTTGGTCCGCTGAATGGAGCAACACTTAGAGCCACGGCTGAGCAAAGCCAGATAGGAAGCCACGATTGGACGTCAGCGATGTGATTACGTTGTCTTTCAGTGACATACGGTATGACCAGCTCAAGCACCTACTACTACACCAAGGCCATGACGGACCTGTTTGTGAATACAGCAGCTGATGGTGGGGTCAAGTTTCAGTCCATAGGCACCATGACCGACTTCTGGACTGTGAGTTTTGCCCTTTGTGCATTTCCTCCACTTTCACCACAGCGAGAAAATCATTCCATGAATCATTCTTTGTGCTTCCACCTTCCTCCAATCTGAACCAGTATACCCAGGGAGCATTTCTAGATGGCCTCTACTGGACCAAATGGTATAATAACCAGCCCCTGGACAGCGGAGATAAGTCCTTCATCTACTATGAGAACATGTTGCTGGGAGTCCCCAGAATGAGGCAGATCAAGGTCTTGAACAACTCCTGCAGAGTCCACAAGGACTTCCGAGACGAGATCTCAGGATGTTTTGACGTCTACAACCAAGAAAAGGAGGACGACCTCAGTTTCGGTGTGATCAATGGCACTGCGTAAGCTGCTCACTGTTTTTCTTAGCAGGGAAGAGCCGTGAGTCAGTATCGTGATAAGAGAGCCACAACTCAACCGTCCTCTTCCTCCTCCTGCAGCTGGACCTACCACACTGAGAAGGAAATCAAAGGTTCCTCTCACTGGGGCTTGCTGACCACATACAGTGGGGCGGGATACTATCAAGACCTGAATCGGACCAAAGAGGAAAGCGCCATCATGCTCCAGGAACTGAAGGACAACCTGTGGCTGGACCGAGGTACCCGAGCGGTCTTCGTTGACTTCTCCACCTACAACGCCAACATCAACATGTTCTGTGTCATCAGGTAAAAAACTGACAAATGCTAGTTTTGTTTGTTTATGAAGTCTGTCCACTGGTTGACCAATGTTTTATCTGCTTGTCTCAGGCTGGTGGTTGAATTCCCAGCGACGGGCGGTGCCATCCCGTCCTACCAGATCAGAACTGTCAAACTGATTCGTTACATCACCACCTGGGATTACTTCATCCTAGGGTGCGAGCTGGTCTTTTGTGTGTTCATCCTCTACTATGTGGTTGAGGAGATTCTTGAGCTGCGAATACACAAGTTCTCCTACTTCAGCAGTGTCTGGAACATACTGGATATTGTTGTCATATTGGTGAGAATTAAAACAGTCCATATTTGAGAGAAATACATCTTTTCTGTCCTGCTTTTGACCACTTTGTCTTCTCTTACCTAGCTCGCCATCGTTGCCATTATCTTCAATGTTTTCCGCACGGTCAAAGTCGACAACTTACTTGGCAAGCTGCTGAAGCAGCCTGAGATCTATGCCGATTTTGAGTTTCTGGCCTTCTGGCAAACGCAGTACAACAACATGAATGCAGTGAACCTGTTCTTCGCATGGATCAAGGTGGAGTACCGACGTCTTTCACACCAAACCGTCACTCATTGAGACTGACTTGAGACATGCATGATTCTAAAGATTCTTCTCCCTTTAGGTTTTCAAGTACATTAGTTTTAACAAGACCATGACCCAGCTGTCCTCCACGCTGGGTCGCTGTGCTAAAGACATCTTAGGCTTCGCCATCATGTTCTTCATCGTGTTCTTCGCCTATGCTCAACTTGGATATTTGCTCTTCGGGACAGAGGTTGAATCTTTCAGCACCTTTGTCAAGTGCATGTAAGAGCCGATCGGGACAGTGACTCAGCAGGAAACACCTCAACGACAGATAAAGCATTTCTGAGTGAATTCAATGTCCTCTGTCTGCAGCTTTACACAGTTCAGGATTATTCTCGGAGACTTTGATTATGATGCCATCGACCGTGCCAACAGAGTTCTGGGCCCAATCTACTTTGTCACTTACGTGTTCTTTGTTTTCTTTGTTCTGCTGGTAAGTCACTGTACTACTGAAGATGCTTTGTTTTGTTGTGATTAAAGACACACACTCATTTTCTTTTTGTGTCCATTCCTCAGAACATGTTTCTGGCCATCATTAATGACACGTACTCTGAGGTCAAAGAAGAACTCTCATCCCAAAAAGATGAGCTACAGTTCACAGACATCATCAAACAGGTAAAATTCATTAGGTTCATGAGAAAAACATCTAAAGAAAAGGTTGTATATTTATAATGGATCTCTCTCTCGTAATTCAGAGTTACATGAAGACATTCACGAAGCTGAAACTGAAGAAGGAGAAAATATCAGATGTTCAGAAAGCACTTCAGTCTGGAGCAGGAGAAATTGAATTCAAAGACTTCAAAAAGACTCTAAAGGAGTAAGTATGGAGTCAGAAATGGAAGCATACCAACACTGCGGTATTTGTGATGATTCCTAACCTGGTGGTCTGGTGGTCTAACAGGATGGGACACGCTGATCATGAAATCTCTGCAGCGTTCTCACGGTTCGACTGTGACGGGAACCAAATTCTGGACGAAGACGAACAAAAGAGGATGAAAATGGAGTTGGAGGAAAAGACGGTTTGTGTGACCTGCAAACAGTTTCAGTTGAGCAAGAGAATAAAGTAATTTCGTCCTCATGACGATTTCCTTTCTTGTCAGGACGCTCTTAATGCTGAAATCAACAATCTTGGGATGAACTATGAGAAAGAATTACTGGAGAAGCCTCCGGTGGCATCCAACGAGCAGAAGAACCAGCCCAGTCACGTCACTGTGGACCGGGAGCAGTTTTTCAGGTAGGGAAAGTGTTTCCTTTGAATCTTTGAGGCATTATCGTGGATACACAGTAACTCAGAGACCTTTCTCTCACTGTGACAGACTGGCCAAACAAGTGCTGCACCTTGAAAGCTCAGTTGAAGGCATAACCTCCAGGACTGAGCTCATCATGGAGAAACTGGGGCTACAGGAGAAAGCTAAAGGCAACGACGCGGCTGGAAAACTGACTGTGACCAAAAATGAGGCGAGTATGAGAACCTGAACCTGTAACTAGCTGTAATTGATATCAGCTGGCCTTTAAGGAACAAGAGGAGGAGGTCCAATTATTTCCATTGTCCATTACTCCCATCCAGCTGAAGGAGAGCGCCCCAGACGGCAGCGTCCTAGTTTGTGTGGACAGAGGGATGAAGCCCGAGATGCCGGCCCGAAACAATTCCACACGCAACTATCACATATGATTAACCACGGGTCGCCTGGATGCCAGTAGACTCACCAGGACCAACAGGCAAGACCACAGCAATAAGGTGTAGCGCATCACAACTTCCCAACGTTTAGCCCGTTCAGTGAGAGCACTTTTTAATCGGATCAACAATCACCGTCGGAGCACGGCGTGACATTGTAATATTCAACACTTTGCTTCGGCTGCTCCTGACCGTTCATTTCACGGTCACCTGGAAATACTGTGTCAACAAAGAGATCCCTGCCAGGTGCCTGCGCTGGAGGTGACAGTATAAAAAGTTTAAGCTCCGATATTTACAATGTATGTTGTAGACAGTCTGAACATCTACGTATGTGTCTTGTGCAACGTAAATTGACTTTGACGCTAGTTTAGTAAAATCCATTTATGCAATATAATCCAACTCTCTATAATCCACTCGACTGTTTTCCACCAGACATGTGATGGAGCGAATATTTGCTTTGCCTTAGTTCACCGAGTGTCCTCCATCACAGTTGTCCTAAATCCACCAGCCGTGAGACACATCTGCAGTTTAGCGAGACGCTTCTACAAATAATTACACAAACTATTAATTTCTATGTTTGCTCGAATCACATCTCATTTCACCCTTTGATCGACGCCTGTCCTTAGTTTTTCATTAGAAGTATTACATTTCTGGCAAGTTAAAACGACTCCCGCACGGTCCTATGTTACTGCGAACAAAAAGGGTCGTTTCTGAGTAAATGTGTAGATAAATTTTATCTATATGTATATATACATACACATATAAGCAAATAAAGGCTGTCTCGTGTATTCAACATCCAGGTGGTGCAGATTTCAGAGCCTTAGTTGCATTTCTCTGCCTGCTAGACTCGATGACAGACAGTGAACTGACGCTCAGAGTTTCTATGTAAAGCACAGTGTATCGGTGTCTAATAAACGTACTGAATGAGCAGACTCCCACGCGTCTTTATTTGAGGTGACTTCTCTGTTTATTTCATTCGTTATTATTAAACATCACCTGTGTTGCCCAACTCAAACGTAGCACTCGCCGAGAAAGCAAAACTGCCGTTACATTCAGTATTTGAAGCAACAAATATATTACATGTCGCGAGTGTGCGGCTCAAACCAAAACACGCGGCCTGCGCCGCGCGGCTTCCTGAAGATGGCACACAAAGAAACACAGAGGAAACAATTTTCGAGCTGTAATGCAGCCTCCGCAAATAACACCAGGTTTGGATTTACTGACACATCCGTTAAGGCTTATTGATAAATTATATTGCTGAAATTGAATGATGGCATTTTATAATTTCATTATATTCTACCTACAATATGTACACTATTTCGAGTCGAGGTTCGTGATAAAGATTCATATTTACACTCTCAGCCAACGGGACCCTGTTTTGCGCACACGAAGAAATCCACGGCTCAAATACATACACACAAGCCTTTGTCGAGAGAATGAGAGTGAACGTACAAGGAGTGTGATACACTGTACAGAATGGCACATACACCCGCAAAAGAAAAACAAAACAAACAAACAAACAAAAAAAAACCAAATTCCAGGTCATAATTTGCCAGTATCATCAAAATAGCTAATCTGGTGAATATGGAAATATTTTGCAAATACTGAGAAACTCAGAATGAACGAAAGGGTAGAAAAGGTGCCCAGTGTACGTGTTTATTCCACCGAAGTGGAATAGACGTGACACACAATAATAAACAATCCTGATTAGCAGTGGGACAACTTCTTTAAGATCAGCATTTCGAATGATGTAAAAACTAAGTGCAGTCGGACCAGGGGCTGGTTATGCAAAAACTCTCACAGACACAAGAAAGGAATCACCATCCATGAACTGAGATTACTGAGATGCTGAAACGCGATACCCAAGATTCAACATTTTTCCAGGAAACCAGCCCCAGAATCAGCAGAGAATCTGTTACCTTGAGAGATTTTCAGGTGTTGAGCCGTCTTTACAAGATTTCCCATGTGCTATAGCCTTTCCACCGAGACACGGGATTAGAAATCAATCTAGTCTAGGCTACATTAAGGTCTAACTAACCAAAGTCCATCAAAGGTCTGCAAAGAACATGCTGATCACTCCAATACAAAACATGAAAAAACTTTTTTTTTCCTTTTTTTTTTCTTTTGCTTTTAGAGCTGTGTAGGTGAAATTTTCTTTGTACACAAAATTTACCCAAGATATACCACGCCCTTCTTAAATCTCCTTTAAAGCCACAGTTGTTTATACAAATAGTTACTTCACGCACGATGGAACGGTAACCCACCAACCTGGGGGCCTCTATTCACAAAGCTTTTTTTTTTTTTCATAAATATCTCAAAATAGGACTAACTATCCTAAGCCTTCTGCACACTGGATCACTATACAAACATACAAGCAAAATGAGCGCACATATTGCATGTACTGTTTCAATATGAATCTTAGAAAGGTTGACGCCTCCGAGTATCTTAGTCTTCGTCATGCTCCAGTGGGATGCTGGGATGACATGAATCCATGGACTAAATGTGCTTTTCACGCTTCGCTGTCATGTTACAAGGTATTAAAAATGTTTCTTTCTCAAATTTCGACTCCGAGAGGCACATGATTAGGTGACTGACTTTTAGACCCGCTGGTTCAGGCACACGGTGTGTGACAGGGAGATGAGCGTCCGGCTTTCTCCCTGAAGACGGGAGCTGTCGCTGGTGAGCACTTTGATGAAAATGCTGCAAATCCCCTTTGTCACACACCGGTTTGGACCAGAACCTGCAGGCATGTCCTATAACATCTACTCAAGACGTTTGGTTTGGCTTGACCATAGAAGCCCAAGAGCACTTGAGCACTTGTATCTACGTACAACTACGAATTATCACAAAATAAGCATCGAGAGGTTTTGAACAAAAATCGGACGCCGTCATGGGGAAAAAAAAAAAGAAAAAAAAACACAGACCGATTGTGTTACTGGTTGTTTGCCCACAAGTGTTCACTACAAAGGCTTTGTGAATACGGCCCCTGCCCTTCTCCTGCCACGGCAGCTGCCCAGGTGAAAGTGTGGAGCTGCGCGGCCTGAAAGGACCGGCGACATCCCGCCGGTGTCGCGCGCTCACTGCGTCTGGTAGCCAGCCATGCTGAAGTTGGCCAAGTTGGACATGACGGGGCCGGGCGGGGCCGCAGCCTGGGCGGACGGAGAGCCGAAGCCTCCCATCCAGGCCGGGGACTGCGACTGCCTGGATGGATGGACACACCGCAAAGAGGTTAGGACCACGGCTGTGCTCGCTGGGAGTGAGCATCAGCTTTGTTGTAAAATAGCTACAAAATATATAGTAATCAGGTCTCCTTCATATCATATCTAACAGGTATTAGGTACCTCTGGAAATTCACAAAACTTTAATATAACAATGCAAATGGATGCCCATCTTCCTCAAAATGGAGTCTAGTCAGATGGGATTTCATGAGAACTGTGAGATGCTATGAGAACAGACTCAAACAGTTCAAACAAAACAGCCTCCAATGTGAACACATTACCCGAAATTTTAGAAATATCACTTTTATCTTGAGAAAAACTGCGATGGAAACATTATCTGTAGTCCCTCGTCCTGAAAAACATCGCTTACAAGAAGTTGAGGAGGGAACTCAACAGCACCGAGAGAACTCACTCGACTCCGTAGCCCTGCTGGTTCCACGTCTGGCCGTACACGCTGTAGGAAGGAACCTGCCACCCGTTGGTCACATACTGGCCGTACTGCTGCTGCTGAGGATTCCCATAGAGCTGGTTCCACTGCCCCCACTGGCCGTACTCAACCTGCTGGGGGCACAACCAATCAACTTTGTTTACCGCCTACATGTTCAAGTGCAGAGAGCTGAAAAAAACATCAGCTCGGTTGCTGTAAATATAAGCCGTTTGTTTCTTTGGTCGATTCGGCGTTGTTGGTTGAGGCGTTTCCCGACCTGCTGTGTGTTCTTTGCTATGTCAGGAGACTCTTTGCCCCAGAAGCACTTCACAATGTGTCCTTCGATGGCTGTGCCATTTACTGAAACAATGGCATGGGCAGCGCTGTCATGGGAGGAAAACCTGGAAGAAGAAAATAAATAAATAAAGATCACCACCAGGGGAACCACCTTCAGTCATGTGCTGTACTGAGTGGCTGAATAACATGCGTGTGTTGACACCTAGAGGCCAAACACTGCCACTGTCTGACACGCTACCTGATGAAGGAGTATCCCTTCTCGGGGAAGACTCGTATCTCCATGATTTGACCAAAGGGTGAGAATGTCTGTCGCATGAGGTGTTCTGAAAGAGAGAAGGGGGGCGGGGGGGAAGGCGTTTTGTGTCTGCTCGGCAGTGAACGTGAGGAGAGGCTGCCACGCTGCAGCTTTAGAGCGGAGGACACTTGCCTGACAGTCCTGCCTGGATCCCTCCGCAGTACACGGTGCAGTTCTGCGGGCTGGACTGCGTCACCACGTCGTCAAACTTCAGATGCTTCGAGCCGTCTGGAATGAAAAAGCAGGCGAGGTTTCCCGATGAAGCTGCAGCACTGCTGTGCGTGGCCGCCATCAGTAAAAGCAAGTGTCTGTGATAAAACGGTTCCAGCTGCAGCGTGAGGTGCAGGGCCTCTCAAACCTACTGTCTTGTGCGCTCTTGGGGGCCGGCGGTTTACGTGTTGCCCAGTTGGTCCTGATCTGGCGACCCCCGAGCCACTGCCCGCCCATGTTAAAGATGGCGTTCTCTGCATCCTACGAATCCAGATCGAACAGAGTCAGAGCATCGTAGTGGATGGATCTGTACAGCGCATCATTGGCTAGTCTGCTTTCTCACACTATGTGTGTGCGTGTGTATGTGTGAATATGGCAGAAGACTATACAAACTATATGACTTGAGTTGGGACTAACGCTCATTTGTAATGAACTCTAAGTGAACTATGAATGCATTTAGGTAGAATAATAAACAGAAAATAGAAATAACCTTCAGTCTGTGTTCTTGCACTGGAGCCTTACCAGTTTGTTGTAGAAGGACACAAATCCATACCCCTTTGATTTGCCCGTCGTCATGTCCTTCACAACACGGGCGTCCCTGCAGGGAGACGTGAAAGCAGCTTCAGAGGCACTTCCCAAACGAGACGCTTCAAAGTAAAAAGGAACCACGCAAAACACACTGAACTGTGAATCCTCTACTCTGTCCTACATTTAATGTACATTAGCTATCATGACCTTAGGCTGGGCACTGACTCTTTACGTAACTTGAAAAAGCAACACTTGAAAACAGAACAAAACAAAAGTAAAAGCAAATACAAATACATGCAGCCTACAGTACTGGTGTTATAAATCATTGCAGGTGTATTAATGGATCCTCGCCACTAGAGCACCACTCTCGTTCAGTCTTCACAACAGTAGGCTACTGATTTAAAGTCACAAAAGGAACAGATTATATGGATTACCATGCATTCCTAAAATCTGCTGTTGGTGCTCTCCCTACAAATAGAAATATATAGAAAAAATATCAAAAGAGAAAAAAGGAATTAAAAGGCATACATGGCCTGTTAACAGATTTCTTTATTTTTCCTGGTCAATTCTTTACCACCAATATGGAGTATGGAGTTTGGGGAGCTGCAAATTTTGAGAAATTGACATTTTCAGAAATTTTGGAAAATTAGCACTACAAACAACACTATGCAAATCAAAATGAGACAATTTAAACATAGATTTAGAGGAATACATTGAGTATTTGAATTGGTTAATCGAAGCTAGATCATGTTAACACATAGCATCTACAAATAAAGACATGGAAAGAATGGAATAAATAGAGAAAAAAACTACATCTGAGTCTCCAGAGTGCACAGTTCCTTGCTGTTAGCCTTCAAGCTCCTGTCCAATCCTATGAGCATCTCTGTAAAATAACCAAAGTGCTATTACTTCACTGAGATCCACAACTAATGGCTGTTCAGGTTCATACACACAGCTTACATTCAGCTGACGTACAGTTTACTTACCACACCCTAAATATGCACAGAAAAGCAAGAGTAGGCTTAAAGCTGACACTGATACAGTCATTAAAACATACAGACAATACAGAGACCAGTCAGTAACTGCAATACAACGCTTTACCAAATGCACACACTATGTTGATTGTAACTGAGCCGATGCTGCCCCGGTCTGTTTAGGGTTGTGACACTCTATTAAGTTACACATATCAGCCATTAACTGGCTTATAGGCATTCGACTGGGTCATTTATTAGTCGTAATGAAGCAATGGCACACCAATGGTTTGTCTTTGGTCACTTTCAGTGTTCTCTCTTAATAACTGGTGGTAGGGTAGGAGAGGCAGATTATTTTGATTGTCAAAATGCTAAGAGGAACCCATTAAAAAGCACTGTTTCTCTGACTGAACAATATGCACGCCTATAACCACCTTGTTATGGGTGAATATGTATAAGTCAATATAGAGTGCAACCATGCAAGTTTTGGTTTCCCTTTTTAGGTTGAGTCTTTCTCAAATCCACTCATGTGGATTCTTTAATACATTTCATTTGTATTAGGTCAATTACATGCTGCAGGTTATCTTTTATATGGAGAGTGGTGAGGAGACCAGTAGAAGGAATGGTGTATGGAGGCAGGTCACGATCAGCCACTTTCATTTATCATCACTCACATTTTTGTTTTAAGGTAAAGTACAGTCTGAGAGAAGTAGTCTACACACTTTCTCAGTGCGAACATAGCAGTTAAGTGCAGAGCATGAGCTTACATATGATTATTACGATGAATAATATTGTTGCGCGTAATGTTCCTTAAGAAGAAAAACCATTTAGAGTGAAAACTTACGAGATTTTCCCAAAAGGTGCAAATGCAGCCTTGACGTCATCTGTGGTGATCTCAGGGCTCAAGTCACCCACAAACACATGGAAGTGATCTAAGGCAAGAGAAAAGACAGGGATCTGTCAGTGTCCCACAATTTGCACTGATTTCAGCAAATCTGACCATCAAGATGTGAACACTCACTGGATGTATCTTTCTTCTGGCTACTTGGTGTGGTGGCCCAGTTTACTTTGACCTCCTGTGGGCAGGGAGTTCAAAGAGCACGTTTATTTTCACGAGAACAGACCGTTGGGGTTTCAGATGCGGTGGGGCAGCAAGAGCTGTCCTACCTTTCCTAGTATCTTCCTCCCATTCATGGCAGCGAGGGCTGCGGCAGCATCCCTGTGCTCGAAGAACTCCACAAAGCAGTAGGGGTCGTTGCTCGTGTGCTGCAAGGGACAAAGTCAGACACCAGGGCTCAAAGGGTTGATGACGCTGTCACACACAGCAAGGGGGTGGCTGTGGCTCGGGGGCAGCACAGTTGCTGGACTAGAGTACCCTGCAGCCTACATGCCAAAGTAGCAGTACCCACACTGCCACCAAAGCGTTCACATGAGGGAATATTTACAGCAACTGCTTGGCTAAAGCTACTGGCCTCTGCCATCAGCATATGGCTGACTGTCAATGATGGACAGCAGTTTTGAAATCAGAAGGACACAGTGTGTAATGAAACTGAACCACGGCGGTTGCTCACCTCTGTGATCATTTTGCAGCTTTTGCAAGGACCTATCTGGGTGAAGAGCTGCAGGATCAGTATCTCTGTCACGTCCCTGGACAGGTTCCCTACATACCTGGAGGAAGAAAGGGGAAACTCAGTTTGGGAACGCAGACGATTTACTCAGGTGACCATCTGGTGGCGAAGCAGGTGAAGACCAGAGAGCAGCTGAGCTCCCAGCTCGGCTTCGGACAAGATCGATGTCTTGTTATCGGCGATGGGTTTGTTGTCAACATGACGCTGTTTACACCATCTCGCTTGACAGTTGCGTAGCTGGCGGCGGCTATAGTTGCCTGCGTCGTGGCTTAAAATCTACACGCAGGTGTGAATCCAGAGTTAAATGGAGGTTCGCGTAACGTCCCCGATCTTAACTAAGGGCTCTGTCTGCCTGTGGAAACATTTGGTTTGTGCTGACAGCGGACAACTAGCCAAGTTAGCCACCGGTTCACCACGTTAGCTTCGCTCACGACAGCCTACGGATACTTACAGGGTCCTGGGATGGCTTTCGTCGTCCATCGTCTAAGCTTACAGTCTCCGGGGCAGGAAGCTTAGTCGCTGTCTAGTCAGCTAAAGGTAGGCGATTCCGGTTAGTGCGCTTAATCACAACAACTAGCGAACTAGCATAGAAACTAGCTGACCGGGCGCCCGAACATACGTCCCGTGACATCAGAGTCCAGCGAGCGTGCGTACGTCCGTACGTCGGTACGTGAGTGGGTGGTCGTAAGGTTCCTGTACAAAAAAACTACAAAATATTTTTTTCCATTTCAGCCGTACATTTTCCCAATCATAATCATTACGGTAGTCAACAAAGTTAAGCTATTCAGAGCTTGGAGACTAGTCCAAGTCATTTATGTATGCGACTTTTATTTTGAAAAGAAACAAAGGGGACGTTTGGTTTACTCACGGGAGTTAGACGATTCACCGAGGTGCTCGTACGTTGGAGACTCTTCTAGAATGATTCATGCCTTGTTGACACTGTTATGAAGGTGTTTTGAATGAAACATCCATGCTATAACAAACACTGTATTATCATTTGTTGTCAGTGTAAACAAACAGATAAACAATTGTGGGACTAATTAAAAATAACTGTAGTCGCAGCATTTGGCATTAAAGACAAATTAATCATCAACCACAGGAGAGGAATAGGCATGAGCTGCTTAATACAGACACAAGTCCATGGGCAACGATGCTGAATTTCAAGTTGAATAAATTACCATTATATCCTTGGAAACACATTTTAATAATTGTCCATTCAATAATTCTCACCACTAGAGGCCGCGAAAGACGAGGGTTTTTAACACTTTCCCGTGGCTTTTAATGACTTTCTGGCAGCTAGTTGGTTCTCTTTTATGGTGATTTATAAAGTATCAATGGTGAACCCTGTGACACAAGTCAAATTATATTCCCGTCAGAAGTGCTGACACTGCTGATACATGCTGATACTCTTCCTACCAAAGATTAGTGGTTCCAGTTTATGCTGCGCAACAGCGTGGTCTTCACTCATTAGCAGCCATCAGAGACGGGTCAGACCAGGATGGCTGGTGTGTGGTGTCAGGATACACGGCTTTACATTATATTCAGTGGAGATCACAAATACTCTGGAAACAGCCTGAAAATATACCTGTAATATACTGTCCAAAAAACTACACATACATATGTATGCCATTTGTAATATTCTTTATATAATATTTTCCAAATAAAATTCGCACCTTCTAACAGGTGTCCAGAATTACAGAATTCAATTGTCCTCAGCTGCAAACACCTCAACGGTGATGGAGCTGGAGCATCGCCACAGATCCAGGTGGTGTTTCAGCTTTACAAATATCTAGCTCATGGTATGTGGCTGACTTGTAGTGGTCCTTTGATGATGAAGGAGGATCACTGTGCCCACACCGAGGCTGTCACCAATAGCAGCAGCAGCAGCACGGTTGCATAAATGTGCACTAGGAAAGAAAAATCACTGCAAAGCCAGACCGAGTTTCCTTAGACAGGACTTGACGTGTGGGTGTCTGGAGTGCATCTATTTGAGGAACCTTTTATTATTATTATTATTATTATTATTATTATTATTATTATTATTATTATTATTATTATTATTATTATTATTATTATTATTGTTATCGTGGATAAGCCTGGGATTCCCTCATCTAACGGAGGAAACTGGTGGTCGGGGAGGAGGCGGACGGGAGGAAATTTGAGGAATATGAAGGAGATTTCCCAGTGAGGTCGAAGGGAAAACACCCCCTCCCCGGGGCTACGGGGCTCCCTGGGAGGCAGCAGACAGTGAGCCGGGGGTGGAGGCTGCTGCTGCTGGGGGTGGCGGTGGTGGAAGGGGGAGATCTGCGACACAACAGGTTCGGGAACCGGTGCCAGCGTATCCAGCGTCCGCCCCCTACATTAACCCCGCTATTTCGAGAAACTTCCAGCCCACTTTTCCACGTCACTTGAAGGAATCTTTAAAGCGTCCGTCGCCCATGTAACATGCTCTAGAACTCGGACAGCAGCGGCGACATGAACGGCCTAAAGACGCAGTCTCCCACCGCCGTGACCGCGGCCAGCAACGACAGCCAGCCACTACCGCTGGGTTGGGAGGTCAAGATAGACCCGCAGACTGGATGGCCCTTCTTCGTGGACCACAACAACCGTACCACCACCTGGAATGACCCGAGACACGACACTAAGAAGGTGAGGAGGGGGGGGGGGCGTCCGAGGACCACGCGCGAGGGAGTAAAGTTCTCTGACACTTTTGACCGTTGACGGTCGGTCAATGCGTTGACGGTTATTACGTTCGTTGATAGCGCGTATGTGTCGGTGTCTCGTCGCTGCTGTTGCGTGCTGATCTCGCTGTGTGCAGGCCTTGTTTGGCACCGTCACCTCCCCCTCACAGACAGCTCATAAGCCTATTATACCGGCTGATCAGCCCCGTTATGTTCCCGTGGAATGATCTAACACTATTATTACCCGATGAGTCACCTCGCAGCGCTAAGGCACTAAGACCCGTTTCCGGTGCTGTTGCCCGGGCTCCGCTCCCGACGGAGCTGAGCACCTCGACGGCCGAAGCCTTCGCCCCTAAACTTTTTTGCCATGTAAGGCTCGACTACGGTCGCCCGGTTCTCCCTATGAACATGCAAAATATCTGCGGGAGGGAAGCTCGGTGCCGCGGTGGACGTCGCCAGTATTTTTTTTGCTCTCTCTCTCTCTCTCTCTCTCTCTCTCACGCACACACACACAGACACAGGCAGAGAGCGTCCAAAGTTAGTGTCCCGAAGAATCTGCTAGAAAGACAGCTGTCAGGGGATAAAATTGGTGCAACGGTGCTGGCTGGGTGCAGCCAGCCGCACTGAAATGGCAGAGGGCAAAGGGTCGTTCACAGTCAGTCCACAACTCCTGTCTTCCAGGACAAAACGTCCCCCAGGCTCACTCATATTCGCTCCTGGATTATGTGTTACTGGCTGCTGCTTTGACCGTTGGCTGTTCAGGTTTATCATCGACTCAGAGCTGGACTATGAGGAGACCTGTTGCTCCTCCAGAGGTGTCAGTGCCAGGTGTTTAGTCAGCTGTCAAACTGTGACATCAGTGGAGAAAATACATTGTGTATCTCGGAATCGTTGATATAAGTCATTCACATTTTGTTTCCTGTTGTATCACCATTGGTGACTGTCACAAATGTGTTACAGTTGTTCAATAACTGTTACTCAGTCCATCACCCTAAATACATTTTAGCAATTTCTATCTGAAGAAAAAAGGCAAATATTTGCTGGTTCAGCTTCTTGAATGTCAGAATTTGCTGCCTTTCTTGGTTATTTGTAATGGCAGAAGAAGTAACCGAGCAAGCTTCTTTTTTGTGATGATCTTATTATTAGACAGTCTGAAAGAGTTGACACATTGGTCAATGATGAAGCCAAGTATTCAAAGTTATTCCTGGATTACTCTTTATGTTTTCATAAACCTACACCTGAGCAGGTTTGGTCAAAGATGATTAACATAAGGTGGAAAATCAGTGTGTAGTTCTATCAATTATTGTCTTTTGTCAACACTTTATCTGTTTTATGTGAATGTATATGTGTATGATAGCCAATAGCACATAGTCTGAACTTGTGTTACACTATTGTGAATACAATCCTTGGGGGGTGGGCAGTGGAGGTAATGAGCTAGGTTGAAGGATCACTGGAGCCAGAATAAACAGAAATGGTGTGACTTGAGTGAGTGACATGTGGTTCATTTTAATTACCAACGACGCAAAAAAGGTGATAGTTTTGGCACCAGCAAGTGGAAATGTCTCATCTTAACCTATAACCTTTGCAGTTGTGTCAGAAGTTAGAGTCCTTTCCTTTAGAAAATACCATGGTGGGCTGAAAAACATAGCAGCAGAATATATTGAGAGAAGGAGGCTGGCCTAAATAGACTTAAGTATTTGCTTAATTTAAGTCTTTGTAGAACATTTAATAATACTTTATACTTTCCTAAGAATTCTTATCAATCAAGTGTGAATGACATGTCCATGTCGCTAATGTGTAATAGCAATGTCTTAGCTAACCTTGTGGATAAGTAGTTAATTATAGATAATCATAATCAACATCGGTGTTACCTTACGGGTAAAAAAAGGTGTTTTATTTTGTTATCAATAATCATTGTTACAAATTCCCATCTCAGGCCAGAGAAGTATCAGCAAATGGACCCAACATACCACCAGAACCGAGCCCTCAGGAGACCCAGAAGACCTTTATGAGGGAGATGAAGCACCCCATCCTCCGTCCAGGTTATGTTCCTATCCCAGTCTTCCACGAGGGAGCAGAACTCAGACAGCAACAGCACCCGTGTTACTCTTACATCCAGCCAAGCATTGCACAGAATATCCGGACAGATGGGCGGACACCTTCCCCCACACCGGGGCTCCACTGTAGGCCCAGATCACCTCTACACGGACCTTCAGACAGCTGCTCCCCTGAGCAAGGAAAGGCCAGCTCACCTGTCTCACAGACAGCAGAGGTAGGTCTTGCGTACTGAAGAAAAACATCAGTGTGCATGATGGGAAACAGTTTTCCTGTGTGAAAATTAAAGACCAAATGCTGCATTAACCATATATATATATATATATTTATTGCAGGTTTACACAGTTCCACATCACCAACCCCCACGGCCCAGCAGCTCTAGTCTTCAAGCTGGCTACATCCCCATCCCAGTGATCCATGAGGGCGGAGGTGGCCAAACGCAATCACAGGCTCAGGTTAATCCTGCAGTGTTCTCTCAGCGCAACCCCTACCCCGAGTACCAGCAGCCTTTCCATCGTGCTCAGACAGATGAATGGCCTGGCTACTCTGCAGCCGTCCAGCCTCCTCGGGAACGGGCCTCACCCATTCTGCTTCCACAACATCGCAGCGATTCTATCCACCTCCCGCCCCATATGAGGAGCCAGTCGCCTGTTGTAGCACAGGTGATGGGAGAAAGACCACAGGTAATTGCATTTTAATGTGCACTTACTTGGATTCTTCTAGATGTTTGACAGTGCTTGATTTTTCACATCAGCTTGTGTTGACCTAGATTAATAACTTCAATCTTAACTTCAAAGGTTCAGCAGCACATCCTCACAAGAGAGCCGCCCCAGAAAAATGAGCAAGAACAGCAAAGCTCTCAGCAGAAACCTGAGGCAACGCAACTGCCCCAGCCACTTTACACAGAAGCTGATATCCAAAAGCCTCAACAACCTCAACACTTCCCACAGCCTCCACCTCAACACTTCCCACAGCCTCCACCTCAACACTTCCCACAGCCTCCGCCTCAACACTTCCCACAGCCTCCCCCTCAACACTTCCCACAGCCTCCGCCTCAACACTTCCCACAGCCTCCACCTCAGCATTTCCCTCCGCCTCCACCTCCGCAGCCTCAACAGTTCCAGCATGTGGCAACTCCGACGTCTCCACAGTCGCAGCATCCCGAACTGTCCATGCAGACACAGCCCCAGTTCCAGCAGCCCCAGAAGCCAGAGCAACCACAACAGCACACTGCAGACATCACCGTCCAGATACCTCCAAAGCCAGAGGCTCAGGAAGGGCCAGTTCCTCCCCCTGAGGTCCCACCTGTGAAGGTCGAAGCTGAGCCTGCGCCTCAGTGCCCGGTCCACCCAGGCCTGGCCAAGGTGCAGCAGATAGTGGCGCGGGTTGCTAAACTGGAGCATGAAGTGAAATGTTTTGAAGGGAAGAAGAATGATAAGAAATACTTGTTACTGGAAGAGCTGCTGACCAAAGAGCTCTTAGCACTGGACTCAGTCGACCCAGAGGGTCGCGCAGATGTGCGGCAGGCCAGACGGGATGGAGTCCGACGTGTTCAGACCATCCTGGAAGAACTGGAGCAACTGGAGGAACAGCCTGCCAGGCCTCCGCCGATGGAGGGAGACAGCTTGACGCAGAAAGGAGAGCCCAGCATGATCACCAAGGAAAATGTTGAGCTGTCAAAGGAGATATCATAATGACTGCACACCTCATACGCAAGAGGAGAGAATAGGTTGCTGCATATTTGATCGAGTACACACCTGCTCCAGCTACCCTTCTTTCTCCTCCTCTTCCTCCCCTATTTACATTTGTGGAAGTTGCATGCATTTACACTGTTGGTATTTCCTGCCATTCTGCACATAATTGATGGTAGCTCAGTGCAATCATGTTTTTTCAAGCCAATGTTGTTGCCTTCCATGTTGTGCCAATGTCTACATAATCAGGACGGCTGTCATGATGAATAGTTTCTAGTCGAAGTTTGAATAAGAGGCCTTTATCAATTAACGGAAGAATAGCAAAAGTATTTTCTTAAGAAATGTGCAGTTGCCTTTCATCTTGATCAAATGTTGTTCGAAGCTTTTCTTAATCCAGTCAGAACATCAGTCACTACGTGAATGCAGGCTTTAAGGGGCTTTAAGAGGAATTCACTCAGTCAACAGAAAAGCATCTCGCTCTCTATAACCACATGGCCATGCCGGAGCTGCTTTGTCACACACCACAGTGAAAATGTTGATTAGATGCTGCTTTTTGGTGCATTACTGACCTTGCTGTTTTTGCACTTTGCCATCATTGAAATGTATCATGCTGAGCGATCAGCAGCACTTCATTTGAAATATATAAGTTACACAAGTTTTGGTTGACGTGTTTGAGTGTTTGTATGTGCATTGGTTTACTTGTTATTTCAAAGCATTATATTAATATTTATATCATTATAAAGTATTTTGGTACATTTATGAATGTATAACGATAAAGGGAGATGAGATGTGTATCTTACTTGAGATGTGAGACAATCAGCACTTTGTGCTAGTGAAGAATCACAGTTTTAAAATTGTCCGAATATTCTTGTATAACCACCATAGCCACAATCTATAATGACACAAAACCGGCCTAAAAGCCTTAAAAATGCCAACAGAGGTTGAATGCCCAATTCATGGACACAAAAACGCAAGAAAATATCATGCAGTCTTTAAAATGAGTTCAAAAGTATCGTACGGTTCTCTTAATCATATGTGAATGGATCTCTCGCCTCAACATCATGCAGCAGGTTGACTGACACCTTTATGGATTATGGATTGTGGCTCAGTGTTGATCGCACTGTGTGAGTAGCAGGCTGTTGCATTGTCCAAAGCAAGTAAAATAAAATATATTTGACACAGATTTTTGACTAATATTTTGATTCCCACTGTCTTCCCAAAGTAAGTTTTTGCCAAGCTATTAGTAAGTCCTGTTTTTGAGACAACAGCTTTAATGAATCCTTCTCTTCTCTGCTCTTCTTAGGACGTGGAATTTAACAAGTAGCTCCTGCTCATTCCAGGCATTAAGAGTCTGTATTGTAGTAACCTATTAATATACCTGTGTTTTGATCTGAAGAAGGCGCCTGACTGGCTTGGTTTTTAGTGTTAGATGAACAGTTATGTCTGTCTGAGGTCAGCTGCTTGCTGCCTTTTCCCTCCAAGCTCCACTGACTCATAGCTGACAACATCATACACCGCCCTGTTCCTCTCTGGGTGGGGATAAAATGTGTGGCATGTTTCTAGCCTTAGATAGATAGATAGATAGATAGATAGATAGATAGATAGATAGATAGATAGATAGATAGATAGATAGATAGATAGATAGATAGATAGATAGATAGATAGATAGAAAGAAATGTGATCGAGATCCATCTATCTATCTATCTATCTATCTATCTATCTATCTATCTATCTATCTATCTATCTATCTATCTATCTATCTATCTATCTATCTATCTATCTATCTATCTATCTATCTATCTATCTATCTTATCTATCTGTTCAAGACCATCAAAAACAGTTCAACTCAGGAGCTTGCTGTCTCACTTGGGGTGAATGCAATCCTGTTATAGAATCCTATTTGTAGAATCAGTCCTTTCATAGCACTGTAGCAGTGTTTTTGTTGACACTACTAAACAGCAGATTACACAATCATTAGGCGATATAAAAAGAATCTGGTAGATTAATGGTGGATCTTGAGATTTTGTGGGTGAATTAAGTGGCCGATCACTGCGATGACCGTGTAGCATCTGCTCCTCCCGGCTCCTCGCTACGTCACGGTACCTGTCCGCCGGTGACGTAGGTCACGTGGCTAATGTTTGGAGCAGGAAACCGTCGCTGACGTCGTCTCGGACGCACGGAGCCGAACAGCTGCCGGGAGGACACTCTACTGTCATCCGCCGATGTGTGCGTGAAGCTTCGCTGTGCGCAGCATGCCAGCCAGCGAGGGGGCTCGCTGCTCCAGCCGGACGCGGGTTATCGGCGACGAGTTATGCGTGGAGGCGGAATAAAGCAACCCGAGACGCATCCAGCTGCTGCTGCTGCTAGCAGGCTAGTTAGCGTAGCAGCAGGAGGCTGCGGGGACGGAGCTAACCGTGGCTAACCGAGGCTTCACAACAGCTGCAGTCCACCCAGGAGCGGAGCTGCGAGTTGACTTCTAACTGGACCCTTGGCCGGATAACTGAAAAAAGGGACGCGATGGAGCTGTTCCAGGCCAAAGACGACTACATCCTGCAGAGCGGGGACCGAGCCCTGTGGTGCAGCCGGAAAGACGGGACCATGGCGGTCAGACCCGGTAGGTACCGGGGGACAACGGGACGTGTTACCTGAAGACTCGCACTCGGTGTGATTGCCCCCTTACGTGGGAAGTTAAAGTCAAGTGCTTCTCAGACTGTCTGGAGTGGACACGCATCGTTCCATTACTGTGTGTGTTCAACGCTTTCAGCCCAGTCGTCGTTATTTCGTTCGTTTCCACCAATGCACACTGCTTTGTATCTTAATCTATTAATCGCTGCCCCGTTTGTTAGAGAAGGTGCGGGGATCGTCTTATTCCGGGTTCATCAACGCCTGAGTCATTCCCAGAATCTCACGCTTTGCTTCCTGTGCGTCATGAACTGTCTGAGAGTGTTATTAGAAAGTTAGAAAGGACACCTCTGCGATGTGCCTGGAGACCCGGCGAACACTCAGTGTTAGATGAAGTCTCCCGCTGGCATCACACCTTGGTCACATTGCAGACCTGAGCTCCGCAGCTTAAGCCTCTGGCAAAAACCAAGCTCTCGCCTTTGGCATTAGTCGAAAACGCCCTGGGAACCACACTGTTTGGCGGGTCAAGCGAGCGAAAAGCGGCTGAAGAAGAGGGAAAACTTTGGTTGGGGTGTGCAGCAAGGCCGAGTGTGTGCGAGGCGCAGCCGTGTGGCTGAGCAGCCATCCTGAACAGGTTTTCAGTTGCACCACTCTTTCATTATTTAATTGGAAAAAGGGTTTCCACTCCTCACTCGCTTTCCACTGCTCCCCGCAGCACACCATACTGCATTTCCATGATATCAACCATTCTGGGCGAAGTCGTGGTTTCTGTTTTATTAACATTGTATGTTTCTCGCCCCACAGCTTTCCCCCCCTGCGTGGCTGTCACAGCCCGTACATGAAATTCTTTGCCTGGTTGAACAGGAAGAGTCATTGTCTGGAGCTGGCTCCAGTCGATTTTCCCCACCCTCGGCCACACCCTCCGCATTTTTTTTCAATTTTCTGTAGTGTGATGTTTTAATCCGTCACTAATTCCAAGCATTTCGCGTCCAGATGACCCAACTCGGTCGTCTGTCGCCGCCTCACATGTAAACATGTGAAGAATGGCAGCGCTGGCCCGCACGAAAGAACTCGGCCTCTTCTGAGGTCACGGAGTGGTTCTGAAAACAGGTTTTTGGTGAAGTGTAATCACCCAACAATGTTTCTGTGTGCTTTGTACTTGCAGGATAACATTTTGGAGTATTTGGTCACATCCTCAGGGGCCCCACTTATACATATGCAATTTTTGAACCAACTCTCTGTCTGTTGAATTTCAACATTTCTTTCAATGTTTTCTCATTTCAGCCACAGACCTGTTGCTAGCCTGGAATCCAGTGTGTTTGGGTTTGGTGGAAGGTGTCATTGGCAAAATACAGCTTCACACAGGTAAGTGGCGAGCGAGAAAAAACGCACCAACACTTCGCTTGGAGTGCGCACAACCTTGCCAGTGTTTTCCATCTGTGTGCGGGCGACACTGCAGACGCCGGATCACCCCGTGCTTTGTGTGTGTCTCACTCGCACCAAAAGGTGTGAAAGATGCTGTAAAAGTCGTTTGATATGTGTATGTATGCGTGTGTAGCTTGGGAGGTGAGTGATCTGACGGTGATGATTCAAATGGATGATGAATGTGGTTTGTTTGATTTTTGTGGACATAATACTTTGCGGCCAGTGGAGTAGAATAGAGTAGAATAGACAGCATTTTTTGCCATTGTGGTGCAAGACAAGCTACAAGTCTAACAAACAACATATTCCATTTATGTACACTTCTGCTATTGGAGAGATTGAGATCACTGTGGTTTATATATTTATTTACCAGATGTCTAGCGTCTCCCCAGTAGATGCAAATCTGCAGTCACTGGCTGGCGTGCAGCTGCTTTCTTCACACCTTTTCTGAATGTGACAAATTCTGCACCCATGACGCAGCTGCCCCTTCTTCTCTCTTCGCCTCGGCAGATCTTCCCCTCGGCCTGGTATTAATCCGTCAGCAGGCGCTGGTCGGCCATTTACCAGGCAACCACAAAGTATACAAGATCACCAAGATCGCAGTCATCCCACTGTCTGACGAGGAACCTCAGGAGCTTGAGCTGGAGGTGTGTGTGCGCACCCTAACCCCTGTGCCGAGACTTTCCAAGCGGCATTTCGTGTGCTTGGGTCTGACTTACGATCAATAGGACGGCGCTTATGAGAATCTTCATTTGTTATTCATCTTATCCAAGAATACCTTGCATGCGTAAGCATATGATTCATCTCCGATGGGCCGACAGTGGCGCGCAGTGAATTGTGCATGAGTGCTTTATTTCTTTTATTCGATCAAAAAGGTTAGTTTGATCTCTGCCCACGCGCCCGCGCTGCAGATTTTAAGATGTGAGTTCACTCGCATACGCTTAAAGAAGTTGAATCTTGCTAAGATTTCAGTCTTTCAGGGGAGCTTCATGGATGGTGAGACTCATTATTTCCAAGTGAGTAAACCTGGAGGAGGACTGTTCACAGACTAGGCTTTTAGGTCCCTTCCTGTTGTCCGCTGTCCTTGTATTGCAGATGGTCGCTCCACCCCACCTAGAGCTCCAATAGATCTCTGCTGTTAGTCTATCTCATGAGAAGTTTGTAGATCGCCGTGCTGTCTCTGGCTGTTTGTCGTGTTGACGTGCTGAAATTAGAGGAGCTGTCTAATGTACCGTCATGTTTATAAGACGTGTAACGTTGCACGCGTTTGACAGAGCCCTGCTCTCTTCCAGCTCTGCAAGAAGCATCACTTTGGAATCGACAAACCGGAGAAACTGGCTCAGTCTCCGGATGAGTCGAAGTTCCTGATGAAAACGTTCAGCCAGATCAAATCCAACGTGGCTGTGCCCATCAAGAAAAAGGTGTCGCGAAAATGCCTCTCGGTCTCGATGTTCCCACTGGCTTTAGTTTTCTTCGCTTTGCTCTCACAACTTCACTCTCATACTATTTTTTTTTTCCACCTGCCCAATCCAGTATTCCCCTGCTTTCCAGGTCAAAGAGAACAAGGAGAAAGAGCGCCTGGAGCGCCGGCTGCTGGATGAGCTCTACAAGATATTCATGGACTCGGACTCCTTCTACTACAGCTTGACCTACGACCTGACCAACACCGTGCAGCGCCAGGGCGACTCGGACAACTCCGGCCTGCCCCTCTGGAAACAGGTTAGGAGAGAAAGGCATCTCCAGGCCTTTGTTTTTTCTCACACATTGTCACAAGGGAGAAAAAAAAGCCCTGACTGTTGTTTTCCTTCTCCTCGAAAGGCGGACGACCGCTTCTTCTGGAATAGGCACATGATCCAAGACCTGATTGATCTGCAGGTGAGCTGCCGTGTTTCTTCCCTGCTTTATTGTTTGTTTTCGGCCGCGTTACGATAGGACAGCGGATGAACTTTGTCGCCGGGGCCCCGGCGCTGGTCTTCACAGTCGCGGCCAGTCGAGCCGATGGCTCCTGGGGCTTTATCAGAGTATGAAAACACACCCCCGGTTAGCGCGCGCAGCGGCCCGCGGTGTGGAGGACTGGCGGATGCGACGCGCCTCCTGATCGCGCCCCGTGAATGCCGCAGGTGCCGGAGGTGGACCACTGGGTGGTGCCCGTCATCCAGGGCTTCGTGCAGGTGGAGGAGCTGGTGGTGAACTACAGCGAGACGTCGGACGAGGAGAGGAGCAGCCCCGAGACCCCGCCGCAGGAGGTGCTGTGCGTGGATGACATCCACCCCCGCTTCACCGTGGCCCTCATCTCCAGGCGCAGCCGCCACCGAGCAGGTAGGCGCCGAGGCCGCCGCCCGACCCCGTGCGAGCGCTGATGATGCGGCAAATGATGTGAATTGCGCCGACGCGCTCTCCTTTGCCCGAAGGGATGCGGTACAAGCGCAGGGGAGTGGACGCCGACGGCCACGTGGCCAATTACGTGGAGACGGAGCAGCTGATCCACGTGCACAGCCACACGCTGTCCTTTGTGCAGACCCGTGGCTCGGTGCCAGTCTTCTGGAGCCAGGCAGGATACCGCTACAATCCCCGGCCGCGCTTGGAGAAAGGTCAGTGGAACAACATTACCGCGCGCGGGTGTTTAAGCGGAGGCTTTGTGGGAGGATACAGCACCTTCCACTCCCAGTTCCCAAAGCAGCTGTGCCTCAAAGTGAACATTTCGTCCGGTGCCGTGCCCGGCCGGAGTTCTCGAGCTTCGCCTCTCATCCCGATGGAATGAACTTGTTTACGTCTGAGGTGCTTTTTTATTATCACGTGTCGAAAAAAAACAGCAAAACAAATGTCACAGCAGCTCCAGGGAGTCTGGTCCAGCGTTCACATGTTTTCTGTCATTCACATGTTTTCTGTCGGTCTGGAAAGTGAGAGTTGCTCTGTCACGGCTGAATAACACATTTGTTGAGGGGAGAACTGATTTGGCACACTTCTTTGGTTCTTTGACGTGCCGACGCATCGCTGCTCTTCCTGTTTCTAGTCATCAAAATGATGCCTGAACAGAGGCACACGTTGATTCATATCCATTAGACACTTTTCTTCTTTTCAATCTGTCTCTGTTACATGGACGCAATTAATCATCTTCTCCCCCCTCTTGTGTTTCAGGAGAGAAAGAGACCATGTCTTACTTCGCGGCCCACTTTGAAGAGCAGCTTAAACTCTACAACACGCAGGTGGGTTTGTTCAGCTAGAGTGTGTGTTTTTGGTGTGCGTCTCGTTATTTACTATGTGCGCGTATATGTCGGCGTGCTTGTCGTGTTTCAGACTTCGAAAGTGAAACTACTCTGCTTCGGGTCAAAGTCGGTCTCCGTCGTTCAGGTGTCGTTTTCAAGTCCCTCGTCCCGTTGTCTTCCTCAGGTCATCATCAACCTGGTGGACCAAGGCGGACGGGAGAAGATCATTGGCGACTCGTATCTGAAGCAAGTCCTGCTTTACAACAACCCGAAGCTCACATACGTGTCGTTCGACTTTCATGAACACTGGTGAGGCACACTCTTCCCCCTCGCCACTGAAACCCGTTCATGAGCGTATTCATAGCTCCTGGCGGTCGGTTTGAAGCCACAGCGAATCGACTTCCCCTTAATGCATCCTGTTTCTCAGCCGAGGAATGAAGTTTGAGAACGTGCAGATCTTGACCGACGCCATCTCCGATATCATCACTGACATGAAGTGGGCCTGGTAAGTGTCAGAGAGAGGCCTCGTGTCGTTGTCTCTCTCGCTCTTGCTTTGTCTGGTCAGCGGGACGGTCGGCCCCATAGTCTGGAAGTCGTAATTGGCTGTGAAGAATCACGATCCCGTGATTATGTCCCGTGACGCCTGCGTCCTCCTCCGTCAGGGTGGATCAGGCCGGAGTCATCTGCAAGCAGGAGGGCATCTTCAGAGTCAACTGCATGGACTGTCTGGACAGGACCAATGTGGTGCAGGCCGCTATTGCTCGGGTGGTGATGGAGCAGCAGGTAAGATCTGGTCCTCTCCTGGGCCCAGGCGAGGAAACACAAATCCTGTGTCCAGATTCATAAACTTCAGGAATGATCAAGTAGGAAAGGCGCTGCCTCCATACAAAGTCTTGTTTTCCGTACGTAATATGCTAGTATATCAGATTGTAAATCATTATATCTGTCTGTTTGCCGGTGGCTGCCTTTGTATTTGCACAACAGATCCCCGTCATCGGTGCGTGTTTACTCGTCTGATCACCGGCAGACACCAGGCTTAGGATGTTCACACGGCTCTCAAACGCAAAGAGAGCAGCGCAGAAGTAGTGCAGGCGGCCACAACCGCGTCATCGCACCACAGACCCCCCCCCCCCCCCCCCCCCCCCCCCCCCCCCCCCCCTCCTCCCGTCTCGCCGGGGCCACATTTAACAGCCCCAACACAGACAGAAACTGTCTCTCCGCCCCCCGCAGCTGAAGAAACTGGGTGTGATGCCTCCGGAGCAGCCGCTGCCTCTCAAATGCTACAGGATCTACCAGATCATGTGGGCCAACAACGGAGACACCATCAGCAGGCAGTACGCCGGCACGGCAGCGCTCAAGGTAGCGCCGCCGTCCTCACGCACGCACACACACACACGCACGGATGGATGCCGAGTCAGCATTAGCGCCAACGAAGTGTGGCGTCTTCGTCCGGCGCGCTCAGCCGTCTACGAGCCGCTAGAGGCGAGCGCTATCCGTGTGTTTGAGACGTGTGTTTGACGTGCCCCAGGGAGACTTCACCAGGACGGGCGAGAGGAAACTGGCCGGGGTGATGAAGGACGGCGTGAACTCGGCCAACCGCTACTACCTGAACCGCTTCAGGGACGCCTACAGACAGGCGGTCATTGGTGGGGACGACTCCCCGCCTTTCACTCACACTCTCTCTCTCTCTCTCTCTTTACCCGAGACGCGCCCCTCACTGACCTCCTCTGCCCCTCCCCCCCCTCCCCCCAGATCTGATGATGGGCCTGCCGGTGACGGAGGACCTGTACTCCATCTTCAGCAAGGAGAAGGAGCACGAGGAGAAGGAGAAGGAGAGCCAGAGGGGCGCGCAGGAGCAGGTCAGCCTCCTGCTGCAGACCTACATGCAGCTCCTGCTGCCCGACGACGAGAAGTTCCACGGGGGCTGGGCCCTCATCAACTGCGACATGAGGTGAGCGGCAGGCGGCCGCGCTCTCTCCTTCCTTCCTTCCTTTCTTCTCTGTTCTTTTGTTCCTTACGTCGCTGATCTCGTCTCCCGGCAGCCTCGTGGACGCCACCGGCAAGGACGTGGACGTTCTGCTGCTGCTGTCCGACAAAGCGTATTACATCGCCTAGTAAGTCGCGGCCCCAAAAATAGCGCGTCGGACGGGCGTCCGTGCCGACCTCACCGAGCTCTGCTTTCGTTCGCCTCGCAGCTACGACGAAGAAGCGGACAAAGTCAACCAGTACCAGCGGCTCAACCTGGAGGGCTTGGAAAAGATAGAGATCGGTAAGGGGCCGCGCTCAAAGCAGAAGTGAGGGTTCCCGCGCCCGCTGAGTCACGCGGCGCTTCCTGAAAGTGCGCTCCATGGCTTCCCTGCAGACTTTTGGCAGCCTCTGCAAAAATCTCTGAAAGGCGTGACTCATGCATGTCGCTGAAAATGGAAGTCGGAGCCGTTTCCTTTCCGTCCGCAGGTCCAGAGCCCACTCTGTTTGGAAAGCCAAAGTTCTGCTGCATGCGCTTGCATTACAAGAACGAGGAGACCAGCGGATACTTCCACACCCTGAGAGCGGCCACGAGGAATCCCGAAGACGATGGAAAAGGTGGAACGTCCTTCTCTAAATGGTCGGAAAATGACTGTTTTCCTTTGCTTCCGGGTCATTAACTCCCGACCTACCCTGTGCCACATTTCAGACACGTTACAGTGCATAGCTGAGATGCTCCGCATAACCAAACAGTCCACCGGGCTGGACCTGCTTGTGGTTGAGAAGAAGCTGGAGAGGTGAGCGTTAACTTCTCATCATTAAAACTGATTAGCCTTCATCTCTTCATCCCATCCTGGAATGGAATGAAAATAAACCCCTGCAGCTGTCTGATAAGTGGCATGCTTTACTTGCTTATGTCTGTGTGTGTGTGTGTGTGTGTTCCCAGGCGGCAGAGTAAACCTCATGAGGACATAATGGGCATCCAGAACAAACCCGCAGACCAGGCCCAGGGCAGCTCAGGTCTGGCCCAGGGCAAAAGCTTCCTCCTCAACAAGTTCTCCTCCCTCAACCAGAAAGTGAAACAGACCAAGACCAACGTGAACATCGGGCCCTTCAAGCCCCTGGGGAAGCTGGGCAACTTCCCCAAGCCCGACGTCACAGTCAACTTCCTGAAGCCGACCATGCACGTCAACCTGTGGAAGTCGGACAGCAGCCTGGAGACGTCGGACGGCAACCCCGGCGCGGGGCCCCTGAAGGACCTGGCCGACGAGCACTCCGAGATGTCCTCCGACTCCGACTCGTACAACTCCGACCCCGAGCACCCGTGCTCCGGCTCCCTGGAGAACGTGGACTATGTGCTGCCCAGCTGCGGCATCGTAGCGTCCGACCGGCGCCTGGGCAGCCGCTCCCAGTCCGTGTGCAGCGTGGAGCTCAACGTGCCGTCCGTCATCCGGGTGACGGGCTGCGACGGCCAGCAGGAGGGCGGCGGCGAGGACAAGTCCCCGGGCGCCGCCTCGGTGGCCGAGGAGGCCATCCTCATCGACTTCGGCACCCCCATCGACGCCTACTGCCAGCAGTTTGTGCAGGACGCCCAGACCAAACCCGTGGTGGTGTTCGGAGAGCCGCCGCCGCCGCCGCCGCCGGCCGCCGCCCCCGCCGCGCCCGTGCACAACAACGCCGCGGCGGAGCCGGGCCGGGCCGAGCGGCGGGAGGAGGCGCCCCAGCCGCCCCGGCCGTCCCGGCTCGACGTGGAGTCCACTACCTCGGCCCCCGGCCTCCTCTCGGTGCAGAAGCCCAGCTCGGCCGCCTCGGGGGGCTCCCAGAGGAGCCTGAGCTCCCTGATGGAGGGCAGCCTGGGGCCCTCGCCCGCCGACAGCAACGGCAGCAGGGTGGTGTCCCCCTTTGCCAAGATCAAGAGCTCCATGGTGCAGGTGGCCAGCCTGACCCAGGCGGGGCTCACCCAGGGCATCAACTTCGCCGTGGCCAAGGTGCAGAAGAGCCCCGAGCCGGACACTGTCAACGAAGCCCAGGAGAGCGAGCTGAGGGCGATGTTTACGCAGTGCCAGACCAGGATCATTCAGATCTAGTGCTCACCCCGTAGCAGGACTCCAGTAGTGGCACGTCGTGTAGAAGCCCCCCGTGCGGTAGCAGTAGCAACAGCTTGCACACATAGCGTCCCGACTCGGCCAAGTAATGCCCTCTGAAACTGCCCCTCCGTCGAAGCCGCCCCCCCCCAACCCCGTGTACAGATGATTATGTCGAAGCCCAGCGTGACCGTGACCATGTTTACATGCACATTCGTATGGAATCCCACATTCTGAAGGGAGAGCGCCGGTGCTCCGCTCCACGTGGGACGCGTCCCCTTTGCCGTCTTACGTGTGCAGGGCGTCCTCTGCTTTCCCCCTGCGCAGCAGAACGCCGCCTTCTCCATGACATTTCTCATGCCGGCCAGGAATCCGCTGAAATTGCTATGTGTCGTCGGGAGAAGGCCGATGGAATCGAGTGTGTGTGCGCACACTCGTGTGTGTGTGTGTGTGTGTGTGTGTGTTCAAACGCCCCAATCACTCCAGAAATACTGCCATCGTCCGAGTCCGTCGTTCTACAGTTTTATATTTGATAGCGTAGCGATGCTCTCCGCATAATCGTACGACCTCTGGGTTCCGAGAAGAGATCTAGGTTGTACGACGTGCACCTGTGCATGTAAACATGTCACTGCCCCTCATGGGAGAAGAGAAAGGGGGGGGGCAGGAAGGGGTAGGGGGGCGAGAGGTCACGGAGGAGGCAGGCGAGCCCCGACTCCGACTCTGACCGATTCCCCTCGTCACGACCTTCGATCTGTACCAGTTGTCGTAGACTCCGACCAGATATCTTTTGTGGTCCCCCCGCCCCCCCCCTCCCCAAAGGTCAGTTCAGTGTTGACTATTGCCCTCTGTATAACCGTCAGCAGCTCTCCGGGCGACATAGCGTACAGTACGTAGTTATCCTATGTAATATCAATGTTGTCAAGTGTAACTTAGAAGACGTGGCGTTTCCAGACGCCACGGAACCTTTACGAGTATCCCGACTGTCAATATGTATATTGAGTATTCCGTGTTGATCCGTAGAGCCCCCCCCCCCCCCTCCCCTCCTGCTTTTTGTACTGCTGGTACGGCGGCCCCGGGGTCTGAGAGTCATATCTTACAGAGGAGGAGCAGCGCTGTCAGTACTAATCACCAACAACCGGGCACTCCCCGGTTGGAGCTGTGTGTCTTTTCAGTCTTTCTTTGGATAGAGTCCTGCGCATCGAAATAGAGCTGTTCTATTAGCGGTCGCACTGACGGAGCGGGAGGGTCTCTCAGCACGTTGGACCGAGACCAGAGAGAGAGTAGCATATAGTAGGTATATATGCAATGGCACCCACCCGGCTAATGGAGACACTGACGCTTTGTGCACTCCCCCAGACGGAACGCATATTTGCCTTAACAGGGAACGGAAGTGGGACTACGTATATCAGGTATTCATGGCAAAATCTACCTTTTTAAGTCGACCGCGTTACATTTGGTGTACTGTATGACAAAAAAAAAAAAGCTCACCATCAGGGTTTTACTGTATGTCGCCGGGCTTTACCTTGGGATATTTCCCCCGGGCCGGCTCCGAGACGTACCTACAGTCGTGCTGTAGGCGTCTCCGGAGCCTGAGGGTCACGCGCTCGAGGCCGGCCACGGACGAGCAGAACCGCCCGTCGCTCCGGGCCGAAGTATCCCGAGATAAACCGCCACGATGGCGTCGCGCTATGTCCGTGTCGCGCCCGCCCGCCTCCTGCGTCCGGCTGGCGCACCACACGTGGGACACTTGTGTATATTTCTCGTTTTTTTTTGTTTGTTTGTTTGTTTGTTGTTTGTTTGGTCTGACGGGAATTGAGCGAAGCCGCAGGGCTGCTCCGTGACTGCTGCGGTGCTGACCGTAATTGAGCTGACCGTGTGCGTGTGTGCGTGAGTGTTGCTGCCAAAGCTTTAGGGTGAAAAGCTGTAAAATGCAAAGTTTTAACGCAGAGAGAGAGAGAGAGAGAGAGAGGGGGGGGGGGGGTGTTTTTAATTCATTTAAGCCTTGGTCGGGGACCGCAGACCCTGGAGCGGCTGTGGAGGAGAGCGGAGGGCGGTTACGTGAAGCTAAACGGAAACGGTGATCCTCAACATTCCTGGTAGAGAGCGCAGTGCTCGGGTGTCCCTATCTGGTTTTTATATGCAAAAGCTGGTGGTTCTACTTGGTCATGTACTTGCTGGGTGTCTTTTCTTTTCTCTTTCTGTTTACACCAAGTGCTTTTGCAACCACCTTTTCATTTGCCGTCTGTGGTTGTCCTCACCTCCCATTAGGACCCCCTCCCGCCCCTTCCCCCGACCCGTGATAGGTCCTCATGCGACTCGAGGTCTCGATGCATTTCGTTTGCACTGTTCCAAGTCTACTTTCTAGCGTTCTAGGAAACGATCATTCCATCCGACTGCGTGTGGTCATATCTCTCCTTCTCTTAACCAACTGACTGCTGTCATTGTTTTCCACGGTGTACCGAGATTGTATATTAAAGTATCCTATTTATTCTTATCCTCTTTGGGTGTGTTACTTGATAACGAAGTGCACTGTACACTTTTTGTTTAGGAAGATATTCCATTGGAATAAAAAGTAAATGGGTGAACAAGTGTGCATGAGGTTTATTGTCAAATGAGCCGTTTACAGACACAGAAACGATCCTCCATTCATTTATTTACACATGGAAATGAAGCTCGGCCTACAGAGCGGCGCAAGCTGCTTCCTATTGGTCCTCGAACAGAATCAACCAGCCCGTCCACAGTGCTTTGTCAACGTGGAAAAAAATTCTTTATTACAAACTTTTCTCGGACATACGGAAGAGGGCGCGGAGGCCGGGCGGTCAGGGCTCGTTGCCGTTGACGTACTTGTGCTGCTCCATGCGGCTCCGGCGCAGCGCGTCCATGTGCTTGGCCCTCATCCACGAGTCCCTGGACAGCGAGGTCTGACCCAGGCTCAGGCACAGCAACCTGCACACAGCCAGAGGCAGAGGTCCAGCTCAGCTCACACGCTTATGGTCCGGTCACAAAGGAAGGAAGGTTGAGAGAAAAGCTTGTTTCCTGCCTGCTGCATCCCTGACTGCTCTGGCCACTTACGATGACATAAAAGCTGAATGATGCAACGTTCAGACTGAGATAGCCTTTAAAAACACTCAATATGCAATATGGTTCAGATTGTAATGTTAAAACCAGGATCCCATACAGGAAAAAAGGCTGGATAGGGGCCACTCCTGCTTGCAGAGTGATCGTAACCCTACAAACCTCTGAGACAAAACTTCCTTTATGAACCTCCTAAAAATCTCTGCCAGGCCGAAACAAAGAAAACACCAAGTTAGAAAAGAAAAATCCCCACAATGTGCACTCACCTTGCCACGACGAGCATCCTGTGCAGGTCCTCCGCGGACACCGCCTGGGGGTCGTCCTTCCTCATGTCTACGAAGTCGTCCTCAACCGACTGGGGACGAGACGAGGACAGGGTGAGGAGTGAGGAGGGGCGTCGGCAGGACGCTGCATGCCGGAGGCGCCGAGGCGCGTCTCACCTTTGTCATCTCGTCGGAGATGTTGTAGCTGAGCTGGCGGGCCACGCCCAGGTAGATCCTGAACCTGCCGAGCTCCGGGGACGCCTCCGTGTGCATGTGGACGCCGCCCAGGTACTCCTCCACCTGGGCGGGCGTCACCTGCGTCTGCACGTGGATGTGGCAGTCCGACTGCAGAGGCAAGAGACGGGGAGACGTTGGCGCGAGGACAGCGAGTTTCCACGACAACACATGACCTCAGATTAGTGAAACTACCAGAGTAGAACAGGCCTGATGATTGTGGTTTTATAGAACATAAACTTATTTAAACTAACGGATATACAGCTGTAGTCATCTTTCCATGACAATTTGAACAAGTACTTTTTAAAACTTTTCCTTTTTTTTCTAGGTTGGTTTTTTTTAAAGCTACAGAGCCCGTGGCTGTGTCTTAGCCCAGGTGTTGCTATGCAGAAGTGGGTCCCTCTGCCTGCTCTGTGCTGGCCTGCCCTGGCACCCTGTCAAGACTTCAGGGCATGCCAGACAGGAGCAAAGCCTTTGGCCAGCTCACAGTGAAGCATCTGACCAGCAGGACCCCTCCCCTCCCCCCCCCCCCCCCCCACCCCCCAGGCCTCCAGCTCTGCAGCGTAAACACACACATGCACTCCTGACTCCTAATCAACCCTGGGACTTGTTTACAGCGCGGCCGCTCTAATAGATGGCCGGGCCCGACGCCTCGCTCGGGATTGTTCCCGCGGCGCGCAGCTGCAGCCATGGCAACCCCGGGACAGCAACACACAGGAATAGCACACGCCGCATTCCTCCGGCTGCTCGCAGCGGAGCGCGACCTGCTGCCCGGAGCCCGGGCCGCCGCCCGCCAATGGCTGCCCGGATCACGCCGTGACGCCGCTCGGAAACAGCCTCCGAGGGGCAGGCTCGGCTCAGCTCGGCCTCCTGAGAGAAACCCGAGCCCGGCCTGGGCTGGGGGGTGGGGGGGTGGGGGCCTGGGATCAGCGGGGGGCGGGGCAGAGCAGAGGGTCCGGCCTCCTCTCGTCCCTCCTTGTCCTCACCGGCAGCAGAGAGCGGCCCTCCGACGCGGTCAGCACGTTAATATTGCAGGGGAATTCCATCTGGTGGTAGTTGAAGTCATAATCAACCTTCTGCCACGAGATCAGGTTCCCCAGGGCCGTGACGTTACGGACACCTGTACAGCAGAGGAGGAGGAGGAGGAGGAGGAGGAGAAGGAGGAGGAGGAGGAATAGGAAGAGACTCAGCCCAGTTAGTGCTCACTCTCAAGTCTCCGGCGCGTGTGCTCTCAGTGTCGCCCCCCGGTGGCCTCACCTGTGGCGTCCAGCTGCCCCTGCTCCAGCTGGGTCTCGTCCAGGAAGAGGGACGTGTTCCTGGCCAGCTGCAGGGCACCGCTCTGCAGCCGGTTGGCCACGTAGTCCTTCTTGGGAGCCAAGCGCATCTGGTTCATGTTCTGGAGGCTCATGGCCAGGTAGAACGACTGCAGGGGGAGGAGACAGAGGCCTCTAGTCTCGTACTGTGCAAAAGCGGTCTGAAGTGGAGCAGGACCGGTCAGGCTCCAATCAGACAGTCGACATTAGGGCCCCACTGGTGGAGGATTCACGGAATTGCTCTTTTCATGGAATTTCAGGATCGGCGATTGCGATGTTTCTGTCACGTTTGGACAATTGGTGTCCCTTGGGATCCCTTGTGACAATGTTTGGGAAAAGCATTTAGAGGCCACAAATTTTACTCTCTCTTAATAGCAGTCAAAGTTGCAATATTTAGAGCAAAGAATGGAGATTGAGAGAAAGATGTAGATAACATGACAGCTTAGAATGGTGACTCCAGACAGATGTTTTTGAGATTATGGCTACAACAAATATTTATTTTTGTAGTCAATTACTTTCTCAATTAAGTGCTTAACTGATGAGTTTATAAAATTATATGAAACCTGTGAGAATTATTTATGCCCATTTCAGAGACCAAGAAATGCCATTTGTCCTCACCTCAAAGAAATTCAATTTTCGGTCATAAACCAGGGAATATTCACATTTAAAAGAAAAAACAAAAAAAAAACAATGATGACGACCAATAAGCATAAGGACGCGTCGCTGGGGGCCGAGGCCGTGGACTCACTGAGGGCACGAGCTGCTGGATGATCTGGTAGAGGCGCTGGGTGTACGAGGCCAGGGCCGGCAGGCCGCTCAGGTTCAGGGAGAACTTGCCCAGCGGGAGGACGTCTCGCCGGACGTACCTGCGGGACAGTCAGACACGACGTGGAGTGAGGGAGGCTGGCTCGTGTTCAGCGCGGAGGCTGCGGAGCGCCCTTAGGCTGCAGCGCCGACGTACACGTTGGAGATGAGGTGCAGGATGAGGTACTCGGCGGCCAGCGCGTCTCCCAGCAGGACGTGGGTGAAGTACGCGAGCAGCTCGGCCCGCACCGACGCCATCCCGCTCAGCGTCGAAGACAAGACTGCGGAGGGGGGGGACAAAGAGTCACAACAGGCACCCACCGCAGAGCTAACGCTCTGGGACGTCCAACCACGGTCCACTAAATGGTCCCTTTGTCCTCCCGCCTCCCCGCCACCTAACGTGACCGTGATGAGGGGCCACGGCGCACATTTACTAGATGGCCAAACCAAACGAAAGAAAACACAACGCCGATTGTTCACTGTTGATTCATTCCCCTCTGGACGGCGCACGTCTCCATGTAGACGGCTGAACTCGAAGCACAGTGTGGTCTTATAGCACTGGCTGCTTGCGGCGCTTACACACACACACACACACACACACACACACACACACACACACACACACACACACACACACACACACACACACACACACACACACACACACACACACACACACACACACACACACACACACACACAGACACAGACACAGACACAGACACAGACACAGACACACACACACACACACACAGAGACGGGATGCAGACGGAGAAGCTGGGAGGAGGCCTTGTTGAACTACGTTCAGGATTACAGGAGGAGTAAGAGCGGATCGTGAGCTCTGAAAATATCACCTCGTGGTACACGCAGGTGTCAAAGCAGCCACCGTGTTCTAAATGTCACCACGTCGGCGTCTAGTGGCCCGGGCTCTCCTCATTCACGTCTGTGGCCGCGTTTCCACAACAGCTGTTCACAACATGAAAGCAAAATTTCTAGATTCTTGACCAGGTGTGAACTTTTATGTTGCTTTGCACACAAGCTGTAATTATCTTGTCTTGCAAGCTCCACAATGAGAAAGATGGATGTCTAAAACATTGATTTATTAGACATTTCCATTAAAATTAAAAGTTCAGTCTGACTAAATACTGCATCCTCGTGTCTGAAGAGAACTGGTCATGTGACCCGTGTGTTGGGGTCAGTCACATGTAGTTGGGGGGTGGGCCCATTTCCTCAACACTTTTGCGATAAACTTCAGTGGATGCACGTCTGAAAGAACACCTTATTTGAGGTTTTTCAAAAGTCTGTTTTTTTAATTACCTTTTTTTGCATCTCTAGGGTTAATGGGTTAAACACACCTCAAACTTTGAGCATGCAAGAATAATTTCACAACAATAAACCGGAGCAAGTCCAGGTTCAAGGTTGAAACATCACTCACTCACTCACACACACACTCTCTCTCACACACACACACTCTCTCTCTCTCTCACACACACACACACACACACTCTCTCTCTCCTTACAGGTGCTGTTGTCCTCCAGGGCGGTGCAGGGCAGCAGCGGGTTGTTGTGCGGCAGTGGCCTGGAGCAGAGCATGTGGAGGCGGGGAACCAGCGAGGCCGGGGGGCTGTGCACCCTCTGCTCCTCCTCCGTCTCCATGCTGCCCGCGGGGTCCAGCAGGGAGGACGAGGCGTCTCTGAATGGACGGACGGACCAACAGTGAGCGCCGGAGCTCCACCACGGGACCGACTCTTCACACACACACACACGTGTGCGTCTCACTTACTTCTCGTCGGCCAGAGCGCTGAGAGCGGGGCTGACCGACAGGATCCCGTAGACCTCCAGCGTGTCGTTGAGTTTGAAGCTCTCCCAGTCCTCGTACACCTGCCGACCACACACAGCTCAGCCCCGGCCAGCAAACCATCTACGGTGAGGGCCGCTAGGCTACTATGGCTCCTACGAGTGACTTTGATTCACACACCCGATTCACTTTTCAGCCTAAATTCTGACGAGAGCAGAGGATTTCGGCCTCATTTCTCAAAAACAATCGTTTAACTGCTGAAATCTGCAACTGCTCTAGTAGATCATTATCTCAGCTGATGAAGGAGTTAGGGACTGGGGGCACCTTCAGCAGGCAGGATGGCCCTTTCTCTCCTGGCAGGGGGAAGTTGAGGTCGAGGTGGGAGGCAGGAGCTGATTGGCTGGGAGGAGCCTTGGTCTCCTGCCGCTTGCAGTCACCGTTGCCGTGCTGCTCTGTGGGGTTGTGAGGACCTGCGGCACAGGGACATTTTTATTACCATTCACTTCATAACGGTCGGACATTTGTCAAAGGAAAATTCTGGGTTCAAAGAACTGAAATTCAATGGTCACTCTCAGTTCAGTTCAGAGTTTTGTGCAGAAGCTGCTTCTGCCCGTACCCGTGTGCAGTTCCTTCTGCTTCTGTGGCTGTGTGTCCATGTCGTCCATGTCCTCGTCATCCTCCTCGTAGCTGCGTTTCTGCCTCATTGGCACGTACGAGGTGGACGGCACCACTCGCGCTTGGCTGGAACTGGCATAGCTGTGACACGGAGTTAGGGAAAACTGCAGGGCAGCTTGAATGGAGGTGGGGAAGGAATGAGAAAAGCGCTTCCAGTTCAGGGGAGCTCAGCCTAACGCTCCAGCCTGCAGGTTTATCAACGAATGATGGAAACAATTCAATTCTGCTCATATGAACAAAAACTCAAACAATTCACTTTTTAAACCCACATGGGACCACAAGGAGGATATCTCTTTCACCCAGGCGTTCTCTCCAGGGATTGGCACACAGTAGAACGTCTGTCTCTCTGCCGTCACGGTGCTCGAGGAGTGGAAATCCACCTGGACACGAACGCATGTAGCTATCAACCAAGCTGAGGCTGAAGGGATGGATGAATGAGCCAGCGGTCAGAGCACTCACCCCACTTTCTGCCACATCCTTGTACTTCCCACAACGTGGCACCTGAGAGGAGGGAGGCCGTGAGACGAGTAAACAGTAAAGACAAAAACATTGGACGCAGAAGAGAGCAGCTTTCGTCGTACTTTCGCCTTTGTAGACGGATCTACAGTCTCGTACGCGCCCATGTAGAACTCTGGGTCGAACATGTCTTGGATCATGCAGCGAAACTTCACCAGGCTGTTGGGCTTCAGGTAGTGCAGGGGCACGTCGTTCAGAGACGGGACCTGTCCACAGACGAAAACAACTGTAATTGCACAGCTGATGCGACTCAGTGGGAGGGGACATGCCAGAGGGCTCTGGGAGCTACAGTACCCAGGTGTGAGCGTCCTTCTCCTTCAGCCGATCTTTGAAGAATTCAACTGCTTTTGCTTCCCATCCAGAGTCCGGACTGCTCTGGGACGCAGCTGAAAAGTCAGAGGGAGCAAAACATCAGGGCAGTAACAAAAGATGCCTTTTGTGGCCCCTTCTCAATTAAACACTTAGCTGTTAGATCAATATAATAAATAAGTGTTTACAATAAAACACAAAGTTAACTACAACTACTTCTAGCCCTCAACAGTACAGTTATGGTTTCAGCAGGAAGAGTCGCGTCAGACGGCTGACGTGGTTTGTTTTATCCTGACAAACACGTTGAATAAATGTCTTGGACCTTCTACTGAGACTACAGGGCACTGATGCTGATCTGCATCTTCAACAAGTGAGGGAGCTCAGAGAAGTCTCCCTGCGCCCCGAGGTGGCGTTTCCCTGACCAAAACTTCACTTGCAGAGTTTAAGAGCGAAACAAGGAACAACACGACTATTTATGGACTGTGAGAAGAGTCATTTAACGGCGCTATTTGCTCTTCCTGGAGCGTAGAGGGGCTCGGCTAGCACACATGTGACGTTAGCATGGAGGAGCTAACTCGGCTAAGCTCTCCGGTTCTGGCTCTGGCAAAGAGAGAGAGAAGCTCCGGGGTTTGTCTTACCGAACATCCCCTCCACGACACCCAGAGGGTTGTCGATCCAGTCCTGAGTGGAAGGCATCATGGGCCACTGACTAGCACCTGACGAGTATGAGACACAGTAAAGTCAATGTTGTGACACAACACTATGAAAGTTAACTTTGGCACGCGCAGGAGGCAGCAGTCGCCAGGGCGGGAAACTTACGTCACGCGACGTATAACAGTAGTTCGCTTGTTTTCGGTACGGGGACGAACCGGTCTCCTCACCGTGTGGGACGTTTTAGATGAGATTAAATCCAGAACAGAAAATGTGTAAAGTTACTCACCGTTAATTCAAGTTTAAGTGTTTAATAATGGAAATAATATTAATAATAACTAACCACCTATAATGAAAATTATATTATATTATAATAAATGTTTCCAATAAATAATACTAAAATAGTCCTTCTCGCCCTCCTCCCAATAATAATGAGGAAGAACAGCTGTTCCTCTACACCACAGCCCACAGAACCATTGGGCTTAAAATTTAATGATGTATGTTACAGTGTATATGTTTACCACAATGCAAAATTTGCATTTTATTCAACCTATCCCCTAAAGGTTGTCATGTCCTTTTTTCGAGCCAAAATAAAGGGCATACGCAGCTACTTTTATCTGTCCTGTTTCTGCTGTGACTTTTGGCTGAAAAATAAACTTCAACTTCAACCTCAACTACAAACTAATAGCATAGTGTAAGTCAAGGTCATTGCTCTTTTATCCTGACATCATCATCTCTGTTTATATCAGTGTAAATCAGTGTGAGATAGGTGCCCTTTGAGCCCATTTGACAGAATGCGAATTAACACTGTAGGTGCTCTGCTCAACCTGTTGGCGGCAGTAGCGAGGACAACACTTGTTTTTTCCTACAACCAACGAACGAGGGTGAAACGGAACTGCGTGGTTTTCGCAGATCTACAAACAACATGCTGCTCCATTTACCATAGTACTAAGCCGCAGCTGATGCTTTAGAGATCAGTGAATCTGTCGCAGCAAAGAGAAACTGGATTGGAGAACTGAGCCTGCCTGCTCCGGTAGTGGCGACGTGTAATTCTAGGTGGAAAAATGGCAGATAGAAAAAACAATAATGTTGCCAACAACGCTGCTAATTTGCTGTTCAGCGGGGCTCCGGAGTTCAACTTCAATCTGCCTTTCATGCCAGTGAGCCAGGCCGGGGGTCCTGCGGTGCTGTCAGGAGGTGAGAGAGCTAAGAGCCGCGGAGGGCAGCTGAAGCTACCGGCTAGCAGGGCTCCTAACAGTTGATAACAAGTGGGGAAATGGGACAGAAACAAACAGTGTGTGTGTGTGTGTGTGGGAGCTGGCTGTCAGAGGTCAGCTACAGACAGCGACGTGTTAAGGGACAAACCTTCCCCCGTTCGACACGTTATTACAAAGCCCTTCACATCCTGTTTGTTAAGTCTATAACCAAACATCCTTGTGTTTGACTTGGCCCGAAAAACAGTACTGGCGAAATGAGCTTTTTAAATGTTTTTTATTATATATATATAGATCCTCTCATATTGTAGTTAACACGGGAATTGAATGAATTAGGTTGTTAAAGAGTCCGGACTCTTGTTCGATAGTCCGGACCTTGAGGCAGTCTGAACTCTGGATCGGATTAAAGAGGCAAACTCTGATCTCAACCAGGTCACTGTACTACAGTAGTAGTATGGTAGTGGTTGGCTCACTGCGGTATTGACAGTCTATTACTTTGCACTGGACAACGAGCACTAATGTCTTTGATTTCTTACACATAAAAGACGGGTCGTTTTGGTGTTTGTTTGGTGGTGTAATTTAACATCTTAAACTTTCAAACTGTCGATTAACAAATTCAAAGAGCTTTTAGTATCGTCCCAGACTGCCCTTACACAAGAATGAAATAAAACTCACTAAGTAATGAGAAAATAGAGCCAATAAAAAGTAATAAATGTGATCAAAACAATGCAGGTAAAACCTAACCTGGGGCAAAGATGATGAATAATGAATGACCACTGATGTGTAAATATGGGACTTGAAAACTGCAAAATGACATGATAAGATACATATCTACATAATAGACATATGTAACAATGGAACTATTTGTTGGTGTTTCAGATGACTCGACTGATGTTGGAGAAGAAGACAGCTTTCTCGGTCAGACCTCTGGAAACGGACCAGCCACCTCCACATTCAACTACTTCTCCAACCCAGTGACCAGCAGCGACCCGTTTGCCTCCATCGGCCAGTCCCCATGTCCGCCACCATCCCTCTCCATGGCCCCGACCGCCCCAGGGCCGGTGTCTGCACCCAGCAGCGTCGGCATGGCTCCTGCCGCCCCCCCGGGCTCGCACGTGAACCCCGCCCCTCCAGCCTTTGGCAGCAGTGTTTTCCAGAGCCCCATGGGCCGCCACACTCCACCCCCCACCACGATGACCCCTCCGCCTCCCCAGATGCAGCCACAGAGTCACAATCCGTACCGACACACACCCACCAGCAGCAGGGCTAGTCCTTACATCCCGGCTCCAGAGGTCCTGCCGCCGACACACGCCACCCGTCAGCAGAACCCGTACTCGCTCAGCTCTCAGCCACAGACATTCCCGCCGTCGGGGCCCACGTTCACCAAGGTATGCGTGAGCTTTGCAACGGGCGGTTGGTGCTTCAGAAGCAGCGTTTCTGACTAACCTCCGTCTGTCTGCAGCCCCCTCCCACACAGATTCAAGCTCCGCCGCCGCCCCCAGCCAGCACGGCTGGAGCGATAGTGCCTGCTGGTCCCATGATGCCATACAATTATAACGTCTACGAGGCCGTGCAGCCGCATTGGTTCTACTGCAAGCAAGTGGAATCAAAGAGCGTCTGGCTTCCTTTCAGCATCATTGACTCTTTGCAGCTGGAGGAGACGTACAACTCTGGTGCGTACCTGCATTGCCTTTTGAATGTGAACCTGTGATCTGCTCTAACATCTCCGTGGCCTTTTTATTGCTCCTCCAGTTCAGCCAGACCCAGAAAATGTGATCGTGTGTACGGACGGGGGGCGTTACGACGTGCAGCTCTACGACCGCCTGCGGACTGCAGTCTACTGGGAGGAGGAGCCCACCGAGGTCCGCCGCTGCTCCTGGTTCTACAAGGGAGACACCGACAGCCGCTTTATTCCGTACTCTGAGGAGTTCAGCGACAAGCTGGAGGTTTGTCTTCATGCCACCTTTGACCAGGAGCAGATGCCTCACTTCGACCCCAGCGTAAGTCACATCTGATACATGTGTGTGTGGCTCTTCAGGCAGAATATAAGAAAGCCGTCTCGACCAACCAGTGGCACCGCAGGCTGGAGTTCCCATCAGGCGAGACCATTGTTATGCACAATCCAAAGGTAAACCCTTATCACTCTGGTGTTGATTGATGGTGGATTGGTTCCTTTTTTGGGGGGTGGACTCACGCTTGGTGTGTGCCACTGCAGGTGATCGTGCAGTTCCAGCCCTCCTCCATGCCGGATGAGTGGGGAACGACTCAGGACGGGCAGACCAGGCCCCGGGTGGTGAAGAGGGGGATCGATGATGACCATGACGAAGTCCCTGACGGTAGCCGAGCTCATTTGATACCAAAGAGTAGAACGACATAAATCTCACATAAGTAGATGTGTCCATCCAGATTTGTAGGAGATGAGTCTGTAATTTCAGACACACTGGAGGAAGCGCTGGCAAAATAAAATGAATGAAATCTCCGGTAATAAAGGCACAAATGAAATATCTGGTAATGAATGGAAGCCAGATGAGTAGGTTTCAGATTTTAAAGACATGTTGAGGCGTCCTGTTGGTGATGAACTGTCAGACCGGCCATAAAGTGACGCTCCGTTCCCCTCGTCCAGGTGAGCTCCCCAAGGCCGACCATCTGGTGTTCATGGTTCATGGGATCGGGCCCGTGTGTGACCTGCGGTTCAGGAGCATGGTGGAGTGCGGTGAGTAGCGCGACAGCTTCGGCTTCAGCCGCACAGTACGCGTGGCGTCGGTTACCAAACGGAGCGCCTCTGCCTGCAGTGGACGACTTCCGCAGCGTGTCGCTGAAGCTGCTGCACAGTCACTACAAGAAGTCCATGGACGAGCACGCCATCAGCAGGGTGGAGTTCCTGCCCGTCCAGTGGCACACAGCCCTGCACGGAGACGCCACAGGCGTGGACAGGTGAGCGGAGGGGGGGGGGGGGGGGGGGGGGGGGGTGTGTGTGGTCGCGTTCACCCACACAAGCGGGATTAGTGTGAGGGACTGCGTGTATAAAATGCGTCAAAGCAGCTGATTCATGGAATTCGTCTTTGTCCTCGTAGGAGGATAAAGAAGATCACGCTCCCCAGCACGGGCCGCTTGCGTCACTTCACCAACGAGACTCTGCTAGACGTGCTCTTCTACAACAGCCCCACGTACTGCCAGACCATCATGGACACGGTTGCTCAAGAGATTAACAGACTGTACGCCCTGTTCATGAAGAGGAACCCGGACTACAGCGGGGGCATGTCGGTGTGCGGACACAGCTTGGGTGAGACGGAGGTTTTATCAGCTCTGCAGCCACTGGCTTTGTTTCGCTTTCTCTTTCGTTTTGTTTTGTTTTGTTTTGTTTTTTCCCCCACTTTGACCGCTGCGCTCCCAACTGTGCGCCTGCAGGTTCCCTGATCCTCTTTGACCTCTTGTCAAATCAGAAGAACGGCTCCCTCGCCCCGGCCGCGCCAGTCGCACCCGCCGCTAACGGAGACAGGAAGCAGGTGATTCACACGGTGCGACACGTCGGCTGGCATGTTGTCTGGCCTCACGAATGTTTTCTCTCAAACCAACTGTGAGTTCTGCCTCTGCCTTCAGGAGACCGCCGCCGCCCCCCCACCGAGCAACGCTGCAGCTGCTCCGGTGGTGGACGAGGAGCCTAAAGAAGATGGGGAGGAGTTCGAGGATCTCTCTGCCATGTTGGAACACCTGGGCCTGTCTGACTACAAGAGCACCTTTGACCAGGAGAGGATCGACGTCGAATCTTTCGTAAGGAGGAGGAAGAGTGGTCGCTTATCAAGCCGTTTTTTTCCTCCTTGGTTGTTCCACGACTCACTCGGCCTCACCCGTTCTTTCAGCTCATGTGCACAATCGAAGACCTCAAAGAGATGGGGATCCCACTGGGGCCCAGGAAAAAGATCGCCAAGTTTGTCAAGGAGCGCGTGACCAAGCAGGTACGCACTGTACGTCTCTGGAGGCGTGTGCAAGTCATGAAAACTGCCGTCTGTGACTCTAACCCTCTGTGTGTGTGTGTGTGTGTGTGTTCAGGCTGCGCGTCAGGCCGAGCAGAAGAAGAAAGCGGAGCTCAAGGAGGCCCAGGTGGCGGCGCCTCCTCCCGCAGCCGAGGCTCCCACCGACTCCTCAGTGCAGAAGCTTCCGCCGGGCAACGCCGTCTCCTCCATCCACGTCAACTACAACTACTTTGAAGTCGGCACTGGACAGGTGTGTGAGCCACACTGGGTGGGTGGGTAGGGAGGGGGGGGTGATGTTCAGTGGGACCTGAGCAACACCTGTGGGGATGTGTGTGCGTCCCGCAGGTGTCGGTGGTCTACCACTCTCTGGACTTTGAGCCGGTGAATTTCTTCGCCCTGGGCTCCCCCATCGGCATGTTCCTGACCGTCAGAGGCCTGGAGAAGATCGAGGAGACGTACCAGCTGCCGACATGCAAAGGATTCTTCAATATTTACCATCCGGTAATAGCAGCCCCTCCCAGCCGCATCCCTGAGGGAGCCTCTGAGTATCCTCTTAACCCTCTGTGTCCACACATCGGGGATAAAAGCCCAAAAAGCTTCATCTCTGGACCGCTTTCTTTCAGCTGGACCCGGTGGCCTACAGGATTGAGCCCATGATACTGCCAGACGTGGACCTGAAGCCCGTTCTGATCCCACATCACAAAGGGAGAAAGAGGCTCCACCTCGGTACGACACGCTCCCTATCATTTCCTCACACCACTTCAGGTCATGAGGCCCGTGTTGCCATTATTGGCTTTGATTTGCTAGAGAACAAAGATGCAAGACGTGCATGTGAAACTCTTGACATGTGTCTTTGTTTGAGGCCCTTTGCTGTGTGTTTTGCCCTCAGTCCTGGCCTCTGCCTCTTCAGGGTGGGGTGCCCTCATTTGTGTGGTGGCAAAACACAAAGGCTCTATTCTTTCATTGAAGTGGCCGTGGTGCAGTTAAATGGCAATTTCTCTATTTTTAGAGCAAATCTAAGCCGAAAGTCAAATGTTTCTCATCTTTTTTTCCACATTCAGATGAGAACAAAGTGACTGTAACTGGTTTAAATGATTGCCTCTGGAAGCTCACGCTGGGAGCTTTTTTTCCTCCGCTGATTGATCTGGTTGTGTTCCAGAGCTGAAGGAGAGTCTGACCAGGATGGGCTCTGACCTGAAACAGGGCTTCATCAGCTCCCTGAGGAGCGCCTGGCAGACGCTCAACGACTTTGCCCGCGCTCACACCGCCTCGGCCCAGCTCCAGGCCGAGCTGGCCATCGTGGCCAATCAGATCGAGGAGCAGGAGAAGCAGGCGCGGGAGGGTGAGTTTGCACGTCCCCGCGGGTCACGCCCCTGGCCGGACGGTGCGAGATGTGTGACGGCGCTGTGATCCGCCGCAGAGCACAAGATCCCCGAGAGCCCCGAGCCGCAGAAAGAAGAGGAGCCTCAGGTGAAGGTGGGGATGCTGAACGGAGGCAGCCGCATCGACTACGTCCTGCAGGAGAAGCCCATCGAGAGCTTCAACGAGTACCTGTTCGCACTCCAGAGTCACCTCTGCTACTGGTGCGTCAGAGCCGCAGCTCAACAGCTCGCTGCTGCCGCAGAGCAATGAAAGCAGTGTTTAACTCTGTGGTCGTTTTGCAGGGAATCCGAAGACACGGCTCTGCTGCTCCTCAAAGAGATCTACAAGTCCATGGGGATCCACCCAGAGCACCTGGCACATTGATGCAATGAAGTAGAGAACGTGTGCTGAAATGTACCCGAGACGTTCCTTATGGTTTTATCTCATGTAGGTTCTACTGGATTTTGTTCTTTTCTTTTCGATTTACGCTTTCTTTTTCCTCTCCTCTTATTTTGTATTCATGTAGTTCACTGTATGCAGATGAATACAGATGTATTATTCCATTTGTCTTAAATTAAGAAACATACATAAATGAGCTCGTAGATTCAGCGACACCTGACACGTTTGATATCCAGTTTTTATAGCATAAATTATAGAACCGGTCGGGGTCGCCGGAAACGTGCATTTTCCAGACGGTATTGGCAGAAATGACACCAGCCGCTCGCCACAGCCTTCTGTAAGTTTTATTTCATGGCCAAAAATGTCAGAATAAATCACATCCAAGTCACTGGCGCTGCGCTCTCCGTCTGTCCGAACTGCACCGCCGGCAGGAGGGTGTGCGGCGCTCCCGCGGCCCAGCACGCCGTCCCGACTATCTACAAAAAGCCGCGACGCTCGCATAAAAAAAAAACAACAAAACGACAAAACGACGTGGTTTAAAAACGATGACGGCGCGCAGGCACGCACGGCGAGCGTTGGGCTCACACGCGCTCTGGAGAGCTATTTACACGCGCGGCTGTGACATTCAGGCCAGGGCTCGGCGCGGGCCGGGTCCCTTTTTAGAAGCGCAGACAGGAGGAGAAAGAAAGGAGGAGGAGAGAGGAAGTGCAACTCCTCGCCCCGTCCCGGTCCTCCTCCTCCTCCTCCAGCGCCGGACTGGTTTCCCTTCTGTTGTCCGTTCGCTTGCTTCAAAGCCCCTCGTTCTGATTTTGGAATGCAGAAATGTGAAGCAGCCGAGCTCGGGCCGCGCTGGAAGGCAGAGGAGCAGCAGAGACGGTGAGAATGGTTTAAAGCATGGAGTATAGCTTACTGCCCCCCCCACCCCCACCCACCCACCCACCCAGACCATAGCATGCATACTGAATGGAGCTCAATATGGAGGATAGAACTCAAAGAGATATATTACTTGTTTTTTTTGTTGGTTTTTTTGTTTTTTTACACGTGTAACCTGTCCTTCCTGGATATCCCGCGCCTGCCTCTGCTGTGGCCCGCCGGGAGGTTTCACATTGATCGCTCGTCTCGTCTCGTACATTCATTGGTCTAGAGCGGCGCGCTGAGGTGCAGGGGGGGGGGGGGGTGCGTGTGAACGCGCCTCCGCTTCCTCAGAGCGGGGACGGCGCTGGCTCAGTCCTCCGCCTTGCTCTGGGTCTTGAAGGCCTGCTTGCGCAGGTGGGCCTCGATCTCCTCGCGGAAGACCAGCATGCCCAGGTGGGAGTGGGACGCCTCGTTCATGGCTTTGGACTGGATGCACATGCGGTACTGCTCGGGCGTCAGCTCGTCGGCGCACTGCTTCTCGTGCCACAGGTGGAAGAGGCTGGAGACGGGCGTGCGGGTCACGATCAGCTCGCTCCGGAGGTACTTCCTGTACAGGTGGACGTCCTCCACGCCCCAGCCTTTGACCTCCAGGTCGAAGCCGCCTGGACGGACGGGACCAACAGACGGGGTTGTCAGCCGGAGCCCTTTCAGACTCCCATAAAAATCACACGGCGTGAGCTCTGCTTACCAATATTCAGGAAATCCGAGCGATACTGACACGTCATTCCAAATCCAAAATCTCTCCAGAATCCAGCATCCTTTTTGTGAATCTAGGTCAAAAAACACATTTTTTTTTACCATCATCATCATCATCACCACAGATTCATGGTTTTGAGTCATGTGTGTCACGTCTTCTTACAATGTCAATGTCAACTTACCAGCTGGAGTTCAATTGGTGGAGCCAGCTCCAAGTTCCCGTAGACAATGGCAGGATTGTACAGACTGAACACCACTGGATAGAAGACTTTCTTATCTATGAAACGAAAGTGCCATTTAGTCCATTTGACTCAATAACCCAATGAAATTCTCAAATATCTCTCTGAGTGCTTTGAGGAAAACTCTAAAGGCGTAATCATTAGAAGTACTTGGAGCGGCGTGGAGGCGGCAGGTGTTGAGGAACTCCAGGGTGAAGTGGATGTCGACGTCACAGAAAAACATCAAGACGTCCCCCCTCTTCCAGGCGTGGGCGCCGATATCCAGGCCGCGGCCCCGTGAGAACTCCTCGTCCACCGGGACCAGCGTGTAGTTGGAGAAGCTCTCCTCCCTGGAAAAACAACAAACGCCGGGGACCCGGGCTCACATTACTCACAGAGCTAGCGCGAGCGTCTGAAAAGCTCCGTCTGAGTGGAAGGACAGACCTCGACATTTTTTCCAGGGATGACTTCACCTCCTCTAGACCTTCCTGCCCAAAATAAACCACCGTGAGGTGGACCCGTCTGTCCTGCTGCACGCACACGTCCCTGGAAACACATCGCTCCTCGTTAATGACAGAAGCGCAGAGGCGGCGTTGCCATGCCCGTGTGCCACCAGATGCACATCATGAAAACAAAGCGCGTGAGCATGCCGGGTCACGTCCCGCGCCCGGCTTTCGGCTTGGTTCTCACCTGAAGTTGTGTAAGAACTGTGAGAATGTCTCTACCCTGCCCGCCAGCGGCACGATGACGTTGATAACCATCCCGGATGTCTCCACAGATGTGCTCCTGACTTTCATTAAGGGGCCGAACGGCCTGAAGAGCGTGACGTGGCGGAAGCTGCTGGAATCCTCCTTGGCGAAAAAGAGCTCGTAGAGCGTGCCCTTGTCCCGCTCCGTCCTGTACAGCCCTGCAGAGGGAGAGAGGACGAGGGGGACCACTCCACACCGAGCCAACACGTCATCCACCATGAGTCAGCAGCCACTCGGCCTGGGTCTCACCTTCAGAGAAGTGGGCCTCCGTGTAGGTCTGCCGCTGCATCGGCATGTCCTCCTCCACGCCGTCCTCCTCGTCGGGGTTGTTGATGATGTCCAGCGCCGCCTCGATCACCTCCACCAGCTCGTCCCTGCGGTCTTTGCGGACGGGCTTCTCCTCTGGGTGCCGCGTCAGCCCCATCTCCAGCTGGTAGACCTTGGACGAGGTGAAGCTCTCGAAGGGCACCAGGGCGTACTCGCTGGGGAGGCGCGCCCCCGTGTTCACCTCGGCCTTGTCGATCTGGGAGTGCAGGAACTCCAGCAGATCTCCCGGCTCCTGGTCTTTCGCCTCGGCCAGGCCCTGCACCCCGGGCAGCTCCTTCTTGTCCTGCAGGAGCTTCAGCTTCTCACTCATCTCCTGCAGCTCCTGCTTGAGCTGGGCGATCTGCCGCTTGAGGCTGGTGGCGCGGCTCAGGTGGCGCTCCTCCTGCTCCTGCAGCAGGGCCTGGTAGTACTCCTTGCCATAGTTCTCCCCTGCCAGGCCGGGCAGGAGCAGGCTGACGTCCGCTGGGGGGGTGCACTCCAGCAGGTATGCGAACAGCAGAAGCACCAGCAGCAGGAAGAGGCTCAGGAAGAGCCAGCGGACCCGGCCCTGGAGCGGCAACCCGCGCCTGGGCATCGCGCTCGAGCACAAGCTATAGCCGACGCGTCTGCATTCCCTCTACCCCTTGGCTCGCATCACTCACAGCGCACCTCTGCACGTCATCTCATCTCAGGAGGCTTGGAGGAGCATCCGCGTCATTTTAACCCGAGGTTCTCCTGGCTCTGACCTACAGATGAAGGCTCTTCATACATTTATCCCATGCAGATCCATGTGATGATCATCTGGATATCACAACAGAAATACACAATTAAAACAAGACATATTCAACTATATACAAGGATCATTTTTAGGGACACTTATAAATTTAATACAGCAATTGAACACTGGTAATCAGCAGCTGCTCAGACCTAATAACAAGACAACAATGTGTTACCATTCAAGCACTCAGTGACACTAATTACCCAACAATTAGTAACTATTAAATTCGGCCATGAAATAAAAGCATATTTCTATGGGGGGCGTGTCACATCTTTGCGGAGATTTTATATCTGCGACATTTTATTGAAAGTGGGAGAAACGGGGAGTTTGCAGCACCTGGACGGCTAGCAGACGGCAGCTAGCAGCCTGCTGAACCCCAGCATAGAGAAGAGGGCCACATCCGGTTCACAGGTTTACTTTATTTCAAATTAAAAGCATCCCCTGAGCGGCTTGACGGCACACGTGGGCGTCAACAAAAGCCTGGCGAGAGCGTGTGAAGCCGCCAACACCTCACGACTGAGCCAGACACTGAATGTCTGTCACACACACACGTGTCTGTCTCCTAGGAGACGGTCCTCAGAGTGTGAAGCTTTCGCATCTTCTCACACACAACAGGCACAAATCTCTTTCTAAAGGTCACACGGACAAGCCCACCGTTCCAGCCCCTCCATACACACACACACACACACACCATCTGTACCTGCCCACGCAGGTGTAAATCACTTTCTGGACAGCCCTAATGAAAACCAGCAGGGCTCACAGTCCAGACAGCCTGAGCTGGTAACCACTGCCCTCATGTGTTTTTATTTTATATGTTATATAAATGTTCTTTTTCTGTAATGTTTTCCTATTTAAGAATACAAATTTTACAAAGCAAATGTAAATGCTTGCAAAAGCCAGCCTATGACATTATCAAGCAAAAAATAACTGGCAAGGAACTTCTCTGCTGAAAGTTCACAGTCAGAAAAAAAGAGGAACCAACCACACTTTAATTTCTCCTTCTCTCCTCTCGACTATTTTTAAACAGACAGAAGAGAGAAGTGGCAGCAAGTCATATTTGACAAGATTTTTATTCAAAGCACAGTCGTAAGAAACAGACAGTCTTTTGGCATGAGTTTGCTGTGGACACAGATAGACCAGATCAAACTAGACTAGGCTGGATGGATAGATGGATGGAGTAAAGTTTTGTAGTTCAAGCAAAACCTTAGGTAGAAATACAGATCCAGGATCCAGATTATCCGTTGAGTGTAATATCCTCCTACACCTACTCGTCACAACTTCAACAGCTAGCACCAATGCACAATGCTTCACAGATAATGGGCTACATATACCAGCCCAGCCCACCTCGAAGCTGCCAAAAAGGAATTTTAGACAATGACAACACAGGATAGGCTGGATTCACACTGACATCATGGTCTTGGTCTGAATGCTGTCTTTGTGCAAGCTCATGATGATGGTGGCAGTAAACACGATACACGTCGTCACTCTACATCAACAAGGGGCTCATAAATTCCAGCGAATGCATTTAATTCAAATGCACTTAGCTACCCAGCAGGTTTAAGTGGACAACTGAGACTTTACTGGAGGTTCACTAGAGGAAACCCCCAGACTGGCTGGATTTCTCGTGCGTCTTGCACAGTGAGACACTACAACAAATTTTAATTGACTTTGACTTTAAATGTGCAGCATTAACTGCTCAGCAATGTTTTTTGCTGGAGTGAGTTGTGTGACATCCGTCAAACGTTCGTTCGTGAGCTTGACTTCAGAATGACTACGCGACGTGTGCACTCATTTTGAAAAGTCCAAACCGGATATCGCCACAATTCTGTAGCTAGCTTAGCGACAGTAGGCGCTTCACTGCGCTTTCATGTTGATTCCCACCTGTTTGAAAACCCGCCGAGCAACTATAATAGTGTAAAAATAATAGCTCACCTAATCTCGTGTCTGTCCATCCCTGGCTGAGCTCACAGCCGCTGGCTCGGTGTGAGGCTGGCGCTGAGAGCAGCCTGAGACACAGAATGCCACGGAGCACAGAGCACAGTCGGTCCTAGTCTACATCCGGCCAGCAAACAACCAATGGGAGGCCTCCTAAACACTGACGTCATCGAACACGCCTGGAGCTCCACCATAATAATAATAATAATGATGATGATGATAACAATGACCATTTTAATAATAATATACGAGATTTTCTCTTATGTATTACATACTATGTTATAATTATTATTGTTGTAGTTGTAATTGGTTCTGTTATTATCATCGCTATTATTGTTATTGTTGTATTGTTATTATTATTAATAATAACAATAGTAAAGGTAGTAGTGCCAGTTTTACAACAACAAGAGTCCTGAGTGATATGTAAGGACAGCATGTCTCTCTGAGTACTCTGAAGAGCTGAAGAATGAAGTAAATGAGAGAGAATAAAGAATAGCAGAGGTGACAATGACCGTGTAGTGGTAAAGATAGAAAAGAAAAAAGCTAATATAGTGAAGTGAAGTGAAGTGATGAATGCATTGAAGGAGTGTCTTCTTCTTTTCCTTTGGGCTGTTCCCTTCAGGGGTAGTCTCTGTGAATCTGAGATCATCTGCCTCCATCTAACATCTGCCCCCATCTAACTTCCATCACAGGGATACTAATGAGAAGAATAAAGACAAATAAGAAGTGATTTTCATGTATTAGCTCTTGGTCTTTGTTGTAGACAGTACTGAAAGCAAAGAACTGACTGAGATTAATTTTGAAGAATTAAAGGAGGGGATCTGTGTATATCAGAAAACTTAATTGGTGTCTTGAGGGAGTTTGATGAATAAGAAGGGGGAAAACACAAGACAATAACTTTGCTCGGAATGTAAATATGAATACGCACCTTGACTTGTCTCGCAATGGTCCTGTATTCTCAAACTTATCTCTTATCTGTAATGAAACATGAGCTGCCAGCTTTCAATTTCATTACCACGCTAACTAGAGACAGATCACTTGTTTAATGCTCCAATATGAGATCTGTTATCACTACATGAGTAAACCAGGAAATGTTCCCATGAGCCTCTATTTTTAGTCATTTACCCATTTCCTTTATTAATTCCCCATGAAGAGAACAGTCTGGAGTCTTTCCCAGCACGTCATAAGGAAGCCACTACCATGGATAGGCCTGCCGTCTGTCACAGAGCTATTTCAGTCCATACAAACATAACAAATTTCCTCTTGCTCCTCTTTCATGTTGTCTCCAAATTTCCCATGTCCTCTCCATGCTTTCTCTTTACTTTCTGTCCCTGTCACATCCAGCTTTGTCAACATATCCAATAATAATAGAAATAAAAACAGTAAAACAATATAATTTACTAACCTGCTGCTGGACAGGACAGGTTAAAAAGGGTCCTCCTGAGGCATTTCATCATAATATGCCAATGACCCAAATCCAAGTTGTGTTATTAGGCAAGTTAACCTGTTGGCAGCTGTTTGACATGAACATTTTTATTTTGCTGCATTGATTATGCACACATGAAATAATGTCTGTAGAAAACTGCTTTCTGCTGCAAATGAAACTGGAGTCTGTGCTTAACAAAACAAGTCTTGATTTGTGTTTAGCCATATTAGCCAGTACAGTAAGTAATCACATGTATCTATTTTCAGAGACATGAGATGAGCAGACAGTACATTTTTAATCTTTATTATTAATTGGAACATAATCAAATAATAATAACATAACAATGATAACACTCATTAGTTTACATAATCGTACTTTTCCACAAAGTTTGCCATTACAGTGAATCAAAAAGTGTACTGTAGTCTGACACTGGACATGATCATAATTTACATTAAATCTCATGTCCTTTACACTGAAGTATCACTCACTAGTTGATATTTTTCATGTAGAAAATTAAGAAACAGAAACAAAAAAGCGACAACAAAAGCAGGAGAACTGTTCACTGAACAATGTCTGCGTTACTTTTCTTTGGCAAGAACAGCTCTGAAACATCTTGTGGGCAAAACACAAAATAGGTCTTTGACAGTTCGAGGAGCACAATCCTCTAAAGTAGAAACTTTACATTTTTCAGAACAAATTCAGCATTTTGCTTTTGTCCTCTTAATCCCAGCTGTCTACAACAGGTGATGGTAAAGAAGTCCCCTTTAATTCCTGGGTTGGAACAAGATCTTCACAGTCGCACATTAATAATTGGAAGCTATTGTAGAAGCGGCACAGGCACTTAAAAGACACTGACACTGGCATACAATCTGGTATAATAGTCATGCAGTGGTACAACTTGGCCAACATGACCTGTGAGGTAATAATTAACATAGTGAGGAGCTGAATGAAGCATGGTCTATATTGATCCAGCCGCTTTTGCAGCCAAAAGACCCCAGTTTTAAACTCTGAATACCCGTGCAACAGAAATAAAAGGGAACCAACTTTAGCATCCGATTGTATATGTACAGTCTTATAGAAATATACACATCTACCAATGAGCCGTCTTTTCTACAGTGTCGCTTTGTCTTTAGCTATCGAGCTTGTCCACAGTTTTTGCGGGTGAAGGCAAAGCCATCCAGTTTGCATAAACACTATCATTGGCATATCTTGTAAAGACTGGATTAGTGGCATCATGTCTGTTGAGCGGTACCGGGCTCTTCTCGGGCCAGTTCGGGTATGACATGCCTAAAAATGAGAACATATCATTTTTCTGCACTCAGTGAAAGGTAAACAGCGTGCAGCAGACAGTAAGGCTCTCAAATCGAACTCTATAGTGCCCCTCTGTCAATCATTTCCTGATTTGACTCTACAGAGGTACAAAACTATGACTGCATTGATTACATTACTTAAATTATCATAAAAGTTTTACTTGATTGGCTTTTCTTGAAGGGATGTAATATTACTCATCTCCTTATACTCGACCAATGGTTGCTTTTCTGCTACTGTTCAGAAATGCAAATAGCATTGTGTAAAGTCACCAGAGAGTTGCGTTCAAAAGCCTTACTGTTTCTCTGTTCACTTTTGAGAATTCATCATGGTTCAACAGCTAATATACATTAGAAAGTCAGATGATTTAAGACAATTTGGACTTTAAAAAATGACAACAGCGAGTGATTGAGCAAGGACCTGTTTCAAATGTCACACGGTTTCTTCTAATGCAAACAGATAACGAGTTGACGACAACGAGTCAATGTCATGGAATGAGGTGATTGAGTGATTATCTACAGATGATGAAATGATGATGAGGCATGAGAATGAGCGACGCCAAATAAATAAGAATGGAGGGTACTTTCAATATTTACAAATGTGGCATATTTGGTCAGCATTCATGTCCATTAGAAGCAGGTCCGAGTAAAACAAAAACAGTCAAGACACAAGATCTTTTTTTATCACTGAGCCTCTCATTTACGATGAAATGGGAGATATGTCAGCAGTAATCAGCGAAAGGCATGCCTAGATCACAGTCACGCACACTTGACTACAGAAAAGCCAATCACAACTTTGCCAAAAAAGAGAGCTTGTGTTGTGTGTCCTGTTTCTAAAATCGAGTAAATGCGTGGGAGATTCTACCATAGAGCTTGTTTTCAATCCATGTGGAGGGGAGGGTTCGAGGGAGAGGGGCGTTATTACAGTCCACTAGTGGTGTGTCCTCTTCAGAGAGGGCGTCATCGTACAGCAGGGCATCGGCGGGCGTGGACGCCGCCAGGTCCAGGTAATCCTGACAACAGCAGATGAAGGTGTGATTAGGTTAAATCCTGAGCAGTGGGGCCGAGGCAGAGCACCACGGTAATACGAGCACACACATGCTTTGACACAAATCCTCATAGAGCCCAACAGGCGCGACCATTACTTTACATTGTGTGACATGCTCACTATGTCCCTTTTGTTTGTGGTGCAGAGTCAACTTGCTCTGATCTGGGATGTCTGCATTGCCTTGTCCTTTAGATGTCCTATATTTAGCCTCACTTGAACAGCAGGAGCCTGACGACTGGAATGCTCTGTGATTACGCCGCCCAAGGCCACATGTTAGGATGGCTCCTCAAACACTAATTATGGCATCTAAAGTATCTGGGAAGAGTGGCCAAGCACACAGGGAAACAGGGTACACGGCGTTCATGAGAAATCATAAAGTGCTCACTCTGGGCCAGTTGCAATAGCAAAAGGAGTGGGAGCAGAAAAAAAACATTCACATCTGACTGTCAGATGAAGTTCTGTGTGAACTGTGCCAGAGCTGCGAGGGAAGAGGACGATTAATAGCTTCTCCTGACTTCTCCCTTGTGGAACAATAAGTGATTGTGAGGCGTTGTGTCATACCCGACTTTTCACCATCATCTTTTCCAGTTCTTTGCTGATGTCTGAGAACGTTGGCCTCTTGTCTGATTCCTGTTTCCAGCATCGAAGCATGAGGTTGTACCTGCAAGGGAATATGTTTTTCAGTCGGTGAAAGGAGCATCATTTGATGCAGCCAGACAGTTACTTCCCACGACTGGCTGCTCTTATTGTGGTGAAACGGTGACGGAGAGGAGCTCACATTTCTTCCGAGCAGTTCTCCGGTCTCTCCATCCTGTAGCCAGTCTTGAGCAGGTTAAAGAGGCGTTCAGGAGCGATACCTGGGTATGGATTTCCTCCCAGAGTCACTATCTCCCACAGCAGCACACCGAAGGACCAGCTAATAGAGAACACAGACAGAGGTGTAACTGGAAAAATCTATGAAATAGTGACTGGAACAGTCACTATCACAATCCAACAACAGTTAAGTCTGAATTCTGACTTTCAGGTCTTTCTCTTTTGAGAGTTGGACGAGAAGGTCAACGTTCATTAACTTACAGTACAAGCAGCATTTTGTTTAAACCAGTGTGATTAAAGGCCACACTGTGGTTTTACACAGTGAACTAATTCCTGGCTAGGAGCACTAGCCTCCAGTAGAGCAACAGTGTTTACATTGTGGATTTTGTGCCGATTCAACAAATAAGATTATTCATGTTCTGTTGCCTTTGGACAGGACAGCCCAATCACATTTTCCGGTTTTGATTGGAAGATAAAATGAGATGTATCCAGCCGCTCATCTGACTCTTTCCAAGAGAGAAAATGATGTTCACAGATTCTCTTCACATGCTGACTGTACTCACACGTCACTCTGTGTTGTGTAAATGTGGTCAAACAGAGACTCTATTGCCATCCATTTCACAGGTATACGGCCCTGGAGGACAGATGGAGACCTTGTTATATTTCAGTGAAAAGGCTGTTGTTGATGCACACGTCACTGCACGAGTCTCTACCTTGCTCCTCTTAACGTACGAGTCCTCCTCGTACACGTCTCTGGAGAGGCCAAAATCTGAGATCTTCATCTTTCGTCCTTCGGCGACGAGGACATTTCGTGCTGCAAGGTCCCTGTGAACAAGCTGTCAGAGACAAAAATGCTCATTCAACTTGCTTTGAGAGTATTTTCAGCAACCAGTGGCATTTCAACTTGTGACCCGTCTACATACTCAAAGTGGCCTCAGCTCATTCGCTTCGGCTGAAATTCATCTACTCTCATCAAAGCATATTACATTTCAGCTGAATAAAGACTGACATGCGTTTTGACTGGCATTTCTCATATACCTCAGTTCCCTTTAGAGTTTCCCTTTAAGTATTTATGGTTTTTTTTGTCAGTAGCACTACTTTTCCAGGCCGTCTGTGATATTTACAATACCTTCATTTCGGCCAGGTACTGCATGCCTCTGGAGATCTGCCAGGCGAAGGAGATCAGGTCACCCATGGTGAGCGCTCTGTCGTCTGGGTTCTCCAGGTAGCTGGAGTTTCGGTTGGCGTCCCTGCCCATGTGGCTCGGGCCAACTTTCCGACTCTCACGCAGGAAGTTGCGGAGCGAGCCGTACTTGGCGTACTCCACGATCAGGTACAACGGGCCTATTCAGAATAAAAAAAAACAAAAAAAAAAACCCAACTCAGACTCCATGTGCGACACACGTGTCCTGTAAAAGGGAGGTTTGGCCCGAGGGCTGCGGTCTTACCGTCCTGGCTGCATGCACCGTACATCTTTATGACGTGTGGGTGGTTGACTTGCTTCAGCAAAGTGAACTCTGAGAGCAGGTCTCGCAGCTCACTGTGAGAGGCGTTGTCTGTAATGGAGAGACAAGAGAAGGGGTGAAATGATGAAACCATCTTTCACTTCAGACGCCCTCTCCTCATCTATCACCATCACTTTTCAAACGTGTCTGGCTTTTTACCTTTAAGCATTTTCACAGCCACAGTGGTGTAACCAGCTTTTCCTTTCAGCCTGAATGCTGTCGCCTTAACAACTTTCCCAAACTCTCCCTCTCCTAAAGTTTTGCCAAGAACAAGGTTTTTACGAGGAAACTCCCACTTTGGATCCTCCTGGGGAACAAAACAGAGGAATATTTCAGACTTCTCTCAGCTGCTTTGACACATTATACCACAGACAAATCTGCCACAGGCTGAAAAGAAGCGGCTCACGGGTATTTTGAAGGTGTCGGTCTCGATGGACTCCTGGGAGCCACGGCGGACATTGTTTGCATTGAAGCTGATGGGATAAGCCTGAGCCGGCCTTCGGAAAGTCATCTCAGCAGAGGCGATCGGAGGCTTGGGCGAGTTCTTGTGGTAGCGGTGGATGAAGTAGGAAGATAGGAGGATGGAGATGATGAAAGAGAGGAGAAGAGCCATGGCGATGATGGTCTTACACATCTCATCACATATGGCCTCTGGAAGAGAGTGTGTTGCATAGCATCATTTCATGTTGTCCATCTGCTTCAATGTTGAACCGTTGTAGTTCATTTATGACAACTCACCCTCGACGTCCTCCTTCTCGCAGAAGCATTTCTCAGAGTAACAGTAGCAGGTTCCATAACCAGCCTGGATGCCGTTCCTCAAACCTCGTTCGTGACCCCCAATAACATTTCCCTCTACAGAGACAAGACAGGAGTGAACGTGGTGCATGTAGGAGCCAGGTTGGACTCATGTTCAGCATTAGATGTGATTAGAAAAAAGAGCTCGACATCTTTAAAGACACGTGTTTCTCACTTGTACAATCTTGAGGGCAAATTGTTGCATTTTTGCTTTCAACTGCGTCACAAAAGCTATCTGGACACGTCCTCAAGTCAGGGGAGCAGGTTGAGTATTTTTCAGATAATCCTGGAATTAAAAAATTAAATCATTATCACATGATGAACTAAACTAGATGCTAAAATGTCACAATGAGCTTATAGTTTTTATGTAGTTTTGTTACGAATCTCCATCAATAAAACACACCTTTTTCGGTGCCTTGTCTCCACTGGCACCTCCCTGTCGTTGCCCCAATGCCTCGGACAGACTCACAGTCACCTCGCCGTCTGTTTTCTGCACAGGATGGGAACTCCTGGTTCTCCCGTCCTGCCTTATTCACTGCATGACACAAAAACACATGTGACCAAACCATTACAAGAAGTGAGGGAGACGGTTTGCCTGGTCTCTGCGTCCAGGGGAAAACAGAACGAACTAGCGTGAGAACAGTGTCAGCGGCCTCACCTTCATTATCTAGTATGATGTGGATCAGCGTGCTGGCCTCCAGCAGCGTGTGCTCCTCTTGAACTACAACGAGGTACTGCAGTTCCTGACACTGGGGCCTGCGTAGGGCCTCCGTGTCGTTCACATACAGTAGACCCCACATCTCCTCCGGGACCTGAGCGATGCTCACGGCCGTGTGGCAGGACTGCACGTCGGCGGACATGTTCTTATCCGGCAGCTCCAGGCGGTAGATGATCCTGAAGCCATTGAACTCCTGGCAGTTCTCCACACAGATTTTGCCAACCTGGGACATCAGGGACCAGTGTGAATTTGGATGATGGTTAACGAACAGTTGTGTCTCTCTTGCTACTGAGCCAGCAGATGGCAGTCTCTCAGTGGGTTTAGCAGTTAGTTAGCGCCTCAGCAGGCTGCAGGCTCACCCTCACAGGGAGGATAACATAAGTTAAGCCCCAGACAGATGTCGCTGACCCGCCTGCCCGATCATTTCGTCTCATTTGATAATCATCTCCAGAGTAAAAACACCATTAAAATATTATGGATTTACCATCCCAAACATGGTCAGTTTATCACCCGCCTGCTTTACCTCCTCTTGGTTGGAGGGAAAAGCTGCTTGTTACCTTTCAATTTTAATTTCTTTTTATGGACTGTTTAAGTGAATTCATGGCTAGTTTAGTTTTGAGGAAGGAAACTTTCTAAAGGCAGCAGCAGAGACTGCTAACTGACTATCTGAGGAGAGGCAGTTGTACCTGTGCATACAGAGACGCTCTGCGCGTCAGTGTGAACATGTGCGTGATGTTGGGGAAGTGGATGTGGACGGGTAGGATGGTGACGTTGAAGTGGAGCTGCACTGTTCCATTGCCACTGTAGGTGGTGTCGTTGACCAGGCAGTCAAACTGCACCGTGCGGTTCTCATTCACAATCAGGTTCCTCTTCAGGACAAGCTCTAAAAAGCAAAGGAAAAAATGAGAAGGCATCAGCTACAGACTCCGTAAAACACACGGCTTAGAAGCTGCCGGATCACTTACGGTAATCATGGACTGTCTCTCGGATGCCTTGGGCAGTCTTCCTCTCACTGAAGGTGCCTTTGATGCTAAACGTCTCATTTACCCAGGGATCACTACTGAGTAAAGTCTCCACATATTTGTTTTGAGTCTGGTCTATGGGGTAGATGGGGGTTAAATCCCTGTCGAACACAAACAGAGAGCCAAACGAGCCACCCTGGTAACAGAAAAAAGAAAACAGTGGTAAACCTGGATCCTAATCTAAAAAAGAAAAAAGATTAAGTCTTTGTTTCTGCTACTGCTCCCCTCACCTTCGGCCGGTAGAAGCCGATCACAATGTCTGCAGTGTTTGTTCCATTCACGACTGGCGCGTTGTCGTCCTCATCGTTGACAAAGATTTCCAGGGAGGTCTCCACCTTGGTGATGAGCGTCTCTGTGCGGACTGTGCAGACCAGCAGGAGTCGGTAGCGTTCGCTCTCCTCGCGGTCCAGCGGCGCCGTCACCACCAACTCTGTGGTGCTCTCGTTCACAGTGAAGGGCGCTGGCGTTTCTGTGGACGAGAGGAGCCGGAGAGGACGCATGAGCTGAGTCATGGTAGGGGCTTCAAACGGGACTGCAAACTTTTGCCAGATGCTTCCTGCAAAGTGACTGCGTCCTGTGATTTAATAAACTACTGGTCACGCCAGACCAGCTGGAGTTAAAGCTGCTGAAGCCCAGATTGTATTTAGCCAAAGACTGATGTTATTTCTGTTCTGTTTGTATGAGGAAAAGTGATTTATTAATTCTTTCAAATCGATGGTTGAAACACGTTCTTATCTGCAGGACTTTCTCATTGATGAGAACTAATTCCTATACTTAATACACTACACCTAATGCACAAACAACAGGTATTGTTAACATATAAGAAAACACATTTTTTTAACTTTCTCAATAAAGTTTATGTTCAAATTTTAGCATTTTGGCCATCAATTGATGTTAAAAAGGTGTTTCAATGAATCCAACCTGATTCCACATTGTAAGAGATGGTGTAGTTGGGGCAGACATGGAGTCTGGTGAGACGCCTGAGTTGCCGTAGGGCCCCGGGGAACCTGTTCTCCATGATGTGTGGTTTGTAGTTGTCTTTGTGTGGAAAGCAGAGCTCCTTCATATCCGTCTGGTCGCAGTTAGGCATCGTGGCATTGACAAAGTCCAGGGTGATGCGAGGGGGGTTTCTGCTGATGCACTGAGACTTCCTGGTGAAGGACGGTAACACCATGGCGTGCAGAGTCAACTTCATCACGGACCATGACTTTTGATCTGATGGGACACAGCCAAAAAAAAAAAAACAAGACGCATTTTAATCTCAGACAGTGCTCTTTTTGATGACTGTGCTCGTTTTTTTTTTGCCAGTGTGCAATTACATTATCATCGCAAAGGAACCTCATTGGTATGCGAAGAGCATAAACACCAGGGAACTCATTTGCTCTCATGTGAAGAGGATACCTGGCACAGGAATGGGACCATACATTATCATAAATATGCACGTATCCGACTCACGTAGCAAGGCAAAGTCGCTCTCCTCCAGTGTCTTGTTCAGGTACAGAATTCCAGTGTTGACGTCCATGTTGAACCAGGAGCTGTAGGTCAGGCGGTTGACAAACTTCGTCCAGCAGAGGTAGAAGTGCGCCCTCTCCGACTTGTTGTCCGCCATGGCGTGGACCTGGATGATTGGCGTTCCGGCCGGTTGACCCACGTACACCGTCTCGATGTACTCATTCTGAGGGAAGTACAGCCCTGTCGCTCCTGAGGAAACAAGACGTGAAATGACCAGATGTTCCCTTTTAAAGAGTGAAATGGTTGCAACTGAAAAATAAGCCCTGACACTTTTGCAGAGATGCTGTTTTATTACAGAGCAGGAAAACAGCTGTTATCAGACATCTCTTTCAGCACATTTAACTGAGGGGACAATACCTGCCGACAGAGCTGTCGGGCCAATGAATAGACATTAACACATGTCTAACTGGTCTTTCAGCTCTCCGGTTGGCGGAAATTGAAAGACGGGCTCAAATGACACTTATGCAGCCCTTTTAATGAATTTCTCATACGGTCAATAACATGTGGTTTCCGAGTCTCCTTGTTTTCACCTTGAGAAGTTTAATTACGAGGGATAATGTGATATGGTTGGAAAAAAATGAATCATTACCTGCCAGCGGGAGCGTGTGTGTGTGCATGTGTGTTGGGGAGATCCATAAAGAGCTACAGCAGGCTGTGTGTTTTACAGGAAAATGGAGATGCGAGTGTTCCTCCTGTAATTATATCCCTGTTATGGTGCTCTTTGACGACGGTAGGCGACCATTTAGGGAACGCACTAATGTCATTAGCAGACAGCAAAACTAGATTTTCTATTTCTGTTGGCGCAGTTGAGGCCTCAGCTCTGGTTTCAGACATTGATTTAATTTTGCAGGGGTTGGATGACAGGAGGCCGGGCTGATGGATAAAATGTGGCCGTCCTTCCTGAAGGATGGAGATGGAGAAAAAAGGGCTGCAGCCCTTTTTATTAAGAGTGTTGCAAGGAGGAAAAACAAACAGTGCGCCGCCTGCTTGTTAATGCAGCGCTTGTGTTGTCATTGAAAAACCGAGTAGGTACATGCAAGAAAGAGTCGGTATTCATTTGGATCAAAACCAAAAGCAATGTACTTAGCAAGACAACAAAGACAACAATAGAGATTCTTATTTAAAATCACTTGAAAAGGCTGTTTGATAATCATCATCTCCATGTTTCTGTAACTGTTACCACGATTATCTGTTTCCCAGATAATAGTTCAACAAGACAAGAGAGACAGTTTGCAATAATGGATGTGGTATTTACCTACAATAAAAATGAAGTTGTTTCCCGCCGAGCTAAATGAGCTGTTACATGGAAACACATCAAGCTGTGGCTTTGAAAGCAGTGTGACATTAAAGCGATGGAAATGAAGTAAAATGAAAGTTTTCAGGATTAAATCTCATGAAATCTCTCTACATTATTTTGCTGTTGAAATAACACAACTAGTGCAGAAATAGAACCCATCGAGATGGAAGAAGATGCATCTGCACTATTAGCATCACAGACACGGTGTGATGATTTTGTGTGTAAAATGTATGAAATGTAAATGTGAAACTCAGTACTCAGCGTGACCATTAGAGGGAGCCAGTACCTTTCTGACACAGACACAAAAACTGTGGAAAACAACAGCTTAATCACTCAGATCGTCCGCTAATATTAGACTAATGTCTCGACAAATTCGATAATATGCCAAATCACGCTGATCCATTCCATTCGCGAACAAGCGAGAATCATACGTCTACTTTCCACAGCCGCCCTTTATTAAATAAATAAAGGAGATGAATTTAATCTGCAGATATCCTGCACATGACACAGCCATGAATCAACCGGGGCAGATGACAGCGGCTTTTCATATAAAACTGGAGGATCGGACGTGTGAAGCAGCGCGAGCTGAACACAGCTATGAACGCCGGCTCTGGCTGGGAGCCACAGTGACTGGACCCCACGCAACACAATTTGTTTATATCATTCAAAATTCAATTTCTTTCCAGGACTGTGGCCAACAGAGAGCAAGCAGTTTATATCTAAACTAATTAATTGAATGGATCAAGCAGGCCTCTCTTAGCAAATGGCATCTTTGGTCTGTGATGCCATGATTTCAATTTTCCAGAAGCATGACTCATTACCTTCCCCCCAATGATACCAAAGAATGACGGAGACACACACAGGGTGAGGATGCTTCACCTGAAACCATTTCAAAAATGAATAATGCAGCACAGATACTACGTCAGTTGTGACACAGGCTCGCCTCGTATTTTGATATTCGTGGAGCAGCCCTGACCTCCCATAACTCAAACTGTGTAAACATCACCATCATAAGCCGACCTTTTACAGCCTTCAAACGCTGATAAAACAGATGTTGGGCCGCTACACACACCGTCATTTCTTCAAAAGAGCGAGTAAGTAATCTTGCAAACAAAACCAGTGTTTGAACAGGAGGACTCTTGTAGCAATCCGTGTTGACAATAGATATCATGTACTGCTGAGGGAAGGTGAAACTGAACTCGTACGCTGCTTGTTTGGTGAGAAAAACAACGTGGACCTAAAACCCTCTCACTCATCCCAGCTCTCTCCCTCAAATCCTTTGATGATTGCAGTGTCCTCCAGTTAATTACGGCCTGCCCGCTCTTTGTCTCATATTTTAACTGTGGAAGGACAAAAAGGACAGGAGCTGATCACAAAATCTGAAACTGTGTGCTCAGTCAGCCACGGACCACGGCGCGTCTAGGACTGGTGGGAGCTGATAGGGTAGGACGCCCTCTCGGTCGTCCCAGACAAAGACAGGAACTCAATTAGCTCAATGCGTGCTCCGGCTGATAGATTTACCGGCTATGAGCTCATGTGCCTGACTAACCCGCCAGCCTTACAACTCTTCCTCTGTGAATCTCCCCCTGAGCCGAGCAGATCGCTGCTCTCTCGCCCAGACGCTCCTCTCCGTGATTGTCGGACGGTCTGGCGGAGCAAGACACGCCGCTGCCCGGCCCGGCTGCAACGTGATCCCCTCCCTCGCTCGTCTGGAGCCCGTGGGGCGAGCAGCTCAGTCCGATGCCCTTTATTTCCCAAGGTCAACGCGCTCCGCATCTGTCCCTGCTAACGACCCATTGGAAAGGCCGTGTATCTGGCAGCACACCAATCAATAACCGTACTAATCAACAGTGATGCTGATTGTTTTCCACTGATGAGGCAGACGAGGTTGGGGGGGGGGGGGGGTTAGCTGATGGTTGCACGTGTGTAATCATCTCCGTGACACGTTATGTAGACCCCTCTTGGTCGGATGCAAGGCACACAAATATTGCGTCTACCGTACGAGATTCATTTCACAGCCCGGTCCACGATTCAGGTTATCAATATCAATGTTTTCAACCAATCCATCACCTGTTACAAAACCGCTGTAGCCACAGGCAGCGTGCAGCATTTCAGCCTCATATCACGGTGATATAAATACAATAAATACCGTAATAACCCGCCATGATTACTCCGCTTCCAAAGGTGTAACTGTTATGGGAATGGTTCTCCTCCAGGATTCAATTAAGTAAAAAGCTGCACATTGGGCTATAATTCCACTCATGAAAGCTACTATTGATCACACTGTTTTTGAAATCTCTCCCTCTTGGTTTCCTGTGCCAGTATATGTGCGATGATGGCTTCATCAGATCGTACTGATTCCCCTGATCTGGATTGAATATAGCCTTCAATCTCTAACCAATGAGGGAAAGAAGTCATTTCCTGCCGTGATGACACACGCATCAAACTGTTCATCGGAGCGAAGGGATACGTGAGCTCAGTCTCAGCCGGGCTCCAGGTAGATTACTCAGTTTACCACAAAGCATACCGTAACAGAATAATCAATTACCCCCATACTGTAATCCAATTAGGCCACTGAGAATACAAGAGCTGAGATCCAATGTACCATGTTCATCAGTCATCAAGAAATCTAATAGAACATCTCCTTTGGGATTCGCTGCGAGTACAAATCCAGTTGAAGGATTCCTGTGGGAACGACGTCGGCATCAAAAGCTGAACACGTGGTCGCTCGTAGAGCTCCGGGACGAGTCTGACGAGGTAGTCATTAGACTGCTTTGATAAAACGTCTCTGTCCTCATTACGGTGGCGGCATACGCCATCAGATCCCACTGACAAGTACACAGGAGCAGGCAAAGGCATTAGCTGCCTGTGGCAAACACGGCACAGTCCTTTCATTTGCATTTCGTTCCCTGACAAAGGCCCAGAGGTCTCATCTTACACCGTGATTCATTTCGAGAGTCAAAGGCTTTTTGACTCCTCGAGTGGAGGGAATCTACGCTGCTGGTAGCACGTCACAGACGAACCTCAAGAAGGTAGCGAGGAGAGATGAGGCTGCTGTTAGCGCTGGTCAGGACGATTTCATGTTTTTCAGAGGTTAGGCCAGCTCGCTCGACAAGATCCATCCCCTGTGACCACGAATGGTTTCATAATAGTCTATAAAGACCAGAACCAAGCCAAAGGATCAATAGACTAATAATTGACAGATAACATGTTTGACAACCATTTTAATGAGGAGGATTTTAACATGTTTGTGAATATGTTTAGTTTTTTTTTTAAACTTTGAAGTGAGCCTCTTAAACTTGAATATTTACTGGTTTCTTTCGTCCTCTATGCAAACAGCAAATTGAAAATCTTTGAAGTGTGGATGAATCCATGTATTTGGCCTTTGTGAAACACAGAACATTTTTCTGATCTTTTTTTTTCTGTAGATCAAACAATTAAAAAGAAATTTTAAAAAAAGATGACTGACAGATCAATTGACTACAAAATCATTTGTTGCAGTGTTATTCCCAAGTGTCGGACTGTGAGCGTGGCTGGGAGCAGCCACTCTCTTTAAGCCTGACATTAACTTTATTTTTACCTTTTGTTTTTTTACCAATGTACAGTCACCGACTTATAAATATTGTATTCAGTTTCTTTCGACCGATCCTGCTTAATCTTATGCACAGGAACTTTAATCTTTACCACATTAATTCAGAACTTTTCTGAGCACTTAAAGTGAAAAAATCCCTGATGGATTGCACGATGGAAAGAGAGGGAGGGATGTAGCTTTCTGGCAGCGTGAGGGGGCCGCTGATCTTACGGCTCAAATGGAAATGAGGCTTTCAGAGTTTCTGGCACTGGCAGGTGGTGGACAAAGAGGAAGCCCAGTGGAAAGATCACTCCCAACATGTTTGTCCACTTCACTAAAGCCAAGGATCAAACAAATGGACAGCGCCATGTTAGGGCGGGGCAGATGGAGGGGAACAAGGTTGAAGTGTGATCTGAATCGTGAGACCTTTCATTTTCGCAGCGACTTAAATGGATCCGATTATTAGATTGTCGAGTGAAAAGACGGCGGCTTTACCACCTTTAAAACTGGGAGAAAAAAATAAAAGCACATTCACCCACTTCCCTTCTGCAGCGTTACATGACCATGTGGAGTCAAACGCGCTCAGCTCCTCCTTCGCTGCGTTCGCCGCTGTAAATGATGGGTCAAACGCAGCGTGCACTGCTGGGCCACTGGAAAATAACTTGTCAAGACCCATGTGAAACAAGGGGACTAAATGCCTCGAGGGCGAAATTTCAATCAATGTCTCCTTGTCCTTTCACCACAGCAAATTAGATTTTGCCCCGTGCATGAGAGGGAAGTGTGACCCTGAACTGACTAGAGGATCAAGCCCAGAGCTTTGACAGGTACGAGCAGCATCCATGCAACAGTCTACGGAGGGAGGGAGGGAGGGACTCTGAGCAACTGAAGTGATGATGGGAGACGGTGGTGGTGGTGGCCCTCCACCAGACACGCAAACGAAGGACGTGATGCATTGTCGTTGGCAAGGGGAAGAAATTGCACAAGCTTTTAAGAGGAGGAGTGACGATTGGGTGCCATATTGTCAGACTCTGGAAGGCTGAGTCTCACACACGCTGTGGTCACTGCTGCTTGATATTATCATTAACTTTTCTTCCAGAGATTTTCTGAGCGTTTGAGATCCAGAAGAGAGCGTCAGATGGGGCGGGCCCGGTGGAGCGAAGTCAAAACCAGATGGTGGTGGTTTTATATTGCATGGTGCGGACATGTTGAATGTTGCATTTCTCCTTTAAATCAATAAACTTCAACAGCAACCAGAAAAATGCACATGTACGCACGCACACACAAAGAATAAAGAAACAACCATGAGTCTTTTCTATCTACCACCTTGGAGATCAAAGATAGTCTCTAATATAATGATCTAATGTAAAAGATAAACTCAGCCGCAAATGTGTATCATGATGCTTTCCAATTATACTAAGAGAGACAGTGACAGCAAAGAGGGGAAAATTGACGTGATTTACAATGCGTCTATTGGCAGCACAAGACAGAAGCTTTACTACATCATATAATGTAATAAGGAGTTAAATCAAATAGCAGCATGAAACAAATGAGATTTATCGGTCTGGTCCCTACTGAGAAAGGAAAAGATGCTGATGAAAATGATGGTCCTAATGCAGGGAGAAAGAGGAGCGGTCGACGTGGCCTCCTCTGGGATGGTGGGCGCATCTCTGGAGGTTTTACGGCTTTGTTACGGTTTCAAAGGTCAGGGGCCAACGCAGGGTCAAAGCTACAGTGGCACGGTCACGGTGGAAGGTAAACGGATCAATGTTTTTTTTGTTAAAACATCTGTGACTCTTTGTGGGGAAGTGATGAATAACCCTGTTAAGAGGATCTGGTTAATTTTAGTGAAGGCTTTCACCGTGCTCGCTCACAGGCAGTGCCCGCTTGTTTCCCTTCTGTCCATAAGGTTTTATTGAAGTGAGTCTATTCAGCCAAACAAATCAACTGGCTACTTCAGTGTACGCCATCAAAAACAAATAGCCAGAGAGTTTCAGCACTTGGATCCTCTTAACACATCCAATCTGCAACCTACTCTCCATTATCTCAAACCACAAGAACAAAGCCTCGAATTCACCGTAATTCATCCCTTGAACTCATTTACCTCCACTGCTTAACTCGACTTGTACGTGCGGCCACATTTTAAAAATGCTGATGGCCCTGATTGCCAATTTCCTTTGTTTGATTACCTCAGCACGAAAACTAAACTAATCAGTAACATGGAGCCGCCATGATGTGAATCAGTGAACCCCGCTCTCCCATCTGAACCAACAGCCAGTCCTCGTTGTGCGACCAGCACAAAAAGGTTTGTGTGGTGCTGAGAACCCCAAACAAGCGCGGGCCAACGCAATCAGAAAAACTCATTTGTGGATGACGTAACTCTGACGCCACAGAGGAGCCGGTTGTGCTCTTAATGGTGGCGGCAGTGGGAACGTCCACCGAGAGTGCAACAAAACCAGCACCTCCGACACAGGGAGGCACATCAATCCGTCCTGAGAGCACCGAAGGGCGGACTTTAATCTGAGCGGTGTGTGTACTTGTATAACAGGTGATATTTTCCAAAAGAAAACAAACAGCCAGTGTTTGCCCAGTGACAGCAGCAGCTGCTGCACACCTGCCCGTGGCTCGCCTCACCTCCTCCCTGGACATGTCTTCCTCTTTTGTTGCCACTAACAGGCAGGTGAGCGGCAGCCGGCTTTTTTCTTTTCTTTTTGCCAGGGGTGTAGATTTCAGCACCCGTTTAATTACCATCACGTCCTTGACATATGAAATGGAAGCAGACCAACTGTATTCGTCTATAAATATCAGGAGAAATGCCTGCTTCATGCAGGACGAAGCAGGACGTCTGGAGCATCTGCAGGGAATGTGGCATGAATAAAATACTAACAATCAAAAATAACTGTGGTGCTAAAATAAAAGAAGAATTAATCATTTTAACTACAGAGTCAGGAAGCTGCTCCCATGGGCGATTATGTGGGGCCACAGCTACTACTGTAGGCCTGGAAATCAACCCCCTTTTCACCTCTTCTTCACCAGACAATGATAATGTGCCTTTTACACTCTGCATCCCAGATGAAAGCACTGATAGTAACATCCATTAAGACCAGTTGCAAGTGGGAATACAAATTCAGGGATTCCACACAAATGTCCTATATTTATCAGACATACATGCTGCACACACGCCTCAGCTATGAGAGACACTTTAAATATAGACTGCATGAGAGGACACTGTTAGTACAGTTGGGCTGTGGGCTTGTGAATGGGATTATGATGTTATGATATATAGCTGTATTCATTGGACCCTAAGTTCCAGTGTGCCATACCAGGCATAACAACGCAAGTATCACTTTCTGCAGAGCTGCTGCCTTTGTTGTGCCTCCTCACATTTGTTTTGCAGCACCTTTACAAACTACTCGACCTCCAAAAAATATATATAAAAAATAAAAAATAAGTGCAATTTTAGCAAAGCAATTTTGTCTTCACAGATGAGCAGCCACTTTCACTGTGTGTTTGTCAGGGCCCTTCCAGACTTCAGGTCCACTGGCTGGGCTCACAAATCTTTCCTTCCTGCGTTTCTCTTCATTTCCTCTCCTCTTCATCACCTTTCCCTCCCTCTCCTCTCCACGGTTGCAGAGACTGTAACATTTTTTTCTATTTTTTGGGGGAATTCAAACTGCATCTCGGAGCCAGCTGTACTTTGGCTCCTGCGTGTGCTCACACCATAAGTAGCAGGCTGATAGGAAAGCCAGAGGATGCTCTGCACAAAACTAACATGAAAAACTGAGAAAATTCAACAGGGAATAATTTTTTTTACCCTAAACATCTTCACGAGTGCAACACATATTTAGAGGTGTGTGATGGCTCTTACCGTCCTGCAGCAGCAGCAGCAGCAGCGGCAGCAGCAGCTGCACCACGATGCTTCTCCCACACAAACCACAACTTGACCCCATGTTCCCGAACCATAAGGGAAAGTTTCTGGGCGAAGACGAGCGCCAAAAAAGTTCCTTAGCGCAGAGAATCGAAAAGGAGGGGGAAAAAGGGAAGCAAAAGGATGAATAAACCAGCGGCGCGCGTCCTGCGCGCTGCGCTCCGTCCTCAGTGTCCCGCAGACAGAAGAGCTGTGCGCGGCTCCGGAGGCTGCTGAGGAGCGCTGTGGCTGAGGGGGAGGAGGGGGAGGAAGAGGAGGGAGGAATGGAGGGAGATGGGAGGAAGGGAGGGAGGGAGAGAGAGGAAGCAGAGGAGAGTGTTATGGAAATGTATTATTTGGACCGGGTGAGGGAAGAAACAAAGTGAGTTTTTGTCTTTTCCTCTGCAGAATTCTTGCTCAGTGTCCGTAGAGTTGCAGCAGAATGAAAATGTATAGTGATGAGAGAAGTGGGAGCCAGGGCAGGTCTCAGGATGCAGCTGACCATCTGCTGCACTTGTTAACCTTTAGCAATGCAATTTTTAAAAGAATAATAACTCCTTTAATAGACTATCAGTGCTGAATCCTGTACTAAGGACATCTTTACCAAACAGCCACGAGACTCTGACACAATGTATCATGTTTAAACAAAGTGTGTAATGCCATGAATTTTTATTTATATATGTGTATGTATGTATTTGTGTATGTATTTCTTATACACTAGAGAGGAAGAGGAGGAGGAGGAAAGAGGACAAGGAGAGGGGGTGGAGAGGGGGGGTTGAAAGAAGAAGAGGGGAAGAGGAGAGAGAGGGGAGAGGAAAGGAATGGAGAGAGAGGAGGGCTAGGATGAGGAGAGGAGGGTAGAGGAGGAGGAGGTGAAGGGGGGAGAGGAAAAGGACAGAAGAAGAGGAGGAGGGGGCGAGGAAGGAAAGAGGAGAAGGGAGAGAAGGGAGAGGAGGGATGAGGAGTATGGAGATATGGGGAGAGGAGAGATAGGAGGGAGGGGTAGGAAGAGGAGGGAGATGTGAGGAGGAGGAGGAGTAGGAGGAGAGGGAGAGAGGCTAGGAGGAGGAGGTGTAATGCTCCAGCACTCGGTGTCCCGCTGCCTCGGCAGCAGCAGGCGCCTCAGCGTCCACAGGAAATGTAGGAGCATAATTTAGCAGCAGGTCGGTCATCTCATTAACGCTCTGCAGGGGGAAACATTATTAGCTATTATCATTAAATGCTGCATTTTAAAAGGTGCAGCCAGTGTTTTTTTTTTTTTAACCCAAAGGGTACCAGGTGCCTTGGTTTTAATCACCGCTCCATTATGAATGACGTGAAGTGATTTAGGTATGAATTATGTTTTGACATAATCATTATTTCACATGTAACTCCAGCAGCAGCGCATGGGAGGTGAATAGATTAACCTCGGCAGATTAAAACACATTTCCATGGAAAGTTAAGTGGCCCAGCATCAGGTGATTTCCTGGCAGGGTCAGTAGCAGGTTTTCTTTCTCTTTTTTTTTTCTTCTTGGGCACCCCTGAGCATAAAATGTGTTATTAACACCCGAGCACTAACTAGCAGACATCTGCAGTGTCCAGCTGCTCGGACATGATAGCTCCTAGTGCCAGGACGTAGACGGAGCCCTGCCGTGTGACTCCAGTCAGCTCTGCGGGCCTCTGCCCTCCCGTCCTGGGTGTGTGTCTGAGGCTGAGTGTAAATGAGGCTCCTCTCTGTGACTGGATGCTGGGGAGTGATGCATTGCTGCGGCCTCGGGGCAGGACACCAGTCACTCACACAGCTATCGCTCTCCAATCAATGTCTGTGCATGGGGCAGCAACAGTGGAGCGCGCTGCATGAGCTGCAGAGAAGGATGGCATCTCTGGAGCTCCAGAAAACAAAACATCACTGCTGTTTTTTATTTATATCTCATCATTCTTTGTTTGTCGAGGCTGCTGCTGAAGCAGACATGTCTTTCAGCTCACAACTAATGTGTGAAAATAATAAATGAATCCTCATGCTGTATAGCAAGAGAAAGAAACCCCTGAGAACTGAGCAGAAATAAAGAGGTGAAGTCTTAATGCATCACCGTCAGTGCTTGAAATGTGCTTGCTTGGCAAAATAAAGAAAGCCTGCAAATGTCCAGATTAACTTCTATATTCAGGATTTTAAGCATTCTCCGGTTCACCACACTAATGAAAACCTCTCTTTCCTTTAAGAATAAAACGTCCCAAGAGCGTCAACAAAAAATTGTCCCTTTCTACAGGGTATCATATAGTCAGCGCATGCTAGATTGATGTTGATATGTCAATAGATACGGTGCTCAGATGTTCACTGAGACTGTTATGGGAGGATGAATGCTGTATCAGGGGACAACACCGGGATCATTACGTGATATAAGAAGCTGAGCGGTCTGCATGACAACATTGCATCTGGGATAAAGTTTCCATATGACAGACTATAGGTGTCCTGAGACACTGAGACTCGGCGAGGATCAATAGAGAGAAGGAAGCATGGCGGTGGTGGTGGAGCTGCGCTGCTTGGATCCACCTCTCTGTCTTCTCTGATAATGTGACAGCAAGTTCAGAATATGTGAAATACAAGCAGAAAAAGTCTAGACTCTTGTTTTTGGACAGTTTTGCTCTTTATTGTGACGCTTAATGGGTTTTCGATGCTGCAGTTACTGTAAGTCTCTCAGACTGAGTCAGCTGATAGCTTATACTTATATACAGAGCTTTACCGGTGCGTGCAGATACACAAAAGATATCTTTAGGCCTCTGTGGTGAGTCTCTATTGATCCGATTTTCATCTCATGGAGATGCATCAATGCATTTGCTGGCACCGTAGTTTGGGAAAGCAATTACGGACTTGAGTTGTGTTCAAGAAGACAGGATGCACCCACAGGGATTCAAACAACAACTTCTGCTCGCAAGACAATTACCAAAACCACTACACCGTATTACGCAATGTTATTACTGCATCGCGCAGAGTGTGTAATGTGATTTCAGTGTGGAAGAGGAGCACGATGCTGCTTCATTTCATTAACTGGATGGTCATTTCATGATCTGCACACCGCCTGACCTGACTCGAAGGGCACGTCGGTCCGACTGTCTTTGACACTGTTACATGTACTGTACATTCGGCTCGCATGCCACAGCGAAAATAAACCCAGTTTCAGTCGGACGTGTCAATAAATATGTAAGAGGTGCAAAGGGCTCAAGCTCTCACCATGGTGCTCCCATGAATGGGATTTGTGTAATTCCCCTGATTTTCTAACACAATCAGTGCAAGAGGTGTCTGTCCCATTAACGACACTCCGTTGTGAGACGCGTGTCTTGACCCCTATTAAAGCACTGTCACTTGGACAGCAGATGGCAAAACACACACGCACGCACACACACTCACACAAAGAAAGGGAAGGAGTGGCCATGGCAACAGACTCATAATGACTGGCCTGGTGTGTAGTGGAATCACTCGGCCTAATTTGTTAAGTACCACCTCAGTATATTTGATTTAATCAGTCTATTCAGAGCATAAAAACAAGTGGCTTCAATTAAATCCCCAGCTGCCCACAGTGACAGTGGATCAGACGTACTCTTTGGAAACGAGTTTAATGGACAAATATATTCACACGATTTTGCCAGCACTGCAGCCTGAGCTGGATTAAAACTTGAGGCATTTTGTCTGATGGGCTGAATATCACCCTCAATAGAGTTCATTCAGATGCAATGAATTAGCAGTTGTGCAGAGTAAATTAGACCGATCGAGTTAAGAATAAACGCCCAGATGTACATTATTGTCCTTGATTAGAAGTGTGACATGGGTTAGTGGCACAAACAAAAATGGCGGCAGAAAGTTACGTTTCATATCTTCAAGAAGAATTTCTTCCTGTACAGCAGGTAAGCGATGAGCACCCATAAAACAGTCCCCCACAGGCTCTGGAAAATCCATTCCCAGTGGCTGTCCTGGAGGCGCATCTCCCAGCTGAACGGGAAGTAGAAGCCCAACAGAGAGTGGCCGACGTACACCAGGATGGAGTTCATCCCTGAGGAGGAGACGAGAGGAGACAAACAGAGGTCGTTCGGTGTTTGTCAACCCTCATTCTTCACCAGCCACACTACAGTGCGGTCCAGCCTAGCACTGTAGAGCAAACTGCAGGAGCACTGAAAATCATTTTCCTCCCTCTACCCATTCTTAAGAGTAAACAATAACCCGGAGGAAAAGAAAGAGGTTAATCAGACCAAAAACATTACCCTTATGATTTAAGCTTAAACCAGCCAGCTAGTGTCCCTGTCCTGTTATCTACAGCATCTCAAATAAGACCCAAGATGGCATACAACACCACTTTTAATTAAACCTGCAGAGACTTACATTTGAGCCAGTGCGTGACATCGTAAAGAAACCACAAACACAACACTGGCATGTTTTCACCTTTGATGTGAAGGATATGGTCAATTTGCCAGCCTAACTACGCGACTAGCACATGTGGCAAAATGTTTCAGTGCACCTGACTAATGAGAGTTTAACTCTTTTCCCTCATATCCTTTCCTCTTCATTAAATCCAGAGGGAAACATCAGGCTCCTTGCTGTACCGTGTCCACCAGCCTCTTGCAGTTTAGGAAATAAAGAAAGCCATTGAGATGTTTTGAGTTGGTTCCATCACCAATAGTACTAATGGCAATGACAAAAATGTGCCAAGAATGTTTCTGAGGGCTGTATTGGAACAGAACAATAAACACATGTGGTGCTGTGAACATAATCAGTACCTGGGTATATGAATGGCTGTCCAGCCCACCAGCCCTTCATATCGGTGACAAAGTACATGGCTCCCAGCAGCAGGAAGGAGAAGCAGCCCATGCACGTCACGTAGGACAGAGACCTGGAGAAACAGACCATCGGCAGCACCTCACAACAAGCCCACTAAAAATGTTAGTACCATGGTGTGAACAAGGGTGTAAAAACACAGTCTATCAATCCCGCTCTGCAGATAAATAACACCCAGGGGTCTCGAGCCAATCCAGCAAACTGCGGGACAGTTTGCTGGATCGGTCCGAAGCATCGGCAGTGGATCTTTGGCGCGTGCCCCGTGGAGCCGTGCCAGCCAGCCATGTCCCTGTCTGCTGCTAAGTGCAACAATGTTTGATGTAATATCATCTGATGTAAAATGGCTGCCTCCCGGAGCCTCCTTACACCAGGCTTTTTTTTTTTCCTTTTTTTAATCTTTTTTATTTATTTATTTTTATCTCCGCTGAAGTGGGGCCAAAAAGGACTCTTGGCCGGGAGTTAATTACTTCTAGACATCCAGGCAGGGACTGGGTACTCAGGAGCTCAATAACCTGTGCGTGATGAACTGCCTATAAAAGCCAGGCAGGTAATGGCCGGGGATGAGCGCGGCCTGAGTGGGGGCCCCTGCGGAGCATCATGTGGAATTTGCTTACACATCACAGATGAAATGGCATCCGTCCTGCCGCAATGTTAAAATGATTCACAACATATTAAGGAGTGAGCGTGGGAGAGGAATACAAAAAAAACATGCACAGGTTGGAAAGTCATTGTCCTCTGAGGGTGTAATTGCGCTGCATCTCGTGCAAGATCCCGGCAAACATCCATTAAGATGTCGGCCATCGTTTTTCCAAAAAGGTATATGATAGTCTGGGAGCGGCTCAGCAACCCTGTGGTTACATAGATGCTTTTCCCAGAGCCTGATCCCATTCCATCACGCAAAGCTGGTAAAACATATAGTGAGCTGCTCCTGGGCCAGACAGGATAAAGCACCCTTTATTTTGCCAGCCGTAAGGAAGAGTGATCATGTTGAGAGGATGTATAACCGCTCACCTCACACTCCGGACAGCCCGGGTGATTATTTACAGTCGTAGCTGTCGTTAGAGGTAAGTAAACGCGTGTTTTAGCGGCCTTGATTTGTGTCTGTTGGAGACCCATCCTTTCTTTTGCGAGGAAAAGTGGCTGGATTTAGAGGGTCAGGAAGCACTTACCAAAGGTTTTTATTGACAGGTATAAATCCTCCGTCTCGCGTGCACTTAGAAAGGATGGCTGCAGAGATTCCCTGAGGGTGGAAATGAAACAGATTTCAAATCGATGGAGGACGATAAAACAAAGCCGGACCGCGCGGGCCGCTAAAACGCAAAGCAACAGAGTCAAGCGGGTCCGGCGAGATTAAACGATTATCTGAGAGCCACATGGACCAGGTCCACGCACGGAGGCACGCAAACACAAATCAGCCTGCACACACAGGAATGTTGTCCTATAGCCGACTACGGCCTCATTAACCACCATGCGCAGCACTCGACATCAATACGGGCGTTAATTCTCTCATCTGTTTACCTTTACACGTGATTTAGATACTTGAGGAAAGATTTTGTGCTCCGTGCAGAAACCCGGGGCACTGGATGAGGATCCAAACACGCTTGTTAGGTGGATATCCATCATGTGTATAGATGACAGAATCGATGGTGTGGAAATAGCCTAGCCGGGGCTGGATTGAGCCTCCAGGCTATCCAGGCAGCAGGATGTGGGACGGGGGCGGGTATGTGGGGCAATCGCTCAATTTCAATCTCTCACTTCTGAGGCCTGATCGTTGGACTTTAATTAACAGGGCTGTTGTTTATTAGGAGGAAGATGCACGGCTGCTCCCGAATATCAATCCAACGCAGAGATGGCTGGCGCTGTGAACTGTGGTGTAAAATCTGGCGCGTCCTTTCACTGTGTCAACACTCGGAGGCCGTGTTTGAAATTCCCGGTCGTGATATCAATCCTCTTTGGTGGAGTGTATGCAAAAACGAGCCAGCGAGGAGGAGAGCTGCTAATGTCAGAAGCACATGTCTGAAACAAGAGGTGGTTCAGCCCCGCTTCCTGCCTCCCCCCTCCAAGAACAAATCGTATTAGACGAGTCAATATCAAGAACAGGCCAATCGGTAAAACTAATTTTGCTTTCTTTGCAGGTGGAAATACTTTCTGGGGCTAAAAATACTCTTAGCCGCCGGGATTAAAGCAGAAAGCAAGGCAGACCGTGTGGGGTGATTATGAGCTATATTCATATTTTACACCAGGTCAGTGTCTGCTCCCGGAATCAATAAAAAAGCCTGTCAATCATCGAGGTGTGGGAAAATCTATTTTATTGTTATTCTCCATTTCGATTAACCGAGATTTTAAGTCCCTGCATCGATCCGTCACTTAGCACTTGATGAAAATAATGTCCCTAACATCTTAATCATGGGACGCGTGGGATCTCGGCATCACGTCATCATCTGTGTGGTCCCAGCGGTGGAGCTGTGGGCTCCGGAGGGGAAGAAAAAAAGAAAACAAACCCACAAAAAGTTAATGTTTATTTATTTCTCCATGTGTTCCTTTATCACCCTGTGCCTGTGGGTGAAACCAAATGGATCTAATTTATTTTACCGCCCTCCAGTCACTTTGCCCCCACAATGATGGTCAATAAGATTCAGCACCACGAGGCGTAATGTGGAAATTTGTCATAGAAGAATTGAGGTTAATGATATTAAATTCTCACCAGAATTTCAATTGTTTCTCACAAATAGAAGCAGGATCTGGTCTGGACAGCACAAAGCAGCGTCCTCTGACCTGAGGCTTTGGAGCTGGTCCTATTACAATCTCACTACACTGCTGCTGTGTTGTGTATTTCTATTACCTTTTTTTCTTTTCTTTGTAAATTGCCACATTTAAGCCAGTGCTACCAGCATGGCTCCAGCTTTCTGTCCACAAGTTTGGTCCATACTAACATATTCAAAGTTAAACTTTTAGATACACAATAAGTTAGGGTAGAAAGAAGTCAACACTGTGATTCTCATTTGTCCACTATTGGTTTATGGATATTTCATTCCTATCATTTGAGGTTTGGCTTTACAGAGATGGTTGGGTGGCTGTGAACATGCTTTTTTACATGCTGATGATTTTTTTGTTTTTATCAGTCATACTGTGGACAATTAGAGACTGTTTAGTTAGCCATGAATCAGTGACCAGCGTTGTTCAACCGTCTAACAGTCCAATAGTAACACACGTACATTTGTCAGACCTGTTGCCTCGTGTTACTGCTCCTTGTGTATGACTCTGAGCTCGGTCCGCCAGCCTCTTCTTTTCATCCTGCGCAGTTTGATTTCAAAGGCTGAGTGATGGAGCAGCTCCTCCTGCTCCATCATCGCTCCAGCTCAGAGGTCTGCCAGTTCAGGATGTCTGCCTCCACAGCGTGCAGGCTCCTACCGACCCCGTTCTGCCAAGCGGCTGTAGAGCTCTGCAGCAGCGTCTCTCTGTGCAGTACGTGCAATAAAGCCAGTGGCCAGCCTGACAAAGCCCGGCCTTTCTGCGTGCATTTCTGTCAGTCTCGTTAGGGCAGACTAACAGCCTCATGTCGCAGGTTTAGAAATGCAAAGCGGGGCATCTCGTATAACACTGCCCTTCTCCCTGTGGGACGCATTCCCCTCCTGAATGAAACAGGGGTCAGCTTGCCTCCATTTTTTTCACGTCTTTAGACCACCCAGAAGGAGCACAGATCCAAAACAAATATGACCTCAAATGCTGTCTGAGCAGACTCTTGAAGAAATGTCTCTTTGTTTTTACTTTAAGTTTGAATGAATTCCTATATCTATCCATACTGTGATACTGCTGGCCTGTGCATGTTTGCTGGAGTGGGTATCATAAATTAATCATGCTAATTTCCGGAGCCTGTAAATAATATGCAACACTCTTCTAATGTAAAACCACATGTGAGGCGCAGGCAAAAGGGAGACAGTGTGTATGCCCCTGAGACACTGGATACTCATGTCTGCCTGGAAGCAGCCATGTTGTTTAATTGTACTGAGAACACACACATGTCCTCTGCTATGTCCTGCTAATGAATGGCTCCGGCCACGATGACTAACACTGGAAAACACGTCGGCTGAATTCACCTGGAAGGGAGCGCAAAACAACAGGCCCGTAAACACCGTCGGCTCAGCCTGAGTCACACAAGCGGGAAGATGCTTTAAGCGAGTTGTTGTCTTTGTTTTCGACCACTGACTGAAATCCATTCTCACGTATCCCAGCCCCCAGCTGTGTGTAAAACATCCCGCACGACGTGACGTACCAGGACCACAGCCCAGAGTAGGAACCGACCGAGGATGTGGAGGTTTGAGCCCTTAAAGACGATGATAATTTTCCCGGCCTGCGTGGAATGAGAGAGAGAGAGAGAGAGAGAGAGAGAGAGAGAGATAAGCACAGTTACAACGACTCATTGGGTCCGGCTTTTAATGAGAAATGCCACGTAAACACCAGCGCCTGGCGCGTCCGTGTGTTTGCCCTTGGGTAACCAGATAGGCCTGGGATGCGGGTGTCAGTGCCGTGTCCCTGACGCGGCGGTCACATTTCTCCCATCCTGTTGAGCCAGATGTGGGGTGTAAGTCATCCGCGCCCTCTGATTAATTTGGTGATGATGAATATGTCTCAGCTGAGGACACTAGCATGGGCGAGCCGAGCGGAGGGCGGCGGACACCTGGCGTGTCGTGTAAGACGCGCTGAGTGAAGGGCTCAGCGCTAACCACCCACCGGGAATACAGCTATGCGGCTGCTTTCGCAGGGCAGCTTCCCACAACACAAATGGTTATGAGGAACACCACTGAACCTCACACACACTCAGGTTTAAAGGGCCGAAAGCTCTCATCTCGCTCTGTGACAAGCTTTTGTCAATAAAGGAGGGCAGCTGTGCACTTCCAACGAGGCGGGAAAACAGTCTTTTACATCATCCTTGTTTAAGAGTGGAGGAAATTGCTGTCTGCTACATGGCTGAGACTTTTTTTTAAGCATTTGGTCTCAAATGTTGTGTAGTAAAATAGCTGTCTCTGCAGCAGGTCTGGCTCGGGCCAGCCAGAAAAACTAACAGTTTAGGAGAATTCATGTCATGAAGTCATGAAGACGTTGAGAGCCTGCTTGTGACTGCTCAGCTGATGTCTTTGGTGTGCACTGTTGGAGGAGGGGCATGGGCACCGAAGGATGGGAAACCATTTTACATGGCATGTTTGGGCAGTTTTGTTGGCAGCTGGGAAGGTATCGAGCCAGAGCTCTGTCTAAACAAAATGATGAGCTCTTCTAATGTGAATTTAAAATTGTTTGAGCTTCACAGATGAAAAGAAATAACAATCTTGGGGCAACCTGTGGCTTTAATTCACCTCCATGACGCAGACACCTTTAAGACATTCTGATGTTTTGGAAATACTCTTGTGCTACCGGCTGGAGCAAACAGCAGAAATTAAAAAATCCAAATTACCTGCATCCCCAGGAATCCCATGACAATGGAGTTAATTGTACCCAGAACCCCCTCTGGGTCAAAAGGCTGTGTGGTGTGGTAAAGTTCCTGTAAATTGCAACAAGCTGTTTCAATGGTTTCCATTCCACCTGCAAGGTTTCCTGATGACACTGATCACCTTACTTACTTTGCATGTTGGGTATCTGTACATGTTGTCGCCAAACATCCATTTATCAATGTATCCTGCCGCTCCTCCGGTGCAGTTTGGGTAAAGACCATCATCACCAATTCCACCAGGCCCTAAATACCCCCTGATAGCAAAGAATACAGTGAAATCGGCATTGAAAAGGATCACTCTTTGCATTGAATAAAGGATAATACAAAGGAAAATAAAAATGTGCACAAGACTCAGGAAGTTGGGACAGATTCACATGTAGTAGATAGATAATTGATTAAGTGCATTTATAAAACGATGCAAGAATGGGGAAAATAGTCAATGCCTGTTTCGTGAACGCCAAGTCTTTAAATGCTTTTTTTTAAAAGCAACAATTTTCTGTCATAGAGGACGAAATGAACCATAAAATATTCACATTCATGGAGCTGAGATCAGCGAATCTGACATGATTTCTCAAAATCACTCTCGACACGTTTTAAACGCTTAAATAGGTCATTAAAATAACTGACGATACTTGATGAGATTTTATCAGTCAATTAATAGTCGATTAAGGGATCGGTCGCTGCGGCTCTGTTCACCGCTCATGAGAGCGCTCTTCGTGGTATTCAGTGCCATGCAGGGTCACAGGCAACGGGGAGAAGAGCTCGGGAGAAGCCACACTGAGCAGGAGACTCAAAGCGAGGAAGATGGATCCTCTGCCTGCGCTCCTCTTACTGCACATGACAGACTGAGATTGGCTAATTATGCCCTGTGAAGCATCCACCACAGGCCCATAAATCACAGTGGTTCATAACAGCAGTGGCATGAGGCACACCACTGCTGCTGCTGCTGCTGCTGCTGCTGCTGCTGCTGCAGCCCCCGCTGCAGATCATCCAGCATGGAGAGAATCGCAGCGGATTAATGAGGAGGTTAGTTACAGCTCAGTCTGGACTCACGTGGGGCAGCTGGGGACCGGCAGGAGAAAGGTGATGCAGAGCCATAGAGTCTCCAGAAGGATGACGATCAGCCACTGTGGCCAGTACAGGACCACATCCTGAATGGGGTTCCACCAGTGATGCTGGGACAGACAGTTAGTGAGTTTACGCTGTGCCCTTTTCCATTAAACACTCATTGACAGAGATGAGAGTTCAAGGTGCACAGAGCTGTTTATGAAAGTGTCCTTTGAGGTCAGACTGCGCTTGTGTTTTTGTTCTCTGGCATGCGTGATGGCGGACTTAAAGCGAAGCTGACAGAGCTGCTCACCGCTGTCAGGGGGATTTCTCTGCGGCCCCAGAAAGTCTGCAGCAGAGACAGGACAAAGTAGGTGAAGCCCAGGCGCTGCAGCACCCCAGGGATCCTCAGCCAGGACCAGGACACTGGAACACAGACAGCAGCACCGCATGAACCCTCACGCGCGTTCGGATATATAACCGGTGAAGTGTTTCCTGCTGAACGGAGCAAATTATAAATCAGGACATTGATCAGTGTGAGCAGTGAAAACATCCTCTCCAATCGCTCCACGGCTGCTACTTCCTGACACGGGGTGATGGACAGAACGGCACGCTGGGAAACGCTGTCATCCTTCACGATACGGACATGTCAAGAGTGTGGGAAGCCAATCAAAGATTCCCAGTTATCTCCTGTCCTCGACAAATTCCAGCATGATAGGATTGGCTCGAGGCTGGGAGATTGATGGTAATCTGCACATTAGTTAATTGAAAACCTCTTTGCCTGCACAAAGTGCTGTGAAAACAGTGTAATCCCAATCATTGATCTGGACAAATCAAATAAGAGGAGGAAATGTCTCCTTTCACAGGAAAAAGAGGAAGCTCTTATTTCTGACACATTTGCCTGAGCTGCAGGTTGCACCCTCACCCAGATCTCTCAGCCCTCAAAGTCAGAGTTGTTAGTCGGGAAACCATCCATCCATCCATCCATCTTCTTCCGCTTATCCGGGGCCGGGTCGCGGGGGGAGCAGTCTAAGCAGGGACGCCCAGACCTCCCTCTCCCTGGACACTTCCTCCAGCTCTTCCGGGAGGATCCCGAGGCGTTCCCAGGCCAGCCGGGTGACATAGTCACTCCAGCGTGTCCTGGGTCTTCCCCTGGGTCTCCTCCCGGATGGACATGCCCGGAACACCTCCCTAGGGAGGCGTCCAGGAGGCATCCGATTCAGATGCCCGAGCCACCTCAGCTGGCTCCTCTCGATGTGGAGGAGCAGCGGCTCTACTCCGAGCTCCTCCCGGGTGACAGAGCTCCTCACCCTATCTCTAAGGGAGCGCCCCGCCACTCTGCGGAGGAAACCCATTTCAGCCGCTTCTATCCGGGATCTCATTCTTTCGGTCATGACCCAGAGTTCATGACCATAGGTGAGGGTAGGAACGTAGATCGACCGGTAAATCGAGAGCTTCGCCTTTTGGCTCAGCTCCTTCTTCACCACGACGGACCGATACAGTGACCGCATTACTGCAGCCGCTGCACCGATCCGCCTGTCGACCTCTCGCTCCATCCTTCCCTCACTCGTGAACAAGACCCCAAGATACTTGAACTCCTCCACCTGAGGCAGGGGCTCTCCACCGACCTGAAGAGGGCATTCCACCTTTCTCCGGTCGAGAACCATGGCCTCGGACTTGGAGGTGCTGATTCTCATCCCAGCTGCTTCACACTCGGCTGCAAACCGCCCCAGTGCATGCTGGAGGTCCTGGCTCGAGGGAGCCAATAAGACAACATCATCTGCAAAGAGCAGAGATGAGATCCCATGACTCCCGAACCGGACCATCTCTGGCCCCCTGCTGCGCCTAGAAATTCTGTCCATAAAGGTGATGAACAGAACCGGTGACAAAGGGCAGCCCTGTCGGAGGCCTACATGCACCGGGAACAGGCCTGACTTACTGCCGGCCATGCGAACCGAGCTACTGCACCGGTCATACAGTGACCGCACGGCCCTCAGTAGAGAGCCCTGGACCCCGTACTCCCGGAGTACCCCCCACAGGACACCACGAGGGACACGGTCGAAAGCCTTCTCCAAGTCCACAAAACACATGTGGACTGGATGGGCAAACTCCCATGAACCCTCGAGCACCCTGTGGAGAGTATAGAGCTGGTCCAGTGTTCCACGGCCGGGACGAAAACCGCATTGTTCCTCCTGGATCCGAGGTTCGACTATTGGCCGAACTCTCCTCTCTAGCACCCTGGAATAGACTTTCCCCGGGAGGCTGAGGAGTGTGATCCCCCGGTAGTTGGAACACACCCTCCGGTCCCCCTTTTTAAAAAGAGGGACCACCACTCCAGTTTGCCACTCCAGGGGCACTGTTCCCGACTGCCACGCGATGTTGCAGAGGCGTGTCAGCCAGGACAGCCCTACAACATCCAGTGACTTGAGATACTCAGGGCGGATCTCATCCACCCCCGGAGCCTTGCCACTGGGCAGCTTGCGAACTACCTCAGTGACTTCGGCTTGGGTGATGAATGAGTCAACCTCTGGGTCCTCAGCCTCTGCTTCTTCTAGAGAAGGCGTGACGGTGGGATTGAGGAGATCCTCGAAGTATTCCTTCCACCGGCCAATGATGTCCCCAGTCGAGGTCAAGAGCTCCCCACTTCCACTGTAAACAGTATTGGTGGGGCACTGCTTCCCCCTCCTGAGGCGCCGGACGGTTTGCCAGAACTTCTTCGAGGCCGACCGATAGTCCTTCTCCATGGCCTCCCCGAACTTTTCCCAGGCCCGGGTTTTTGCTTCTGCAACTGCTCGCGCTGCCATCCGCTTGGCCCGTCGGTACCCGTCAGCTGTCTCAGGAGTCCCCCGAGCCAACCAGGCTCGGTAGGACTCCTTCTTCAGCTTGACGGCATCCCTTACTTCCGGTGTCCACCACCGGGTTCTGGGATTGCCGCCGCGACAGGCACCGGAGGTCTTACGGCCACAACTTTGAACAGCCGCATCCACAATGGAGGTGGAGAACATGGTCCACTCGTGCTCCACGTCTCCAGCCTCCCTCGGGATCAGGTCAAAGCTCTCCCGAATGTGGGAGTTGAAGACCTCCCTGACAGGAGATTCTGCCAGGCGTTCCCAGCAGACCCTCACGATGCGCTTGGGTCTGCCAAGTCTGTCCAGCTTCCTCCCCGGCCAGCGAACCCAACTCACCACCAGGTGGTGGTCGGTTGATAGCTCAGCCCCTCTCTTTACCCGAGTGTCCAACACATACGGCCGGAGGTCAGATGATACGGCTACAAAGTCGATCATTGATCTCCGGCCTAGGGTGTCCTGGTGCCATGTGCACTGATGGACGCCCTTATGCTTGAACATGGTGTTTGTTATGGACAAACTGTTACTGGCACAGAAGTCCAGTAACAGAACGCCGCTCGGGTTCAGATCGGGGAGGCCGTTCCTCCCGATCACGCCCCTCCAGGTTTCGCTGTCATTACCGACGTGAGCATTGAAGTCTCCCAGCAGGACGATGGAGTCTCCGGTTGGAGCACTTTCCAGTACTCCTCCCAGGGACTCCAGGAAGCCCGGATATTTTGTGCTGCTGTTCGGCCCGTAAGCCGAAACAACAGTTAAGGTTCGGCCCCCCACCCGAAGGCGGAGGGACGCGACCCTCTCGTTCAGCGGGGAGAACTCCAACACATGGCGGCTGAGCTGGGGGGCTATAAGCAAGCCCACACCAGCTTGCCGCCTTTCACCGTGGGTAACTCCAGAGTAGTAGAGAGTCCAACCTCTCTCGAGGATTTGGGTTCCAGAGCCCATGCTATGTGTGGAGGTGAGCCCGACTATCTCTAGCCGGTACCGCTCCACCTCCCTCACGAGCTCAGGCTCCTTCCCCCCCAGCGAGGTAACATTCCATGTACCTAGAGCCAGATTTGTCGCCCTGGGATTGGTCCGTCGGGGGCCCTGCCCACGACTGCTACCCAGTTCGCTTTGCACCCGACCCCAGTCATTCGCCCTGCAGGTGGTGGGTCCACGGGGCGGCGGAGAGGATGGAGACGCCACGTAACCTCTTCGGGCTGGGCCCGGCCGGGCCCCGTGGCAGACCCGGCCACCAGGCGCTCGCTGTCGGGCCCTCCGTCCGGGCCTGGCTCCGGACGTGGGCCCCGGGCTTCCTCCGGGCAGGGTCTCGTCTCTCTCCTTTCTTGATTCCATTGGGGTCTTTTTGAACCATTCTTAGTCTGGCCCCTCGTCCGAGACCAATTTGCCTTGGGTGACCCTACCAGGAGTTCGTGACTCCCGACAACATAGCTCTCAGGGGTCTTAAGGGCACGCAAACCTCTCCACCACGATAAGGTGATGGTTCCCGGAGAGGAGACCGTGACCTCTTTTTATTCACTTTCTGATCAAGTTATGTTTTTTTTTTTCCCCTCCATGTGTGAAATTGAAACCCTTTTTGGTGTTCAATATCATTTAAGCAGTAAAAGCTCTGCTGTCTGCTTCAACACTTTCCGTGATGGATTGAACGAGTCCACGGTGGAGGACAGACCCGAACAAAGACTCGAGAAATGTTTTGAAAAGTCTTCTTCGCTGTAACGGGAGTTCTGTGTTGAAAGTGACCTTCTGACCACTTCACTTAACTCAAGTTGTCGAAAATAAATGCTGCCAAACGCCCGGGGAGTAATGTCTTAAAATCCCAATGTCACCCCGGCAGCAGGAGAATGTTATTTCTTATGTCAAAGATGTCAACTTGTAAGGCAAACAGCTTTTTAGCCTCACCACAATGAGTTCGTCTGACGGACGCCATTAAATGAAGTGCGTCAGAATTTCTACGGGCCGACTAAGTGGTTTCTTTAACTCAAATGACAAAACAAAAATAAATTCACGAAAATTGGCGTTTCAAGGTCTTCTGCACAACTCGGATGACGAGTGGACATTTCCCCAGAATTTATTGGAGGTGACTCAGTGTTGATATCAAAGGTTAACACCTCCTTTGGTCTTTTGGTCCCTTCCCACACTGAAATGCTTTAGCACGTCAAGCTGATAGGACTCCATTCTCTTATTAGATGAAACCCTGGGAGTGAACAACCCAAGGACGTCCTTGGAGACAGAGGGCAAAGCTGCAGTTTGTGGTGGAAGTCACTGTGTGGTTGTGATGGGCTCCAGCAGCAGCCCCTGCAGCAGCTGCACGGGGCTGAAGGCTGTAACACTATCTGTTTGTAATTGTCCATTACCACAGCGGTTGTTTTTGCACAATCTGCCTCTGTTAAACGTCCCCTGGTGCTCGATTTTGAGACTACACACACACAATAACAATATTTTTGTTAACCCGGTTATGCAGACATCTACCCAGGAATGTCCATTAGCGCTGGGGGTGGCTAATGCAGGCAGGGCGCCCGGTGCATCCCCAGGTGGACGATGAAATGGGGATGTTCAGCCTTCCCTCCAATTCTTTAACTCTGACACGGCCTCGGCTTTTATCACAGTTCTGGGCCCTGCCACATGTTTGATGACGAATGATAACAGTAAATGCAGTTTGCTTTACTGAGCTGCCGCTGTTTTTTTTCTTTTTGTTGTTTTTTTTTCAGACGAGCAGGTGCATTAACACAAAAATAAGCTCACATCCTGTTCTCCTGCTTCAGCACTTGCGCTGCAATAAGTGGACATATTACTGGACATACCGCAGTCTGAGTTTTAACGATTTCCCCAGAACAGAACAAGCGCGTCCACGGTTAATGTATTTATCCCATTACCAGTCACGTGCTGCATGTTTTGAACCTACGTGGCCCGTCTCTGGGAGAGTAGTTGAGGAAGCAGAAGCCGAGCATCAGGAGGACGGCGGTCCTCCAGGTGACTTTGCGTAACAGCTGCAGGCGACCCACTCCTCTCTTCTGCATGGATGTAAAAGCCAGCACCACCGATGTGCCGATGATGAACACGAACCTGGGAAGAAACAACAGCATTACTCATATAATGCGTGTGTGTGTGTGTAAGTTGCACGTTTGTGTGAAAATCCCTGCCAGCCCTCTTTAGCAGACCTACCAAGGCATGACAAGATCTGCCACCGTCAGACCTGCAGCAGAGCAGAGACTCTCATTAATATCAATAGACACACAGATACCTCCATTACATGGAGTTCACAGTTCTTGCTCTTTTCTAATCTCTACAATCTGCGAGGACCAGAGGGTGAATTAGGAGCAATGTTGTGTCCTTCCGTCATTAACTTTCCATCTTGAAAAGCTGTGATTAATAAACATCTCCCCTCCTGCGACAGTCGCGGCCGTGCCGCAAAGAGAAGATTAATCAAACCACGCGGGAAATCAATACTACGTAGTAGATGTGGCAAAGAGGCTATTAGAAAATTTCAATTGAAAACTCAGCATGGATTTCATAAAGGTTACAGAGATGTTCCTGTGTTTTATTTTAAAACTCGCAATCAAATGTGGAGCTTTTTCCCTCTCTTTTGGGCCGAGATGCTTTTCACTCGAGATATGAGCATCTCCCATGTTCTCATGTTCTCCCTGCTATCATGTGTCCCTGCTCCTCCCCCTCTTCCCCCTCCTTGTCTCCTCCCCGGCTGTTAATGACAATAAAAACTATGGATTGTGCCTGTGAACGGGCTCCTGTGAAGAATGGCATCCTGCATGTTTGCGCTGACGCTGCATTTATCATAATTAGTGACAATGGGTCAGAAAACGCTGTAGACATGGAGAGGAGCACATGGACCCTGAATAATAGCCCTGAGAGCACACACTTGTTCCATATCCGGCTTCAGTTGTAAGAGGGCTGACATTAATATTAAAAGCATCCGTTCTTTCATAAGAAAGGAAGACTGACCTCTTCAAGCAGTTGAATCCAGATGCATGGAAACTATCACCCCTTTTCCAACAAATCACTTTCAGTGTCTCTTGCTAGTGCTGATTCTCAGCCAGTTCAACTTGCAGACCAGTTGAGAACCAGTCACTTTTCCACCACTTGAGAGCCATGTCATCATGTCACTTTATGTATGTCAATTTTGCCTCTGCTGAGTGGAGTCAGGGCATCAAAATGTGGATTTCTTCTCGGTCGTAGCTAAAAAAGGTGGACTTGGACCTCCTGGCTCAGCAAAGACGTGGTGCCACTCTGGAACCAGAGCCAGTTCTCAGCTGGTGGAAACAGAAACAATGGTGCCAAACAAAGCACTGGCCTGCAACATGCGCTGCAACCACAACAGTGGACAAGGGGCTTAAGTGACTGGGTGTACACAGTACTTAAAAGGCTGCATTAAAGTGTGTGTTTACTTAACCATTCCAGGGTGCATGCTGAAAAAACCAGTAGCCTCCTCCTCCATAGTTCACAAAGACCATCACTGTGAGGGAAAACCTGTGAGGACAGCATAATAAATCAGACAAGCCCTGATACGGTAGAGAAAGTAGCAGAGGTGCAGTGAAACTGTTTTGGAATAAAGAGTAAAAGATTCACTCCCGACTGCTCTCTCATCTAATACACCTGCTGCAATATTAACTTCTGAATTGAAGTTAAAGAGGAGGGGCCTTTTATTCTGTCACACTCCAAATGCAAGGTAATGCAATCTAAGCATTATGAATCACTCAGGAAATGAACACTTGTCCTCTGGATCTCCTCAAGCAGGAGTGCTGACTAAAGACTTTGTGCCTAATATATGATACACTTTATACTTTAGTACCGGCCAAGGCTGCTGAAACACAGCACACGTGATGAAGTGCTCCACCGAGTCAGACGGTGGAAGAGGGAGGAAAAAAAAAAGGTGTTTGTGTTGCATATCAGAGAAAATGCTGGGAGGCGTAGCACCTCGGAGATGTGCGGAGGGGATCCGAACGGCTGCAACGGTCGAGAGGTTTGCTCCGAGGCGGATTCCAACCACTCACCATCCAAAATGTTTGGATTTATGCCTTATGATTCACATCTTATTCAATCAAAAAAGAAAAACTAAATATCATCAGGGACCGTAACGAGATTACGGCAACCTCTAAGAACAAGGCTGCCTGATAAGCTACACTGTATCTACCTCTGCCTCCTCTTGTTTTTCTGTCTAGATTCAATTAAGAGGTGCACCAAAGCCATTACAGCTCTTTTAGCCCCAACCTGCTGATACAAGATTTTAATCGGCCGCTATCCTCTCAAAAGGGCTATTAAAGTGGAGTAAACCCTGCTGCATGTGTCCATGTACTCTCCTTCTCTCTCTCTCTCTCTCTCTCTCTCTCTCTCTCTCTCTGTTATACACACACACACACACGCACACACAAGCATGCATGCTATCATTTAAATTTTGACGAACATATCCATTAGTCTCCATAGTGACAGACTAGAGGTTAAATCCCAGCCAGATGAGACCTGGCAAAAATCATGGCAATATCAGGGCTGATTGGTCATCTATTTAATTACAACACTCTGGCTGTCTGACAGTAAATGAGACAGTGTGTTTTAGGCAGATTACATTACAGATGCCATAGAAGTGACACGCTGCCGGCTGCTAATTGTGATTTAAAGGAAACCGTAAGTGCTCAGTTGAAAGATCACGTTGTTTCATGTTGCAACAAAGTTAACACAAGAACCTGTGAAGTCCAGGCTGCAGCTCTGCAGGCTTTGGTTCTCGGTTCCTAATCAGGTTGAAGCTGTAAATATCTGCGTGAAGCTCTCGAGTGAACATTTGTCACTTCGGTAATAGATTTAATTCATGTCCGGGAACAAGTATGCATGATTTATTGCTAACAGATTACAGATAGACAGGCCTGTCTTGCAGCAGTAAGGACTGGTTATGACTCGCTGATAGACGCTTTATGGACTTCTTTGATTGGAGTCACTGTACATGCATTACCAATTAGAGTGTTAGCTTAGTGCATTTCCTCCGTTGCAAATGAATAGTTACACTCTATCACTGCAGGGTATTGAGTTACCTACTGAGCGGGTCGTATCAGGCTCACAGACACCCAATCTAGTCATAATAAATTAGGACTTGAGGGGGAATGCCAAGGTCTCCATGTCTCTGGCCAAACTTCAGACTTTATCTGAAACTGCATCAGAGGGGAAAGTTGGAGCTCAGTCAAAATAAGGTGCAGAATGAGTCAGCCACCTGGTTTTTAATGAAACCGACGCCCCATTGTTTTGCTGTAATGGTTGTTTCCGCCATTGTGCAGCGCCGGTGACTACTGACGGTGCGGTTTCCCCACAGCGAGGGAAACTGGCGACAGGCTTTTAGCGGCGCGGCACAAGATTAAAATCCAAATCCTTTTAGAAAAATTAACGCGCAACTGCGGCCTACTGTTCTCTGTATATCATGTCAGTCTGGGCCTGAGCAATGGTCAGAAAAATCCCGTCCGCTCTCAAGAAAAGCCGCTTGCCTTCAGAAACGTCGCGGCCGTTATGGCAGATGACTGATGTGTCTGTTCTCTGTAGAAAGTTGTTACTTATCAGGGCTATGGATCATAAGTCACGGGGCTGAGGAGGCGCACGCGGCGTTAATCTTGAGCCCCGAGTCACAGTTTGATTGAGTGTGTTGTCAGGTATGAGTATTTCCAGTATTACCGATCAGGGTATCAATATGCCACAAGTGTCTGTCACCCCTGAGTGACATTTCAGATAATAGGATTGAACAGAGGTGCGGCAGAAAATGTAACGGAGGGGGGAAATGGAATCGAAATGTATTCTTGCAACGAAGGTTTGCAGCCCAATGCGGCCCAGCAAACTAAGAACGATGTAAGTGGTATTGTGAATGCAGCCTGTGTGCACTGCGTTTCATGTGGCTTTTCATCCAGAGTGGAGCCACAGCGGAGGAAGATGCCAATCGTCTGCTGGATGCTGCCTGTGTGCAGCTGGATTTCCTCTCGCTCTCCACTTTGGCAGGAGATCTATGACCGTGTGGATGTGTGCTGATATGTTGACGGTATTATTACATCAATTATTTGGCGAGAGGGAGGTCAAAGCCACACCAGCATCCTGTTTCCAGAGAGGCGTGCTTTGTGTCTACCCCCAGGCCACAATTAAGGCTAGCAGGGAGCCCAGATTCAATCACATGCATCACTCCTGTCCAACAGAAACACACTGTTCCAAAGCTGAGACGAACTGATATCAGAAATCATGCCCACAGCTATACCGCCTGATAACAAAAGCTTGGGGGAGCATGTGGCCAGACTGTGACCTCCTGTAATTATTCATTATGTTGGGCCTGTAGATCTTCATCATGACTCTGACTGCTCGAAAGAGAATTAGCATGTGAACTGGCCACATGTGGTGATAGGCTGATAAACGGGATGGTTGTTGATGGCGGACATACCCTCGGAAGGTGTCCAGCGAACGCAGGCGTTTTGTTTTAGGTTTGGAGCCGGCGTGTTCAGCCTCATTATCTTGTGCTCTCTCCTGTAGGACACAACACAGAGGGTAGACAAAATGATCTCTCACTATTTTGGCTTTTAAAACCTAAAACATAAAAAAAAACAACCAAAAAGTCAAAGGAAAAATTGTACGGGTTATCTAAGGATAGAAGGCAACACTTATCGACTTGCAATGTGGCAGCGGTTACTTCCGCACGCTCATTATGTCTCTAATTGCATTCATTTGAATTCCAGCAGACATGGAGCAACACAGCGACTGATTTTCATTCACTTGATGATGGTCAATCAGTGTTTAACTACTCTGAGCTCTATTTTTGGTCTCCACCACCTCCGTGGGAGAAGGTTCAGCTCCTGAGCTGGCTGTTGTTGCATGGCAGGTAGCAGGTAATTCTGTTTTCTTCATTTATTTAGTTTTGGTCAAATGAGAGCTCTCCTTATTTGCCTCATGTTGCTTTAAAATACTTAATCAAAGTGCTGATTACAAGAACTCCGTTTAATGGCTGAAGTTAAATGAAAAGAAACTGTTGAGTGTTTACTCATAATTACATTAAATTAAAAGTTCTCTGCTTTGACGTGGTCACATTTTTGTTTGCGTAACACTCTTTATCAGAGAGGGCCTCGAGAGGCTCCACCACAAATACACTGTATATACGCAACATAAGCATGTGTAGCAGGGGTCAGAGCTGCTCAGAGCGAGGCTGGGCATTTCTCCATGTGAGGTCTCCCTCTGTGCCGCATGGGGAAGGCGATGGCGGAGGGCAGCAGCAGCAGCTCTGCTTCTCCTCTGTCAGTGAAGGCAGCAGTGAGATGACTCTGGCCCGTTGCCCTCTCGGCTGGATTAGCCTGACTCACTGGCCTCCACTTTAAAGAGCCAGAGCAGGAAGACACCAGCGCTAATATGGGATGATGGATCTGCATGCCATCCAGATGGCATATGGAAGACAGAGACATCTCGCTGGGAGGAATAAGAGGAGCCATTCATGCTCACCAAAAAACACACAGCAGCTCTTGCCATCGAGGAAGATGATTGGACGGATGCTGCAGTCTACCGCTTCCACGTAAGTCGGCTGCACAACTGGCTCTGCTAACATTTGTATCAATCATTCCATTAGTGTCTCCCGAATGGCTTGATGACTGGAGTCTCAGAGCAATTTTGGTATGCATCTCTGGCTGTGTAGTCGGCCAATGAAAATAATGCAATGTAACTGTTGGATCAAGGCAGCGCTGACTTTTGCTTACGAAAAGGATGAAGTTAATCATCTGCCGCAGTGAAGAAATAAAACCAGTGCAGCCGCTTCCTGTTTCTTCTGAATTGGTTTCATTACTGGAAACAGGAACGGAAATTTTTATCCAGCGAAGACCAAACAAGAGATATTAAAAAAAAAGCTTTGATGCACTGTGAGGAGGATAAGTTCACAGAACTGTTTGTTATTTCCACGAGGTCTTGGAAATCACTTGATTGTTTTAGGATTGATTTAAGTTGAATCAATCAAGTCATACGTCAGTATTGTCTCATTACGTTTCACTGAGATATTAATCTAATGCATTCATTAGAAGAAGCATTTTACTTACATTATTCAGAGAGTGCTGTGGGCCTTGGCAGCAAATGGTCTGAATAAATTCTGATGCACGATGGCTCCTTTAAAGAGGGAACAATAAGCATGAGCTGCCGCTTCTTATGGGGGAGTAATCAGTATGGCATGGTGTGTTCCTCGTGGACAATGTACAAAACATATGAGTACCTGCAGATAAGGGGTGTCACAATGAATACGAGAGCAATTACGGCGAGTAACAGAGCAGCCACCAGAAGAGCTGTAAAACAAGAGGAGGAAATGTTACATGTGCAAATGGGCTCTAGACATCAGTGTTGGTAGATCTCACCACCATCATGTTAATGTCAAGAGCTTCATACTGTGCATCTCAATCAGTGGAGCATCTGATCTGGGATAAAAATGCTCTGTCATACCCTTTTTTTCCACTGAAATGGCTCCAGTGTTTGTTCAGTGCCGGTTAGACTTGCAAATCAACTGCTTTTCTACTGGTTGAGAGGCACGCCATTACATCACTGAAAACATTAGTTACATCACTGCCGGTCTGTCCCTCAGGACCAGTCCAGGACAACAAAATGTGAATTTCTCCTCTGTCCTCTGCAAAGGGGGTCTCAGACAGTCAAGGTCAAAGGGGAAGCCTCAAGTGATAAACAAGAACCTAATGGAAGACTCTGGGTTGATCCATCAACTGGTCCTCATCATGCTGTGTAACCTAACCCTGAAGGTCTTGTAAAAGGAAAGCTTGAGGCTACACTGAGGTGAGAACTGCGGGCCATCACAGGTGTGACTGCGGTCAGGATGGGGTTAACAGTACAAGAAGCTGAGACCCTCTTTTATTTGCATTTTAAATAAACAAAAGACCTCAAAAAACCCTGTAACAACAATGGGTACAAAGCAGGGTGAGAAAAATGGATGCATGGATGGATGGATGGAAAGATCAGAGGATGGGAACTGTGGTAATGCTCATGTTCCTGTGGCGTAGCTGTGTTAATGTGTTGTCTTCATTTATAGAAATGATAAAAGATACATTAGCACATCTCAGACGATGCTGACTGCAACTGCATTACTGAAGAATCTTTTTACAGTCGCCTCTGATTGTAAATCTAAAATAAGACACACGGTATGTGAGATATCTACGCCGTCCTCCTGGGTCAAGTATTGGAAGGGGGTATGGTTTTTATGCTCAGTTGGAAAAATAAACAAAATGCCGCCATTATAACCTGAGCCGAGGCCACACTGCGTCCACTCATATAACCACCATAAAGCTGTCGGCACATGAAGTGAAGCAACCACCAGTCCACCGGCAGAGTGACCTGAGAAAGAAATTAACGGGGGCTTTTCAGGACAACTGGATGAAGTTCACCAGTCGATGCTCAGTGGATTTGTTGGTAAGAGTTAAGGCATCGGCAGGTGACTTGTGGTCTGTAGTGCTATGCAGAATACAGTACTAACACGATTAAAGGCTCGATCTGAGAGCAGCTGCACACATGTTAAAGAATACCGCACCCAACGAATGACCTCATGAAGCCCAATCAATCAGAGACGCTGAAGTAAACTTTGAAATTCCCTATCAGGGCAGCTCTAACCTGTCTGGAGCTGCTGACCAGACCATTACTTAAGCTGAGCAAGTCCTATGGGGAGTTTGTATAATCACCGGTCTGTGGAGCTAATGGAAGCTCATCATACTGTGCGGGGTGCAGTCACACTGACCATATATCTGCTGGGATAATGGCTACTTGGCCTTAAAAGTCTGATCTACAACATAATCTGCAATATTGTTAAGTAGAGTGTACATTATGGAGAGTGACGCTTTCAAAATCCCATTACGCCCTAATCCTTCCACACTCCCTAATGTATTACCCACAATCCTCCTCGTGGAGAGCCGGGCCCACAGAACAAACAAAAAAGCTTTTCTTTCATCCCTTTTCAAGAAAGCACGTCTTATCTGATCAATACACATCATGTCCCAGGAGATGGATGAGAACGACTGCTCGGTGCGGGAGGACGTGGCCGAGCGACCCTCGTCTGAGCTGACTCGGTTAAACAGAAACAGATCAAAGGGCTGAGCAGGAGCAAATGTATTCGACCGTTCAAGTACGTCTTGCCGCCCCGGGTTCTGGATGAGCGTTGCGCCCTTACGTAAATACACGTTGTTCGGTGCTTTGTCCACAGTGTGGGTGCAGCTGAGGTTGCTGGCGGCTCCTGACCCCTGGATCCAAACAGAGTAGTGACCTCCCTCTCCGTATGCCTGACTCCACCTGCAGACAGACAGCCACACGTTGTTGTTTGATTTGAAACAAGTTGTCCTCGTTAAATGATTGTGTACACAGTGACACCTCAGGGACAATTTAGAGTCTTCAACAAGCCTAAATATACACGTTTTTGGACTTTGGGAGAAAACACAGCCATTCACGCTCACTCACGCACACACAGACACACACACACACATACATTTATGTACCCATCTTGGCTTTATTGTCTTTTTATTCAGGGGATTTGGGACGAAATGATAAAGATAAACAAAAAAAGTGTATTATGATTCTAATCTATCTATCTATCTATCTATCTATCTATCTATCTATCTATCTATCTATCTATCTATCTATCTATCTATCTATCTATCTATCTATCTATCTATCTATCATCTATCTATCTATCTATCTATCTATCTATCTATCTATCTATCTATCTATCTATCTATCTATCTATCTATCTATCTATCTATCTATCTATCTATCTATCTATCTATCTATCTATCTATCTATCTATCTATCTATCTATCTATCTATCTATCTACGCATCTGTTGGCCTCTACATCTTCATCCGATACTTTTACACGTGTGAAGCTCGTGAGCACCACCTAGTGTTTGCAGACGCGCAGTGACTCCCTCTGTCCCCCTCGTCAGCTCTCGTTTCAGGCCCCAAAAAACATGCATTACCCGCTCGTATTGACTCACTGTGGAGATGACATACTAGCTATCACTGAGAGTGTTTTTTTTCCCGAAGAGGAAAAGGAAATCAATAGCAGCTCAGTCTGCTTAGAGACCTCAGCATTGATCTGGGAGGCACAAGGCCAGACCTCTGAGAGGATGGGACAAGGCACCAGAGGCTTGTCCTGCTGCAGCCCAGGCTCCAGCACGGTGTTAGCAGGTGACCCCAAAATGGAAACCTCTGCCCCGGTGTCTTGTCAGTCCTGATTGTTTGTAAATATGGCAACTGCCTCCTCCAGTTAACATCCCCGCTCAGGTTTCCACAGGACACGGCGCTCTGAAGCTTTAATGAGCCCTTTTCATCAATATTGGAATGTCACGTCTTATTAACCCCAAAAAGGCTCCGGGTCGATAGCCGGCGATGTGGTTTAAGGGAGGGCATCACTCAGGTCCAGAAAACAGGTCAGGACTACTTCCCCCTGCCCTGTAAATAATCTCAGACTGCTGATGCAGTCATCGGATGCCTCCACACTGCGTCGTCCGTGTCTGAAAACAGCAGCAACACTGCCACGGGCTGTGTCAAAGGGTCAGTCCATCCTAAAATTAAAGATCTGTGATTTCCCTCTGACTGTAGTGCTGATTTAAGCAGCATAGAAGAAAGGACCCAGTCTGCAGCAGATATCTTTAACACTCGGCGATGCACACTGAAACAGTGTGTATGGATAACTAGTATTAGAGGAAATGTTTTGGTTAATTTGAGGCAGATGGCTGACCGCTCTGAGCTTGCGGTTTCGGGCCATTATGAGGACGTTTTTCCTCTCCACTGTCGCCAGCAGCTCGCTCCTATGTGGGACTTTTTGGCCTGTTTGTTTGTCTATGTTTACTAAAGAGTTTGGTGCAGAGCATATCAAATGAAAAGCGTTTTGAAATAACATCGTCTCGAGCTGGCACTTCAAGTAAATCTGAATATAGCTGAATTGTACTGACAATAAGCTTTTGATGGCCTAATTTGTCTTTTTTTTTTACCTGCACACAGTTGCGTTCAAGGTCGCTGAGTCCACTCGCACAGTCAGGGTGAATTTAGTGCTGATCACTGCAGAGTTATTGCCAGCGGGTTTCACAGTGGCCAAATGCTGGTACACACACTGAGAGGGAGGAAAACAGGTGAAAGCAAAAGAAATAAAAATAAATGTTTATGTCAACTGGATGTTTATTTCAACAGCTTTGGTAGCTGTCTGTCTGAGGCACGGGCACTGAGGTGCAGGTGTGATGCCCCCTGAGGCTCATGCTGTTTCTTCTCTGTATCACTGTGAAAGGTCATTTACAGAAATGAATTAGAGTCAAAACTCATCTGGTTGTTCACATGCATGGATGATGAAGTCGATTCTGAGAAGACACAGAGTTCACACAACAATGCCTCAAATGCAGATTTTTCCACAAATATCAGACTAAGACAAATATGCATCGAGATGAATTAAAAACATTCCCTGATGCGACCTTTGTGTGAAACCTACTGGGTGATGGCCAAAATATAAGTGTTTTGTGACTGTGACCTTTGATCACCAGTATCTAATCAGCTCATCTTTAAGTCCGGTTGGATGTTTGTGCCAAGACTGAAGGCGTTCCTGAGATAGCGGATCCACAGGAAAGAGTCGTAGGCATTAAAGAGAAACTTTCCACACAAGGACAAAAAAATAAAAAGCATGAGGTTTAGGAAGACTCTCTTTCTATCCTGAGCCAAATAATTTGTTCTGAATATTTAGAGGGAGGGAGGAGACAAACAGCACACCATGCTGTGTGTTCTTTACCTTGTAGCAGTAATCGGACGTGTAGAGGACCTGGACGTCTTCTGTCAGCTGGTTGTGAAATGTTAACAAAGCCTGGTCAGTCCTCAGAGCGGCTCCTGCATGCATGCAGAGCTGTGGTCATTCACAAAATCTTTCCGTGCATCATAAACAAACAGCCAGGGCTGAACATGAGCGCTCTCATCACCCCGATCACAACACTGGCTCAGTGCTACTGACACAGTGGCTCTCACACGGCTGAAATCCATTTGTCGTGTGTGACAAAGACTCACGGGGTTGTTCTCGTCCTCCATGGCTGCAGCCCACGAGGATTAACAAAACCAAGACTTTTTTGTGGCAGAATCCTGCACCGGCCGCCTGAAAACATCCACTTCCACTGCTCATCCTTGCAAAGCTCACAACAGCATAAATACCGGTCAAAGGGCAGAAAATGTGCGGTTGCAGGTTTCCCTTTTATTGCTTTGTGATGCACACATTCTGAATCACTCCAGAGGTAATTTTACATATTTTTGTCTATTTTTGTCATAGAGATGATGAACAACATAGGAGTCAAGGTTGGAAAATGACACCGCAGGAGTTTAATAATCTTGACTGTGTCGAGTGTATATTGATGTGGAAAACAGAGGGACAAACAGCATCTGAAAACACAACCAGTGACTCAGAGCTAATGGGTTTTGTTCATATTCCCAGCATGCCCTCCTCTCTAACCAAAACACTCATTTCCCAGTCCAGCCAACTGTTAACTGCTGATCACTTGTCGTGTCCTCTCCTTCTCCTCATTTCATTAACCAGTTCATTTCCTTGAGCGCAGGGCGTGACAGATGAGCCGGGCCGCTCTCGCAGAGCAACTCATTAACCTCTGACATGAACCCCGGTCAGCTGCCGAGGGGCGCTCGCCTCCCAGTCTGCTCAACAGAGACATCATTAACACCGGGCTGCGCCTCCGAGGTTTTAAGCTCGTGGGTAATCTGCCCCAGTGAGGCGGCATAAAGACCAACTGAGTGAGGCGTCTCATCATGTTATCAGCACGTAGGGAATAGCGGCCTCTGGGCTGGATCTGCCTACAATGGCGGCCCTCACTCTCGCTTTGTGCAACAGTTGACAGTCAATGATTAAACCCACGCTGACGGCTGGCCGGGGAGCCAATCAGTGGAGGGGATTTCTGCTCAGGCTTGTGTCAGGGCAGCTAAGCAGGACCTGCGGCTCATGTGCCAGACACAGTCCATTCCAGATGCTCTCACTGGATCTGCCTCTGTGCAACTAGGAGCTGCAGCTGAACCTCCTCAGTGTGAGAAAACACTCTGCAAACATGGTGAGTATACAACCTCCCTACAGTGTGTGTGTGTGTGTGTGTGTGTGTACGTGTGTGCAGGGTGTGACAGAGCACACCTGTTGCCTTGTAGTCACTCTCCCCCAGATGATGTTTTGTTGTCAGATAGATAAACCCAACATGTCTCAGTGGCACTGCTGCAGACACAACAACAACATGAACAATAGCAACACAAGCTGTGTGCGTGTGTGCATGAGAAGCATGTGTGTGTGGGTGTGTATGAATAGACAAGGCTTCAGCCTGTTTGTATTGTCACTGTGCGGCCTTTTCACAGCTGCTGATGGAGCAGATTAGAGCGTTGCTATGGTACCTGTTGATGTCACTGCTGTGTGCCTGTCAGCCTGTGGATGTGACATCCGTTTGCGTGTGTGGTCTAGGAGCTCATCCGGGGACAGAGCAGCCGGCAAAAGTCTGGATTGCACAATGGAATCAGCTGAACGTTGTGAAATGTTGACTGTGCACTTGGTCAGAAAGGAGCATGATTAACTTTTTAATCCGTGTGACCCTGCATCATGTGTATAGATTAGGAACTGAGTGAGGGAGCACCACCACCCCCTCCCCACCACCACCACCACATAAACCTTTGAACCAGCTCTGGTTTTTTAGCAGGAATGCAGCAGCTCATTGTTTCCAGATGGGGTCCGATGCAGCCAATCACAAGTTGTGTTTGTGAAGCTGCCCCTCTCGGATCTGCTCACACATCCCCACTCTGTCCCCACCAGGCCGGTAAAATCCAAAGTCTGACGGAGGAGGAGAGGACCCACCTACTGCCCTTGCTACGCAACGCCCAGTGGGTGGAGGTGGGGGGCCGGGATGCCATTTACAAGGAGTTCATTTTCAAAGACTTCAATCAGGTGCGAATTAGGTTCAAATTAATGCGTCCAAGTTCAACGAATATCCTCTCATAAGACCCAGACAAATGAGCACACGCACACAACCCATCTTTTTACTTGCAGGCGTTCGGCTTCATGTCCAGAGTGGCTTTACAGGCCGAGAAGATGGACCATCATCCAGAATGGTTCAACGTCTACAACAAGGTAAAACGGACCAGAGAATGCATCACATCTGCACTGGGCCACAGCTGGTTTCCTTGTTGGAGAGGAGCCTGATCTGAACACGAGACACAAAAGTCATCCGTCTGTAAACTCGTCTTTGTGCAAACGCTGTGCGTCTTGGTGTCTGTTACACCACAATCTCGTTGCATAAATGTTGTTTGCCATGTAAACGTCAAGTTTTCCACCAGTCAGAACTGGCCGCTGCAGTAGTCTGTTGTACACGTAACATCCTTGACAATCTCCACTTCAAGTTTTATTCCGTGACTTCCTAACGTTTGAGACTCAGCAGCATGCTGACCTTTCAAAGCGCGGTCCCAGTGACTGGAAACCAGACACCACAAGAGTGAACAAGATGACGGACCGTTTCTGCTTTTTGAGCTTTTGGACGAACTCCAAAATAACTTCAGCCAGTTCACTTTAGTTCAAACCAGTTCTGGAAATGCCAATTAATGCATATTCATTGGCTCAAATTATTTATACTTTTAAATCTGAATTTCCAGGTTTAAACCTAAGAAACCTCACTTACGAATCACGAATGACCTTAAAAAATGCTTTTAAGTACTCTGTGGCCACAGACAGTCACTGGAATTAATTATCCTTAACTTTTTTTATATGTGAAGTCCTCATCTTGCACTAAAGGCAGAGAGTTTCTTTGAAATAGTTCAGTGGTTGTTTTTAAGATACATTGTACGACTTGAACCTGAAGGCCTTTGAAGCTGAGCCGCTTCATCACAGACTTGTGGGTAGTGGTCCTATGACGATGATGATGATGATGATGACGACGGCGTTTCTCCCTCCCTCTCTCCAGGTGCAGATCACTCTTAGCACACATGACTGTGGCGGCCTGTCCCAGCGTGACATCACTCTGGCCACTTTCATTGATCAGGCATCAGTGATGTGATCCATCGCGCTTCGCTCCGTCATTCATTCGTTCGATTCCTTCATTCATTCCACTGAGAGATGTGAGGGTGTGACTTGCAGATCCAGAGCATGTGAATAAGGTTCTTCCAGTGCATTGTGATTAATCTGTCCCTGTGAAAATGTGTTGTTGGTTTTTGCACCTGTTGAATAAATGAGGCCACACTGAGTGTCCTTTGTTAATGCTTCTGCTCTCACTAAATGTGACTTTCTAATGTTATCCTGGCAGGAAAATGACCAGACTCTTATTCCCAACATCAGACTGAATGCATTTTATTGACAGTGTTAACAGTGTTTGCATCTCTGCGAAAGGAAACCCAGGGGCAAGCTTTAGATTCATCAATTCAAAATACATTTTCTAAACAAGAATCCACTGGGATCTGGAAAAATCTTTCACACACCTACACATTCAGAGCATCTCATGATGGCCCGGTGCCGATCAGAGGTCAAGCAGACCTGATGATACACAACATAACACAGTCCAGGTGTGTGTGTGTGTGTGTGTGTGTGTGCCTGGACCTTAATGCCACTCATACCAAGTCAGTTCCCTGAGGATGTTCCAGAGAAAATCTGGCGCGACATCATGAATTCAAACCTTCGTAGACACAGAGGTGGACCCTCGTTATTGCTTTACGATGCAGAATCTCTCTTGTTCGCTTAAAGGGGGTTTTATTTAGAAGGGATTTCTCGGCCATTCAATCGTCATTTTTTTTTGCAGATATCTCTCCAAAGCAACATTGCTAGAAAAGTCTCTCTTTTTTTTGCATGGGCGTGGGTTCTCACGACCGGCCACGGGGCAAAGTACTTAAAAGTGGATGGATGGATGGAGGGATGGATGGATGACGACAGTATGAGCTCCAATCATCAGTGGGGGCGTCGAGTCCTCCATCTCTAATCCAGGCACTGACGAAAAGATCGAAGGAAAAGGAAAAAAGAAACACCCCCCCGCACATGTAAGAACTGAAATACATTCATGTCTAATCTCTTAAAAACGTCGCAGTATGTAAAAAGAGAGCACTCACAAAACAAGACTCACAAATTAAGTGATTAATAAACACCCAGTGGTCACACAAACGGTTCAGTTGCACTAACTATGCTGTTAATCTATCATTCAGTACTATGCGTCTCGAGACTCATCTCCCACAATTATAGCAGAGCGCTCCCCTTTGTTTCACTTCAGAGAGGGGAAAAAAAAAGGTAACGTATTGCACAAACATGGAAACAATTTCATGGAAATACACAATTTCAACGAGCGACGTTAGCGGAGGAGAACAACACAGGGTCATTTTTGGTGTTACAGTGCGCTGCTGTCAGCCGTCAGCCTGGTGGTGAACGTCTAGACGGGGACGTGCAGACGGGGGCAGGGGGTCGGAGTCTGTGGATGGGAGGCCTCCGTCACAGTGAATCTATCGGTACATCTTAAAAAAAATCAAAATAAACAAAACAAAACAAAACAAAAACACTGGGAGCACAGTCAAGAATGTGGAGATGAGCGGGTCAGAAATGGCTGCGCTGTCAGAGAGTGGTTCAGTGGATGGGTGGGTGAATGACGTTGGCATGGAGCAGAAACTGAGGTAGATTGAATTAGGAGACGCGTGATTAGAAACACAGTGGTGCTCAGGCGGCTCTACGCGGGATTATTAAGCGTCTGCTTCATGACAATATCCAGGAGAGCAGGAAGCACTCCTTCAGTCCCGTCTGCTAAATGTGTGATTGCTGCTGGAAAGCTACGCTCCCAAAAGCTGTACGATCCAAACCCCCCCCCCCCCCAAAAAAGAAAGAAAAAGAGAAGAGAAATGTGCTTTGGATTCCACTGACCCCTTTCAAAAACGATATTCAAGCTCTGGTTACAAACGCTCCCAATTTGACTCTAGAGGATTTCTAGAACCACCTTTGCGCTTGGCGCTGGAACGGGAGGGAGGATGTGCACGGTCCCGCAGGCAGAGCTCTGCCTGCGGGACCGTCCTGCAGACAGAGCTCTGCCTGCGGGACCGTCCTGCAGACAGAGCTCTGCCTGCAGGACCGTCCTGCAGGCAGAGCTCTGCCGGGGCCGCCCTGCAGTTTCAGGTGACTCACAGACCAACCTGATCCGCCCTGGTCGGGACAGTGACGCGCCGCGCTAAAGACTGAGCGTGGCATCATGTTGATCTGAGGGCCTCCCGTCTCCAGCAGGGGGCAGCACAGCACAGCACAGTGCGTGTGTGTGTTTGTGTTTTTACTTATTTTGGGGGGGGGGCTGGGAGAGCGACTGCAGCCAGCTGAAATGTTCCGGAATTGACCAAAAAAAAAGGGATAAAAATGGGAGGTTACAGGTCGACGAACTAAAGCTAAAATTGAAATGAAGGGTTGAGACAGATAAAATACACACAGATAGACAGACATGAATAAAAATCAGATTAAAAAGACGAGACGTGTGTGGAAGCGGCCACTCCTGTCCCCCCTCCTGGCCCCTCGGGCTGATTCGTGGAGGCGACGGCGGCTTGTGCTTCCGAGACCTTTTGCGGATGGATCCCGTGTGGCGTCGCGAGATAAGGCAACTGTCGGGGGCTGAGCTGGGAGCTGCAGGAGGAGGAGGAGGAGCAGGAGGAGCAGGAGGAGGAGGCCTCAGTGGGCTTTGCCGTTGCCGTTCATGTGGCTGACGTTGGAGGTGGGCAGCTCGGTGCTGTAGAGGCAGTCCAGGAAGCCCCGGGAGATCTCCGTCACCATGGACCTGTCCGGGATGGACTGGGCCATGCCGTAGATGGCCCCCTGAGGCGGAGGGAGGACAGCGTGAGGGGGTGAGCGAGCACACAGGAAGAGGAGAGGAGACACGCACATCTGTCAAACTGATGATCTCCGGAGATATTTTGGGGGGGGGATATTTGATGGGTTCAGTGTCTTGGACTGAGTCCACACGCTGCAGCAGATGGGACAGGATCAGTGGCTATGATTAAAGTCTGACATCCAGCCTGGAAGTCGATCGTGTCAAGCAGGGCTGCAACAGCTAATCAATGACTGCATTAGCAACCGACTAACGCAATAACAGCCACGGTCACCGATTGGCTGATTCAAACGTCAAAAAACGACGTTTGGGTAGCTTTTCGAGAAATAAGGTAAAAAGATGGCAGACGTCTGCTTCTTAGATTTCAATAAAATGTCAACATTTTAGACCTCCTTTGACAATTAACTGTCAAAAATATATTTGAGTCGTGGCCAAAACAAGAGTTTGAGGTCTTCATCTTTTTTAATCATCATTTCCATAATCACGTTGAACGTCTTTTGAGCGCCTGTCGTGGGACCTCGCCCGTCGTACAGCTTTCGCCTGTTTTCCCCTTCTGCCACCGTCGCGGAGACGTGGGTGTGCTGGTAAACCGCAGCACAGGTTTGTGCACGTCGGGTGGGGCTTCCCATCTATTTAAAGCCGACTCGCAGAACAGCACGGGCGGCCTGTGCCAAGGGGAGCCGATTGTGTGCGACGGGGAAAACAAGGCGCCACGTGCGGCGGCCGCGGAGCTGCGGGCACCTGTGGAGTGCCTGCACCAGCACAGCCCGCCAGAGACCATATCTGTGGCAGGCTGAGATGGGTTAGAGCCACGGTTTCTGAGCCACGTTATGTTAGGTTCAGGGTCCGTGTCGGGAGGCCTGGCGCGAGCGCGGCCAGGTTAAGAGGGGACGGAGACCTTGAGGATGTCCCAGGGTTTTTACACACATTGTTCTGCTTCCTCCCCGGTGGTTCGGAGCATCCGACCTATGCTACGCAGGAACAATGAGCAGTGCCCGTGGGGGATTGCTCATACAAACAGCGTCCATGCACACAAGCTGCTCTGGAGGTTGGCCGATGCCGAATCTGCAGATTGTCGAGTGGAGCTTATCTTAGTCTTAACGGGTTTGCTTTTCTTTGCTTATAGCCCTCGTCCACCTGTGCTGTCTGAGAGGGCCGAGCGTCGCTCACCATTCCTGTGGTCTTCTCTTTGGGGTTCCTCATGATGATGGAGACCTGCTCTCTGACATCACGGATGAAGCGGTCGGCGACGCCCGGCTGCGTGTGCAGGACCGTGCAGCAGATGTGGATGCTGGGGACAAACACAGGGTCAGCGCTCCCGCCTCGCACTGCCAGCGGGCCCAGGCTTTGGGCCGGACGAGCGTTGCGGCGGCGCCCACCTGGACGGGTACTGCAGCGTGTTCAGGTTCCAGCCCTTGGTCGTCAGCGCGTTGGACAGGCGGAAGATGTCGAAGATGTCCGAGCCCATCGCCACCACCGACACCTCCGGGTTCCCGAACACGAACACGCCGTTGATCTTGTTGATCCTGTCGATTGAAAAGGGCAAAACGAAGAAGCTCTTGAAGCCCAGCAGCACGAGACCATGCTTCTGAGCTGGCGGCTGCTCCGGGGCCTCACTCTGTTTTGATGTGGCGTGCCGTGCTGATGATCTTCTTGGTGCACTCCACGTATCGGTCCTCGCCCATGTGCATCATGGTGGCCCAGCAGGCGGCGATGATTCCTCCGGGCCTGGAGCCCGCCACAGACGGCGAGGCGTAGATGCCTCCCTGCCAGTCCGGAGCCACGAAGTACTGATAGTGCCGGTACTTCTTATCGCTGTAGAGAACCACCGAGGATCCTTTGGGGGCGTAGCCATACTGAGCACACACACACACACACAGAGGAGGTATTAAAAAAGCCTAGGCCAAACCAGGGTGATTACATGACACACCATTGGAGGTCGACTTCAGTAAATGCGATGGGAAATACGAGCACTCCTTACTTTGTGGGTGTCTGCAGAGATGCTGGTGACACCTTTTAACCTGAAGTCAAAGGGAGCCAGCGGGTAGCCCGCCTTGGCCATGAACACAATGAGGAACCCGCCCAGACAGGCATCCACATGCAGCGGGAGGTTGTAGCGAACAGCCAGCTGGAGCAAGCCATGGGAAAGTGTCAGAGACTCCGCTTCGCCGTTTCATTTCTGGGATATTATCGGGTAGTGGGGGGGGGGGGGGGGAGAAAAGCGGGTGGCGGCTGACCTTGGACACTTCCTCGACGGGGTCCATGATGCCGTGGGGGAACTGCGGCGCCGAGCACACCAGCATGGCCGTGTTCCTGCCAATGGCCCTCCTCATGGCCTGGCGGGAGGGAAGGGCGTGTGAGGGAGCGGCGGAGGGCAGCGTGTCAGCGGGCGGCTACTCGGGGTCTCACCTTCACGTCCACTTTCATGGTTTTCTTGTCCAGCGGGATGTGGACCAGCTTCATGCCAAAGTAGTGCGCCGCCTTGTCGAAGGCGGCGTGGACGCTCACCGGGGCGAGGCTGGACGAGGCAGACGCGCACAGGAATAAAGTGAAAACATTCAGTAGTAACCACCAGTACCCTGGTGCTAAGTTGTAGCTGAAGTTGTAGGACAAACCCATCAGATTCCTTAAACCTTAAGAGTAGTAACGCAGCTTAGTTCATAGGAGTGATTACACAATTCCTGACATCTTTCATTATTATTACTGGATTACATGTGTGTAAATCCATCTTTACTGATCTTTCTCTCAAAGATTATGAGGGTTTTCAACAGATCAGATGATTGTCTCATACATATCATCACAAGTTGCAGAGAGCAGGAAACTTGCACAAGGAGCAACAAGAGAAAAGCGTGTCAGGTTCTCTCACATTTCCGGGTATTTGACCCCGCGCTCGTACGCCATGTCTCTGTACGCCTTGCAGGCCATCAGGATGCTCTCAGTGCCTCCAGAGGTCACCTGGACGAAGAGGCAGAGGGGTTCATCACTCTGTGCTCCGGACGGTTGCATCTTCAGCTCACGCAGAGTGTGTGTGTGTGCGTGTGTGTGTGTGTGCCAGATCACTCACCGTGCCGCAGGAGTTTGGTCCACCGTGGAACAGCGTGCAGGCCATCCGAACCACCTCCGCCTCCATCTTTCTCACGCCAGGGAAGATGTCCGGGTGCAGCGGGTTGCTCCAAGCAAAGTCCCCGTAAACCTAGGCAACAGAGAGCGCAGAGTCAAGGATGTGGATGTGTGTGCATCGAGTGTGACACAGCTGGAAACGCTGGAGAAGAAGTCTCTTTGACCAGGGATGAGCAGGAAAAACACTTGGATCAGCTGGACTAAGCTCTCATCTGAGGATTGGTTTATGTTTAACTCAGCCCATCGGTCACGGGTGTTTGACTTATATATGCAATAATCTGAACTCAGCTCGGAAGATACTATGACATATTTGGATTTCCTCACACTAAATGGATGGGGACAGGAGAGAAGAAGCTGAAACTCAGGCAATTCTGTAAATCTCGACTTTGGATGGCTGCCTGATACGAGTCTGAACAAGTGTACGTAGGCCTGTCATTAGGCATTAATCCCACTATGCTCTCAAACGTGTTTAGGAGAATACGAAAGGAATATTCTGCTTGCACCTCATGTAAACACCATAATCAAATTGTTGTTTTATGTGTTATGTGCATGTAAACTGAACCACTGAGAGCAATCTTGTTCCGTCTTGTTAGTGTGGCAGTGAGCAGTGCGCAGGCTTGTGTATCAGATAAACTAAAGCCTGACTCAGCACAGGAGCGCTGACTCAACAGGTCCACACTCTGCAGTATTGAAGATATAACAGAGAGATGGGGTGGAGGAGGACAGAGCGAGGGAGGGAGGGGGGGTGCATAATCGGAAGTAAAAGAAGCGTCAGTTGAGGCTGCAGGTTCAACCCCTGCATCTCCAGTCCAGAGACGTGACCAGAGGTACGTACCTTCACCAGGAGGCTGGTCAGGGATGCATCTCCCCAGTACACTGCACCAGACACGCAGCCTTTCTCCCACTGCACCTCATCTGCAACCACACATGCTCCGCTTAGAAGTCGCCACATCTATGGCAGGAAGTCAGCTTGGCAAACAACGAGAGGGGGGCGGGAACGAGGCCTTACTCAGGGTCTCGTACTCTCTGATTTTCTCCAGCACTTGTTTCTGGGAGAGACCTTTAGAGGGCAGCTGTTTGGTGTAGGCCATCCCCTCCTTCAGGGTGCACAGGCTGACGGACATGTCATCCAGAGCCTTGTTGAGCTGGCTCTGAATCTGCGATAAACAGAGAACAAAGGTCCTTTATGGGCACTCGCCATCACTCACCAGTGGGGAAATGATACAAGTGAATGTTGTAACAAGTTTGTCTCAGACTGAACGTGACGGCGCGTCCACCGCAGTATCAACACTTTCTGTAAATGAATGCAAGCTCTCCCCCGGTGACATAATGACCAGAAATAACAGACTATTATCGCCAACGCTAAGTGTGCAAAAGGTCCCCCCGGTAGGCCCCGCCCCCCTTTCACGATGCACTCAGCGTGACTCACAGGAACCGCAGACATGGGAGTCAGAGAGCACATCTGCCGGGGACAAGAGGGAACGCATTCACCACTGACACTCACCGCCCCCCCGACGAAGGGGATTTTCCTGATGAGTCGAAAGCATTGCTTCTTGATACGGGATGTGAGACCTGGAAGCCAAAACAGACGAGGCAGCAGCTGTGGTGAAAGAGAAAAACGCTGGCACACACTCGACCACAAACACTGTAGCAGCTGACCGGGACACGCGATCGCACGCTCGGCCCTGAGCCGTGTCCACGCTCGGCCCTGAGCTGTGATCACGTCCAGCCCTGAGCCGTGTCCACGCTCGGCCCTGAGCCGTGTCCACGTCCGGCCCTGAGCCGTGATCACGTCCGGCCCTGAGCCGTGTCCACGCTCAGCCCTGAGGTGACGGCATGCCGCCAGCTCCCTCCGAGATGCTGCCCTGTGGTGGAGCCCGTAGAGAGCCAGACGGGCGGAGCATCACCTTGGTATGGTGGAATTCGAGCCGCGATTGATTGATAGCAGATCTAGACAGACTTGTTGATCGAAGGTATTTTCTCAGCTAGCCAGCTACGAGCCACGGAGCGCCATGGTAACCAGATGTTTGCGGCCTTTGCTCGCTGCTCGTTTAAGCCGGTGGGATGCCTGACTCGGCGAACGCGGCATTATCGTGCGAGGCCGGCGTCCTCTCTCCGAGCGCGTGTCGTGCGTGCGTGCGTGCATGCGTGCGAGCTCACTCTCTTGCTGGAAGAGGAAGCCCTTGATCCACAGGGCGCCCAGCGTGGAGACCAGCGTGGCGGCGATGATCTGCCACGGCTCCAGGTCGGCGCAGCGCGAGTTGACCTGCCGCCGTGCCGCCTCCAGGTACAGCAGGACCATCTCCTTGTACACCTGCAAGGCACTCTGCACGCACACACACGCACACACACACCCACACACACACGTGCAGCAAGTGTTACCTGAATGCAACGTTAAGGTAGCGTCGAATTCACAAAAGCCTGGTATATTCGTCCCATAATGCGAAAAAAGCACAAGGAAGCGACCTTTGCAAGCAATTAGACACTGGAGTTCTCTTTTGTAACTCTCATCCAGTTGCATCCGGCATGAAGGGAACACTGGCGTGACTCATGCCTCAGCACAACCCCGAGTACTTACATCAGAAGACATTGTGAGACGTGCGCGGCTCAGGACGTCCCCCACGCTAACACTTGTCACTGTCAGCAGTATGCCGGGCGGTCTGACTGCCAGCTGTCCCGTCCCGTCCTTCTTAAGGTGAATGAGAGACGGTGCCCTGAGCAGAGCGGATGACTATCACCAGACTCCTCCTATTCACCGACTATTCGGCAACAAGGTGTTTTGCAATCGATCAAGATCAGACAAGACGAGAGGCTTCCCCCCAGTGATGAACCGCTCTAAACATATGCCCAGCTCTACACCCGATCGACAGCAAGTGACCCAACTATTTGCTCTGGGTCCAGATGTGCACTCTCACATCTTTAGAAACTTTTAACAGACATCAAAGTCTTGGCAATATCTGAATGAAAACTTGTGTTTCATAAGGTGCAACAGATTTATCTCCATTATCGCAGCAGAGCGGTGCTTTTACAACCCAACAACATGGAGCGTGATAACGACAAGGCTTGTCTATCCAGAGAAAAGCTTAAGGTTCAGTAGATAATACCCTAAGTTTCAGTCTGTGTGGCACGAAATAAGCATCCCATAATAGCAGGATGAGGTAAGTTCCCTTTTGCAATCACCATTATGAGAGGAAGTTTCTCAATGTGTCTCATGCTGAGAGGGTGTGAGGTGTGATCTCAGGACAATCAGAGGCAGCAGCTACCACCAAAGCACTAACACTGCATAACACTAAAGTCACTTATAAAGAGCTTCATGGTGACAGCATGGTGACTGGAGGTCTGAGATCAAGTCACAGGAGTCCCAGACCCCACACCCCTTTCCCTGACTACAGCTGCCATACCTGCCTGTCTGGATACAGTGTTCTCGTACAGGTTTAGCAGGATCGGCTGCACCGAGGCGACACAGGGGAAAAAATACGATCTGAACTATGCGTTGACTGGGAAGCCCGATCTGACTTATGGTGGCAGGAATGAAGCCATGTGTGCTCACTGAGAGCATGGATGTGTGACCGTTGTCACCCATCTGTCATAAAAAAAAAGAAAGATTAAGATCGTGCTATCAGGAATCTGTGCGAAAGGCCAGTCTGGGCCCCATCAATATACAGACCCTCTTTTCTGTCGTCCAACACATTTTGTGTCGGGTCCACCCACTTGTTCCCAAAGCATTCAGACCTATCTTTGCCTCAGGAAAACTTACACTGAGTCCACACAAAGACTCTAGTGGCAGCATTGTCCGACTCATTGTTGAGCCATGGACGCCCATTCCTTTGCTCCCCCTCATAGATTTGACTATTCTGTGAGGACGGCTTTTGTTGCCTTAGAGGTGTGTGTGTGTGTGTGTGTGTGTGTGTGTGTGTGTGTGTGTGTGTGTGTGTGTGTGTGTGTGTGTGTGTGTGTGTGTGTGTGTGTGCGTGCAGGGGCGGTCAGGTTCTCATGGAAATGTACTAGGGTTGTTGTGAGGTGAGCGCCTCCTGGATACATCAAGAGAAAACAAGAGTCAGCAGGGGATCCAGAAATCATCCAGGAGGAGGAATAATTACAGCTGTGATGACTTCAACTGTTTACTGAGCCTCAGGGCTGAGACAAGAGCTGACACTCACTCCAACGTCAATATGACCTACTTCTCCTTCTACTCCTTCTGCTTCTCTCAAGCCTTTTCTGACCTGACCATCCAGACTGGTGCAGGTCCAGAGACAGTAGATCTAAGTCCCACCTGCTCGTGCTCGATCTCTGCCTAGTGTCAACACAGGGTGATTCTTGTGTTTCACAACAACCCGAGCAGCTGTTTTGCTGAACTTCTTGCAGGTTTATAGCGAACAGGATCTCTAATTTTGAAACAACCGCTGCAACAGCCAGGAAGAAACGACAATCCGGACCGAAAACGCACACACAAAAAACTGTCTCACTGTATTAACTTCACCCAGGTGTCTAAACATATGGTGGCTCCTCTGTGTCAAGAGTCAGTGCAGGGACCAAAGTACCAGTGCGAGTGTTTCTTGTAACGCAGCTACTAATCTATAAAGGAGAACAAGGGTCACGGTCACACACGCCGTGGACTTGGAGCATCTCTGAGAGCAAAACAAGTCGAGTCATTCGCCTCCTAGACTATTGATAAACAAGTGTCCGTCTGTGTTGTCGTCCTGCCTACTCTAACCAGACAGCCTGGAGCATCTCAACAACACACTAAAGTCAAATTCTTACCCAGTAATCCATGGTGTCGAGGCTAACTCGGGCTTAAAGTCCACCTTTTATTGGTCAGCTGCTCTGGAAAGTCACCTCCAGCAGCCCGGCTCTCATCTGCATGCTACAATCAAACACAGCCCCGAAGCTAACCCCCCATCCAGGAAGTGAGCGAGGCTTCCACTGAGGTCTGCGCATGTGTAGATCTGACAACAGTCGGGATCGTCCAATCATATCAAAACGGGATTCCGCGTGAAGCCTTATGATTTGTAGATCTGATATTCAGAGCAGCGCCGCACATTTTCACACCCGCACCTGGACAACTGGTGCTGCGTTCAAAGGCACCACGTAAACTGCATGCACAATCGTTTTAGCACAACCGTCAACAGTAGACTTCTCTCTTCAGTCTTATTTTTATTACTACTATTTATTATTCATTAGACGCATTAACTATACTGTACTGTTTATGTACAGGGTGGACAGTTGTGTGACTATTGTGTAGTGAATGTGATGTTCTTTTGTGAAACTTGCAGCTGGACAGGACAATTTTCTCTGGCAGAAAAACAAAGCACTCTATCGTAGCAAACATGATATTGATATTCAGTTCAACTAAGCTGAACTCAAATCAACATTTATCTTTAAAACACTTTAAAAAGCTGACATTGAGCTACATAGGTACACATAAAACTGCACATAATTGAAAGGTGAACATCAATAAAATAACGCAAAACATACAATAAAATGTAAAATCTGACAGCAATACTGAAGCAAAGCTCTCTAATAGGAGAGATTTCAAGGAGGAGTGGGTTTTTAATTAATATTTCAAAGTCTCCAGGTTGAGGGCAGAGGTGATTGCTCCAAAGCCTAGGGGACTGCCACCCCACTGCCACCTATGGTTTTCAGTATGGTCTAATGAACATCCAACAGTATCTGGCTGGACTGTCATAGTGCAGCAGAACAACAAGGTATTGGTGTGTGAGTTGGTCGAGGGCTTTGAAAACAAGCAATAACGTTAAAATCAATCCTGAACAAACTGCACTGAAGGGCAGGGGAGCGAGACCAGCACTGGAGCGGTATGGTCATGTTTATGACCATATCATAAACATGCAGATAATGTGTTAAGGAATGGTCATTACCATTAGATTAGAAATTGCAGTAATCCAACTGCGATGTTATTAAAGTATGGATTACCTTTCCAGATCTTTGGGAGAGGTGATAGCCTTTGACCTCTGCTACAATCCTAGATCAATAGACACTTGTATTGATCAAAGAGCTGACCTGTTTATAAAATTAAAAAAGTACTCACAAAGGTCACACCAAGATTTTTTTGCAGGTGAGTGGTGATTCGGAGAAAACAGGGTACACTGTCATGTTGTCATTAGGTTAACGTTAACAGTGAATGCAACATAACAACACTGGGGCTTTTAAAACACTGGAATGAAGGCAACCTTTGCACAAGAGATCTGATGATTATTGTATCATCATGTTGTCTTTTTATTGATTGTACTTAGAATGGCTCTGTAATATATTGTCTATATTTCATTGGGTAACCCTCATCAAAACTTGCTGTGTCTCTACAGCAGCAATAGCCCACCAGCTTCATATATACAGTTGTGAAGGACCACGTGGTGTCAGGTAAATATTCATTCATAGTAAAGTAGTTATTTCACTATTCATTTATGCAAAAATATATATTTTTGCATAAATGAATAGTGAAATAACTACTTTACTATTCTCATTACCCCCAAATAAACTCCATTAACATTATTCACTCAAAGCGTTTAGCAATGGATGTGACGCTCTACATGACATAAGTCAAACCTTTGGCCACACTCACAATTCTGATATGACCGATGATACTTGAAGGCAGCACTGGGAGCTGATTTTGTAACATCTAGTGGAGAGAAACAGCGCCACAGAGCGTCAGGGCAGCAGCACCGCAGCTACCTTCACAGCTGCACAGTGACCAGCACACAGCAGAGAGAAAATCCGTCTGAGGAGACAAATCCGGACGGAAGGATAGAAACCCGCCAGACACTGTGGATGGGAAACATTGTTTTACATTTTCTCCTCGACCTGTCATTGTTGCAGCTGAAACAGTGAAGATGCTGTTATCAGCAGAATTACTATGGAACTTACATTAAACTACTCAAATGGTAGTGGTAGTAGTAGTAGGTTGGAGTAGGAGCTATTAGTAGTCGTAATAGCAGTAGTAGTAGTTGCAGTAGCATTAGTAGAAGTAGTAGTGACAGTAAATGTAGTAATAGAGGTATCTTATGCCTGCGGCCATCATGCTGTTCAATGCTATCGGCTCCTGGACTCACTTTACTCTTAACAGTAAAAAATATATTAATATTTGTATTATTTATACCTCATTGTGTAATAATGACTTGACCTGTATATTTCAATTTCTGAACATCCTCTTGTCTGATATGTTTCCATTTTGGAACTCTTGTATTTCATACATTTATCTTACTTTTTTTTTAACATATTTTTTATTGTCATATTTTATTCCCTTTTCTATTGTATTACATTTGCATTGTTGGAGTAAATGCCATTAACACAGTTCTCCTCTGGGGATCAATTAAGCGCTCTGACCGTGATTCTTTCAAAAGCTGTGCCATGGTAGTCGGGCAGGTGGGCTCCACCTGTGTATGGCTAACAGGTTGCTGATCTCCATCTATGAGTGAGTCTGGGGTCTGCTCTGGTTCTGCTGCTTCTTCTTCTTCTTCTGTGATCACACTGTACACTGTATATATCTCCCTGCATCACTAAGCTCCACCAAAACATTTTCCAATAAGATTTTTAAAAATGTCTGATTATTATGTTTTTTCTACAGGTTTAAAATCAGGGTACCTCTGTGAATCTGAGAAAAGCAATCATCCTCAGATTGTACTGACTTCTCTCTATACAACGTTACTGCTTATTTATTTTATATTGTTGCCATAGTGTGAATTAGGGGAACCTCCAATACAAGATCTATATTTCTATTTTCTATATCTATGGTGGTAAGAAAAATATCAGAGAACATACGTGGTAAGTTGTCATTAAAATAGGGTTTTTTTTTACGATTGATCGATGAGTGCAAAAATCTGAACTAAATAGATTATTCAATTTATGTTCAAAAACTAAATCCATTCACTCGAAATTTAAACAACATTAAACCAGATATGACAGAAAATCCAGGCGTTTCATCAAGACACAAAAGAGCCACTAATGAAGACAGACGTCATCATTTTAAACAAGCCATCAGAGGAAAGAAAAGAAACATTTTGCAGGAGGTGAAAGCTTGAAAGGAGGCGACTTGCAGCTACAGCCTTCGTGCTACTTCAAGGCTCCAATCATGGCAGACAGACAAACTACGACTCGGCTATAATTGGTGTACAGTGTCTTCAAAAGCTGAGGTGAGAGCTACAATGCTTTGCCTGTGAAAGGAAACTCCAAAGCACATTAAAAGTGAATTAGTTCTTGTGTAAAGTGTGCTCGGGGTCATTCCGGTCACGACGCGCGCACCTCTCCAAAAGCGCACAAGTCTCCAAAGGCGCACTCCATACTCTCTAAAAGGCAGTCACATTGTGCAAGGGTTTCACAAGAGGTGTACATATGGCATCCGGGTTGCAATTAAATGTTTTTAAGATGTTTTCCTTTCTTGAAGAAGTTTCCTCTTTCTTTTTTCCCTCTCCCAGCAGCTCTTTGGCAGAGAGAGGAGGAGGAGGGGCGCATTGAATGGCTGCGCCGCTGGTTTGGGATGACAACAATCTGGTCAGCGAGTTGTTGGACTTTGATTGCCCCCCTCAAAACGTCCTTCAAACAAAAAGCTGGGCACGAAAATAAAGCCCCACCTGGTACCTCTGTTTGCTAAAATAATAATAAATAGATTTCGTTTAATAAATAAGCAAAGGGGACTGTAAAGTGGAGTAGTAAAGGAAGTATTAATCAGGAGCATCGGGCAGGTATCACCTGCTCCGGAGCTTGCTCAGTTTATTGTTAAATATTGTTAAATCACTTTTCCTCGCAAGTCTGCTCCGATATCTGCCATTTCCACAGCGGCTGGCCGCTTGTGTTTGCCCACACTTTGCATAACAAGCAGGACACTACAGCAGGCTGATAAAAATCAAGCAGAGACACTGACAACTTCCAACCCACACCTGTCTCTGATATCCCAATATGGATTTGGCTTCAATGATTATTTGTAAAGTGGTAATATTCAGTTTACTTTAGACTTTTCCTGCCTTTTATAACTGCAAGGCACCATCTCCTATCTCTCTGCTGTATTTGTCCAGTTTATTGAAAGCATATGGTTATCAGATTGTTCCCAAAACACATATTTAGACAGAAAGTTAAGGAGAGCTTTCTGTGATCCTTTGTTAGCGATTGTAAATCATGTTTGAGCTCGGCAACGCTGCCCCCTCTCCCCCACCAGCTCGGCTGGAACCTGTCTGCACATTGTTGACATGTTTTACTAATCTTTAACTTTGTTAAAGTCTGCTCACACTGTGCACATCTCCTGCGCCGCAGAGCTGTGGCCACGCAGGACGTGTTTTATTTTGGAGATGTCGTGGCGCACACGAGTGGGCTCACCTAACAGAAGGAATTGAGCTTTTATTGCCGTGACACACAAAAGGGACCTTTGTTCCATCAGTGCACACCACAGGTTTCACCCTCTCTCATGCCCTTTGTCTAGGGGCCCCATGCGTAATAGCCTTTGTCCAAGGAACGCAGCTCTGCGCCAGAACGCATTAAGCAGATGTTTGTCCAAGTATACAAAACATTTTAAAAATGCCACTCTCTTTGATAAACATCGGCTCCTCTGAGAAAATAAAGAGAGCAGTTTATCTTGAAGCCACTTCGGGCACCAGTCGTGCAGGGAATTACTCTCATTTGCTCTAATAATGACAGTGACAGGCGCACCAAACACGCACCATGATCATTCATTTATTTGGAAAAAAGAACGAAAATTCTGATGTTCCAGCCTCGGTTCTTTAGTTTTATTCCAGTATGCGGGACTGGGCTGTAGTATCTTACTGTGACTGGAGTCACTTACTTGAATCGCACCTTAGCAGTGCCAACATGTTGAGTGCGTAAAAAGTGACTTCACAAGGATGCTGAGGGCTGAGCAAAGCTGTCTTAGAGGACAAACATGCGATAAAAGACTTCCTGAAGTTTTTATGAGACTTTGCGCAGAAAGACGAGACTTGATGTCTCATGATGAGATAGTGTTACTGGTGAGCAAACAGTGCTGCACGTGGAGCTGAGCATGTAACACTGCATCAGAGCTCATCTCAGTGTCTGTGCGTAAAATAGATAAAGGAGACTTTTTATGGTATTTATGATGCCTCTCGTAGTTTAACATCCAGACTTTAACTTTGAGGTTCCAGTGGGGATAAAAAAGAATGGCTGTAAGAGATCATCCCAACACAGTCATCTATAACACAATCATCAGTGGCTGATGTTCGCACTGCATGGAAAAAAATATCATCTGTAAAAAACACAAAACCCTGACTGTTGTTACTCCAGAGCACCTGGATCCGCGTATTTGATTGAAATCACTTAATATTTCACAAAGAAATACATGCAGTGAAGAATAAGGGAAGGGCGGGGGGGTTGAGAGGTGGAGGGGGAGAACAGGGAGAAGGCGGGGGGTGGGGGTGGGGGGGTTGAAGGACGCGCTCTGGAAGCTGATTGGCCACTTGACAGGCGCTGTTGATTCAGGCCCCACGCGCATCCCACAGATAAGATAAAGGCCGTATAAAGCTGCAGGGATGATCAGCCGTCCGTCACTGTCAGCTGCCGTCCAGCCGGCCTCCAGCACCAGGACTCTCACCTGAGCATCACCTGGCAGGTAGGAGCAAACGCTGCACCTCATCATCCATCCATCCATCCATCATCTTACCCGTGTAAGATGATGGACACACACATTCACAACTACAGTATATGGGCGCTTTGGAGTCTCCTCTTTGAACTGTGGAAGGAGCTTGAGAAAAGACGCGCACAGGGAGAACAATGCAAGCTCTGCGCAGAGAGGTCGGGAGTTGAACCGCGGACATGCAGCAAGGCGACAGCGCGAACCACTGTGCAACTATGTCGCCTCTTCAAGGAAAACGCCTCCACTGGGACTATTGGATGCATCCTGGCGAGCTTTACAGACTCCAAATTCTTTTTAGATTAACAAAGATGGTACAAAGATGGAAGGATGGCACGGTGCGTGGGTGGTTGGCACTAGCGCCTTAAAGCAGCAACTCCCGGTTGGATTTGGGATTGCGTGATTAAGCGTGAGTGAGAGAATGAAGCGTGTTTGTGCCCTCTGACAGACTGCTGACCTGCTCAGGGTGGACTCAGTTTAATTCAAGTTTATTTCAAGTTCCAGTTCATAGCAATGTCATTATCAGTGATTTTTTTTTCACAATCAGTAACATTACTATTATCATACCCCCCCCCCCCCCCCCCCCCCCCCCCCACACACACACACACACACACACACACACCCAAAAAAGGTTAAGGTATGTAGTGGGTAAAGCAATGGATGGAGGGACGGTAGATGGATGGATGAATGATGGATAGGATGGATGGTTGATAGGTGATCATGGCTGGATGATAGATGATGGACAGGAGATTATGGATGGATGATGGATGGATGGTTGATGATTGTCAGATGGATAATGAATTCATGATGGGCTCCTCTCCTCTCCTCTCCTCTCCCCCCTCTCCTCCCTGCTCCTCAGGATGTCTCCCAGAATGCACTGCAGCCGCCCTCTGCACTCTGTGGTGGAGGCTGGAGACTGCAGGGAGCCTGGTCCACACCTGCCCCTCACTGTGCTGGCTGGGGAGAGCAGCCTGCGGCCTGGAGCGAGGTGTGGCCGCCCGGGGCAGCGGGGCCGGCGCAGGATGAAGGCCAACGACAGGGAGAGACACCGCATGCACAACCTCAACTCCGCCCTGGACGCCCTGCGGAGCATCCTGCCGGCGCTGCCCGATGACTCCAAGCTGACCAAGATCGAGACGCTGCGCTTCGCCCACAACTACATCTGGGCTCTGACCGAGAGCCTGCGCATGGCCGACCAGCAGGAGCACCCAGCGGGGGCTGCCGGGCTGCTCCAGGCTGACCCCCTGACCCCGGCTCAGTCTGACCCCAGAGAGCTCCAGGAGGCAGCTCACGACATCAACTGCAAGACTGTATCCAGAGATCAGCCCGGCCTGGGTTTCTACTTCAGGTCACTGTGTGTTGACCACGACCTGCGGCACATCTGGAGCTGCCTCTAGCAGAGCGTGAGGGTGTGCAGCTGCTGGGGAGCTGAGGGTGGGGCAGTCCTTCCCCTCAGCACAGAGAAGAGTACAATACTGTCTTCTTCCATTCAGTGACATTTTGTCATCTAGAGCACTTAAACCGGGTCCTCTCCAAACAAGCACTTGTGTTCGTTTCAGAACAAGATTTCACAGCCGCCTTGCACTCAAACAATCACACTTTCACCGTGAAGCACAATCAATGATTCACCAAGACGAGATCGTTTGTTTCAACTAAAATATTTATTTGGTCACAAAGTTGGAATGTGTTTTTGCTGCATTAAAAAAAATTGGTTTATTTATTTAATAAAAACGTAGGAAACACCTGTGGTGAAAAAGCAGACTGGCTTCTCATTGCTTCCATGACTCCGAACAATGAACACTTACACTCACAAAAAGACAAACATTGCGTACAAACAGTGGTTGTCGTTCAAATGGAGACAATTTTTTTTTCTTTTTTTGGAGAAAAACAAAAAGGAACGATGCCATCGTTTCACAGAATGCGCGGGTTTTCCTTTAAGTAGATGCCAAAGTTAATGTGCAAATCAACAATTTCAAACATGTGGTTCTTTACTGTCCTGCCTACCAGTGCCCGTACTGAGGCCTCCTGCGGGACAGAAAGCCTTTCTGGAGTCGCTTGTAGGTCACGGCGTCCTGTCAGGGGGGTGCAGTCCGAGGCCGAGCCCAGCCGGGGCTCTACTTGGGGAAGACGGTGACCACGTCGTAGCCCTCGGGCGGGGTCACTCGCTCGCGGGCGTGCTTCTCGCAATAAATCTGCTCCTCCACAAAGAAATGTCCCTTCTGTTTCAGGTTGACGTCGCAGTCTGTGCAGGTGTAGCACTCGGGGTGACGGAACTTGTCCCTCAGCTTCACCACCATGCCCCTGGAGCAGAGAAACGCCACGGTCAGCCCTCAACTTTTCGATTTTCATCATTTGGATCGAACATACCATTTCATTGTGGCCGTGATGAAACAGGCCTCAAATAAATATGCAAAACCGCGAAAGCCAGGGATCACACACACCGTGCCTGTTATCGCCGTGGTTGAGGGCACGTACGCACGTCTTTTGAGCAGAAACACCCTGGGCTTTGTTGCGCCTCCAGAGGGTTTCCCTTCACCCGATGTCAGACGGCGTCACATTTGACTACAAATGCAAAGCGACTCGGTGCGGTGGACGCAAAGCCAGCCGAGACCCGAGCCAGCGGCGGGCGGCCACTGTTCAGCCACAAGGTGGAGCCAAAACTCCAGGCACGCTGACCTTAGAGAACCCGCAGCGTGACTTCTTTGAGGTTTCACACCGTCCAAACACCAAACAAGGCCAAATGAGGCGCATCTGTGCTTTGCTGATCCACGGGGTTTGGACACAAATGAAGCAACGCGCGGCCTTGAACAACTTCCTGCACGCACGGGTGTACAAGCCCGGCGAGGCCGTGAAACACTTACACAATCCCAGATCCGCATTTGTCACAGATGGGCAGCTTGTCGGCGCTCCCCACAGACGACCCGATCTTTGTCGAGGGCGCTTTCACACTCCTGAAACCTGACGGTTTGTCAGAGTCACCTGAAAACGTAGAATCGTCCGTCTTAGATCATTTAGCTCATCAAAAACAGTGAGTGGCCTTGTGTCCATTGTGTGTGTGTGTGTGTGTGTGTGTGTGTGGACTCCATACCGGTCTCCAGGATCTCCTGCAGCACCTTGAAGGACGCGGACTGGCGCGGGGGCTCGTCAGACTCCTGGTTCTCCTGCAGCATCTTGTAGACCTCTGACTGCGTGACTGAGGGCTGCAGGCCCGTCTGCGCTGGTTCCGAGGGAGCCCTGAGGAGCGAGCGGCAGCACGTCAGCACGTCTGCAGCACTCCCCGCACATCTCATCTCATTATATCCGCGGTGCTGATCTAGAACGGGCTGGTCCAGGAGATCACGATGCCTCCGCTCTTTTTATATTTGCCTCATACTCATTTCCTAACCTTCCATCTCCTGGACTCCCTCTGTAGCATTCATGGTGTGGTACCCTATCACACACACAGTAGGGATGAGGAGCAGGGAATACACCTGGGACAGGTCACCAGTCCATCAGAGGACACATCATTCACTTCCACGCCCAGGGGGGGGAATTCAGTCTCTGATCAGCCTTGACAGGCATGTTTTTGTGACTTTGTTTTCATTACTTAGCGTTACTTTAATCGAACCAGCAAGACAAGTCCTGTAAGCACAATTCTTGCAAAGCAAACTGACAAAAATCCAGAGAGTCGGCTTGTTCCAACAGCTTGAGGCCAAACAAACGGTGATTGTTCTTATTCAGAATGTGAAATTGGGCCGTGTGTGTACCGCCAAAAAGACGCTTAAATGTACACCCACAATTCAAGCTGGGTTTCAATACGCGTTTTCCCACGACACCGACATATTCTCAGAACTCCGGAGGAATATGGAAAAGAGAGAGTTTTGCTAAAACAAAAGTTAACTCTCCATATAATCAGGTCACGTCTGATTCAGATGGCAAAAGGATGTCTTTATCGCAGCCTCGTTGCAATGACAAATGACTCGAATATAGCAAAACAACGAGCTTGTTCTGTAATCTGGATGTGGCTGCAGAGATGCTCCAACTCTGCTTTACACACTAGTTTGTATAGGATACAACTAGTGAGTGGATCGAAATCATGGTCACAATCATCTGGTCCCCACTTTTGGTGCCGAATCGTAATCGGAAGAAACTTGTCAGGACACCTCGAGGCCGCTGTCGCCGTTTTGGAAAATTTCCCAGAAACTATTTTTTTTACAAAAACCGGCGTCTGAGTTCTATAGTCGGGGCTAGAGACGCGTGGAAACACTGAGGAGAGGCCACGTCAGAAGCCAACGGAGCGATCAAAGCTCCGCACGGACTCTCACAGACCTCTTGGAACCCGGCCGGGCCGGGGCAGAGCTGACGCAGGGTGTTGTCGGGCCGGGCCTTACTTGCGGTTGGGCTCGTTGGCTGTGGCCACAGCCGAGTTGAAGTCCTTGATGTTCTCGGAGGAGTAGAGGCCAGACGGGCTGTTGTACTGGTTGGTCACGACTTTGGAGCCGAAGCCTGTGAACGGCAGGGCGCTCCTGTTGTGGCTGGAGCCGATGTGTTTCACCTCCTGCGGGAGCGGAGGCGCGGGTCGCACGGTTAGACCGAGCCGGAGCTGCGAGGGCGGGTCTGTGAATCAGCCCGTGCACGGTCTCAAACATGCGCAGAGCCTGATGCAACAGTGGTCAACAGTTCTCAGGTCCTCAGATGAATCGCTTCTTGTTTCTCGGGAGCTCGTGCATCATTCACTACGCTGCTTCCAGCGTCACAAAGCAAAGGATAAGGTGAAACATAACCACCTGCGCAGAGCAGGGAAAGCAAGTCGCTTTGGTTAATTATTAGAGTATTGATCATTTTAGGATGGTTGCACCATTTCCGACACGGTATGGTGGTGTTTGAACTTCTGATAAGCCTCGGTGCCACAAAGCTCATTGATTGGTCACTCCATAACGTGGCGGCTACAAACCGTGGCAAGTTGCGACGAGCTCCGACTCTCGAAGCGCTTCATCTGAGGACGGCGAATCGGCCTCATCTGCGGCTTCCAGTTTGCCTCAAAGTCACACATAATTTCACGGGGTAATGTAAGACTTTGCTCGGCGCCTTCATTATAACTAACTGCCTCTAAAGAGCGGCGCGTCACGACACTGGCACGCCATCAAAGTGGGCTCATAAAGCCTAAATCGAGCTCATGCTTCGCAGTGGGAGCGCAGAAATGCCTCCAAACATAGCTCACGCTTCAAGCATCTGACATCTTAAGTCGCCGAATGCCAGAGAGCCTCTGCAAGCAGGCGGACCCAGAAGCCCAAACACAAGCGCTGTTCGGGACGCCCCCAAGAAGTAGTGTAGAGGCACCGGAGAAACACACTCCAGACAAGAGACACGCGCTATTGGTGCTGGTGTGCTAAAAACGCTCGACATCTGTGAAACACACACACACACACACACGCAGAGCGTTTCCTACATGAAATCACACTCTGGCCTGAACTTTCCAGTCTGCAGGCAGGAACCCAGGCTTGCGTCACAGCTTGGCTGATAAACTACCGTCTCCTAGGAAACGTCCTGTTGGGAAGTAAACAATGACTTCATCGTTGGCAGGATTGAGAGGAGGAAAGAAAAAAAGAAGAAAAAGAAACCCACAAGGCTTTTCTGGCAGGGTGGGAGAGGGCCGTGCAGACTTCCAGAAAGTGTACGGCTACCTGTGAATGGGACTTCCCGAAGTCAGGCTAGAGTTATGCGGGGACACACACACACACACACACACACGCATGCGCACACACGCAGATACACTCACTTTTGGCTCTGAAGCAAGATTCATCTTGTACGGATGCGTCCTCCCTTCCTCAGACGAGAGCGGGGACCACATTTTAACCTCCGACCTGCCGAACAGAAGAGGGGCGTCGTCACACAGTGGAAACGCGTTCAACCACAGAAACGGTCTCAGCTTTCAGCACCACACGGTTCGTCTCTGGGCGGGACTTCCCCTGCGAACGCTGCCCTCACCCTCTCCAGGTGAAAGCTTCTGCTTTGGCTCCCGCCCCAGCATTCATGACATTCCCTCTGTATTTGAACAAACATATTTGCCCCGACCCGCCGGCTCGGCCCATTTCGACATCCCCCCCGCTGCATGATATCAGCTGCTTGCCACAGAGCTGTGATGTAATGCTCAGATATGACACACACTTGCACAACAGCGCGCACATAAACTCCTCTGAGTCTGAAACTGTGCGGGGAACAAAAGGCAGACTCACTTCTTTGAAAGCCAGCGTATAAACATGAGTCACTTCCTCAACACCTGGATTGTGGCTGAGCTGTGTCAGCATTGTTCAGGCCCGCGGCTACACAGACTCACCTGACACACACACACGCACACGCGGACAGCTACAACATACCTGTCTATGGAGAGCACCATCTCGTCCACGCACGCCTTGATTTTGTTCTGCGCTTCCAGGTGAGTCATGCCGTCGGTGGGCTCCCCGTCGATGGCCAGGATCATGTCGCCCATACACAGGTTGGCCTGTGCAGCTTTACTGCCGGGGGTGACCTACGAGGCACATAACAGATCGTTACAGTTTTCATGTGTCTAACACACCTTGATTCAAAGCTGGCTTAAAGTAGCGTGGCAACAGCTCATTGATAATTCGACGTCTTGTATAGGTCTATGACAGAAAATTGAATGTCACTGAGGTGAGAACAAAAGAAAAGGCATTTAAAGACCTCATCTTGGCCTTTGTGAAACAGGCATCAACAATTTTCATTGTTTTGTGTCTTTTTATGGGCCAAATCGGTTAGCCAAGAAAGTAATCGACAGATTACTTCTAATCCTTTGTCGCAGCCCTAATTTAAAGGTCCCGCAGTCCGAAGGTGTTCATCCACATCATTTCAGGTTTACACTTTCAGGATCCTGGGCCTGTGACCTTGGGGGACCTTTACGCACATTTCTAATATTTACAGTAAACACAGGCGAGGCCGAGGCGGTTTCACTCAGGCTGAGAGCCGCCTCAAAGGCGGACATGCCATCCAAGATAAGGGCTCAGAGTGAGAAGAGAGAGACTCTGGCGTCCTGCAGGAATTCCTAATCACTTTTCCATGGGTGGAGTGGAATGACCACTGCAACAACATTTACAACACGGGCCGGCAGCAGCCTGCCCCCCCCCCCCCCCCCCCCCCCCAGACAGCCGTCCCAGCAGTCGTATCCCAGAGTGTCAGACTGCAAAACATGGCTGATGCTGTAATAAAGCTCAGCATTAACGACTCTGCCGGCGTTGGCAGGATCACTTTTACTGCCAGGTAGTTACACAACTGCGAGGAATTTGACTTGGTGATACTGTGGGGGCGAGAGCCCAAGGAAGACAAATACTTACACAGGTAGGGATGATGAATAAGTGTAATCAACGGGGTAAGGAGAGCTGACGGGGGAGATAGGTGAGGCGCTAAAGTGTAGCTGAGGGACAGCACAGAGAAGAGCTTGTGTGCTCTGTACAGTGTTGATGGAGGACTGTGCATTGTGTGCAGGTATGTCAGCCATCAGTCAATGGCTGATCCTGGAGTAACATAAAGTCACTGTAAAGCCATTGTAGTAACAGACTGAGGAGCTTTCATGGACCCCTGAATATCTAAAACTATTTTAAAAACGAACGTTTTCCTTATTAATCCGTATTTCCTTATTGTATTTTCTATTTTAGCCTTTTCCTCTTTATGTTGTGCTTTTAATTTGAAGGAGTCATAGTCAACTTGACTGACAGGTCATTCACTGGTTACACTTCTGTAAACGACCTGCGAGATGAACTTAAAAGTTAAAAAAAGTAAGGATTCATATCAGTTGCCGGAAAAAAGGACCAGAGAGTGCATCTTATGCGTAAAACAGGTAAACGCAAGTCGGCTAACAGCGAGCTAAGCTCACGGTATCTTCGGCATCAACGGTTAACTTCGCTTTTAACTTCTTGGCTAAAGTCGAGCAGGAACTGAACGAGGGGGAGTTCAAAGTCTCAGAGCCGGAGCCCAGGTGAGCAGCACAACCTGGAGGAGTCAGACTTACCCTGGAGATAGTCAGCGGCTGCTCGAAGTCCTTCCCCCCGACCAGCCTGAAGCCCCATGGCCCGGGACCGTGCACCACCACCCGCAGAGGCATCTCTCCCTGAACTAGGTTGTTTAGTCCGAGCTGAGTAGAGCTGAGCCGAGCCGAGCTGAGCCGAGATGTGTGTGTGTGTGTGTTTGAAGATGTGTTCACTTCCTACTGCCTGTCGACATGTGCGGTGATCGATGGCCCGGGCAGGCTGGAGGAGAGGCCGGGATGAGGAGGAGGTGGAGGAGGAGGAGGGGCTCGACCCTCACAGCCCACTGTTGGACGAAGGAGAGTTTGAAGTTTCCACGCTGATAAGTGAGAAGCGCAGAGATCGTCTATTGAGACGATGGCGTGCGTGAGGGAGCCAGGAGAGCTCGAGATTCAAGATTTTCATTATTTATCACGTGCACGTATGCACATAGGATACGATGCGATTTCAATATGAAAGGACTGTGTCACATAGAAATACGGAAACACAGTATCATAATGAAACTATACTTTACTACTTAGAATCACTACATTCGAAAGAATAAGACAATGAAATCAAGATACTGAACCCCAAATTGCTCGTGATACTGTGCCATCATGGTGGGACTGGTTAAAGTAATAGATGAATGTGTTGGACAGCTTTTACCATCAGTTTATGAATGGGTGTGAATGGGTGAATGTGCCTCGGGTCTGTAAAAGTATTACATCTCACCCAAACATGGGGCTCCAGTCCATCACAGCAGTTTAGCATCTCCAATATACCTTTGAACGTGTTATTTTTTTGGTCTGTGGATACCAAGTGAAAACCCAAACCCTAACTCACACACAAGGAGCAGATGCAAACTAGCCAGGACGTGAACCTCAACCCACAACCCTTCTTCCTGTGAAGTAACAACTCTAACCACCGTGCCACTGAATGGCCCAACTAAAACACAATGAATATCAAAATACGCTGGAAGATATAAGGCACTGAAAAACACAAAGGGGCAGACAGAGACCACATAATTATACCAGCCATGCTAGGTTAAAAAGCAAGGTGTAAGTACGCTGTAAGTCAAGATTGAAAAGTTTGTAGTGTGGGTCCCAGTTTGACATGGTGGGTAGCTCATTCCACAGTCTGGGTGCTAGACTGAGAGAGCCTGGTCATCACTTTTTTTGTCTTGTCTTAAAAGCCTTAAAAGCTAAAAGATTATGTTTTGTTTTGTAGTGGCATTTAACAGTTTTTTAGGGTCTTGGGTGGGTTTTAAAAGCCACCATCTTGGACTATATGAGAAACAAAAGCCCAGAGCAAGAGGGTCAAAAATATTAGTATTATTGTTGCAAAATTAAAACTGCTTTCGCTGTCATAATACACAAGTAAGTATGCACACAGTGACTTGTAACTCCTTGCTTTTTATTGTTTTAGAGCAGTTCACTGGTTGAACTCAGATGGCCGACTAAAAGCAGAGCAGAGTGATCCCTCCTCTTGTCCAGCTGCTCTCAGATGAGCTCCCGTGTTTGTTTTATGAACGTCGGCCTCCCAGTACGTCACCGTGTTATATGCAAGCTTACCATTTATGGTAGAGCTAAATCCCAGGATGTGGAATGTGCCGCTCCCAAAAGTTGAATTCCTGTTCGAGGATCTCTGCAGAAGGTGGAGAGAAAGGCTGCGGGCGGGCAGACGGGCAGACAGGCTGAATGAAACACGTCCTTTCTTGTGGGGCTCTCAGGCATCAAAAGCAGGTCCTCAGCCCTGCCAGACAAGGCTTTGAGACTGCTCGCTTTGTAGTGAAGCCCTTACATCGAGGAAGATCATAACAAGTAGCTCTGCTCAGGCTGTAAAAACACATCTGTCAGCATCATCCCCATAATGGCTTTTTAACCATAATGTTGCTTTGTAGGCCTGGAAAAGTCCCACCGTCATTAATGTGATCTCATACACGTTATGGTTATTACAGGCCTCGGTCACCGCCGGTAGCACTCAGTTCAAAAGCACTGACAACAAATAGTTCACTGACACAAAGACTCCATCTGTAGTTCACATCACTTTGTGTCTGCTCAACTGTGAACAATAGCCATCATAAAGCCCCGGGGAAGACCTGGTGTCACCTAGCTCTTTGAAGGACTCAAAACAGGAGGCACATCACATGGTTTAAACAGTTTATTAAATATTGCATAATACCGAAGTCACAGCAGTGTATAGTTTCTTTATTTTAATATTGTCAATGTAACAGCACTGCAAATTGAAGCAAACAAACCAAACCTGTTGCAGGTTGTGTGTCTCATCCAACTAGTCCAATCTCATGATTATTAATCATTAAGTTAAAGCATTGTGTCACACTTTTAGGTACTTGCACAGTAACGGACAAGTTCTTAGTTAATTGTTCTCCCATCACAGAGTCTAGAACTTATGGGAAAACCATGGTTACATTAAATATGTCATGGATACATTTCAGTGATACGCAAAAAAAAACAAAACAAAAAAACAAAACATAAAACTGAAAATGAGGCACGATTTTGCATCTAACATAAGGCATCATGATCCTCACAAATGGCAGCGTAATGTTCATATGCGTCAAACTTCCTGTGCTCAGTAACGCTCCACTCTGTGCTTCGCCAAAAACCCTTCAGGTAAATAAACGGCTGCAAGTTGACCGAGAGCTCAATCTGACGCTCCCAAGGCTCGCAGGATATTCTTTTATTTTACATATTTACAATCCTTCTTGTGCCATGCTGCTCAACAATCTGCTACTTCATATGTGTGCAGTGGCCACATTCATATATTCATACATTCATACATCCTATGATGTTTTTCTGTGGACACAATCAACAGGGAGTTATGTTTTGACAAAGTGATTGTTTACTGGACGTGTGTGTGTGTGTGTGTGTTTGCGTGTGAGACAGAGCAAACTTCTGTGTTTTTCTTTTTTTGTCATTGTGGGAGGCTGGAAAAGCCCAACAGACTCCAACAGACCAATCTGCACATTCATGCGGAGCAGCAGTGGAGGGAGGGGGGAAAAAAACATGCTTTTGTGGTGGTGACAAAATACCTGAATATGATATCAGTGCTGCACAGGCGAAGCTACGATGCAGTGTTGGGTACTGAGAAAACATTCCCTTGCTGATGTTGGCAAAGTTGTCGGAGAGGATCAAACACTGATACCGAGCGTCCTCCAATCAATGTGCCTCAGCAATGATTAAACTTGCATGTATCGCTTATTCTACTCGGTGGACACGTACGTTCCAATTACATTGCTTGTCATCACGGCACAACGGCTAAACACATGCAGACAAACGAAAGAAAAACAAAAAAGAAAACAAAGGAAAAAAGTAAACGGATCAGAAAAAAGACCTTCACCTCCCACATTCTCACATTGTGTTTTGTTGTTTGTTTGTGGGCAGAGCCACTCAGAGCTCCTTGATAGTCTGGCAACAGATGATTAGAAATGTGCGGAGCTTCAGCTACATCTCGCTACATCAGTCCAGGTGATCTAGAGGACTTCCTCAGCACCGTTCAATCGAGTGCTTCTCTGACAGCCCTGCTGGGGTCGGAGGGCGCAGCTCAGCGGTCGACAGTCTGATGAAATCATGAGTGTAGAAAAACGTCTCTGAGTGTGTGTGCGTTTGTGCAGATCTGTTGGTGCTGGGGCTTTGTACTCACAGGAAGGCGGCTCTGATAGCAGGGATCACGGGACAGACTGTGGACCCTGTCCTCTTTAAGATTACAGGTTCTCAGTCGAGTGGTAGCATTTCATGCTCTGATCTCATGTGTCAATCTCTTCTAGATTCTGTTTGCCGATCTGACCCAGAGTTGTAGTCATCACATATGAAAATATGTAGCCATGTCTGCAAGGCCTCTTTTAGTTCTCTGTACACATTTACATGGCTAAAACATACAATCTTGTCAGTAAGGGCATGGTTAAATCTCAATATGCGCCTAAAAACCACTGCTATTATTCTCTAAGACACCTCGTTGGCTTTGTGTAACACACTGAATGGCTTTTTGTGTCACCATTGATTAATAATATGCTATTACATTGTGAGGCGGGTTCTCCCTAACGGTCTAAACAGGAAGTTAAGTTCCATCCTGCCTGTCCTGTGGTTGAGCTGGGGCCAAGTGTCAACCACTAGCTACCTCACAGGCATCTGCACACAAAGTAGTCACGTACTTCAGCTGTGTCTCAGCCCGGGGTCTGCGTCACACAGGAGACATGTCATTGGCCACAACGAGACCTGTCACAATTCAAAAGCCTTCTCCAAGTGTTTCCTCTCTTTATACTTTCAATGGAGGACACTCCTCGCCTATACTTCTCTGTGAACTAATTCACACAATTTTTAAAATTTTTTAAAATGGCAACCATAAGCTTGTGATTTTGCTTTTAAAATATAAGTACTAAACATTTCTGTTAAAACGCATGATGCTTATTAACAATATAATCATGTTAATAATATGATTACATATGTGAATAATATAGCGTGATACAACATGATATCATGATTATATAATAATAATAATAATAATACTAATAATAGCATTATTATTGTTACAAAATTAGCCTTTCGTTGATGCATGGGTTGGCTAAGTGACACAATCAGGACATTTTGTGAAGCCTGATGGTTGATACAGCCTATGGAGGAGCGTCCGAAGCCGTTTCCTCCATAGGCCGTATCGTGTCTGCCTCCTCCCAAAGATGCAGACCGTGAACTGGGACACAGCTTCAGGTTCGACCGGTGAGGTAACTTCCATTGTTGTGCATGAAGGGTATGAGTGCATGGATTCAATTTGTGTTTCCATAGTTTTCCAGCAATCTGGGTTACACGGTGACAGAGGACTGCTCAGACACATGGGACACTGTCCACGTGGACTGTGGGCGTATTGGCTGAGAGAAAGAGAAGCTTATAATGCACTATAGCTTTTTGGTGTCTCTCGTCCTGTGTATGACTGTAAAAACTGTCCTCTGGCAGCCTCTGAACGGACAGTGAAGGCAATACTGAAGCGGTATTGAAAACTTCGGGTTGAGCTGAAGCTTGCAGTGTTATTACGACACCGAAAACGCAACGCACAATAAACTTTTGAACCTTTTCAAAAGTACAGTAAAAGTTTCGCGGAGTTGCGCGTTTTGTATCATGCTTAGTCCAATCGAGACAAACACCTCTGGTCCTGAAAGGTAGCTGATGACAAGCAGCTCCAACCTCACAACACACACAAAAACAAACAAACAAACAAAAAAAACATTCTGACTCCTTCCAAGTCCAGTTAAGGTAATGAGATCCACTCCTTGATCCATACACTGCTCTGCTGCCGGCCTCCAGTCTGAGGTGCTGCGTAAACACTTGTGTTCTGTTTTTTTTTTTTGTAACATGGACGAAATGGAAACTGTACAGTAAAAACTAGCTCGCGGAGGGTTTCACAGAGAAATTCCATGTGTGGAGATGGACGAATTCTGTCGACAAGTGTGTGAGATGTGACCAAGGTGCACACGGTACTGAGGTCAGGGCAGTGAGCTGTCTCTGTCTCCGCCTCCTGCAGTCTGACATACCTCAGGCCGAACGATCACGTTCCCAGACAAAATGGATTTGCCCGGCTAAATGACTATGCTAACCAACAGCCATGCGTGATAGTAATGACTTCCCAAAGCTTGACAGGCAACCAAGTGTTACAGCTAGATTAGATATCTTTACAGTTTCACCTCCTTCACATAATTCCCAGGGAAAGTCCCGAACTGTTTTGTCCTCTTTGAGGTGCCTGCAGACGAAAAAGAAAGAGAAAGACGGATCAAGAAACAGGTAAACAGCTAAAATGACCTTGATTTTGGCACAAAAATAACCGTTAACCGCATTTAGAGTCGGGTGCCGGGCCTGCGTGCATACGTCGCACTCAATCATCTGATGTCATTCTTCAGAAACCTTATATGGCAGGTTGTGACACTGTAAAAATTAGCCCTGAGCGTGCATGTTGCAAAGAACCCTATATGTGCGACACAGCGGGGGTGACAGCACCGCCAAGGAATCCATCCTGAGGCCTGCGACACATACCAACAAACCAGCCGTCATCGCACTTCTCCATGACGCTGACGAGATCTCCCTCCTTCAGCTCCAGCTCGTCCTCGTTCTGCGGCACGTAACTGTACAGAGCCTGAAAACTGGAACAGAAAAGCAGGGTTTGAGATTGCAAGAGGACACAGAGATTGATCATATAAATACTGACCTAACGCTAAACAAGACTGTGGGTGCGTTTCCTTTACAGTATTTCAAAAGGTACAACTGTTATGGTAGATGTTGACACTGAAGGGCGTTTTGCTTCTGAGCCGAAATTCTGGTTAAGTCTTTTCTTTTAAGGACTTCCCATTTTTGTAAAATCTTGTATTGCGAAACTCCAGTTTGAGGAAGATCGACAACAATGCACTAGAGTAGTCCATGAGTCTCGTTTTGAATAATGCATATCACAAATTTGATCTCGTTCAGGGTTAAGTCGTGAAAGATTACCAGAATCGTTGCACATTGCACAACTAAGTCCAAAAATGAAATAATGAAACAATCTACAACTATTCTAACGATTGATTAAATCATTTAAAAATGTCTTTAGAAGAATCATGAGAAATAAAGTCAATATTCTCTGATCTCAGCTTCTTAAATGTGAAGTTTTTGTGTCATTTTATAAAAACCAAATTGATCAAATCAATTGATTAATCAAGAGAGTAATGGACAGATGAATTGACTTCAAGCGTCATCGCAGCCCTACTGTCCACATAAACACAGACAGTGTGATATGAGGCGGGGACGACTGAGTGGGACGTCTTCAAAGAAAGTGAGACCCTGGTCTTACTCACATTCCACAGTTGAGACGGCTCGGCTCCGGGCTGCTGCTGTGAGACTGGGGTTGCTGAGAAATGATGAGAGATTGTTTACTGGGGTGGGGGCGCAGTCTGTGCACAGTGTCGAGGGGGTGGTGGGACAGGGTGCTGCAGTACCTCACCGAGGTCTCAGCAATATTCAAAATCTCATTACACACTGCCTCCTAGTAGTAGTGGTAGTAGGTGAAGTCGTCACAGAGAGACAGACAGCGGCCCCCGCCGAGAGTCCCGGAAGAGGCCGAGGAGGTGGAAGTTGAGGTGGGAGGTGAGGAGTTAGAGAGGGAGGGAGGCAAGGCAGGAAGGTGGGTCCGGTGAGTAACAAGGCAGAGAGGGAAGTGATCCGTTAAAAGCCGGGAGAGAAAAGCAGGAGGAGACGTCGGTGGAGCCCCGGAGGAAAGTCATGAAAAGGCAGGACCGCAGAGTGAGAGCATGTAGGCAGGAAACATGAGAGATTAGTTCACTTTCTCACAGGATACTGACCAGAGTGAACATGCAGCATGAGAAGGGGGGAGTTGACAGGGATAACTAAAGGAGTCTGACATTTTGAATGAAGCACTCTCATTCCCCTTTTTTTGCTGAGTTAAGATGAGAAGATTGATCAGTATCACAGAGTGATACTACATTAATATTTCACTATAAAATATTTTTTAATGTTAGAGCTTTATCCAATGAGGATCCTCTCAAGCTCCATCAGGTTAGATGGAGTGCATTGCTGCACAGCTATTTTCAGGTCCTCCCCGATCAGGTTCAAGTCTGCCTTGTCAACAGTTATGTACATCTGATATTTTAGGGGTTTTTTTTAAGTTGCAAAAAATGTCAACAGTATAGTGTATTGCATATATATTGATGAAAAAAGGGAATTTAATTCATTTTGGAACAACAAAATGTGGGAAAAGTGAAGGGGCATGACTACTTCCTGGACGTACCGTATGTCTTACAAATCTATTTAGGTAACATTTAAACCAACACGGGATAATGTTTGAGGTACTGGCAGCTTTGAGGGGGGAGGGCGAGCTTTGCTACGTTTCACAGTTTCATATTGAACTGAAAAACAAGAGAATGATACTTGTCTTCTCATCTGACTTTCAGAAAGTGAATGTGGTTTCCCAAAATGCAGAACTACTCCTTTAAAGAAAGGATAATCCTCTAAAATGATAATGTCACATGATGAATTTTAGACACATAAAATAAAGGTAATGTGAGTTGAAAGGGTTTTTGAGGGTGGAGGATTTAAATACTGCGATGATGTGACTTCCACTTCTTCTTCTTCTTACCGCAAATGAGTTCACGTTGTTGTTGTCTTGGATGTCAAACAACATCACGGGGCTCCTGGAGCTCCGCCCATGATGGTCGGCCTCGTTCCTCACAAACTGCGAACACAGGGAGGTCAAATCAGCAAGGACGTTTCAAAATAAAAGCCTCCTCCGTTGTCTGGAGATTGCGCCACACGTCCACCTGCTGTAAACAATGTCATACATCAGGGTTACACCTCCTCGTCGGTGGAAATTTCAACCATGCAGCAGCTTTTGAAACAGAAGCCAACATGTGAAACCTATAAATACTCGCCAATAAATATGTCAGTGTCCTAAATAAACTTCCAGCCTCCGGCGGCATCCGTCAGCGTACGTCTACACAGGAAAACAACATGCAACCAAACGCTGATTTTTATGGGGAGAAACAAAACTCGAGCTCCTGGAAATGCAGGCACAATAGCTCCTCTTACAGTTTTTTTACAGCTTGGATATCTGAACCCCGCTACGTACGCAAACACTGACAGACACTGTAAAACATTTGTGTGTTAGTGGAACACGCGCAACATGTAACATGCAGACTTGCGGCCTCGAGCAGTGTGACTGGTTTGAACTCATCCTGCCTGGACTAAACCAAAGGGTTGGGCTCTTCCACGGCTTCTAAAATCAACTCTGGGGCAAAACCCAGCAGTTAGTCACGTCGTCCCACACATCACTGTCAGCCTCGCTACTTCGTCAAACGTCCTCAGTTAACCACATCAAGCCAAACCGAGGCCAGAAGCCTGTTGTTCCAGAGTGAGCCGGAGATGCAGCACCGCACACCATGCACGAGATACCTCTGCGGGGCTATTTCGCCTGCTGCCCGGGCCTGCGTGGCCCCTGTCCCCCTCTACGCCTTCCCCTTCTGTCAAATCCTTCTCCCCCCTCAGCCAGCCCTCCAGCACCGGCCCGCCACAGGGGCTCACGCTGCGGGACAGACGTGGGGAGGGAGGGGACAGCAGGAAGTCCTCCCCCTGGGGCGGGGTGAACGTGAGGAACGGGGTGGTGGAGCTGGGCCTGGGCGGGTAGGGCGGGGGCAGGGGGGAGGCGGCGGGGGAGGCCATGGGGGAGACGCAGTAGGGGCTGCCGCTGATGGGGGGGACGGGGCTGGCGGAGAAGGGCGGCGGCAGGTACTCGCCGCAGCGGTAGGACACGGTGGGCAGCGGCGGCAGGGGAGGGGTGGGGGCGGCGGGGGGGCTCCCGCCTCCCACCGTCAGGGAGATCCACTCGGAGGAGATGGCGTGGACCTCCGGGGACACGGAGCGGCGGGGGGAGCGGGGGAGGGGCAAGGGGGAGGTGGTCAGACGGTTACGGTTCAACTTTGAGGAGCAACGAGGGCGTGTGATGTGGGCGGGGGGCGAGGGGCGGGGGGTAAAGATGGAAGCAAGGAGATCAAAGAGGGGAAAGAAAAGGAAAGGCGAAGTGAGACAAATTTGATGGAACAAAAATCAAAGTGGAATGACAGGTTGCTGGGGAGCGTGTCTGGGGCTGGGAGGAGAGGGGGCGGGGCTTGTACCTGTGGAGAGGCGTTGGTGCTGCGCTGTGGCGACTGGCTCACTGGGGGGTCCGGGTACTCCACGCCGTTCTTCACGCGGGGTCGTCTGTGCACCTCTACGTAGGTGACGGGGAAGATGCCTTGGCGGTTGGTGCCTGAGATTTTGCCTTCATACCAGTTCTCGTCGACTCTACGGATGAGCGTTATCCTCTCTCCCTGCGGACACACAGAGCCGGGGGTCACACACTAAAAAGCTGCGGCCTCTACGGGACGCCCCTCAGAACCAGGTCTCCGCTCCAACCTTTCTGAAGGACATTTCCACCACAGTGTCCCCGGTGAAGTTGAAGCGAGCGACAGCTTCCCCGTACTCCAGGACCTGCACCGGGGCGCTCTTCTTTGGCTGGGCTTTCTCCGTGGGGGGCAGGAGCTGAGGGAGGGCGGCATGGTGGAAAGAAAAAGTCAAGGCTCTGCTCGAGAAAAACGGGAAACGAAAGAAAAGAAAGTGAAAGCTCACGCACCTCGACGTAGCTTTGGGGGAAAATCCCAACTCTTCCGTGGTGTTCCCCTTCATACCAGTTCTGATCCACCTGTCGAATGATGTAGACGATGTCGCCTTTCTGAAATGGAAGCTCCCTGCAGATGTCCCACACACGTTAGTCACTCGCAGATGAATGAGTGAACTGTACAGCATGAGCTTTTGGCATTGGTTTGCTATTCAGCTTCATGGACAGTCAGATAATAATTCAGATTCCAGGTTATAACATCAAAAGTTGGAACAACACACACTTTTTACAGCAAGGAATATCATTGCTGGATAGCAGAATCATTGCAGGAGTGCTGTACAAAGTGCACAGGATCTATATGCTTTTCTACCGATCTTAGTTTCATAGTGTTGTAAGCCGGAACTTTAACTTCTCAAAGGTTTAGATAGATAGATAAATAGGTAGATGGATATATGTCTCCACTTACTTCAGACTTTCTGCTCTGAAGTCAAAACGAGCCATGGCCGGAGTCCGCTGTGGAGACACAACAACAAAAAACGCTGGGTGACTTCTATACAGGGACAAATTCCACTTATATTAGTCACATATTAGTCACTGTCACTCTACGCTGGCTGAGTTTCATGTGAAGAGCAGATTCTCCTGTGACGTGTACACCTATGTTGCCTGTCAGGTCAGAGCTATGTCAGCAATGGCAGGAATGAGGCGTTTGTGTGCGTGAGCTGCGTACCAGACCTCAGGTCTGCTCGGGAAGCGGCAGTGACACCCAGTGACGTGATAATAATTCACATCTCGCTGCCCTCTGCCTGTCTGAGCCAGAGGTTGAGGCCATCTGCCCAACATCAAGCTGACAAGCTCATCTTGTTGTTTTTTTTTTCCCTGCTTGCAGAAGGATAACACACGCAGGCCCGTGCTTTACCTCTATACCCGACTTCCTCTTCTCCGTGTTATCTGTGATGTTGAGCAGGTCTCCGAAGCGCTCGTTGGTGATGAACTGGTGGTGCGTGGGGACAATGCCCGTGTGTCGCCTCGACGCCGTATCGGCCTCTTCCTGTTCCCGCTTCAGCCGCCGCTGCTCCTCCAAGATTTTCTGCCAGGAAACCAGACAGAGCTGTTTGTGCCTGCAGATAGGGGCCTCCTCCACGCTTTCATCCATGTGACACATTCCCTGCCATACATAATGCACGATTTCACCCCTCGTGACGCAGCTGTCTCTTTGAGAAAGCGCCGTCAAGAGAGTTAAATTCACCTCTTTGTCGCCATGACGCCTCCGCAACACGTCGTCCTGGCTCTCCCCATGAGCTGGGGATGAGTCTGCGGCAGAGAGAGAAAGAGGACAGCGCTGTGAAGCATTTTCACCCCAAACCTCACGTCAGAGTCGAGAAGAAAACTTCTCAAATAAAAAAGATGGCGTGATACTCCTTAATACCAATGAACAACAATCTGAAAAGTATATAACAAATAGGACCAGGCATGCTTGAAATGAACACCATAATCTCTGCAACAGTAAAACAAAATGCACGCACGCACGCACGCACGCGCACACACACACACATCCAAAAAGCCAAAGTGTTTTCCTGCATGCACAGAGGGATGAACACAGAATGATCCAATGTGTGTTCATGGCGAAACAAATGCCGGAGAGAATACATGGATCCTACCGTATAAAATAAAAGACATGGACATGAGAGCGTGGTTTTCACTGATCGACAACCAGCATCTATTACGTAGTTGACTGAGAGCGAAGCTACATCTCTGCATGGCTCAATTTGCTCCCCACACCACCATAGATGTTTCATTTCTGTGTCCCGTCGAGGGCCACGAGAAACGGCTATCAATACTCCAGGTTTGTCTGATGCCTTGAGCAGCGGCTGCTACTGTATGTGGACGAAATGAAAGCAGGGAACATCCTGTCTGACCCACACAAACAAACCATTCACAGTGAGAATATGAGACAGAAATAAAAGGCGGATACAGGAGATGGTCAGACATCAATTTGAGGGGGCGTATGCAAAGTTAGGTTGACATATACTGCTTAAACATTACAGAGCAGTGCTGGGATTATAATTTAAGTGTGAGGATCAACTTGGGACATAAGAAAAGTCTTATCTTTATAACGATTTACTATAGAGCTGCAACAGCAAATCGATTAATCGACTGATAAAATAATCAACTATTTTGATAATCGATTAGTCGATTGAAGTATTTACATTTTTTTGGGGAACAATTGGAAGAATCAAAGTCAAATTTCTCTGATCTCAGTTTCATAAATGTGAATATGTTTTGGTGTCTTTAGTCATCTCTGTGACAGAAAATGAATGTGTGACAAAAAAGGGTATTTATTTGAGACCTCATCTCAGTCTCTGTGAAACAAGCTTTTACAATGCTCACAGTTTTTGCATCAATTTATAACCTGACCAGCTAATTGATAAGCTTCATCATCTACAAAAGCAATTGTTTGTTGCAGCCCTAATTGAATAGATGACAGAATTGTCACGTGTGGATGTAATGCTTATGCAGGCTCCAGAGCACTTGCATACAGCTCAAATGTGATGTCACCGGGAGATATACTGTACGTATACGTTACCAAAAGCTGCCTGAACCTCCTACAGTCACTGAGGTGTTGTGATGCGTTTGTGGGACCACACTCACTCACAGTGAAAAACATCAGAGCACCAAACAGCACACTGAGAATGAGATGGAGGCTTCCCTGCCACTTTGTAAACACACCACACAGACTAGAGATGGAGGGCGGCAGTGGCGTCGCTTTGTGGACAAGAAGGGGACACAGGGTGAAGAGAGAGGCGAGAGAAATGAGTGACCACAGAGGGAGGAGAGACGAGGGTGACAGTGGTGAAGGGATGGAGATAGCCACCTCTGCGGTGAGCTGCCAGCGGCTGCAGTAGGTTCCCGTTGGCGTCCAAGCCCTGCCCGTTACTCAGCTGGTCAGAGTTGCCTCCCTCCCCGTTACTCAGCCTCTCCAGGACCTCCAGGGAGGACAGGCGCTGAGGGATCAGAGGTCTGAGCTCCGGGGACAGAGCGCAGGGCCTCTGGGCGCCCGACGTCACCTTGGTGGCGAGGAGCGTCCTGCGAGTCTGTTGGGACTGCGGGTTCTTCCGGAGCCTGAAGGGGGCGGGGCCCATGAGGAAGAGGTTCCCGGGCAGCGTGGTCTTCTTCTCCGCGGGCGGGGGTCTCTCCTGCTGGGTGGACGCCTGCTGCCTCTCGTGCCTGAGGATGGTGGTGAAGCGGGTGTAGGAGGCCGGGCAGGAGCCTTTGCATTTGCTGGGTTTGAGGAGGAGCTGATGGTTGAGGTGGTGCAGCAGGTGGTGCTGGTGGTGGTGGTGGTGGATGTGGTTGAGCTGCGGGGGCGATGCTGTGAACGGGGCGGAGGGACTCTTTGACATGTTTTTATTGATCAGTTCTGGGCGACTCTGACTGAGGATCTGCTCCACCTCAGCCTCCGTGTTGAAGGGAGACTCAGTCCTGACGTTGTGTCCATCCTGTGGGGAGGAGGCCTGCTCCTCCTCCTCCTCGTCCTCATCCTCCTCCTCCTCTTTCCCCTCCACCTGCACCGGAGAGCGGGCATCAGTCTGGCTGGCGTCGGCCACCAGGAGCGACTCTGCTGACACGGCAGACGCCATGCAGAGGTGGGCGGGGCTGAGGCTGGGGCTGTGGCCGTGGCTGGAGTGCAGGGTGGGCAGGGAGGAGGAGCGGCTGGGCGCCGAGCTCGACCTCTGGATGATCATTTCAAACTCACTGACCCGTGACGACACCGCGTCCCGTGGAATGCCACCCCCGTCCTCTGACCTGTCGACCCCGTCGGCTTTCGCCTTCTCGAACAGCGAGGCCAGGCTGCGCACGCTGCCGTGGGGGCTGCAGCCGGCCGAGCTGGGCCGCTGGATGTGGTGCATGGTCCTGTACAGGCTGGAAAACTCCGAGGCGCTCCTTCTAATTGCAGGGGAAACATTCCTGAGGCCGTCGGCGCACTCGGTGCCACAGCTGGACTTGGAGTCGGAGCGCTGGCCGCTCTCCTCCGCTCCGGTAAGGTCTGGGTCACATGGCCTGGTGTACAGCTCCTCACAGCTGTGGGCCTTTGGGTGCCTGGCAGCTCTAGTCCTGCTCTCCTGACTGTCGCCACTGGGAGGCAGCAGCCTGGGCTTGAACTTTGAGGGCAGGATTTGGGGTATGCAGGCTTTGGCAGCAGACAGAGGCTTCATACTCTTACACTGGTTACCTATTGCGTTACTGGCAAGAACCGATCGACTATTTACAGAGGAGCAGGGTGAAATTATATAGCCATTCCCACCTTTATAATCCACTGGCAAGCATGCAGGACAACAGAATAAACAACATATTAGATTACAATGGTCACAGGTTCACACACACTAAAACAGAGTCAGGCACATTTCTAAGGTAAAGACCAGGTTCCATTAAAAAGGAGATGAAAAGAGGAAGCAGACTTGATGCACTGCACATCAAGTTCCAGATGACTCCTACAGCTAAACAGCATGATACTGCAGTGACGAATTATGCTTTGTCAAGACGGAACAAGGGGGAATTCACTGTCTGACAGTTTCCTGCTATTATCACTGAAAACAGAGGATGGTTATCTGAGCAAAAAAAAGAACAAAAAACAAAACAAAGCGAAACAAAACGAAAAGTAATAAAACAGCAATATGCCGTGAAATGTTATGTGATGCTGGAGGTCATTCTTAGCTCGGCGTCTAAAAACAGAAATAAAAAAAGAAGCTGCCGCATGTCCTGCTTTAGCCTTCTATATTTTTCTCCTCTACTTTTAGCAATTAGACAGCTACAGTGATAAATGGCCCGTGGCACCGCTCTTAATGCACTGCTCCCCACACAGCTGTAAATAAAAAATGGACCCTGAACCAACAAGCATAGTGGAATATGATGTCGAAAACCTGAGTGGGAGACTCATGTCGGTTCAGTTGCCGGCTATAGTACGCTTGCGATAGCACAACAGATGGAACCGGGAAATGACACGACACTTTCACATGCTGCGAGACACACTGCGTGATCCATCTGTCACGTACATATCTCCCAGAAGAGACACGCTGAGGAAGTAAACCAGAGTTCATCCACAGCATGGGGAAACTAAAGGGCTCAGGCCACCGAGACGCCCTCGGGCCCACTTCTTTAATACACACAAAGGTTAATACTGACTTTTATTTTTATTTTCCGAGCACAAGACAAACACATGATGAAGTGTTTGGTTTCGAGCAATTGATTATTTTTTTCGGCAGGAGCATGCAAGTCAGTTGATCTTCATGTACCTTTGATGCGATACTTCTTATTAGAGCTGCAACAAGCGGCTACTTCTTGGATTATTCGATAAGTTGTTTGGGTCGTGAAAGGATGCAGACACAATGAAAATTGTTTTTCTCAACTAAATTTTTTTGTCCTTTCAATTTTCTGCCACAGAGGACTAAAGAAACGACATATTTGCCTTTAAGAAGCTGAGATCAGAGAATTTTAGGCAATCCAAAAGGATTTTTAAATCCACTCAACGATTTTCGATATAGCTGTTGCAGCCCTAGTGCTACTGTGGCCGATTTGGTCAACACGTTACCATGGAAACGGACCAAACTTTGACATGTGCAAAGGCAGGTTTGTACTGGGACATTTGTCGCAAGTCTTCCCAGATGTAACATAATGACATGGGTCACTCTGTCCCTTCCTCTCTGTTCCTTACATCTCACCCCCCCTCCTCTCCCTCCACCCTGCCCCCCTCCGTGCTCCTCTCCCCGGCCATGTGCACATGCATTCCAGCCCCTGACCTCACACTGACAGCTGACTTCCTCATGCCTCCCCTCCCTCCGTGGCCCTCCTGTTTATCTCACCCCTGTCTGGCCCGGGTTGTGAGCAGCGGGGCTGTGTTTATCTCGCCCGTCCCCTCCTCATCCATCCCCTCGCTGGCGCTGGAACGCTCTGGAGTCTTGCCCTAAGCCTGCCTAGCGACTGGCGGCTCACAACTGGAGCAAGAGGTGGTGGGGAAAATCCCCAAGGTTAGCTTCCATCAACTTAGCACGGCAACCTCACTCCCTCCATGAGTTTTCCAAAGCAAAGGGCCAGCGCGCGCTTGATGAGAACAGCCGCGGCATCGGTCATAAATCAGGAGCTGCTGCGTGAATGAATGCTGCGAGGCGATTGGCCCGGGAGCAAAGGAAAGGTGTGGACTTCAACAGAAAGGTAAATGGAAACACATGTATCCCTGCCTGACACTTTGAACAGTGTCTGCAACTGATTGGTTCTGTCTCAGCAGGACTCCTTTCATGGCTGCACTGTCTAACCCCTTATGTCCATAAACACACACACACACACACGCACGCACACACACACACACCTGCCGTTTTACTGGCCATATGTAAGGTGGCTGGTATCCTACCTTTAGAGGAGGAGGAGCTGCCATGGCGCTTGTTTAGGGCCCGCAGACCTTGTAAGGGAATGTCACCGCCCTCCAGGACACTCTTGTAAACATGGCGGTCGCATTCTGGAGCCGTCGGCTCGCTCGTGGATGATCCACCGTTCTTCTCCACCTCGCTGTGTCCAGACTTGCTCGAGGAGCTAGACGGCGGCGAGAGGAACGCAGACAGCTAATTAAACACAGTCCGATGCAGTCAGAGGGGTTCTGTTTTTTTTTTGTTTTTTTTTTACGATAAACAGAGGCACCCAAATTGGGTAATGAGCTGTCATATGGTTCTGATTCAGTATATCTTGAGGTAATATTCCAGTCATCCCAGACTGTTGGGAGACGACATAATCAGAGACAGAAAAAGTGGAGCTCCAGAAAGAAAGTGCAGAATTTGGAGGCTGATATGGCTTCCACACATATCTTGGCATTCCTGAGAGGCCAACAGGACCGATTTCTATAAATATTCCCTGAGCATTCCCACATGGTGCATCAGCCACTGCCTGCACCTGTACGACTCTCAGGTTTACCCTCGTCCACACGCTGCTGGCCATTATCTGTGCGCCTCTCACTACTGTTGGGACAAGAGAGCAACATATTTTCCAAACTGTTTCACATCAGCACCATTGCCAAGCCCAAGTTTTACAAGCTTGCACAAACATATGGCTACATTACTCTCATTGTTCACAACCTCAACAAGAAGCTCTTTCATAGCCGTTTGGGGGGAAAATATGTGCACTGCTGACTGCAGGGAGCCATTAAAATAACGTTGGCTCGACGTTACTCTCTAGAATTCACATAAGTGCCATACAGGAAATCTAGAGCACAGCCCTGCAAGATTTAAGACGATCCCTTGGGAAGGTTCTGGCAAAAACTGCTGTCAATTTCCTGTCTGACACTGTACAAGTATAGTACAAGTATATGTAAGTGCATTAAAGTTATATGTAAAAGAATTTGTGAGGGTTCTTCACACTCTGCTACACACTTTCTAAATATACCAAAAATGTGCCTCAAGGTTCATTCATTCATAGCCCTACAAACACTACAAACACCCTTTAAAATGTCTCAGATTTCAAGCAGACTCCAAATAGAAAAAAAACAACTTCCTGCCATGAACATATGTGTCTTTGAAGGAAGCCGGTTTATGACTTGAGGCTTCCTTTTCAAAGTTTGGGGTGAGCCAACTTCCAACCCCCCCCCCCCTGCCATCGCGCTCCGGGAACATCTTCCTCTCTTAATGAACAACAAATGAAGGGCTTCTCAAAAGTTGGATGGGGACTCTCTTTTCAGACACTTGGCCATGGTGACATAATGATCGTAGCAGATGGAAAGTTCTCTGCAGAAATGGAGGGAGAAGTTTATTTTCCCTGGACTGTGGCGCGGGTCCGTTACCATGGTCCACTCCTACGTACACACACGTCTTACATTTTGTGACACAAACAGAAAACAGGAGATGTCAACCTCCGCGGACAAAGTCAGAAAGGCTCGGTGGACGCTTTGCTTTAGCTAGCATCCCCTTTCATAATCCAGTTGCTGGATGATTCCGTACACACACCCATTCAGAGGGACATAATGGTTTTTCAGTTATGCAGCAGCTGGGTGAGTTCCCTCTATCCCAGTGACATCCAGGTTGTTGCCTTTAAATAAATCACCACATAGCAGTCATGTCTCCACTCTACAACCACCCGCCCCCCCTAAAAAACACCATGAAATACAGACAGAGGACACACTGTTCTGGTAGCTTTTAGCCTTATTAACAGGATCTCCTCAGGAAGCAGGAGTCCCCTCCGCTGTAGGCGGGAGAGCTCTACAGGGTGGAGAAATCTCTCTCTGACATTTATCCATTTATCCCCATAACGTGCCCTCAATAATCAGCAACCCACTGGAAGGAGGAAGCCACATTCAAAGCACAAGTATCTGGATAAGAAGGAGGCATGGACTTACTACTGCTGCAGGTCGGAGGCTGTTTCCAGGGGGCTGAAAGAGGGGGCACTCTGCAACAAACCAAACAAAGAAGTCATTGATAGATCCACAGGAAGGTCTCCTCCAGCTAGAACAGAGGCAGGAGCATTAGCTGTGGCCAGATTCTCTCTTCTTTTTCCCTCTGAGTCAGTCACTCGCTGGTCTGGGTTTTTGTCTCGAGCAGCCGGGGTTCTTAGCGTCTCTGGACTGGGCTTGGCATGGACGAGTAAGCGTGTGTTTTGGCCTGCATGCAAGTTGGAGAAAACAAGCGGCGAGGAGAGGAGAGTGGAGGGAGGGTGAGCGTGAGTGTGTGTGTGTGTGTGGTGGGAGGGAAGGGGGGTAGGCGGGTGGGTGTGCATCGGTCAGGGGGCGCCCATGCGGGGAGGGGGCTGTCACAGGCTCAGCCAATGGGCTGCTGTCTCCCGGTGAAGCTGTCTCTTTTGTCTGATATTGAGTCACTCTCATTACCACTGGACCAGACCAGGGGACAATTAACCAGCTGGTGGTCCAAGCAGGCCGAATTACACACACACACACACACACACACACACACACACACACACATTCACCTGACATCCTATCCCACGCACTTTAAGAGGACACACAAATTGTCACCGGCGATGTGAAAAAGACAGTAAAACATGACAGAAGCATATGATATGAGCAATGTTATAAAGACAAAAAGCAAAAAAAAAGTAGCAAGAGGGAGGTGGGAAATCAACTGTGAGCACAGTGAGTGAATAAATGTTTAAAGGGCTACAGGAGTAAATGCAGCTGGTATTTAGAGCAGATGGTATCTTCAAAACACCCGGGTGATCGTTCAGCGTGTGGCACCCGCTAGCATTTTGAATGGTTTGCAGCCAACTAATTTTAGCCCACTGTTTCTGTTGCTTTCTTCTTTTTGCGCGTCACAGCAGGTAAAAATAACAGACGTGACACGGGCACTATGAATAAGAGCACAAGTGTTTGCAAATACGATTGCACAATCCCCATCCCCAGCCAGCCCGGCCCTGCCGCTAATACCACGTCTAAGTTGCCCACGCCGTGGCTCTGCCTCCACTTCCCACACCGATGACCAGACAAGGAGCATTCTCCACAGCGCATTCGCCACAACATGCCTTTCCACTTAGTTGCCGGGGCAGGATGATCATTAATAACGTTTCAGAATAAATGTCTATCTTTGTAAGAACAGAACATCAGGCTGGCAGGTCTATAGTTTGATCTATTTATAAACCCAAATGTTCCATGGCGACTCAGGGAACACGCCGGTGTCACTGTATAATCCACCGTTCTTCCTTGCTCCACTGCGTCTTGTAACCCCCCACCACATCCTCAAATCTGATATCGAGGGGAGAGGATATTGTCCTCCGACACCCCGGGGAAACTTATCGTACGCACACCCAGCATCAGTGGAAAATAAACAGGAAGCAAGCGTGGCAGGCTTATCTGGTGTAAAGGAATGGAATCTTAATCTGCTTATTTACAAGATGCCTGATTAGTGTCAGTTTATGGGAGCTTTTCCTCCTATAAAACTGTTTAACATGTTTTAATTAATCCAGCAGCAGCTCGCTAAGTATGGCTACTTTCATCTGGCCAGATTTGCCGGATAACGGCATGAAAGATTAGAGAGTGTTGCTAAAAAATCTCTGCCATTAAATCAGACAAAGACGCGTAGAGGGTACACAGTGAGGCATATCTGTCGCTCTATAAGGACATGAATGACGGCCTCGGTGAGTCAGTGGAACACCGATGACAACGTTTCTGCAGAATTTCCTGTGCATGTTTCCTAACAGGTGTCCCCTCCCCTCCCACCCCACCCACCCCCCACTCCCCTCCCATAGCCTGACCAACGACTCAGAGCCCCGGCTCCTGTGCGCCGCTTTCATTTTCAAAATAGCGATCATGAGTAGGTCATGGTAACATGAATCTCATTCTTTCCAGCACCTTATTTGTGTTGATGTGTACTCATGAAAACAAACAGCTCCCCCAGTGTGAAGGGCCTGTTATAGCCACACGCGCCCCTCACCTCGTCTCCACTAAATGCTTAAAGGTAAAGGTTAAGTGTATAACGGAGGTTAAATATGACAACACAATGAGCTGGCAGGCTTACGGAGTTGCCTCCTTTAGAGTACTGTATGTCAGGTGGTCGGGGGAGGCTCTGTGAGCCCCTGTTACTGGCTGTGTGGTGAGACACGGTGGCAGCAGCCCCCTCGTCAGCATATGCTCAACAGATGGAGTCACTCTGTCGGTAGTAGGGGGCCAAAACGCTCTTCCTGACCGTAGTTATGTGTGGAATTCCAGCTCCGGTGGGACATGTATATCGATGGGCCTGTGTTTGACCGTAACTGTCAGTGGATGGGTTTCCAGACACTGAAGCCGAGTATCATCACGCACAGAATTCCTTTTCACTCACTGAGTAAGAGGTGACTAGAAGTGGCCATGAATGGATTAGGAGAAACGATGATGTCACCAGACTAGGAGTTGTAGGATTATCTGACTTCTTACTCACGGTAATAGAGACTCGGTTTGACAAGTGTCTGCTGTGCTGTCTGAATACTGACGCTGTGGATCAGAGGAATCAGGTGAACTTTTCGTTCTGTCTAGACATTTTCTTTTTATAATGATGTGGCTTCAGTCGTTGATGGTTATTGGTAAGAATGAGACCAGACTGGAGAAGAATCACAGAGCTCTTCGCTGAACCCTGGAGCGCTGTCATTTTCTCAGACCTCGGGCCAAATCACTCTTCAAATACAGAGCCCTGATATGTCAATCAAACTCCAATGAGCCAGTGTGTCTGGCTGGGCCTTAAGGTCAAATACTGCACATACCAGGTGCAGCTTTGGAAGTGACTTTGACATTAAACAGGAGCCAGTCATCGAGGCGAGCTCGCCTGGCAAACATCCAGGCTGCCATGAGACGGGCCGCCTCCAGCGCTAAACCTCCTCCGCATATACACTAAACCGTAGCAGCCGACTCCTGCCGCTGCCTCTGTCTGATGCCAGGACGTGACCTCACCTTGTAGCTGCACACCTCATATGATCCAGGGCGTGGCTCTGACTGACACTGAGCGAGGAGACCCAACATCTGTTTGTGGTGGCGGCAGGCGCGTCTGGTGCCAGCTCAAGGCCCGAGGCATGGAGCTGCCATGACACCATATCCTGCTGCAGCATGCCGGCACCCGTTCGGATATTTTGGTAAATACGCCAGAGAGCAGACGGGTAGCAATTATTATTTCAAGGGTCTGGGATTATCCTGGAGCCTGATGCTTGCGTGGACTGCGGCCTCTCCAAGTGTGGAGAGACTCCTGGATCAATTGCTCAGCCCAGGCCTCTGACATATGATGGGTATTCGCATCGGCAAATAAAACCCGACGGTTCTGCAGCTGCAGTGCGTTGAGTCGCCACAAGAGGCAGCCTCCAAAAGTAAGTCCAAACTCAAGACTATTATATCGACATATAGTATTATGTCAACGAACACGGGTTGAAACTAATGTCATCTTTCCTGTCAGCTGAGCATGGGGCAGATGTTTATGCAGCTCACATGTTTGAATTACATTCAATAATGATGTAAACTGCACAGAGTGGGAGCCACGGCTAACCTCAGTTTCCTGTTGCCCGGGTAGACTGTGCTCACTCAGCCCGACAGACACAGATCGCTGAGTGGCACTTCACAAGAGAGTAAAAATAGACGTCGAGGTGACTTATTTTAGACTCTATCGGGGACAAAATCTTTTCACACTGTATGGGGTGATGATGAGGAATGAGTGGCTAAATAATGTTTGCTGTGACTGCTGATTTACATCCTGCAAAACGGTGAAAAGTCAAAGGAAACAAAGAAATGATGACGAGAAAAAAAAAAGTTTTGCATCAAGGTTGATCAGTTGTAGGTGTCATTATGCCGCGTTAATGCTAGTAAATTTAGTTCCAGAGGAAAAACATTTTCGTCTTGGGCATGCTGACTGACACTTAACATCTTGATGTTTCAGTACGGGAGTAGGAACCGGAGTAGTCCTCATAGACAGACACAGTTTGTTTGAGTCATTACTGGTTCACATGGATGTTATCACATGCAATAAGATAAAATATACTGTCACTTTAAGGACAGCGACCACTTACCGCTTTGTCAAATTCCATCTCTGAAAAGAATTTATACCAAGGCTCATTCTCTAAATCTACATCTTCTGGACTTACATCCTGAGTCTAGGGGCATGGCAACAAGAAAAGGAGGAGAAAGACAAAGAGAAGACAGTTCAGACATCACAGAATACACACAACAAGCTCATGAGACACTGGTGATTGAGCCTTTCATTGCCAGCGCCTGACATGACTCCATTATTTCGACCGACTGTCACATTCATTCATTCAAAAGAGACTATAAAGGAATTGTTTCGTTGTCTCGTTTTCTTTCTTGCCTAGGGTCAAATCAAAGGAATTAGCAACACTGCCACAGTCAGCAGTCGAGTAGCTTAGCTTAGCATTCAGACTGGAAGACGAGGGAAACAGGTGGCCTTTTCCTGTGTAACCATTAAGGAAACGGGCCTCTGTGATCATGTTCACACCATCACGCATCACATCACCTTAGTTGCAACATGTCTTGTTGTCACTGTGAGGTTGCCAGGCAACCAACTCAGAATACAGGAAGTTACTAATACTACCACTTGACGGAGAGCCACACCTTTCTATGTACATTATCAGTCAGTAACTTAAGATAAAATGAATGCACAAGTTGTCAGTGTCAAACTATTCCTTGGATACAAAACCGAGACAGACATGCTGTACACATATTCACACAGTTTAAAGTTTCTATATATAGAAATATATATAGATATATAGCTTTGGTATTTGCATGTTCTCTCCATATGTGATTGTTTTCTCTGAGTACTCAGGTTTTCTGTCGCAGATTAAAAACAAGGATGGAGGATGTGAGAGTGTATGTAGTGTGTATGTGTCTTGTGATGGACTGGTAGCCTGTCTAGGATGTATTCCCTGCCTTCACCCTGTATGATCTGGAGATAGGTGGAAGCAGACCCCTGTTACACCAGAAGGTATAAAGTGGCTACGATCATGGATGACTATAGTTTTGGACAGTCTAAAAAGTGAACCTAAGGTAGAAAACAATCAGCAACAGTAACAAGGTGAACGACCCCTAATAACTATGCTTGTGCCTGAAAAACAACCGAGTGCATTATTTAACAGCGGTCCCACATTGAACTGGGCCAAACGCTCTCTAATGAGTTTGTTGCCACTGGGATCGGGCCAGATCTCAGCTAATGACATTGTCTGGCTGGATGTAACCTAGCATCAGACAAACGGTAATTATATAATCAACAAACTACTTCATCATAATACTGAGCACCTCCATGCCCTCCGTTACGTAAGAGGTAAACATGAAGAGGAAAAGGGATGCGGTTGGTAACTATTTCGCTGTCGAGGCTGCAGCTCTATTATATCCGTCAGAGCTCATCCTAAAAAAAGCAGCCTCAAGGACACTCAATAATGTCGCACCATTCGATTCAGGCTAAACTGTCCGGGCCAAAGTAAAGAGAGCATTTACACTTCCCTCCCGCAAAACACACATGATCCGTGATCCATGTGTGCGCCGGGATCCTCTCGCACCGAGCCGATTCAGTCCAATAACCTTAAATTGAAGACGGAAAGACAATGGGTATCCTTGTAAGTGACACCGCCTCACTGCCAAGCAGGATCATGTGTCACCGCAACGGGACACCCTTCAGGAATGTGGTGCACATGGCGATCCAGGCTGCACATACGCTGCCTTCTGAGCCGTTAGAGAAGCTGCCACCCAGGAGCTTAGCTACAGCTACAGAGGTGGAGGGAGTGGGGCAGGAGCGGGGATGGAGGGTGGTGTGGGGAGGGGGGGGGCAGCTTACACAACATGCACACAGACAGAAAGAGGGAGAGAAAGAGAGAGAGAGAGAGAGAGGAAGAGAGGGAGAGGGGGAGAGAGGGAGGTGGCCAGCGTACCGTTCTCTCCAGCTTCAGCACCGACGATTTCCCCGGCTCGTACTCAAAGATGCTCTTGGGCTCGGCGCGGTACTTCCTGGTGTCTACCTTTTTATCCGGGGGCTCCCACTCGTTCCTGGGTAGAGGCGGGTGTCAGGGAGGGGTGGGGTGTGGGATGGAAGAGAGCCAATCCTTATTAAGTAGTCTCCATGGCAACCGGCATAGGCTAAGATGTTTTTTTTGTGTGCGTGTGTCTGTCAATTTAAACATGACGTTCACCCTCATTATCCATGCGTGCTCTCTGTCTCTCTCTCTCTGTCTCTTTCCCCTCATCCCTCTCTCTAATGATGATATGACAGAAAATCCAATTCATGGTTGAGCCAGATCAGTAATTTGATCAGGTAAATAAGATTTGGCTGAGAGACATACACCAGAACGCACCATTGCCTGGGAGAATTCATTGACAGACAGACTAGGCTAAATTGCAGCTCAGAAACCAGGACTAAGGAAACAGTTCCTGTATAGAAGAAACACTTGATTTGACACTTACTCTCATCAGATTTACTCTAATGAAGAACAATGAGCAGCATTGTTTTTTTTTTTGTACAGGCATATTCAGGAATGTCCCCCTTCGTAACCAGCGAGGAGAGAGAAGAGGAAGGTCAGTCCACCACATGTCATCTGCAGCTCTAGTGGGCAGCAGTTTATCCTCTGTCACCTGTCCTCCTTAATCAGTCTATCACTCATTTCTGTGGCCGCACATCATCCCCAGTCAGTGCTGACATGTGTGTGTCCAAACACACCTCAAATAAATACTGGAGGGTGTAGTGGTCGGTGAAAGGAGTGGATGGTTTCTTTCCTATTTTGGTAAAACAATCAAAGATTTATGTCCATTAACTGCCCTGGCTCTAATATATAATATACCAGCAGATGGGGGACGCTGACCTTTTGGCTGAGGGTTTGAGGGAGGAGGACCGCGTTGGCACAGGCATCGACCGGCCTCTTGAATCGACCTCGTCGTCGCTCTTTGACCGTGGGACCGTTTTCACTGTACACAAACACATAGATTGCAACAGCATGTTAAACGTTGGCAATGGATGGATGGATGGATGGATGGATGGATGGATGGATGGATGGAGGGATGGATAAGTGGATGGATGAGCTGGTACTTGTATCAAAAACTCACCATCCTTCAGGTAACCAAAGGGACTGGGACCATCATCTGAAACAAGACAATTATCAAAGAAAATGAGTCCTTACAGTTCCAACCTATTAATGTTGCGTTACTTGAAATGTAACACAGCTGAATAATTCACACAGTGTTTTCCCGCCTGTCTGCCTCATGCCGCCCATTAGGAGCAGGCACTGCAGGTTTGCCGAAAAAAAAAATCAAAGTACGTCACATCAAAGCACTTTACAGGAAGCATTATTGAACTAAAAAGGGATCCAAACATTGACAAGCGCCTTGAATAAATAATGCGGCATGAGGCGCAAAGAGCCCACACGTTCAGAAATAACCGTCACGTACTCAGGCCGATATTGATCTCGGCTCCGTTATGATTCAAACCTGCTGCATGTCCAGAGCACCGCTGCACATACACCTTGACCGGGGAAGCTCGTTAGGAGCAGTGAGCAGTGTGAAGGTTGAGTCCTGTCTGAGGGACTCGTGTGGCCCCTCCACACTGCACCTGCTCTGTGCAGGACTGCGGCGGCATCTAGTGGCCGCACCCATGCACTGCACCAATAGACGGTAAGAGCTCGTAAGGATAATCGCTCTTTGACATCAAGGCATATGCAAAAAAATAAATGAATGCATCAGTTGGTTACTTGTAAAAAAAAAGGAGAGAAAGGCCATGAGTTGTATTTTGTTAGATGAGAGGAGAGAAACACCACAAGGTTTCGTGCATTATCCCAGATCACATCATCGTGTCAAATTGGGTTCCGACAGTATCCAACAGTTTATTACTACAAATGAGGAAACTACCATGTAAAGTATGCATGCGTTTGCTGATTGTTGAGCCAATTATACCAGCAGCTTTTTTCACAGCAGACATTTTGTCTCGTCACAGCAGGAAAAGCACAGATGTCACTGATAGCATCATGGATGGCCCTGGTCTGTCCCATTCAGTCATGACAATGAGCCAGCATCCAAAATAAACAAAACAGATGATGCAGCCTCCATCCATCTTATCATTTACTGTGATTTTCCTGCTTTTACGCGTCTAGACGTCTTCTACAACTACAAAAATCTGCACGAAACCTGTGGCGAGTCATGGAAATAGCAACTCCGGCATGGAAGAGGAGACGAAGAGGATCATGGAAAAGCCTTTCAAATACTTCAAAGGTGTTCCACATTGAGGGGGCCAGGTATGACAGACACAACATAGGTAAAGTATTTGATGGCTGAGGATTAGTAAGCGAGAGCGGAGCCGCTGCCATCGGATACCTTTGGATTTCACCAGAATGTCATAGTTCTCGGGGAAAATGTAGGTGGGGCGGTAAGGGTTTTCCTCAATAGGCTCTGAACACAGTGATGGAGAGACAGAGCACAGTGTGACACAATGTACAAACACACACACACACGCACACACAGCATGCACACCAACACAGAAACGTGGGCAAAACTGGTCCAAAAAGGTGGAAAAGCTCACCGGGTATTTTGTGAATCTGTTTGAACATCGTCTTGTACCAGTCTTTGGACTTTTCAGTGTTCTGAAACAAAGAGTGAGGAGAGCAGACAAAATAATCGACCGTGCAGCAGATATTCACTACTTAACATTTGGGCTTATTAACTAGTTAACTAGTTCCATATTTAGCATCAGTAATAGCTGTACCCTGTTAAGATGTGTATGCTGGCATCTAAATAGCCCAGAGCTACTGGCCAGGCAAGCATAGCTAATCGCTTACAAAATGACAAATTTGTCCTTAGTTTGGCTTAAATTGACAAAATGCTAGATTAAATTAAAGCACTGTCTGTTTTATTGCCAACATCAGAGGCCCGCGTGTGAGATAAACATGGCAGAACATTAGTCTTGATTTGATGAGTTGAGGTTTTGTGGCTCACCCGCACAGGCACAATGGGCTTGTTGATGGGACTGAGGACAGGGGAGTTGAGTGACAGCCTCTGCCTCTTCCAGTCCATATCAGGGACTGGACTCACTGAGTCTCTCCCAGGATCCGGGCTTTTGTCCCTCTCTGGGGTCGGGTCTGTCACCGCAAAAAAGAGAAGAAAAAAAAGTCAGTTGTTCACAGGAAATGTGGACAGAGACTGGAAATGGTTTAGGTCAACAGCTCTGAACTACATGACAAGAAATGCAGATGATGTGGGCGGTGTGCAGTGAGTGGGCAGGCAATAAAAACAATGAAACCTTTTCATGTTGTAGCATGAAAACTACTAATTCTATATATAGAATACTGTAATACCTGCATCATGTTTGTGTGTAAGGACTTTAACGTCACTTCTCTGTAATAAGCCGCATTTTATGCACAGCATATATTAGGGACCTGAACACTAGGGCTGCAACAAATGATTATTTTTGTATTTGATTACTTTCTTGATTAACTGATTTTAGTTGTTTGGTTCATAAAAAGACACAAATGTTAATGCCTGTTTTACAGAGGCCAAGATAAGGTCTTCAGATGCCCTTTTTTGATCCTTGACTTAACATTTAATTTTCTGTCATAGAGGACTAAAGATACTAGAACATATTCACATTTATGCTGAGAACTTCTCATAAAAAATGTCATTTTTTAAAAAAATGCTTCAGTTGACTGATAACAAAAATTGTAGAGTATTTTATTAGTCGATTAATAGTTGTTGTAGTTCTAGTGTGCGCTAAACTCTAAACACGATCTTTACAAATCTATATCAGGAGTGAAATCAACTTAGCATCTGTTTTACCTTGGTGTCACATCATGGTTAGAACATAACCATGATGATATTTACAGTAGTAAAACCTGTGTCTTTTTATATCCAGGTGCATTCATATCTCCAACACTGTAAACAGGCTGATGCATTAAGCGTGACTCATGCTTTTCAAATGGCCTGTGGCGAACACATTTATCTGGCTGTGTCACGGCAGCGGGCGAGTGACAGATGGCTCGGCGGAGGGGACATAAAACATCACGGCGTAATGAAACCGGCGCGCGCTGGCAGCCGGCTCGCACACGTTGGAATATGAGTGAGAAACATCTGTGAGGCGTCACCGAGTCCGCAGTGCGTACCTTCGGAATGAGAAAGGTGCTTTTGCTGCTCTGTTGTGAGAGAGAGACAGGACGGTGAGCGGTGACGTGGCAGTGATGCGGAGATGAGAAAAGCACAGGTTACGAGTGGCGCGGAGCGAGACCAGGCTACAGAGGCTCAGAGGCCCGACAGCGGAGACAGCGCCACCGCGCAGGGCCCTCGCCCCCGGACGCTGCCATTACCTCTGTTGTGCTGCAGCAGGACGATGGTGGGGTTGACTGAGCTGGTGCAGGGATAGACGGAGCCGCAGTGCTGAGCCTCGGCCCAGGATGAGGGCTGATGGTTGTTTCCGGGTGAGAATGCCTGCAACAGGACAGACCAGATTGTGAAATTCAGCACAGATTAAAGAATGGATTTCACTGATGTAAATAAAAAAAAGAGCATCAAAATAAAGAAATCAAAGAGCTCTTATAATTGTTAAATCGCTGAAGAGCTGAAGGAAAAGCCCGCGTTTAATGGTGCAGAAGTAAACGTACCTGGCACTGAGAGTTGTTTACTGGAGGTAAATCAGCTGTGATGTTGCTGCCTCGCTCAGCCAATCCCGCTGTAGAGCTGTCACCATTAATCTGGCTCGTCCAGCCACCTAGAGAGTCCAGAGAAAAGCCCACAGAGGATATCGTAAAAAGTGGACTTCAAACAGCAAACCAGGAAAGCCCAACAGCTCATTTCTGACCAAATAAATCTCCATTTCAGTCCACAGTGTCCGAATGCCCAAAGACGTTAATATGGCCAGGAAAAGAAAGAAAAAAAAAAGATTCTCCCACATTCTCTGAACTCTGTCATCAGAACAAAGCGTCTATTCAATGGGCTGCAAAGGCCGTTTGTTCCAATGGCCTTTATATTCAGGCCCCACAACAATTAAAGCATCTCCCCAAAAGCCTTGGCCGGCTGCCCGTTCCACTGTGCTCTACGTAACAAACAAGCCCCGCAGTCAAGACTCCCTGCTCCAAAGTGCAGCGTGGGCAGTCCCTAACAAAAAAGCCCTTTGACACTCGCAGGGAAATATGAGCAATCGCCCTTTTTCGCTGTCTCCGAGTGCGCTCGGCGGCCGAGCGTGCGGCCAGAAACATGGCCAGTTATATAATCCGACATCAACACGGACCCGAGAGGCCTGTGGGGAATTTTCATAGCTCGAGAAAATGATGAAATGCTTTTTAAATGACAGCAACACTCGCGTCCTCTGTCCACATTCCCTGGGGTTTCACACGGCCCCGCAACTATTACCGTCCTCCAAATATTTTTTCATCTTGTCGCGAGCAGTTATGAAACAGCTGAGGCACTCGCTCGGACTTACTTGGCGCTGTGATGACATTTGGCTCCTTGCTGATGCAGCCCTCATCGTCTATGTGCACGAGGGTGGCCCTCAGCGTCACCACGCCTTTGCCTTTGCACACTCTGCTGGGGTCCAAGTCTGGAAACATTCAGGAGGACACAGCTCACTCCCACAGCTCCGCATTGTTCCCAGCGTAGCTGTCTCAAATTTGATATTGTCAGAGTGCAGCCGGAGCTGCTGGGACTCCGAGTTACCGCCACCTCACGCCCCAAAAGACCAAAATAGAACTGTCGCATCAAACCAGGCCAGCACATTATCATCCTGTGAAACTTAATTGGCCCGATCGCTCTATCAGAGCAGGAGGAAGAGCGGCTGGAGCTCGTACTGCCTCGGCTCAGGTTGGTACAGTTGTTAACAAGTGAGTTTTAAAAACATCCTTTGTGGGTCTGAGGTGTCGCACGCTTGTAAGTCCTGAAAGATTGATGAGGCGGAGGGATACTTCACCTGCAGAGGGGATCAGGTCAGGAGAGCCTTTCATGGTCGTCAGAGGTGTGATCCTGACCTCGCAGGCTGCTCGAGGACCTGACACACACACACGCACACACAGAAAAACAATGTGAATTTAAAGATTCCCTCCACTGAGAGTCTTAATGCTTACTGGCCTTAAATTATTAAACCAAAGACATACATTCATGAGTTACGCCTAAGTGCTCAGAGCGAGAGGACTCACTGTGAGTGGTGCTTGGTCGTATGCTGCCCTCTACTGGAGAGGCCTGGAGGAGAAACACAGGGATGAATGTTTATGAGTGCTGCTTGGAAATGCATCTCATATCTGGGATGTTTACAGCACATAAATCAGTGTGGCATAATGTTAGACATCAGTCTAAGAGCTGCAGCGAGGACGATCACACATCACAACACAAACCGGAGAGAATATTTCTCCCTAAGTTCTCAAGTAAGATGGATCGTGGTCCACAAGCCTGAGCCGTCTGACATTTGGGCAGATTGTATATTACTGGTGCTGTAAGGAGCAACCTTCCAGGAGTAGCTGTGGCTGAGGCCTGTGAGCAGCCAGACGCTGTGCTGGGAGCTCCTTTGGTTGAGTTACACACTGAAATGAGATACAATGAAGCTAGACGGCAAGGGTAACCGAACTGCCAATCATCTCTTTGAATCGAGTCCACAGCACTCAAGGGTCCACGCTGACTTGAAGTACATCAAAAATAGAAAAGTTATTGCAATATAATCTCTGGTGTTTTACTGGGCAAAATCTAATAAACAGGATACACAAAAAGTCATCTCACTGATGTTAGAATTCACAGCACAGGCAGCAAAAGAGCAGCGCAGGTGCCAGACCAATTCAGTTTTCTATCAACGACTATAAAAGACGAAAACAAAACAGAGACACACATCCATGTCTCAGCCTCTTTCTGCATTTTGTCTTTGGCAGGAAGTCCTGGACCTGCACTAATTCAACATTTTATTGGTGTTTCCCTTTATGGAAAAGAAGGATGACCCTGTGTGAGACACCGAGAAAGAGAGAGAGAGAGAGAGAGAGAGAGAGAGAGAGAGAGAGAGAAGAAACAAACATATGTTAATCTGACTGCTCATGCACAAGCAGCACCAAGGCCACCAGAGAAGAAGCTGTGAAACGCTGCCCACTGCTCCACCAGGCCTCTCATTGCACTCCAGCCAGCTTGGCTGATTTAGGAGACCAGGCCTTGTTTGAAAAGAGCTGATTGATGAAGGGTTCAAACCCAAACACATTCACACACAAGCAACGAGAGCATCGCTTGAGGACTCACACAAATTGTGTTGTTGTTTGTGGGTTAGATAATGGTGATGGAAAATGCTCGAGGAGCAAAGTCCACGTATGATTTATTTTACGACGCACATTTTTAAGCAGCTTTCAAAGTGATACCATGCTCTGAGTTTGTGTTTACGCGTGCTAGTAAATAAGCCAACCTGCAGACCAGGCAAGAGACTCATGTTCCAGCTGGAAACCTCCACAAATAGACCTAGATGGATGAGGGAAAATGGGAGCAATTCCAAACAAGTCCCACAGGGACAGGAAGTGAAAAACCTTTTAAAAACATCTTCCAGTCCTGGAGCTGAGCTGTCCCTGAGCATCAGAAACTCTGTGTATTTATTTCCACTCTCTCTTTAATAAAACCAACTTGTTTCCTGACCCCCAGCATCCCAAGGAGGCAAACACATCCACAATCTCATTTCCAAAACCATTAGCAGCCATTCCTTTGAGGAATGATCTCTGCTGCACTTCCTCTGTATCCTTGGATGAACCCCCCCCAAATTGTTAATATACAGTGCAAAGAAAGACGTGGGAGCTTCTGAGCCCCTCGCACATGATAGATAATGGGAAGATGACAGTTTGCAGCGTTTGGCTCGCTGTATAAACACACAAGAGCCAAGATCCCTGCTGGCCTTTTTAGGAAGAGATGCCTCAGAGCCGAACAGGGTGAAGAATGCCATCCATCCCTGCAGCCTGTGGAAAAGAAGAGTCCGGTGTGGAAGCTGTGGGACGGCCAAGACAAACAGGAAACTAAGAGGAGTCTATCAGCCAGACTCCTGTAAAACTGCAATTTGCCTAAATGCACCATTAATCCTAATAATCGAGGAAGCTTTTAGATGCCTCCACCTCAAAGAGCGGGCTCGAGCTTGGCTGGACTGTGACGCAGAAATATATGGACGAGATGGATGAGAAATATATGGAGAGCTTTAGCGCAGGGAGTTAAAGACACCATTGGTTAAAAGTCAGGTTTTGGAATCAAAATATCTATATGAAACTGATCAGATGAAACAATGAGAGAACGGGAAGAACACAAACACAGTCGTACAGCAGCTCAGAGACCTTAAGAGCTTCCGACGCTATGTCCCACAGACACCTTGTTCAAACCGCGCAGGTGGTGTTTACGCACCGAACTCATCGGTCAACATCACAGGAAATAACAAGCAAACACACTCGAACCTCTGCGATTACCAAAAAACAGGAATACGCAGCACAAACTCCCTCCCAGACAATCACAAATCTCCAACTCTCTCTCAATGTGTCACTGAAATACCTCTGCAAACCAGGCCACTCTCATCTACATCTATAGGGGTGCATACCTGCTGCCGTGCACAGCCAGTCCTGCGTCTGAAGCCTCCCGAGACGCCGCCTGAGCTTTGAGGGTCTGGTATCGGCGGGACCGTCCCGGCTCTGACCTTGACCCTTGGCTGTGCAGGGGGGTCTGTCTGTTTCTGACAACAGCCGTGCCCCGATGGACCTGTCACCACATGCCACATGGGAATGTGGCACCCACTCAACAACTGTGCAGACCACCACGCAAAAAAAAAAACCTCCCACCCTCCCCAAGGCAGAGACAGACCACCAGAGGACGGCTGGGACGGGCTACTGCATGAGTCAACCGCCCAAAAGCTGGAAATACCTCATGCTGCCACGATGAGCACCCGCTGCCTGCTAATGTGCCATCGACCATAGCGTCGTAGCAGATAGAGAGCAAGATATCAGGCAGCAACGTCTCTGAGAGTGGCGCTTATCACGGCACAATGATCTATTTGCTATCTCAGCGCCATTACCGATCTCTGGCAACTGTTGTGAAGGTGTGTTAATAAGCTTTGAGGGAGTTCAGCGTGAACACTAAATTGTGTGTGGAACTCAAACAAAGGCGGACAAAGGCGAGAAAAGAAGCCGGAAGAAATGATTCTTGAAATAATCACAGCAAATATGGTGACTGTTAAAAGGATGTCAGGCGTCACGCAGCTGTGATTGCGAATGACAAGAAGCAATTGAATTGAAGCATTGAAGATCCAACAAGTCAGACTTGTACGTCCCTCGCCAGTCTTATCAAAAAGCAGCTTAAAGCTCCGGCGTCTGGGTCTGAGCATCCTCTAGCGGCAGCTGGGCGTGAGGCCGGCAGCTTTGACAGCTAAACAAAGACGGGCTGGTACTGGGTGGAACGTGATGTGTTTAACGCGGGGGGTCCGTGCGCCACGGCCAGAGGCTGCCTTAAAACTCAGCCGCATAAACACAAAAGAAGAGCCCCCATGGCAGATGTACTGTGGAAGGGGAGAAAGGGCTGTTACGTAACGCTGTTTGACTTCTGCTTTGTCAACAAATGGCAGAGACGAGAGGGAGAAGCTCCCCAGCGCCGAGCGTGGATCCCACCAAACAGCTCCAAACATGGCTCGAACGGGCCGCTCCGCAGCAGGAGCAGCTTATCCCTCTAATTGACGAGAGACCCCCACCTACCCCTCCGCCCTCCCAGCTCTCTTCCATAAACAGCTTCCACGCTGGACGGCAGCCTCGGATTCTACACATTCCTCCGCCGAGCTATTTGAAGTTCATTTCAAACAACTGCAGCATAAAAGGAAATGTATGTAACTTACACACAGCCGTCATTACGGGCCTCAACACGGGATTACGCATTCATGTTGATAATGGACAGAGCTTAAGCTAAGGCTGTGTGGATGCCGCTCGTATGCCTTTGAATTCTTTAAACCCGGCCTAATGAAATATCACAATGACATAGAGACTCAGTGGCTTTATAGGAACCCTGTGCCGTCATCCCATGCCGCATTTGAGGGCTTCTTTTTCTTGAGGACTTCTGCGACCTACAGGCATAAGTTGGCCTATTTTGGGGGCAAAACAAACCGACCGGTGACAGATATGAGGACTTGGAGGGGGCCTTCAGCCTGCTAGGATGCTCACAAGAAGCCGTGACGAGACCATGGCCAGATCCCCGGGACAAGGAACACTTGGTTGGCAAGTGTGACGGTCCTGGCTGCGCGAAAGCGACAACGGCCGGCTACAGATGCAGTGTCAGGGAGCCAGCCTGCCTTTAACAAGCCTGCTAGGCTTTTAGAGCCAGTGTAATAAGAATGTCAGAGAGCTGACAGTTTACCCAGGCTGATACTTCTTCACAGCGAGGGCTCCAGGCTGCACTCCAAGAGTGAGAAAGCTTGGATGGCGGGACAGGGAGTGTGAGGATAAACACTGGACTGAATATGCAAGGAGCCCTGTCACGTCACTTGGAGAGTGTAGACACAAGGAGAAAAACTCTGAATACGAGAAGCCTGTGATCACGCATGGAGATACGTAACTTTAGATAAAGCGAGTGATCCTTCACCTATCACAATGTCACGATAAATCCCTTGGGATAACACTGGACTTTAATTTGGGAATATGACTAAGCAGCTCAGACAGCTCAGATAACGGGACTCAGAGCACATTAAATGAGCTGTCATAATTCTAATCATTGTCTAAGAGGGTGACGAAAGTGTTTCCTCGTCTCTCCGCTGGATGTTTTGACTCTGGCGTGGATTGGAAGCTCTGAGTGTGTTCCCTAATATAACTCTCCCGCGCGCCTGTGTGACAGGACTACTTGATAATTGAGTCATAGGATATGGCGGCTAAACGTGAATATAAACAGCGATGTGATAATCCAGCAATTTTAAGTGCTACGAAGGTATCCTCGTGTGAAAGGAGCGAGCGGCGGGAATCCAGCGGGTCCCCATCATCTGTCTATTTCAGGAATGCCGCTTCAGTGTGACCCTGCCCGGTCACGCCCAGACACAAACACAGCAGGCAGCTCCATCAGTGGGAGCCAGGCTTCACAGGTGGTAGAAGACCAGAGAGACCAGAGAGACCAGGATATTTTACCATGAGTGATTTATAAACATAATTACACTCCGGTTTGTGTGATGATGAGTGAGAGCACATGCTGCCTCTCATTAAAATATCTGCCAGCAACTGCAGTGGTGCTCTTGTTTTCCATCAGGTGCTGACATGTAATGTAAGGGAGGGAGGGAAGGGGGGGGGCTGAAGGTAAAGGCGAACGCTGCTTAGATCCATCACCAGGGCTCGCGTTTTGCTCACTACCTTGTTTACGCGCGGCCATGATCTCCTTTGTGCTGCCGAGCATGAAAAGCCGGAGCGATAACACTTCACTTCAGCATCCACTTCAGCCAATGGCAGCAGCAGATGTGGGGAGCCGGTGGAGGGGCGCTGGAGGAGAGGGTTGCTAAGCGACGTGTTGTAACATTAATGGAGTGAAAACAGAAACCCGGTGTCTCGCTCAAACATCCGGCCTGATCCAAAACCATTCACGGTACAGACCAGGCTGCTTTGTTCTGGGCCATGCCCCGTCCGGACAGTCCATGCGCAGGAATTCTTGAGTGGTTTGCATAAATAAATAAGAGAGAATATTGTTGAATTATTTCACTGGTGTCCATTTGAATTTTGGATTAGATCAGCGCTGGAAATAATTGATGGCTGATCAACGCTCTGCACTCTTTCTCAACACAAATCTAACTTGAATAAATGCCCGGTAGCTACAATGTTCAGTGTCGCACTGCCAAACCAAACTGGAGATCGTCTTGGAAAATCGCGACTTGACGAGCTGATATAGAGGCCAGCTGGCTCTGGCAAATCTTAAAATCCTGAAACTTGGTTTTGAGATTCATGTTCCCAAGGGCTGCTCCCCTGAAAGCCAGAGGATCCGTGTAACATGACTCTGAACAAGCTTCATAAAATATTAACAACTGCGCTGGGTTCATACCAACAGGTCCCATCCTTGCTCCACAGGTTATCACTGCTGTTTGTCCAACTCACAAGGTTGGAATGAGACAACCCATTCACCCTGATTTATTGCACTTAAAAGAAGAAGAAGAAGAAGAAGAAAGAACTAGACGATAGAGGCTCATGAAAACGAGCTTCGAATCACTTTGTATCCTAAAATCCTGTTGAGAGACATTGGAACATGCCAATAATTCAGGAATAAAATCCTCCTCAAAACCTCCACATTTCCAGCATGAGTCCCCTTCAGTCCGCTCTCAGTCTTCTTTAACCTGACATAATCAAGTATTAAACCCTGCGTAATGTCAGTACCCTATGCAACTTGCAAGTAGGATGTGTGAACATGCTGAATCACTTCAAGCATAACAAAAAAGCGAAACGCCCCATTACGTAGTTCACATTTGACTTTATTTGCACAACAATATGTGCAGGAGGTCGGGGTGGCTGGGCCGCTGCCTGAGTGAGCAAAGTGCTCACGGCCGGGCTGCTCGCTACTGAAAATATAACTGATGTATTGGTCCAAGTGAAACATGCAAACGCACTGTTTTCTCTGCGTAAACACGCGCCGCTCGTCAGCTGACTGTGGTGTCGAGCAGGAGTGTGTTTGAGCAAACCAACCCGGACAAAGAGACATCCAGGAGGAGCGAGGCAGATGATTCAGTATCAAGTTTCACTGAAGTTTAAATATGATGATAACACACAGAGGCCTGGCCACAGTCACACGCAGTCCTTTAACACTAATACACTAATGGAGGTGCTGTTCTTTTCTGAGTAAACACTGTGCAGATACAGTATCTGTGTGTGCTGTGATAAGGGGAGCGGGACAGAGCGGGACATTCTGGAAGCTGGGATGTCTACATAACTATGGACACAGGGATTTTTTTTTTTAGAAAAAGCAGCCAGACTTCTTTGCCTCTGTCCTTGGAGCAGTTTGGTTAATTATTTGTGTTGGGGTTAATATTTCATCAAGCTCAGGTTACGTCGCTCAGAGTGAATGAGAAATCATTGCTGTGGTGAAACCATGAATGGAGGCACAGGCAGAAAAGGAGGCGAAGGCTATGATGACAAGTTGAGATTAAACAAACACGAAACTAAATAATTTTGCAGCCCAGTTGAGCTCACAGCGAGGAGGACAGCAGGGATGTGGTGTAGAATTTCCTCTTTGTCAAATACCTGTTTGGACGCTGTCAAAAAGAAAACCTGTTCGGTGGTTGCTTTGTGGCACGTCATAATGTAAAGCCAGAGGCGAGTACTTTTGATTGTCTGTGTGTCTATTTACTGTTGGTCCACACTTGTGCTGCTAGGCAGTTGGCCCTGTCACATGCTGTTCATCGTGAGGCCTGGGACAGACCTGCCTGTCACACAGTTTCACATTCAGAACCTCTATGTCAATAACTCACACCATTACACACCTACCTGCCAAGACGCCTCAGGGAGGAGGAAACAAACCAAGCAGATGCTCCTCCACAATAGCACTGCAACCTGTTTTACCCTTGCCTCACTGCAGCCCTGCGTTGTGTAAACTAACTTCAACAACAGATTCACATCTATAGACTCCTGACTGACAAACGTGAGCACCCTGTGATAGAGAAGTGACCTGGCAGCGCCTCCATGCCGCATTATATGCATTCCATTAGGAGCCAGGTGCCGAAGCCTGACTGTAAGCATGTGGAGCAGCCTGTATATATGTATGACTCACAATGACAGCCTGGCTGCAACTTCAAGGTGCAACCTCACTGGAAAGGATTGATTACTTGTAATAAAATATTGACTGAGCGTGCAGCGTGGTGTGGAGTCAGGAGCAGGCGTTAGATTCCCCTAGACTGGCTTTTTTTTTCTTTTTTCTAATCCTCTCTTGGGCACTGAGCTCCACAGTGCGGCACCCTCTGTCCTGACTGCGGCACCTGTCCCACAAGGCAAAACAGCGCCAAGGTTCACAACAAATCCAACTGAGTGACTGTGTCCAGCAGCCCGGGAGGCTGGAGCAGTTCTGCAGTGACTGAGTGATGGATGGCACAGAGAGAGAGAGAGAGAGTGAGAGGACAGGTGGGACGGGGTGTAGCAGGGCTCGGGTCGTGCTCACCTCTGTCCGGTGCGGGTCCAGCGTCGGGCTGGGTACTGCTGCCGCCTCTGTCCCCGCTGAGCAGTGCGCACCGTGCGGCCGCTACTCCGTCCTGACTCCGCTCCTCTCTCACAAGCTGGAGCTGCGTCAACACCGCGGCACAGGGGCCGGCCCGCCCCCCCCTCACCCTTCACAATAAGAGCCTGCTCTGCGCCGGAAGCCGCCATGCTCTCTCTTCCAAAATAGGCATACATATTATGACATAATATTACATTACATATATAACACATGTGTTTGGCGTGGGTTCTACTTGTGAGCCAGTTGGGAGCTTGCTGTTCCTCGGGAACCACGTCCTTTCTTATACGTATATTATACTTATACGTCCATTTCGAAAACTAGAACATTCTGAACAAAGTTGGGATTGCATTTGTTTAGTGGAGCTAATTCTGCTTATTCATTTACTCGTAAGGACATATTTGATATGAAAACGATAACAACATACCTGACTTTGTCCATGGCTTTGAAATAAGGGGGGGGGGGGGTCCGGGACATGTCGGCTTCGTTCGCTCCGCTCCGCTCTCTCCCACTCTCTGCACTCCGTGCCAATATTTTCTCTCTCATTCAAAATCGGGGACATCTTTGGGGACATTTGTAACTAGGGACAGGGTGGCAAATTGGGGACTGCCCCACATATCCGGGACATCTGGTCACCCTACTGTGAAAGCACCACAATTTAAGTCCTTTGGAGGTGGCACCACCCTGGAAATTAAGACCAAATGAGCTGGGAGTCAGAATTGTTGAAGCATCTTTGCAGAATAGGGTGCTGAGAAAGCGCAAGCCAGCAGAGCAGTAACATCCCAGGTAGAGATCGGGTTTGAGGCAACAGCAGCAATAGCATGGCCCGGCTTTGGCTTCTTTTTAAACCTGCCAGTTAGAAAGATGCATCCTTGTTAAATAAATTGATGACCCATTTATGCTCTACGGACAGAGTCTACACATGTACCGGGTAGGTGCATAAACTTGCATAGAGCATAGATACCTGAATACATGCTTTGCTTGGTATTGTAGTTAAGCAATTATTCCACCGGGAGGTAGCACTGAGTTCAGTTTGGTTTCCCTCCCAAACAAACATGGCGTAGTCTGTGCAACTATTAAATACATCACTTGTTTCTATTGCTGTTCCTATCTAACTTTGTCTTCATGTGTATCAATGCATCAACAAGTTTGTTGACAGCAGACCCAATTATGCATGGAATCAGCTCTTCATGTGTCAATGTACGCCGAGTACACCACACCGAGTCCTAAAATTTGGGAGGGGCATGTCAGGCTACTTAGTGAGGTCCCTGTGGGTCCAGGCCGGCCTGGGGCTCCACCCCCTACGGCCAGGGCCAGGCCCTACCCAATTTGGTGCCCTAGGTGAGATTGCTCCAGTGCCCCCTCACACACTGAATTGAATGACAGCTGCCAATCAGGCCAAGGGTGACATGGTGGTGCCCCCACCAGCAGATGGTGCCCCAGGCAACCGCCTATATTGCCTATGCTGAGTACCGGCCCTGGGCCCAGATAATAGGCCTGTGCAGAGCCCTATTGCTAGTAACGTTAGAATTCGGGCCAACAGTGCAATCCATCTTTAGGTCTTCTATCCCAACTCAGTTGGGTGTTCTGGCTCTTTCTGTTCCTCTGACACCTTTCAGTTCCTTTGATTCCTCTGGCTGCACTCTGCTCTCCATGTCCTTTGTCCTTATTCTAAACAGGTATATCCATCCTGTTGACATTTCACATTTTGATTTTCAAAGGATCTCTACCCAAGATAACAAAGGTCCTTCTGTGTGGTTTGCATGTTCTCCGTGTGTGTGTAGGTTTTCAGAAGGAACTTTGTTTTACTGCCCAGAGTCCAAAACCATGCATTAAGGTCTACTGGAGGCCCTAGATTGCATAGTCGAAGAGATGGGAAGAGGGAATTTATTTATTTATGTTTCAGAATATTAAGGTCTTGTTAGTATTATATCATTTTTCTAACATTATAAAGTTTTATGTTTTGATATGCTGACCACAATCACATTTGAGAGCACATCCAGGTCACAGGAAACACCTGGCTTGTAAACCGTCAATGAGTAAGAAATAGACTCTTCAAATGAGCATGCAAATGTTTTATCTGAATGTGTCACGGCACTAAGTCGGATTATTGAAGCAAGATGCAAACTGAACATGAATACCAGTGAACTGAAAAGTTGTCTTTTCCCCATCATAATTATGGCAGGATGACACTACACTTAGAAATGTCACAACAGATATATTGTATGTCTTTAAGCATACTTTGAATGTCTTGACCAGGAACCCTCAGTAGAAGTAAAGCAACTTTCCAACTATATTTTTGAGCTGTTTTGTTGATTTATGAGCAAAAATATAGTGTAATTTCATTCATGTGTTGCATGCTTAATGAAATAAATCAGCTTAGCAAAGGTATTCACCTTCCAGTCAAAAATGTCAGTGCACCCACTTTGAAAGAACAAATAGAGAATTTGTAGTACCACCAAGTGGCCAAACCTCACATTGCAGAATAGCTAAATCAATACAGGTAAAATTACAAAACTTTACTGAAGAAGAACCCTGACATTCAAAGCTGCAACTCTGTTGTCCATCAAAACTTCGTAAATGCAGATACATCAATGGCTCTGCCCCTTTCTCCTCAATCTGCTCTGTTCTATGTCTCATCACTATTCCTGTTCTTACTGCTATGATGCTATGATGGTCCTGTCCCTATCTAGTGCTGGTACTGTGGAGTCGGTAATCTGTAAACTGTAACTGTGAACTGTTTGTGCCTGCCTGCCCGTCCTGCCTCTCACCCTGTCAGAGTTTTTCCTGGGAGTCGTTCCTCAGCCATTGGGTCAAGGGCAAGGGGAGTCTCCCATTGTTGCACTTTATTACAACTGCTGTAACCATTGTAAAGCACATTGAGTTTGCCCTGTGCATGACATGTGCTTTATAAAAAAAGATTGATTGGTTGATCAAGGCATGGATTCAAGTTTAAGAAAGATACAACATTGACAAGTGTAACAATATAATGCTTATATTATTTGAGGTAAAATATTTATAATATATGACAGAAATCAACCACAAACATCATGTATTTCATACATTTCTCTGCTGAACTCAACAGCAAGCACAACCTTAGCATAAACCCAACAGCTACATTGCTTAAATATCATTATTTATTTGAATCAAACTCGTTATTTCCCCTTTTACTTATTTTGAAGTGACCATTTACACTGTATCATTATCAATAATATGAATATATGATACACTCAACACAATAAACTTCATAAATGTGCTATTAAAAATGAAAAATAAGTCTATATAAGTATATGGTATATACAAAATACACACTAAACTGCACATCCTCATTTTCCCATCCACCTACACACATGCATAAACAATGAAACATTATGGATTTGAATTAACTGAATTGAAAAATGTCCTTGTTTGTGGGTTTATCCCCTGAACTCCTGTTGATCATTTATTGTGGAGCTGTCACAGACGAGTGTCTCAATCATCCTCATAACTGCAACAGCAAAACAAGCAGAAATTTGAGGGTGCGAACCCTGTAAACAGAGATGAAATCTGCCGATCACCGCAGGCGTCGAGGAACGGGTGGTGCTAAGTTTGGGTATCTCTGAGTGGGCCTTTCTGGAAGGGCTCGAGTCGGGCAGGAGATGTAGCGCTCGTGCAGCATCTTGTCTGGCACCCTACTAGAAACAGACACATGAAAATACACAGAAGAGTTAGCAGATATGCGAATAAAAACTAATTATCACTGTGAACCAACAGCTTCACACTCTTTTTGCATGTCAAATGCACCAGTGATTTTATTGACCCCCAGTATTATACATGCTGTATGGGTGGAGCCGATGAGAGTGACAAGTCTGATACTTCAAGCATCACTGAACAAGAAAGCAAATGTTATATAAAGATATGTGTGATCGTGAACTAAATGTATTAAAGGTTACATGTGGTCTGCTGGTGGGTTGCAACACGCTGTGCTGCTCCCACTGCCTATTAAAGAGATAAAACCACGATTGCAGATAGGACGTTCTCAGCGTGTCTGTATTGTACTTTACATTCGGGTCGTTTTTAGAGCCACTTTTCTCTTGAAACGCTCTCATGTGTGCTGTCACACCACTGGGTATGGCGGATATTTATAGGCTTGCACAGCGTGAGTGTGAATGTCAGCATCACTTTCTCATGACTTCCCCTAAAAAGCACAACTGTGAATCACTGGTGGGTGAACATTTCCTCCATGACATGCATCGCCTGCACCCAAATTTATCAAGTGTCCGTATTCACTCGCTCACAAGTTTAACATCCTCACACCCCATGTTGGCAGCATTAGGCCGTGTTATACTGCAACGTGATGCCGAGGCTCAATGGTGCTGGGTGTTACCGAGCCCTATGCAAAGTACACGCAGCGCTGCTGTCAAACTGACCTTTCTGGGATTCGTGGAGGGATCCGGGGCGGAGGAACGACGGGTCCGTGGTCGTTGGGCCGTGGGGGTCGTGGTGGGGGAATGAAATTGTCTACTGTGTCCTTTAAATGATGAAATAAACAAAAAATGACTAAAAACGCAAGAAAACAAATAACCAGCATTCAACGAAGAACTGATGTTCTGCTCGACCAACACAGCGAACACAAATAATCAATCGATTTGTAGATGAACAGATAAAAAATGCTTTTCTGATACTGTAGTTGAAAACAGCTAGTCATTCCTCACAGACTCTCACACTGTCTAGTTCTGCCTTCTCAGTTATCTTTTCGCCTGTCTTGACGTTGCATGACAGAAAAGGAAGTTGGAGTCTTGATTAAAACACCACTCTCAAAATGTCACAGACTTTCAGATATGATGACATTTATACATTTCTTTCTATGATTTCAGAGACCTGAGAATAACCTGCAGCCTGATCGAAGTGGAAGAAAAGAGAAATAAGTTGCATCAGGCCTGAAGAGTGATGAGGTGAACATTTGTCAAATACATTTGAGGTGTACGTTTGACAGGCTCCATTGAACACGTTCTGACGGGGGATTTCCAAGAACCCAATGAACAACGTGTCCAACTTCAAGCATTTTTAGAAGCAAGATATATGTGGTTCGACTCTAAAAGCAGATCTGTGTTTTCAAGTATTACAGGAAGTGTCTCTTTGTTCACCTCTTGGCTTCACATGTTTATTTATGTCGTGCAAGGTACGAGTGCAGAACCAAAAGAGAAGGTTCAGTGAATTTAACATCAATAAAAGAAGCAGTGTGTCTAACGACACAGTGCACTGATCTAAAAGGTCAGTTTGTGAGGGCCTTTTCGGTGCTATGAGCAGCATTGTTAACTTGAGCTCCCACCTCAATGTCGGGCTCCGTTCCACTGCTGTAGCTGAACGTGCTGTGAGTGCTGAGCCTGTTGCTCTCAGTGCCTGTTGTAAAGCAAAAAAAAGGGGTTAAAGTGGAAATAAACCACGTGATTTCGAGTTTCTCTTTGGTTGGCACATGTACCGCAAAGCGGTACTTGAACACGGAGGTGTGAGCGAGCACATCGAGTTTAAAAATAGGGCTGCAGGTGAAATGTGAGGCTTCTGAAGGAGCACGGGTTTGTCCTCTTATGATGTTTGTATGTGCATTTTGGAGTTGTCTGTGATCTGAAAATAGCATACAGTATAAAGCACAGGAAATGTACGTAATGGTTTCTCGATAATGAGATATAAGAATACAACTGGCTTTTAAAGGTTAATGAAGTCTTTAGGTCTCTAGACAGTAGGCAGGCAGATCTTATCAAAGCTCTGCACCACCAACAAACCATCAAACCCTCAATCACAGTGGAAAAGTTCCATTTCTTCGACATCGAATTAAGGACGAGAACACCTGCATGAGAGGAACTTTCATGTCACGTCTCCAGACTGAGACAACATTGCTGTGGTGGAGAGGTTTGAGTGACCTAGTAATCCAGTCTGAATGAGTACTTGAAGGCTCTGGGTGTTGTAGGGATTTTCTAGGTGATGTGCAATATTGCATGGACAACGGGGACATTGGAGACACTGGGATGATAAACTGTGATCGTGGTTCCCAAATTAAAGAAAAAATGGACCAGAAGGTGAGTTCCAACTGCACAGGGATCAGACTCCTCTACATCACGGTACTTGACATGAGAATACGGATGCAGGGACACTACCAGCCCATTGTGGTTTTACTGCTGTGGTTGTGGCTGACTTATTGGTCTACACTCATACTTTCATACTCAGGAATACAAGCAGATTAAATGAGTTTTCTCTCCAGTGCAGCTTGGCTCAGTTATCTGGGAGGGGCTCTAAGTAGAGCTGTTGCTCCTCTGCATTGAGAGGAGCCAGCTGTGCTGATTTGCCTCCCTCAGGAGGTGTTTTCAGGCATGTCATCTGGGATGAGACCCCCGGGCCAGGACCAGAACATGCCGGGGAGATAATATCTCTCAGCTGGCTGTGGAATGTTTTGGGATGCTCTCCGAGGATTTGGTGGAAGTGGCCGGCAGAGGAGTGTCTGTGCACCCCTTCTACAAGAGCAACCCCTGTGACCCAGACCCAGATAAGTGGTGGTGCGGCTCTTGGGTTATCGGTTGATATTCATCAGTGAAAATATGCAGAGGAAGGAGTGAATTTCCTTATGATTAAAAGTCCAAAGCACATATTTAAGCTGATTTGCGAGACTTGTTGATTACATTTTTGATTATTATTGTTTCTGATCAGCAGGAAACTCAGTGCATTGCAGCGAGGGAGCATTTGTTGCCAATAAGCAACTGAGAAACTATCAACCATACATCATGTCAGATATGAAACTTGCACATAAGCTTATTCACTTCTGTTTAGTCAATAAAATGTATCACACTGAGAAAAGGCCACTCAGTCTTCTACCTAATACTTCTCTAATATGGAGTCAAGTTCATCTGATTTGGCTTAAAGCAGCTGAGTGACCCCATTTCAGTAAGTTCAATGCATTGTTCACGAGTTGGCTGATAATCAGAATCTGAATTTGGAGTCAGCAATTCAAAGAGAAAGCAGAAGCAGAGACTATCAGAACCGGCCATGAGTTGACTCTGGTCGTTCAGCAGCTACGGGCGGCGCCCTGCACAATGCCAGACAAACAAAAAGCGTTCTGACTCACTGGATGTGCTGGACGTGCTACCTGTCTTCCAGCTACCTCTTTGGATATTCTGAGCCGGATGAGAGGGAGGTGGTGCCATTACTCTGGGCGTCGGCTCGTACACAGAGCACTCTAACGTCACATTGGAGCCCCAGTACAAGTTCCTCTGCATCGGAGCAGATATCTCGTAATCTAGAGACCATTTTGTAAAACAGACAGGATGTGATTTGCCGCTCTGTTGCTCTCAAAGATCAGCCGCTGAAATATCTAACTGTAAGAAATGTACATGTTAAAGCTGCACAAGAGCCTTTCATTCCAGATGAGTAGCACAAATAATGAGTTAATAAGTAGAACAGTGAATGATTTCTACCCAAGTCTTTTCCGGTCTTCTGTTTCTCTTTGTGACGCCTGGTGATGCTATCTCGTAATCGTTTCAGATTCTCCTGAAAGAGAAAAAGACGAAAAGACGACCAAAAATCAGCACCCCACAGGCCAAACGTTAATACGTTAATATCAACACAACGTGTGAATGTATGATACAGTGCATGGAGCAACCTGCTGGTAGCGTATGGAGTTGGACCTCCTCTCATGGTCAAACTGCCAGGACTTGAACTCTTGCACAGCCTCGTCCACGGTGATCTCCCCCACCTTCACCCTCTCCTGCAGGGATATGAGCTGTCTCTGCCCGGGCGTCTTCATCCCAGCGTAAGGGTCGTAGACAGGAGAGGGGGGCGGCTCCGCGGGCCGAGCTGGATGTCATTCAAACAAAGTCTTTGATCGAACTACAATCAATAAAAATCGGCAAGTTTCCCGCCTCGGTCTCATCCACGCACTCACGTGATGTCAATTTCAAGAGGCAAAAGTTTTAAAATGCATTTTTAATTTAATATCAAATGTAATAGCTCTGGTGGAATTTTTTAGAATGTTTTTTCCGACGTGTTGAATCTGTGTCATACATCTGCAGTCATCCTACATTTAATAAGGACGAGCGTGTGAATATTCGACCAATTTCACAATGTGGTTTTTCAAACCCACATGCATGGCTCGGAAATGAGACAACCACAGCCAAACACTAAAGGTCTCGATACCAGCTAAAAATCCTACACCTGAAGCTTGTAAAAAAATACAAAATATAATTACTGGCTTCTTCTCTAATGAGGATGAATGGGATTATCAACTGTTTATTCCCTGCAGCAGCAACTTGAAATGATGTCAAAACGAGTCTTAAAACAGTTATATTAGATTAATGAAGCTGTTCTGTACCTGCAAGTCCCCTCCTTTCCATTGAGCCGCGTTCAGGTGCGTTTTTGTCTAAAAACACTGTCAGAAAACAGCATTTACTACAATTATTCACTCCTTGCAGGAGAGCATTTTTTACGAAACAGCGGAGCATCTTGAAAAATACCTTTAGAGATGTAGGTCATTTGCCTCTCTGGCTCTGGGTCACGCTCAGGCCTGGGGATGGGGGCTGGCGGACGGTTCATGATTTCTGTGTTGTAGGTGGTGTTCTCATCCACAGTGTCGTAGATGTCCTCCGGGCAGAGGTTGTACGGATCCTCCTCGTCCTCAACTTGACTGAAGTCAGTATGGTCGTCATTTCCAGCTTCCTCACTTTTATGGTGCTGCTTGTTGTCCCTTGGGGTTACTCCAGCGTGTGGTTTTGCTGAGGGCCACAACATCAGTGCATCACACGTTACTGTTTGGAGATGTTTCTATCCACAGCATGCTGAAAGTTATCAAATTTTCATTATACCTTGGAAGAACTTCCTTAGCAATGCTTCCTCAGGGTTGTCCTCCACCACACTCATCGCCTCATCTATGACATACGCAAATGTCAAGAAAATAGGCTCAGTCTTGTAATGGGCCTCACTGTTAAGATGAATGGATGCTATCATGTGTATCTTACATAGGTCCTCAGCACATTCTGGGTCAATGCCAAGCATTGATTCATAAATGTCCTCTGAACAACCAGAGTACTTCATCATGATGTCTTGAGAGCTGTGGGACATCAACTCGTACACCTCTGCACAGTCATCTGGGTCGATGGACTCCTCCAGGTGAGACTTGAGCAAATCCGCTGTTTCCTGGACACGTTTGGACAAAAGAGAGAAGTGGGCAGCAATTAGGACGATGACGTAAAGGAGCCGTTCGTGGACAGGGTCAAACGCACAGGGAGATATTGGGATGACCGCCGCACTTACAACAAATTCATCCATGAATTGTCTGAGATCTGTGAACCCGCTCCTCTCTGCCAGCGTGTTTGGGTAGTCGCCGTGCTTGTTCATCACGCTGTAAGCCTGCAGAGCCCCGGGACACTGAAGCAGGGTGGTGGTCAGCTTCTTCAGGCCGTATTTAGCAGCAAAGTGGAGCAGTGTGGGAAGCTCCTCGTCGCGCTGATCTGAGGGACGAAAACCAAACAACGCTGTATAGCAACAGCTTTGTGTACTGTACTTCCAGGTATGTTTTCACACAACACGCATTATGGAAGAACGTATATACTCAAACCGATGCACTCTACTCACAGGCCTCCATGTTGTTTTCTTCAATCTGTCTGATTCCAAACAGCTGAAGAGTGGTCGCCGGCAACCTGGATTTCAACGAGTCAGTTAGCATCTTGTCGAGTGATTCCGTTGCGTTGGATCTCAAGTTGAAGGCCTGAAAGTGCAACACAAGACCACAAACCCTTTTATTAGTCGCAGAGTGGAGGAACCCACAAACGCAACACGCTACTGTTAAAGTGAGACCTGAAGCGTCCCACCTGGCAGATGAAATCGACGGGGTCAGTAGCACTCTCGAGGTGCCGATTGACTTCTCCCAAGTGGGTGCGATATGTCACAGGCTTCAGGCTGACACGAGACTGGTCAGCGAACATTGTGAGCGATACCGCTCCAGCAGGCATATCTGGACGGAACAACAGCAACAACAAAACAAGTCAGTAAGTCGCACCAGTCTGTGCATCCAGCTGAGGGGCGTGTGATTCGGCGGAAAGACTTGCCGGGTGCAGTGACACTTATCGTGTACTCGTTCACCACTGAGCCCGGGACCCTTTTTGCAGATCTGTTTTCGGAGGAAAACTCCACCTCTGTCTGCGACCAGTCATCTATTTTGTGTGTGAAAATGATAAACAGCGTCTCCGACTCCTTTGAAGAGAGAGGAAAAGAGGGCATGTCAGTACGAGTACAGCAATGACACAGAACCCGATCGGGGGGGATTCACTGCTGACTAACACGAACACCAACTCTAACACCAGGTTACCGCCACCGAGCGATATTTATAACGACACGGTTTCTCGAGTCTCACCCCGCACAGGACGGCACTCGGCTGAACGGTGAGACAGGTGAGAGGCGTGGGCGCGCTCGTTCCCTCGCTCGTTGAATTCCCCGCGCGCGCCAGTTCTTCATCCTCATGGAAAGTTTCCCTTCGCTCTTCTGACACCGGTTCCTCTTTTCTGTCCACCGTGGGATCTTCAGTCAGAGGTGCTGCTGGGTTGTGCAACTCCGCAGCTCGGCTCTCATGCTCGGCCTCCGCTTGTCGGCCTGTGAACAAACGGGTAGTTATTGACAGAAATGATGACCCCCGAAACGTGTTAATATAGGCTCATTGGGGGACACATCTGAACCCTTTAAGACATCGTATTATCAAGCGATAAGTGAAATGACCCCTTGATTTGTCACTCTCTGACGCTTGCAGCCTGCACCCTCATGCACACGCACGCACGCGATGAAAAGAGTGCATGTGCGTACTTTCAGTAATGCACTCCATGATGGTGGAAATGTAGACGTTTGGATCGTCCTCCGACGAGAGCTTCCTCCACCTGGGCCAGTCCTGGAAGCTGTGCGCGAGGCCTTCGTCGTCGTCCGGCACGCCGCACAGCAGCGCCACCACTCTGTGAGGAGGGTACAGGAGTCTCTGGAGGGCCCCCTCCAGCTCAGGCTCGTAGAGCATGTCCAGCAGGGTGGCTGTGAGCAGCAGCACGACGCACGTGCACTCGTGGAGATACTCCAGGTCGTACCCGTGGAGCTGATCGTCGGGGTCCAGCGCGTACAGCAAAATAGACCGGTGGTGGGATTCGACGGTGGGCGTCATAATCTGCTGCAAGTACGTGGCCCATTCCCTCGCGTCCTTCGTGTGCAGAATCAGCAGCTCTGAGCGGGAATCAGAATTTGCTGAAAAGCATGAAACGTCAGAGTGATTAAGACAGTGCGCGCATTCAAACGGGGTAAAACTGCTTTAGCAGACCTGGAAAATATTAATCATTAGTTCCTCTCAAACGCTGCTGATCCAGCCAGACCACGTGAAATGAATCACAATCCAGCGATCGGCCCGAAACGTTACACTAATTACATGACACTGGTCATATTATGCGCCGGTCTCCATGTCGCAGCAGGTTGTGTTTGTCGGGCTAATGCTCCACAACATACCAGCTGTCTGGCTGCGAGATGTCAAGGTGACTGTGGTTGGAGAATGAATGTCCGATCTGTTTGATATGTCAGCGCCGAGCCAACAGGGAGTTGTGCAAACATTGCACTGTGTCAACACTGGTCAGAGTAATTTTGTTTGACTCATTACAGTGTTTAATCAGGTCAAGTTCACCCCCGTACATGCTCACAGTGGGAAAGAAATCCAACTCGACTGTTTCACCTTCACGGCAGCTCCCCGCCGGTGACGGCGCAGACAGACTTGCCATCGGGCTCTTAATGAGTCGCTAACGTGAATGATTAGAGCCGAGGCGCGTAGGAAGATATCAAATAACTCACATATGTATTTACCGAGACAGGAAGGCTGAGGTGAATGCTTCCTCTTTTTTATATAAGCTCAAAAAAATGAAAGAAAAGCTGAGTTAAATAAACTTTAAATCATGCGTTGAACTTTAAATCACACTTTGAAACAATAAACAAATTGTCGATGGATAATCCACACTATGGGTATACCTGTGCAGTTCTGTTTCATATACAGCGTGAAAGTGCGGGGTACATTTTCACCAAGTGAAACTAAGCAGAAATGAAAAGATAAATAATGCGTACCTGATTTAACACCTGAGACACAGTCCTCCATGGTTGTGAAAGCCTCAAATGTGCACAAAATCGGCCCACAAGATCATCTCAAATATGTATCTTTGGTGCCTCAAGTTGACTTCGGCCCCTTTACTCTTCAAATGAGACAACTTCAGCTTTCACCAGCAACAGTATCTTTCTCAGGCGTATAAATAGCAACCCCTAGTTTCCTGATTTTGTGTCTCTGCCCCACTTCCTGAAACAGTTGAAGAAGTGAGAAAAAAAAGGTACTGCAATGGTGTGAAGTTGTGCAACACGCCTGCAATTACCCGAAGTAGAAGAGTAGATTAGAAGATGATAAAATCAATAATTGGACAGGGAGGCGGCCACAGGTGGCTACACAGTTCGCCTCTGTTGAGCTTTGAGGTTTATATGCAGAACTGAGATGAACTTGAGGCCTCTCGTCTTTTGCGATTGTAATTTTGTACATGCTTTTACTGTACTGGATCAATAAACACATGCACACACACGTGTGCACGCACACACATACACACTCACACACACACACACACACACTGAATTTTTCAATTCACCTGTTGTGTGAGTCATACGCTTCTTCCGTTTTTTCACTTCCTTAACAAGGTGTCCTGTGTCAGGAGAGTTTCAGAGTCAGTCTGTGGAACTTCATCTGTAAAAATAAAAAAATATGTGAACAGCACCATGACTGTCTGACACAGAGCTGCTCAGTTCAATTATGCTGCCACACTGTCCCAACAATATGACATCAGAGCCCGTAAATTCAATCTAAACTTAGATGACTGACACACAGTTACACTCTGGATTATAAATGGAAATGACAATGGCAATGACAAATGACTGACTTTCCACGCTTGAGTGTACTGCACACACACACACACACACACACACACACACACACACACACACACACACACACACACACACACACACACACGGATAATACTCAAGTAGACGACTGAATGAATGAATGAGTCAGAAAACTGAATGAATCATGTGTGTGCTGCAACCGTTGCTCCTTGTATGAACTTCCAGATTCCTCAGGAATTTCCCCTCTTACAGTAGCGTCACACGGCGATTGCAACAACCGGCAACGCGGAGATTGGGCCAGCAGGGGGCAGCAAACAATCACTTATATCAGCTGGGAACCGTCCAGGCGGGCGAACAAGAGCAGAGGGTGCACTGATGAGAGGGACCTGCACGCAGGAGTGGTGAGATACTCTGGCAGTAACATCACATCAGGCTACAATGCAATACTCAGATGTTTTGGTTAGAGGGACCTCAACAGTTGATCTCAAGAGTGGGAAGCTGGGTGTGAGTCTTGCTGCTTTGAAACAAATTAGGTAAAAGGAGATGTAAAGGGGAAACGGCTTGGACCTGTGGAGGTCGGCCTGCTTTGGAAGAATATGGACAAGCCTTAATTGGGAACGTAGGCGCAGCCCGTCTTTCCTTGGAGAGGCGAGCTGTGGCTGTTGAAGGAAAAGACAAGGGCTGAGGAACACAGGTAGATAAGACTGGACTTTCCCTCTCCGGGAGGTTAGAATGCACTTTTTACCGCCCGCCATTTTACGAGCTGATGTTCTCTCCCCCGACGAGCTCGCGTTGCAGTGCGTCACGCCGCGCAGCTGCAGAGGCCGGCGCTACGCACCTGTCCGCCGCGATGAAATGCGATGACGCCTCCTAATTCAGCGACCATTTATAAGTCAAAAACAGTTTGGTGCGCAAGCGAAAACAGATGAACGGCTCTAAATCAAACTCATCTTAGACTCTCCAAGCTGCGGGGAGGTAGCGGAGCTTAAAGCCTCTTTTCACGCATACTTAGACCGGTTGTAAAAAATCGCTGAAGGCTACACTTGAGGTATATTTTCCTGGCACGGCTTGCGCCCTGCGAACCATTTGGAGGCCGAGGGAGGCGCCAACAAACACAAAGAAATCATCGGCGATCACGAACACCGCACGAGAATTGATGAACCCGATCGCAGGGCGGCCGGGCGCTCACAGGGGATTCTGTGGCAGCACCTGCAGCAGCTCAGCTGGAACACCGGCACCGTCACATCTCATGCAGATTGGCTCCCGCACACTCTCAGACACTTGTCGGGGCGAAGCCAAGAAGCTGCTCCGCCGTGGATCAACAGTTCAACGTCTGTCTCGGGCGCCGGGTTTATTTTGGAATGTGCGCGCAGGTTTGCCCCGTCCTCCCGCTCCGGTTTCTTCAATAACAGTTACAGAATCACAAGACAAGAGTCGATTCACTTGCGCAACCGTGGATTTCAGCCACGAAATCGATTTGCACAGCCTCGCCGTCCTCCAGCGCCACAATTAGTTTTGTTGCAGCGCTGACCTCCTCCCGCGACGCAGACCTTTTAACGGCCGCGGCAAAAGTTCACCCTCTGTCTTCTGAAGCTGCCTGTGAAGAGCAGGGTGATCCATGACCCGTCTTTAAGTACAATTTCCTGTAGAAAAAGAATCCCCTAATTTCTTCTAACTCTGCCATTAGCTACCATAAGCATGACCGGCCCGTTACCTTTTGTTTGGGCTCCCTTGAAACCACTATCTATTAGGTGGCTCAAATCAAATCCCCGCAGCCCGAGTTTAATAAGAGAATATTTTTGCTCCTATATTTTAACCTTGTTATCCAATATCCTGTCCTTTTGGTCGGCCGTGTGTTTTCAGCGCACGGAGCGCCTCTGCCAGGGAGCGTGCGTCAGTTCGCCGTGCAGACCTGACATCCCGCAGCACAGTTCAACATCCACGGCTTTGTGCTGCCCTGGCTGCGGATCAGTCCGCGTCACAGCCGCAGCGCTGACCGCTGGTTTTAGTTCTACCTGAGTCATGTAAGACCTGCGAAGTCTGACGTTTCTGGCTTTTTTTTTTTTGCTTTTTTCTGGGGGGGGGGGTACTGCAAAATCTGAATTTTTCTGCATAGCAATTAGAAACCCCGGCATCCTGCATTAACCCGTTGTAGTTAGTCGTGAAATGTGTCTGGCAGCTGTCGCCGTGACGACGGAACGAGAAAATTGAGTCGCGCCAGTTTCCTCCTCCAACTGCTCGGATCGCGCCATGTTCCCCCCCTTTGGGGAAAACTTCGTATTTCCAGAGATAATTTTTTGTGGGAGGCATTTTTTTCTTTCTCGGACTTGGGAACCCCTTCATAAACCCCAGGAAGTTTGCTCAGCTCGTGGAGAGGCGTGTAATTGCGCAACAACAGAATAACATTAAAAATTAACTGGGCGCCTGATGGTGACGGAGGGGGCGCACAGCGCTGTAACATCCAACGCTGCCGACATTATGGTCATGTTACCGTCTCGTTTACTGTACTTCCCCAGCCCCGGAAAGCTCTAACTCATATCTGCACTGCCTGCGAGGCCGTTGGCCGGGGGGGAACCTTTAAAGTGGAGGAAACTAGAAACAAAGCGCGGGCCGGGGACATGGAGTGCAATCTTGAAATGGAAAACTGAAATGGGGAAAGGGTCTCCAGCTGAAATGTTATTTGGATGATAGCCTGCATAAGAAAGGAACTGTGTTTGGTTTCTCATTGAGAGTCACCAGCAGGGCTCATTGTGATAAGAAAATAAGTCTAATGTTACCTGATCTGGTATAATGTGGACCAATTACCACTCCATTGCACTTCATTACAGGACTGTAATAGGGCCGGGGGTCAGTGCTTGAGATGGAGTGGCAGAGGAAAATTGAGTCGTCATTGATAATATGATAAAAACTGACAGTGAGAGGCCCCTCCAACAAATTATTGAAATTTACAGTTGATAGGGAAACACTATAACCTCATTTGGTAAGCAGCTGGCAAGCACTTGTACAAAGCAGGTCCTCGAACACAATGAGAGGCTCACGGAGAGAGGAAATCCAAAACTATCACTGAATAGTTTTAGGCTCCTGCTTATTGGCTTTTGGCACAGAGCGCGCATGTATTCGGTTTTTAGAAATATCTCAAGTCACATAAACGACCCGGGCTTTTTTCTCTCTCTCGAGCAGCTGGGTCGGGGCACCCATCATTATCGGTTGCAACAATAATATGCTGACAATCAGAGAGAAATAAAACAGAAAATCTAGCTGAGCAAACAGCTCCAGTCTGGCTGACAATCTTCATGCGTAGTGTCTCTCCACAGTGGAATAGAGAAGTGCGGAGGCCAACAAAATATAAAATCTCACAGTTTCTGTAAACACCATGCCTCTCGGAACAGCCACGGCAACCATTTGTTTGCCTCAGCTAAAGTGCCTCCATTTGAGGCCCCTTGAATAAATAAATCAAATAAACTACCGTCAGACATACATTTTCAATCCATCAAGGTAATCAGATTCTGTTTACCTGAATGGGAACTATTCTAAAATGTTATTAAAAACTTAAATGGAGTTTAGGTGTGGAATAACTAGGCACAGGAAATGATGAGCAAACAGCAGGATAAGATTCCAATTACTATTAAACAAGCATCGCATTGACTAGTAAAGAGGAAAATAGCTCTGACATTTTCTTCAGCCGGAGCTCCCAGCTGACAGGCTTTGTCGTATTGGGGCACAGAGAATTCAATTCACAGGCTGCTAGACCTGAGCTAGTCAAAGGCCCCTCCTGAAGAACGCCTTTAAAAAAAAAGAAATCACTTATTTGACTGTGTTAAAGTGATTCAAAATGAGACATCGGCTGCACAATAAGTGCTTGTATTTTAATCGGTGTATTTTGGCTCGCAACAGGGACATGATACATAAGGGTGTTTTCAGCACGCTCTACAAGCCGAATCAAACACGAGAGACACACGAGACAAGTTCCACTGAGCTCGTACATGTCCCGACATTAAGAATTCAACAAGGCCATAAAGTCATTACCTTGCACTGAAGGAAATATAATTTATGAATCATTTAGAGGCCCGGCGAAGTTTATCTCACATATCTAAATAGGCAATATATTGAGTGCATGCTTCATTGATCAAAACTGTTGTGGAACAACTTATCAAGCAGCCATCTCCAGCGACTATTTAAAGATCATTTTGCTTTCATCTGCAGTCTCCACTCAGCTGAAATCACTTCGACATGATAAGACAGTCAATTTGGATGTCAGCTTTGGCTACAGTAATCACACTGGCCACTAGATAAGTGTGACTTTATTTATTTATATTGAGCCCCGTGCGTGTCTAGTTGAAGATAATAGTTTCATTTTGCAGAGAAAGTTTGCCAGCTACCCTCATTGTGGAGCAAATGTGACAGATTTCTGCTTCATTAGGATTCATCGAGCTGACAGAGATGGAGTCGCAAGATGAATCAACAATAGCAAAAGCAATATGCAGGATTCCACGAATCTCTTTGCTCCGCTTGTCCGTGCTTAAATACGCGCTTTACGGCTTGAGATCTACTGATCACAGGTGACGACGCGGGAATAAAAATGAGCACATGCTCTAAAAAGTAAAGCCTCAAGAAAGGCTCACAATAGATCAAAACAGGCCCGGTTATTTATCACATTTATTGTGCTCATAGCGTCCAGAGCATCAGCAGGGTATGGCAGTGGGTTTGCCTCCTTACACCTTGTTCCACCCCCCCCTCCCCCAAAAATAAAGCAATCATCGACTCTTGGTAGCTTAGTCTGCCCTGGTGTTACTGTATAACACACACCTTCCTCTCCTCCTCCACAGGTTACTTTGAGGATATATTGTAGAATACAGTAGTTGGTTGAATATGATGTAGCAGGAAACTGGACTTTGGATCCTTTAATTAATGGTTTTAATTCACACCATCGACTTGTGCAACTTACTACAGCTGATCAAAAGGAGTCTTTTTTCGTATTATTACTTAAAACCGGCTGCGTGCGTGCCGTAGCATGTTTTTCCTGCCCTTGCTTTTCTAATTATTTCAATAGAATTTATAGATAGAAAGAAACTTAATTGATCCCTCTACGAGGAGTTTCCGTCAAGAAATCCGATGAAGTTTGTGCACTTTTATAAACATCTACTTAGTACTTCACGGAATTCAATTCCAACGATAAATAAAAAAGAAGCACACACTAATTGTGGAACGTTATTAATGTTTGTGCGATTGCCATTCTGGTCAAAATGATTTCCCTGTAAAGCTCGCGCTGAGCCTGGACTTTCTTGAGTTACTCGCTATCGGCTCATGTTAAGGTCAGGTGACACACCCTGCGACTGGCACCAAAACACATCAATACTCCACAGTGTCCTCTCACATGTATGGAATCTCTGACTTTTCCCTCTCGAACATGCTCGAGTCCCCTTTCGCGGATTCTGTGATGATATCAAGCAGGTCTCCCTCCAAATGTTATCGGTGACAGACCTCCTTTGTTTTGCCCGGGTTGGCGCGGAGCCAGGAGGGACCGCTCGTCCAAGGTAGCGGCGAGAGGCAGAGCGGGTCACTTATCTGCTGCCTCTCTACATGCCCAGACATCTCATGCTGTTCCAGCTTTAAACCGCGCGCAGCGGAGGGAGACGGGAATGACGAAACGCGTGTCAGGAGGAGGTCAGGCAGCAAAGGTCGTGAACCTGGAGAAACAACAGAACCACTCCCCGTTCAGCGCATAACTGCGGAGCTGATCCCCGCCACTGAGGCCAAATGTGCTCCCCTCACAGGCCTGGGCACAGTAGCCGGGGCGAAGCAGCCCCGGCATCCTTTCAGAGAGCCATAAAAGCTCCTTCACAGTCCCAGTCTGAACAGCCCACAAATGGATCCTTATGGAACATTTCTTTGCACTTTTCAGAAATATCACCGGAGCTGCTCCTGCAGGGACCTTTATGACAGTTTTTCCGGACGTCACTCGAGAGGTTCATAAAGTCCTCCGTATGGAGGGACTGTGAAAGGGGCCTCCAAGAAGCTTTAATTTTTGAAATTAAAGTGCATACTTACAAAGATATTGCGTTACAGAGCTTGTTATTACCTCGGCTGCCAGTGCGGCGTGAGGATTTTGCACTTCCACAATGAGGCACAAGAGGTCAGAGCTCCACTGCGAATGCGGCGAAACGCATCGCAGGCTACTATATGCCAGACATGCACCAGTCATTGTTATCACGAAGGCCGTTGCCTGAAAGATGTCTGCTGAAATAAGTTTGCTTAAAACATCATTACAAATCCAATTAATAGTGTCATTAAACGAGATGAAAAGAGTGACAACATTGTGTGATTTAAAAATACGGAAAGCCCTCAGCTGAACAGCAGGTAGGAGCCTGACTTGTCAGAGGTGCTTAAATGTAGACGTTATTGGAGGAGCTATTGCTGTGGGCTCCACCGCCTGACACGGGCGGTGCCGCTCGCTCGCACTCGCTCTAATTATCAGACATGTTACAAAAAAAATCTATTTCAACAGGGCGGCCCTTTTTAATATGTGTCGCTGGAGAGCAAGGGGAATTTTTACATTTTTTTTATCTAAAAAAATATCACAACCAGTAATACTAGAATTTCCCATTTTATAAATCACAGGCTGTGGGTCGATCTTCTTGGTTTTACTGTTTCGTGCCCGTGACCGGGTTTATCTCACGAGCCCACGAAGACGACGTGATTCGTGCCACGAGAGGAGCCGCGAGACCAGGAGGAGCTGAGAGGAATTCACCAGCTAGCCGGCAAAATCAGCTTCGTTGGTCCAAGTCTGAGTCAAAGAGTTAAATTCACAGACTTCTGCTGATCTTCAGGCTCCAAAACCTGTTAATAATACTTTACGGACCAAATGCCCTTTGTGGCACATTTTGTTCAAAATGTGGGTTTTGTTTAATGTACCATTGGTTCGATTTCCTTAAATTATTTAATCGCATAATTTGTTACAATTTTAATTGCTGTATTCTGTTTAATGTTTTGTCAATGCAAAAGTACAATTACCTGCCTACAAAAATGTCACCCGGCTGTGTGCGCTCCGAGCGTTAAAAGGTTGCACTGATGTTGAAATGAAAAGCGAAAGATCCAGCCAAACAAAAGCAGTCCTTGCTTATTTTCTAATTTTCCAAAAAAGCTCAGTAAAAAAAATTGACAAAAACCTTAGCAGCGCAACCTCGCTTGCAGCTATTTTTTCGTGAATTCCCAGTGATGAGAACGCGTGTGCCCTGCGTGTGTCAGACGTCCTGTCGTATGCAGACGTGAAGACTGGTCGGAGACGGTCAGACTGTCACTTCCTGGATGACGAAACCCAGCCAGTGACTAACATTCAGTCACCGTTTACACGCGAGGCTGGAGACGTTAGCTAACTTCCCCCGTTAGCCAGAGCAGAGAAATAAAGAATAAAACACCTTTACAAATCTGCCACATCTCGCCACAATAACTGCTGAGATACACGGAGCATCTTTAAAGAAGTCAGTCTCTCCACTTGATCTTTGATCGGTTTTTTTTCACCTCACCATGGAACATTTTTCTTGTGGAAAATTAGAGCGGAAGATAATGGACGAATGCAAAAAACACCGCTTACAGTGTCACAGAGTGTCAACACAGCGCTGGGGAGGTCATCACGCCGGTTGTTTTAGAAACAGCTTTCAAGCAATTTCAGTAATTACAGTAATTAGTATTTTTAGTCCACGCGTGCACCTAGTGCTACATATCTGAACCCCACAGGAAAACACGAATACCAGTATCCCATTAAGGCTAAGCTGTTGTCTCGTTTTGCTGTCAGAAAACGTCCTCCATCTGACACGCCGTCCCCCATTTCCTCATTGACAACATTGAGAGGATTACGAGGTGAATCAATAAACATGAATGAGCGCAGGTCTCGGTGAACTGATACCTTCACACCAGGTTAGGTCTGTTTGCTAATCCAGACGGGGCTCTCTGGGGGCCCCGTTCCCTTCAGTTCAGATTAGACGTCCCCGCCCTGAACGCCGCGACGTGCTCCGCAGGGCCGAGCCACGTCGGGCCGGACGCTCCGACGTCCGCCCCGCGCTACGTCAGGAGGTATGAAACTGTCCAGACGTCCCCGTCTGTGTGCTGTCTGGCACAATAACGTCTTTGTTGCGTCCCCTTCTGTTTTTCCCTTCAACAGTCTCAGCATCTCGACGCATCGCATCCCGCTTAGTGCTCATGCTGCGGCACGCTACGGGTCCTCCAACTCTCCCTCACTTCCTGCCACTTTAGCAACTTTGTATTTCTCAGTTGGGAAAGTAGATCTCTAACTTTCAGCAAATGGCATGGGACACGGAGAGGCAGGACTGCCGACCAGACAGACGAGCGTTCCACTCTCCAGCTCTTAACAAGCATAGTAATACATCAGTCAAAAGCAATAATTTTACCATTAATGAAATTCCAATTTGCCTTCAGTGCATTTCACGTTGACATTTTCCACATTGCAACAGTGCTTTGATAAAGTTTTTAAAATGCAAAAACGCATCTAAGAGGCTAAAGACCAGCCCGGATGTCAGCGTGCCTGGCAGAGGACTATGGTACTTAATTTTTATCGCCATGTGCCCGGGGCATTGAAAGCCTGAATGTTAACATTGGCTCCATTTTCATTATCATCATATGATTATGGATTTTACTGCATTTAGCTGATAATACAACTAGGAGCTCACCTTAAAAGAAGTTGCTCGAAGGTTTCATTTCTGCCCAAATGAAATTTTCATTTGACAAACAAGTATAATTAGGCTGCACTTCTTGTTCAGTGTCAGTCTGTTTTCTGATTGAACTTAGACCAATTTGCTGCCACTAAATGAGTTTGAATAATTTCCATTCTGAATGTCTCGGGGACATTAGCTTTAGGAGTGCTAAGTGGCAGCATGCTTTTTGAAGTTGCTGATTATTTGATGCCACCCCTGTCTACCTATACGTTTTTGAGCTTACTTCAAAGTTAACAAGGAAATAGCCTACCTTGGAGTACAATGAGAATCTGAAAGTGTTTTTGGCCAGGTCTGGAAGGCAAAGTGAAAATTACTTTAATAAGTGTGTAATACACTTCGTTAGCTTCAATGCTCTTTGCTTCTTCACTTTATTTCTTTGATGTGGCCACTTTTATTGTACTGAATGAGCGGATTTGTTTCTGTCGAAACTGTACACCTAATAACTAATATTGCAATATCAGTTTCATTAAACCCGCTAATTACAAATTAATACATTATGAATTAGGAGAGCTGGCACAGCTTGCTCTCGCTCTGTCTCCGTATTATTGATTATAATAGGACACGTGAACGCTTGGTAAACATCTGAACAACAGCGGAGGCCACTAACCACTGGTTAGCAGCTAGACCAGAGCCTTTATCTACACTGCCACGACACAATAAACACAGATACATTAGCAGAGAAAACTGTTGCAGATTACCTGCTATTAATAGCAGCATAAGCCTCTGCAGCCACAAGATGGGAAACAGCCGACCACTATGAGAGAAGAGAGAAGAGAGGTTATTTGTATATTTTCCCCTAATGGATTTGGTAGATGACCTAAAATCTGAATAACAGCTATTTCAGTGTGGGTAATCCAAAGGAGGGGAGAAAAAAAAAACCCAAACAAACACCAATGTGGAGCAAAACCGAGAACGAGAAAGAGAGGATCACGGATAAAGCTCAACGTAGGATTGATGAGAGGAAATGGGGATTTTGACAACATGATTAAGTAATGGTTTCAAAATATGGATGCAATGGTAAAAGGAGAATAATTCACTTCAGCATAAATGCACTGCATGTCAATGAAGGGCGGAATTACATTTCATTATCATAAATAAGAAGAACCAAACCGCGGCTTAGTTGTGAGGAGGCAGAGACTCACCCCAAAACATTTCTCCTGCACTTCCTCTTTTTTTTCCCTCTCTGACTGAAGACTCTGGTCGGTCAACAGAATAATGCTCCGAATAGTTTAACAGTGTTAAATGCTTTAACATGTTGGGCTAATTAAATGTAGAGCCATCGGGAATGAAAGGAATACTTTGAGCGATCAAATCTATTTTCCATGCTTTTCAGGGTTCCTGACCCTGCCGAGGAGCACCAGAAACACAAGACCGAGCTCCGTCCCGTTTCCACGTTCCCCGAGTGGCATGAATAACAGAGCTGCACACAGAGTGGCAGCGCTGCAGCGTGGAGGGCTATTGGACTAACATGACAAAGGGCTCAGAGACCACTACAAAGTGGAGATAATGCTGTGGAAATGACTCGAACAGCAGAATTGCTGTGATGCCAGACGGGCTGCAGCACATCTGTGTTTGATTTGCATTGTACTCATTTTTCTAAGGAATGTAAAAAAAAAAAAAAGAAAAAAAAACGGCTCCAAACTTGTACAACAAGCTGACTCGCACAAAGATACGCCGGAGCTTTATCTTGCGTCGATCGCTCAATGAAAAGGTCGTGCTATCAGATGGCTCGTAAACAAAGTCAGTCATGGACAAACAGCCACTTTGGCAACATCAAACAGGATGTTTTGTGTCTGGGTTGCACCATCAATTTCTAATGAGTGCTAAACTGCGGTTTATGACTTCAGAGCCATCCGGCATGTTTTTGACTCTCAAGCTTTTATCGAAATTCACTTAATCTCTCATCATTCCTCCCACTGACTTCAGCCCACTCACGCTGGTGTACAAGCACAGGCAAACGCGTTAAACCTGCGCAAAACAGGAACTCCTTTTCAGATGTAAATCGCACCGCCGCGCCGTTTGTCCGTCTTGTTTTCCCCACTTCTGTTTCCGATCGGCGGCTGACTTCCTGTAAACCGAGGCGCCGTGCAGTTGCCGTAATGAGGGCCGTGTCAGAAAGCTGTGAATAAGACACATCCGCACGCCGCAGCACCTGAGAGCACGGCATTCTAATTGACAATTTTATGCATGATTTTACGTCGAGGCAAATTCTGTGTCAGAAAGTGTTGACTTCTGCTGCTTTTACATCTGCCACAATGATTAGCAAGCGCTCCGCTGCATCGAGCAGACAGGCAGATTGCTGCCGAGTGCTCCTCTACCTGGTTTTGACATCTCGGTGCCGTGTGCCAGAACTTACTTTCTTCTAATCTGCGGGGACTCGCTACGTCTCGGCAAAAGAGCGACACAAACTACGCCGCTCTTGGCGCCACCCAGGTGGCTTTCAGCAAGACTTAAAACACACTGTCAAGTCCAAGGTTAATTATATCCTCACCAGATACTTGAAGCCGCACAACATAATAGGCTACGACCGGGTTTTCCAGTTGGTAATTCTTTGTTTTTATTATCCTACGGTCTGCCTCCCCGCTTGTGTCCAAGACGCCTGCTTTTGCATTCAGTGTTTGCTATGGATCGGTTTACCGCGCTGTGTAACGTGTGAGATTTAACTGCTCCCCCAGCGGGCGAGGACCAGAGTCAGAGGGAAGGTGAGCTGTGAGCTTTGAGCTGGGAATGACAGCGCCTGCCTCTAAATATTATGCTTTAACAGTAAAATTGCACACTTCTGATTGTACTAACGCAACAAGCGAGACATCTTGGAGGAGGCTGAGCTGTGAGAGCTTTCAGATTGTTGCTGAATGGACACATTTCACTGACTCTGACCCGGGGTCAGAGCACTATCATGCACGTGGACTTGTGTCCAGTTTGTAAAACGTCCATTTCCAAATGACAGACTTAAAGACTGAAGACCACATATTTACCTTTCATCATCTGCCTTTGCTCACCAACCCAACTGCAAACAAAAAGTTTTTAGAAGTAATTAGCGCAAGTTAGAGATGATTTGTCATCTCCCCTGGTAAGGATTTCCAGAGATTAAATCTCTCTTAACCCTCTCTACAAACACAAACAATGATAGAGCCAAAATCAGATTTCAGTATCTACAGCCCACAGTTCGCATCCCCATCCATAGGAAAGCTGCTTAGCCTTGGCAAGCTAGCGCGTATGCAAAGTGCTCCGGAGTGCAAGAAACCTCTGAACCAAGCTGTTAGGAGCGTTAATGAATAAACAGGAAGAAACAATGCACATGATTTACAGCTATAATTACCGAGGGCCTCGAGATCCAGCAGTTTAAGTAGCCTTTTCATCATTAAAAGGAGTTGATCACATGCTATTGCTGGTGGGAGTTTACTCAGCTTCAACATTCAACATCCTCCCTCCATTCAGATCTATGGCTAAATCCCAGGTGAGTGACAGGTGCCAGCTACAGGGCTGTTAGGAGAGAGCGTTTGTTGATATAACCGTGTTTTCCTCTCTTTGAGCGACTGATCTGCAAAGGTACACATAAAGGCCCTCCTTCAGCAATGTACACAGAGCACTTCGAAAGGAGTACATAAAATTGTCTCTCTCGCCTCCCCCCCTCTCTCTCCCTCCCCTCCTCTCCCCTCTCCCTCCCCTCCCCTCCCCGCAACATTAAACAGTGTGGAGGGGGTGCAGTGGGAGGCATGCGGGGGAAGCTGGGGGGGACTCAAACAAACGCTGGAGAGTGGCAAGTTTGCATTTGCCCATACCAACAAGCTCCTATCTCATTAACAAACCGCTGAAATAAAAGAGTGCTTTTTTGGCTCACAGCTATAAAAAAAAATTATCATAGTGATGATGTTCCTCAGCCGTCAACAGAGCTGTGATAACGTTGTTTGATGATGACTTTCCCATGAATGTTAAGCAGCCGCCGCGGCAGAGGAAAGGAGCTTATCAGCGTCTAATGCCCATCTCTAATTCCTGCCCTTCTTGAACTAGCCATTTTCTAACAGCGTTAACTGTCAAATTTACATCCCGTCTTAATGCCACTAAAGAGTACGGGGGATGAAGAGTAAATGACAGCAGTGTAATGAGGAAGGCAAGGCATTCCTTCTCTCACTTTCTCTCCCCCTCGCTCTCTCCCTCTCTCTGTGAGGAGAAGGAGATTTCCACAATATGGGAGCTTCTTTTCCTCCCCCGTGCCATGATGCCGTGATGGAGAGCTTACCTGTGAACTTACCGCAGGTGCACGTGAGCTTAATTGGCACTGGGCTCTTATGTGGAGGAGAAAAATGCTTTTTTTTTTGGAAATATCCCTGCAAATAAACAAACAGCACAACAGAAATAACAACAAAACACACAGGGAGACATTTGAGTGAGGCACTAAATATCTGCAAGAAATAAACGAATGAATTAGATGTCTGCTTTTTGTGTATTTTCTGGTGAGATGTGGGATGAATCCTCAACATTGATTTTTGTGCATTCCTAACATCACTAAAACACCACGGTTAGGATTCTTGGTAGTTGTGCTGATTAGTGCAGCTCTCAGGCTTCAGTAGAAGATAAACATCCCTTCTCGGGTTTTCCACAAAACCCCTTTTACATGTGTTATTAGTCCCTGGTGCCTAGTGGACATAATGAAGCAAAACAATGAATTACATTGGTATACTGATTCAGCACACAGAGCGCCGCTTATCAGAGCACTCGCCATTTTAATTTCCCGTTTTGAAATTGGCATTTTGTCTATTAAGTCAATTAAAAATGCTGAACTATTGAGAGAGACAATCATTGCTGACATTTAAATGAAATAATTAAATAAATTGCGTCTTCATAAAAAGTCTGACCATTGGAAAATTGTCCCCATATATTTTTTCCCTTATATTTGCCTTATAGTAAAGTATTTGTAGCGTAGGCTTCCTTTATATTCATGCATACTTGGGCTACTTATATGCAAATGAGATAAGTTGAAAGTTTCTTAATTCCTGCATGTAATTTAAGATGGCATTTAAACCTCCTACCCCAGATGCTATCGCCATAATTAATTCATCAGGTGATATTTCCCATTATTCAAAGGCATTATTTTATGTCAGGTAAGGTAATGAATAGCTACAAGGGATGGCAAGCTATTTAGCAAAATACAAAGTTGTCTGCCATGTGAATTATATAAGGCATGGCAGCAGATTATAGCAAGGCACTATTTTATCATAGGTCTGGACTGAATCTGAACTGAATGGTTGTGTAAAGGCGAACGAGACGTGTCCACAGCTCTACCTGGACCGGTAGGTATTGTGTCCCTCGATCTTGACACGAACTGTGGAGAAAATTTATGTTCAATATTCAATTTTCCCTTTCCCATTGAATCATTGCAATGAAGATAAACAGAAGAAAGGTTGAGCCTCCCATCTACGCTGCTATAATCAACCATGTAAGTGAACCTATGAATATGTAGTCCATTTCATCTGAGGGGTCGGTCTCTGCTCAGGCAGGCCGAGCGAGATTACATCTCGGCTCATCTGATTGGGCCATATAAAGATCCAGACTGAGCTAATTTCATGCCGATCTGGTTGCCTCCTGTGAAACTATCCAAAACGCAAGGGGCTACGATGATTTGCTAAAGAAGAGACAACAGATAAATGGTGAGACGAAAGTTGAAGGGCCTTCTTACCTTTGAGAAGAAATATTTCAATTTAAATGTATCACTTCATCAGGGGAAAGTCCTCTAGCTTCGCGGCCACGAGATTACACCAATTAAACATCAAATATGGTGAGCGAACGGCAAATGAGCAAATGCCTCATGTGCTCCTGTTTAAATGTTGGCATTTGGTCACAGACTCAGCTACGACCACAATTAGACACATCTGCTGCATGTGGATTAAACATGATTATTACTGATCAACAGTCTCACAACTCGGCCTCCATTCAACATTTCATGGAAGCGATACAGACTGTGTGCGCGTGCACTTCACTGTACTGTATACAGCATACATCTCAAGTCAAAGCCTCACTCTGTGCACTACATACTATCAGAGCCTCTACCAATATGAATTAATACAAATACATGCAAATGCAATCCAAGCCATGCCAAGATCGCAAATTGAGTTAAAAGCCAAAGATAAAAAAATCGTGTTTTAAGAGAGGACTCTCTAATGTGCACAGGCAACTCATTCCACAGTTATCAGTGCATCGACTGATAAATCAGGGTTCCCTCTACGCCTGCTCTTTGTCTTCAGGACACTGTTCATGATTTACAGCGTCTCACCTGAGATACTGCGTGGTGAGGCCATGCATGTATATATAATATGAATACTGACATGCTGCACCTGTTTATGACAGCTGACAAATAGCCATGTTTACTTCATTGTGCAGCTTGTATTTTCTCCCCGCTCTGCCTCTCGTTTGTCTAAGTGAGTAAATTCCCCTCTTTGCAATCTGCGACCCCACATTTTCCTCTATTAAGTCTGTCTTGAAATGTTACTGTTATGACTCGTTTTACTTCCATCAATGCATCCATTTGACTCTTAGCTGATTTGCACCTTAGCATTGTCAAAGGGGTCTTCTGGTCTCCAGCACACATGGGGCAGAGGCGGGTAATACACCTTGGACATGTCTCACGTCGATCATAGGACACACACACACAGACACTAACACTCACACCTAGTGTCCATTTAGAGTCTCTGATTGACCTCAGTGCATGTTTTCAGACTGGGAGGAGTTTGCAGAGAAACCCACGCACACACAGGAAGAACATGCAAAAATTCACACATGACCTGAAATTCACTTATGAAAACAGTCACTGATGTGTTTTCACCTCGGTGCCTTGATATTTCTGCTACTCTAAACGTTGCAGCTTGTGTGAATGTGAAACTGTGATATCCCACACCAACTCGCTCACACACAAAGAGGACACGGCTCTGGTTTGTCTCCAACCCTCGTCTCCCTTCCTCTCTCTTCGGCTGCTGTTTGCCGCTGCTGAGCTCTGCCTGTGGGCACAATAGATTTGACACAAGAGTGCTGATGAATCTCATCAGTTTAATGTGTTTATGCTTGCTAAGCCCTAAAAGCTTATTGGTGTTCAATGGAGTGCTACAAAGTTACCTAATTTCCCCTCTGGTTGTCTCTTAGCGCGTTGGCAACATAGACTCCCAGTAACGTGATGTTCTCAGCAACCTGTGGAAGACAGAAGGCACGCCGTGTCTCACTGATTTACGTTATCGGGCAGAGAATAGACCTTGACAGAAATACAGTGAGCGCAGATATTACTGTTTTTTCCCCCCCAACTTAAATTCGGTCCATGACTGTCTCTCTCCCTCCACATTGATCCCTTTTTACAGCCTTTTCACAGTAAGTGCTTTAGTCTTATCTCCACTGCCCCCACCTCGCCTGTCTCATATTCACACCAATGAGGCTGGCTGCCTATATGACAGCTAACACCCAGTATTAATTAAAATGTCATGCCTCCAAATCAATATTGTAAAACAGTTCAAACACAACTCATCGCCACTGCTGTGATAAGTGCTTTTGGGTGACAGGTAAGTCCAAAGAAAGAGATGCAGGAGAATAGTCTGATGGAGTAATCCAGAGGGAACATGTAACATTAAAATGTATGACCCCCCCCCAACGCGTTACTTCATCACCCACAATTGCAAATTATCCACACCGTCAAGAAGTGTGCTGCGCTAAACTGACAGATCCGTAAGTCAGCAGCAACAGGCCAGGAGGCTCGGCGCGGAAACTCTTTAGCTTCAGACGTCTGACTGCAACGCGTTAAAAAGGGACTAATACACACTCATTTCAGGAGGAGGCTGTCAGAGCAGGGATTTATCAGCGCTGCTAAAAAAGCTGCAATCCATCTGATTCCCCTCACGTTAACGGAGCTCCGCGGGGACAAAAACACAAAAAAAGGATGCAGGTTATTACCGCTGTGTTCTGTCGCCGTCTGTGAGCCAGGGCGCAGGCGTTGGCCTTGGAAAGTGTGAATAAGGTCAATAAAAGCCAGAAAACTGGTGGTATTTTTTCGCAATATCCCAGCCATTATGAGCAACAAATAGGGTTGATTCGAAACTTTGTGGGGCCGTACGTGTTCACACATACTCATTGTGAGACATTGTTCAAAAGCAATGCTCAGGATATGGATAGAATGTGACAAATTCTGTCAGAGTAAATATGGTTTAATAAATGAATTAGCTTCATAAATAATGGCTGTAATGACATTTTAGGGGACAATAAGCCTAAGCGTTGTCAGGAAATAGTTGATGTATGAGTTTCATGCCTCAGCGGTTCCTCAAAATGAATAGGCTTGGGAAGATAGCAGGGGCCTGCAACCAGCCTATTTCCTCGAATTATCTACTTGTTGTCAATTTGCACAGTGGAATTACACATGCAAATTGAACTGCCTGCACAAACACCACTTGGAGATGATAAAAACAAATTAACAAAGGCTATAGAAGGAGGATTTATTTCACTGGCTAACCCAGGTCAAGCAATACATGTATTTTACAATTGTGTGTACCCAATTTTGGTGTAATTATATCAGCAAATTATTCTTTGTAATCTTATTATTTTTTCCCCAACCTTCTCCTTACACACATAATTAACTTCCCTCATATGCTCATGACAAAATTAAAAAAAAAAGAAAGAAAGCATCTTGCCTCTGCATCACAGTGAGTCCGTTTAATCTGATGGGCGGTTTATTCTCGCTACCTTTTCCCCGCTGAAATCCAGCAGAAGGTGACGGGTCAACCATTTAGAGACACAGTTTAGTGAAAGAGCCTGGCAAAGGAGCAGACAAATCTGCAGAGCAGAAGTCACCATGTTAGAATTTATAATCACCTCTTAACATCATTCCTCATATTGGGGAGGAAATTAAGAGTCCCCGGACCTCCACGTTTGCTATTAGATATCTCATTTACTTTGTACACACAGTGCTAATCTGCACTAATGAATTCTGCCACACCAAGCCAGATCGAGATGACTTAAAATTATTACCACTTCCACAGATATGCCTTTCCTCATTTGAGGCTCAATTTGGCTGGCTTGCAAAAACAGTCTGTCACAGTAAGATACTAATAATTAGGGTTTTAAGATGATTAGTTTATCTCTGTGCTCTTACAGTCCTGCCTCTTATCCACCATGGCCAAAACTTAATAAGAGGCTCTAAGTTTTAAACAGCCAACTCCAAATTACCAAGAAATGACGGAAATAATGAACTGGAGCACATGCCAGGGAGAGAGAGACACAGGGACAGAAAGGGGGAGAGGGAGAGAGACAGAGATGGATGGTGGGAAAGCTGAGAGACATTAATTCAAGTGTGAAATAGAACACAAAGTCTGGTAATCAATAAGGAAATGATTCAGACCTGTAATGCCAAAATTGTTTAGTATTAACAGGACTTTGTGACTCTCATTTACCTTCATACGCTGCCGTGCTTGTCAACTTGTCACGCGAGTAATTAAAGTGGCGATAATGCTGAGTGAGTGATACCAGTTAATGGTTGCATATTCTAGAGGATGAGATACAGATTTTACATGTTCCAGATGACATTCAATATAGCATAAGCCTTACCAGCCGAGTTTAATAAGCGCTGCATTTAGCAAACTGTGTAAATCTCTCATCTTAAGGTCCAAGGAGGTCAAGGAGACTACAAGGTCCCATATGGGATGTGAAAAAGGTTTCACCATATTTTACCCAGGTATCATAACTTTGTCCATTTCGTATACCTTTCAGTGTATCAGTCAAAACAGATGGATCGAAGGTCAATTTTCTATTTGATTTTTCTTATTTCATGATCAAACTGATTTCATATCATAATATACAAAATTTTGGCTTGATCAGTTGACCAGTTTTTTAAATGGATGAATTGTAATAATATCTTGAGTTTGTTTTTCATCGCAAAAACCGCACAGTTACCTCCATTCTATCTATTATACGGTGCTATTTTGCCTTTTGAATGTATGGTAACCACAAGATATGTGATGTGTGCTGGATACTCACATTGGCTTTCCAGCCAATCAATGGAAGCCTGCTGGTTTCCAGAAACTTCTCCCACTTCAACATCCATTGTCCGGCATACCTGAGCCTAGTGGGTGACCTTTTAGTGTATATACTGGTGTTATAGGTCTCTCTTATTATACTACATTTATATGGCACATAAAATGCAGGGTATAATTTATGTAGATTATTGGCTTTGCAATAAGATGCAACCAAAAGAAAGCTTAATGTGAATGAGTGTGAAAGAGCAATTTAAGGGTAGATGTGCCTGTGCCAGTGCCAGGGGCTATACAAGATTTGCATGCTAATCATTCTAATAATAATGTAATGCCCAAAGCACTTTGAGCAAATTGCGAACCATTGGTCATAGAAGGAAGCTTATCTCGCAGGGAACATGACACAAATATAGGTTAACATTTTAATGATTCCTGGTAATTCACAGACCTGTCAGGAGCCTGGCTCACCTCAATTAGAAATTCTCCACAACAGCCAGCTCTTGACTCAAGTTCGCTGCCAAAACTAGTGACAGACTGCTACAACTCCTGATATCTACGCCACACCTGTATTAGGACTCAACCCATCGCCCTACCTGGTCGACTTACTCCATATCTATGCTCTGTTGCTCAAATTTAACCTGAAAACACACAACACGTCGCTCCAACTACAACAGCCAATCAGGGCTTCGCTCTCACTCTCGTGCTAAACAGCTCAGCTTCCATGAGGACGAATCTGATTGGATATTGTGACCCACTGCTTTCGATCAACAGCCAATCGCCAGGCTCTTTCCGGAAACGTCACTGTGTTTACCCGGAAACGGGCGCCTGCTCTGGCAACTGCGACAAAAAATAAAACTAAATTCGGGATTTCTGTCGGTCTCTAGGAATGTAAACAATCCATTGACAATTAATTATTTGACTGTTAACTGTTGGGATGTACAGCGGACTCCTGCCCAAAGGTTTGACCGAAGAGGAGCTGAGTACAGACGAGGAGGAGCAGGAGGCTGCTGAGGAGAGGAGGGAGGATGAGGAGTGTGAAGCCTCCGCTTCAAACTTGTGCTCTGCCGGTGAAAACACAAGCTCATCGGTGGAAACGCAGCCGACTCACACATACAGCGACTCCCCGACATGTAGCATGCCTGGTATATCTCAGGAAATGTGGCAAGTATGTGGACTCGGTCTAAAGGGAGATGAGCAGGTCATTTCTCAGCTTTAGAGCACCTGTGGTGTTGTCTCCCACACTGACATCACAGCTCCCCTTGAACCCCCTCATTGTTCACCAACAGAGTTTTTCAACAAATTCATCATAATTGTGTCACTCACAAGAGTTATGATGCTCCGGTAAATTTAGTTAAGTGTTCGGTGTGTGTGTGTGTGTGTGTCTTTAAAGAAATTTCAGGATTTACGCAAGAAGAAAGGTGAAGTGAAGACAGTAGAGATCCCCAGGAAAAGAAGGAGACGGCGACAAAAGAAAGGTGCCTGTGATAATGAGTGAAATTTTACGTTTTGCACTGTGCCACAATGACTGAGTCTATTAGGCAAAAATCAAACTGATCTTTTTAACCTAACAAAATTAGAACCCGAGGCCCAATTAGTGCATGAGTGCAGGTTACTGGCAGCTGTTCTACTTTTCTGCTAATTTTACCACTGACTGTGGTTTTTGTTTTCGACAGGGGCACAAAGCGATCAAACTTCGGAAACAAGGTACCGACTTATAATCATTACTCAAGAATAATAATAAACTAATAAAAAACTCTCGTTTTCCAGATGAAACTGTGGTAAAATGTGAAGCTGGCAAAATGTGCATTTGTGCCAGACTGCAAGTATCACACAGTGAAGCATCACAGACGAGGATCATACTCAAATAGAATGTAGCGTTTCTTTAGCCGTCCCACAATGGGAACATTTAATAAAACTACAGCACAGAGCCTGAAACAGAGTCCTGTATTTAGATGTACAGTCCTGGTTTGGTTTCTCCCAGTGCAGGTCTAACTATAACAAACACTGACACACATTTTCTCCAACAGCAGAGAGCGTCAGGAGGAAGGGGAGAAGCACTGGGATGAGCTTAAGCAGTATTTTGGTGTAAATGATCGATTTCATCCCCCTGCATGTTCCAAACCTCCTCCAAAGGTAACAAAGACTCCTGCCTTCCAACTTGCTGAGGATTAATACTGTGGCAGTCTCAGCTGTTAGTAACACCATGCAATCCTTTGTGCCTCCGTGCCACTGTATCCTCTCATTGTTTTATGTGATATGACATACTGTATGGATTAGAAGAATCCTTGTGGTGACTCAACCTGACACCAGATGAATATTACGGATTATGTTTGGCTACATCTTGTGATAAGATTAGGATGAGTCTTCTTTCTTGTGCAGCTGAGATTAAAGTCAAATATGGCCGCTTTTCTCCCCTGTGAGAAACCTAATGAAGATATTGCTCGGGGAAAGAAAAGACTTGAGGTTCCCGACACAGCCCCTGTGGTTGCAACTTCAATATTTAAATCAAGAATTTCATGATAAATTGGCATGCAGCACTGCAGAGGAATTCGTCAGCAGAGAAACTGTAACTTGGATCTCTTTCATTCATTTCGGATGAGTCTCCGCACTTAGAGATGAATGAACATTTTTTGCAGATGCTTGCAAATTTCCAGTGAAGAAAAACATTTGTAAGGTTGATTATTACATTATAGCTGACCCAGTGAATGGGAGCTGCTCTCATTTCAATTTGAAATCATTTAAATTATTATTTTGGAGTATTTTGTGCTTAATTTATCTCAGAGCAGCATAAAATTGAGTTTTTGCTGATTTTTAGCCCCGTTTTGAATAGGGTAACTATCAAAGGATAAAGGAAACGATTAACAAGCTGAATGAAACAGAACTTGTCACGTCAACATAATGAGAGGCTCCTTCATCCCTCAAATGCAGTTTCTTGTAATTAATATTTTTTTTAACTTCTGCCAAGTCTTTCACACAGCCGTTTGAGGAAAGAGCTGTCATAGCAGCCAGATGTGATTAATTCGTCTGCATTCAGCATTTCTTCAGTGACCTTAAAAGCACATTTCATGGCACAAAGGATGATGGTCTGTCAGTTTGAGTTTTTGTTTGTGAGATACAATAGCCGATAATTGAGATCACAAGTCGGGTTGTATCAGTGTCAGCCTCAGCTAATATGCAGAATAATAAACTATATATAGCAAAGTCAAGATTAAGAGCAAATTGTTAAACTAATTCTGTGTTTTTAGGCTTGATGATATAGTCCCCGTGCTTTAACTCTCGAGTCAGGACCCTCAGACAATACATCAGAGGAGACATTAATAATTACAGCTCCTTTCCAGTATATTTTTCTGCTTGATGAAAATTTTGGGGCTGAAGAAATCTGGTGTTCCGCTTCCTCAGATAGGCTCATCACAGCAGAACTGCCGTGCCATCAGTAACCGGGGGCCTCTTTGCACCCCCTCTGCTCAGGCCTGTAATGGAAATGTGTAATTAAAGAGTCACATTTATGTTTGGTAATCTCCTGTAGCATTTCTAAGATTTCCCCACTAATATCCAATCAAAAAGGTTTTCATTTGTGAAGGAAAATCTACATATTTGTAGTAATGGCAATCATATTAAAAATAAGGCCCTGGGGACTTTTGAAGTTACTCTTTGATATTTTCTCTCTCTACCCCTATTTCAAAAAAAGTGATTCCTCCCCCCTCTTCTGCGTCTTCTGCAGTCCGGCCTAGAAAAGAGCATAGAGAGGGCCATAGCTGAAGGGGACATTGCAAAGGCGGAGGAGATGAGCGACAGACTCGCCACTCGAGAGGTACGTTGTGCTGATAAGAGATCTTTGGGGTGCTCCTGCTGTGACAAATCAGGCTAATGGATCCGTGGCCATTTCTGCTGCAAAGACATAGAGGAACAAAAACACACGCAGACACCCGCCATTCAGTCCTGCAGCCCTTTTCCATTGAGTTAATGGAAAGCCCTCCCCTTAGTTTTGAAGTGCTGCAGTGTCTAAAGGACTTTTGGCTCTGCTTTTTAATGAAGGGTACATTGCTTTCAAGCCAACTGTTAAATCATTCTCCAGGTAAGAGTTTCATACCTTTGAAGTGTACAAGTCCCTAAATGCAGTGCCTGAAGTTTTGTAACTAACCGCCTTGGCAGGCATCAAGGATCAAGTGGTTTGAAACTAATTTAGCATAAAATGTAGCCCACACACACACATAATTGTGGTTAAAAAGACATACGGCTGCACTGTTACTTCTCCACTGGGGCAAATGCTGTACTTTGAGCATCAAAGTTAAACTTCTTTGTTTCATGATGCATGCTGCTTACAGCACACCATACGCCTTTTCATCTTGTGCGGTAATAGGAGCCGCACAAACATGTACAGCACTGTGGGCCCCCATTTCATTGTCAGCCCTAGATTGCAGAAGAGTTGCGGAGAGTCAGGCTGGGCTGCTGGTTCAGGAAATATCCCCCCTCCCATTCTGACATACCGCAAAATATTTTTAATTACATCCCCACCATAGGAACACCAGAGTCATTTGTATGGTATACTGATCCTATGCTAGGTTCATGCTATTGCCTCCGCTTTTTAGTATTTGGCTTTGTCTCGGGGAGGACTGTAAACAATACCAAACACACGCGTCTCATGTGCTGGTGCCACAGAGAGGAGATCTAGTGAGAGAGCTGTCACTAATTTAAGCTTCAATTCCAAGTTTTTTTTGGGGGGGAATTGGGAATTTGGTCTCTGGCTGAGGTAATAGAGAGATCGACCCCAGTCGCATGTCTGTGTCTAGTCGGCTCAGCTCAAGACCGAAGCTGTGTTAAAAGGGGATATTTAGCAGGCAGCTACATCTCATTTGCTTGTACAATACAAATGGACAGCATCTTATCAGAGATCATTTATTCAGAACCAGATATTTATGGCACAGCATATCTTCTGTATTGATAATTAAACTACAAGTTATTATGTTTTCCATAATCGCCACAATATGCGTGCATAAGGAAAAAAGTGAATGGGAAATTAGCTTCCTTCCAGGCTCCATACAATTCACAGTTCAGTGATAACGCAAGAGCAAAGCACCCAAAAACACAACCACTATGAAACAGCACCACAAAGCATCACATGTCTCTGCCTTTGCATGAGGTTACTGATATTTTGGCTCCAAATCTTTTGCAGGAAGCGTCACACCACTGAATAAAAAAAACAAGTATAGGACCTGCGTCTGACAATGCGTGAAAGCATTCGTACCATTCATCCAGTCGACTTCACATGCACAGCTGTGGTATCTGCGCTGCGTAATAGATATTAGCATGCCGCGTCGGAGCCCTTTCTTATTCCCATCTTAACTGCTAGCAGAGTGGTCAAATGTGGGGGGAGCTGAATGAAAGCTCTTGTGAGTGGCACCTGCACTGTACTTTCAGAAAGCCTCTTAGAGCGCCGGTGGATTGGTTTTAGCCTGAGCCGAGGTTCTCGCCTCCCTGGCACCTGCCTCGCGCCTTGCCAGGGCTGTGATGGGACGTGACAGCCGTCTGGCAGCCGCCACTCATTGTTTAGCGGCGATAACTTCCTCCCACGAGGGTGTAGTCAATTGACCGCCTCGAAATCCCCCGAAACCCGGGCCACGCGAAGTTCTTTATCGTTCCCTCTTTGAGCGAGCGGCGAGCGGCGACGGCGCTCAGAGGGAGGACGTGAGGAGACGCGGCGGCTAAAGGACAGAAAGTTTGAAGGAGGCCGACTTCGCTGCACCTTCCACGCTGCCGCCTGTGCCGCAGATAGCAACCAGGCCGAGCGTGTTTGTCTGCAGCCCTCCTTTTCACTTTTGACAGGAGCGCGGTGACAAACATTTAGAGGATCAATAATCCCCGCTGTGGCCAGAATCAATTTCAGGGTTATAATTGAGTGCCTCATTTGGTATGGAATGGCTTAGATGTTTAATTTGTTTACGGTCATAACACCAAGACGTGATTGTTGCGGGCTTTTCACCGGAAGAATGGGAGCGGGTTTTTCTTCGCGAAAAATGCAAAAGCATTGCGACAGCTGTGAGAAACTAAAGAGGCCTGTTTGTCCCTCTAGGCATTGTTTTGTAATGAAAACGGCGGTACATGCCGGATGACAATGTTTCAGTATATTTTCATCCTCCATCTAACGCTTTCCCACTTATCTCCTCAAAGCAAAGAGAAATGGAAGGGAGATAGAGGGCTGGCTGTCAGAATCCCCCTTTTTATACGACAGCAATGTTTGTTTCTGCCGTTTGGAGCTCCCTCAAATCAATTAATGATTTTCACTCGCACTACTTTCTTCTTTTAATCTGAACATTAAAACAATTTGGTGAAAAAAAAAAAAAACCTGTTTTGAAGGCTCCTTACAAATTCGGAGATTGGCATCCTTTCATGTGTCAAACTTCTGAGAGGCGCCGCTCGGATATTGCAGGTTGGGGTTTTTTATTCTCATTACAGTTTTCAAATGTTTCCCGAGGCTTTAAGTCTTTGTTTTAGATGAATTCATGAAGACATGCTCCGCTTTTTCTTATTTTGAGTGAAAGAATTAACGCCCACGTAGATGGTGCAAAGGAATCGCATCCCCTTTTAGGTAACAAAATATTATTTATGTCTACATGCTGCTCAGACAAAGCTCCCTAATGTATTCCTTTAAAGTGTGCAGATTGGGTTTCTTTTCTCATAAAGATGTCTGTTGATCCTTCCCCAGCATGTTTAGATTGCTCCTCACAAAGCCTCGGAGGAGCCAAGTCCTCTGTTAGGGCTCCCTCCTTTGATTACCGCACGTTATTTTCCTCCATTGTAAGTTGTATTCGGGCTTATTAATTCAGTAATTACACTGTGACTGACGCGTACAGTGTGAATGACTCACGGCCTGTCAAGAGGCCTGACAGCATCCAGCAGCTCGTGTTTGATAGATTGATTTTTGCTGCTATTCTGGGTGCGTGAGCCAGTGCAAAGCGCTGATAACTCATCGGCGTGGCACAGCACGGTGGGACCTCCGCTGTTAACCGCACTGTTATCTGCAGGACAATTTGTGATGTTTTAACTGGGATTTGCTCAACTGAACCCATCTAACGAGGTCTATTTATACATTTTGACAGATTTTGAGCATGCCAGGAAATTACAGGTTATACATGTGCTATGCTTATGTCGACAAACGTAGGTAACAAAGCCAAATAATCAGCGTACAGAAAATGCTATAGATGTGATATTATTATAAACTTAAGGGTCCTAAGATTGATCTTGCGCCACAGGACCACTCGTATGCTCCTCATATCTGCAATAAAAGGACTCCAGTGTGATTGGAACCAGCTGCTTCCAGTGTAATAATTCACTGTATCAAGGCTTTTGGAGTTCGGTGAATTTCTCAACACCTATTGTGATTGCAAATGAAACTACATTGTAAACATATTTCATTCGTGTGCCCTGTGATGGATTCTCAGCCAGTCCAGTCCAGGGTCAGTTTCCAGCTTCTTAACAAGTTTGAGCTGGGATTTGCGCTTGGAGACCCCGCAACACCATTGGGTTTAAGGCGGGCTGAGAAAATCAATGAACATAACATAACATAATTTGAGGCAGAATTCACCCATAAGAAGACTGCCTCTGTGCAGCACTTTCTTTGTTACACTAATGCACCCTCTCATTGATGTGTTTCATACAACCTAATCCTTACAACAAATAATTACTTCCCCATCTTTTTTTCTCTTTTGTAAAACAGAGCCACTGAGCTCTTTTGAAACAGTCAGGAGCTGTACTTTATATATAGTAAGTGGCTATATTTCGCCACAAAAGACTGTCACGCCATGTTAGAGCTCTCAGTTTCCCCCATAGCACTCATCACAGCTATTAGAGTGGCATTACCACTTCAAAACAGAAACTCTCTTAGGCGCTCACAATGGGGGGTGTCAAGTCCATTTCTTGACTTCCAGGAGCTGAAGAATATGAAAAATAAAGAGTCATCGCATGGCTCCTGGCTCCCCTCAACCAGTGCCAAAGAACTGTGCCCACAAATTTGTTTTTGTTTTTTTGTATTACTTCGAGCAAGGCACGACTAAGGATCTCAATATCGAACTCTATGCATACATGTATGTATATATGGTATATTTACATTGAAGACTGTGCTGGATGTTCGGTGTAATAAGATTCACTGTTGCTGGACAGGTGGCCAGTCCATCACAGGGCACACACACCGTTCAATCTCTCATTCCCACCTTCAGAGACACAATTTCACACAGTCTCCAGTCAACCTGAATACTTGTTCCTTGTCTGTGCAATCAAACAAAATCTGTTTGTTTGGCATTTAAAATCTCTGAAACACTCATGACACGTATTCCTCCAAATATGCTAACGCACTGGGACTTTGACACACCATAAAGGCTAATGTCTAGCTGTGTCCCAGCCACCGAGAGGAACCTGGTTAACACGTATTAACATTTACGGTTAAATATCGCTTCAGCACATCAGCACATTGCCTGGAACCCTTTGGCTTAACTATCTGTGCCACCCTTAATCTGGCCCCATTTCCCTGTAGTCCTGTCTGGCCTTTGGCTGGTGGTCCTGTCCCCAGACCCAGTTTCAGCATGATTAACCCAATCAGTCTAAATTGTATGAAAAGTGCTCCCTGCTAATAGTTGGATCACTTAATGCACAATAATGAACTGTATGAATATGCATTAACCGGAGCCATTTATGGTCTCTGTTGCCTTTGAACCTGTGGATGGTTTTAATATCCCTCATTATGTTCTAGCTTGTATTTCAATAGGCGCTGGCGCTGAAAGGAAAAGCCCCACTGTCCTTGAAATCTACCCTTTGGAAAGCCTCGCTTAAATGCTGTGAAACAAAGGTGGCAGAGCATTTTGTCTGAGGAGACATGGTGGCTTAGTTGAAACAAAGAGCTGAACTAAGAGTGTTTCATGATATTCATGTTATTTAACACCTTTTTTCTTCTCGCCACCTTCTCGCTGCCATGCCCCGTGTTTGTAATCAAAAAATTAATGAGCAGCGCTTTTGTTGGAAAGTGAGCGTTATCAGATTCCCACTTTCCCCGCCCCGCATCGGAGTAGGAGGCTGACTCCGCTGCTCCCCCTCAGGCCACTTCGCTGAGAGTTCAGGGAAACTCTCCTCTTTGTTCATTTTTCCTTCAGCATAAGCAATTTATCACTGAATGAACTTTTATTGTATCTCCGGATGACTCACATTAAAATTTTCGCCCATTAATTTTGAAATGGATTTCGAAATGGGTACTAAGCTTTTATCAAATGCCTGGGAATCTCATTTGGATTATTGTATTTCATTAATTACTTGATAGACAAAGCATACTTTTCAATGTAGATTTGTGTGCTGTTTAATTAATTAGCATGTTTTCTCTTTTAATTAAAGCCATTTTTTTTAAATTAAAGCCCACAGCAAAACACATATATAATTTGTTTGTAATTAGGCCTTAATTGGTGGTAGTGGAAGCTTAGCACCCTCGGTTTCTTTTTTCATGATTGCCATTTTATTGCCAGTCACTCATTAATTAAACTGTTTTTTCTAATTAGCTTATAAAACTGTTGATGGCATATTATTGTAAGTGTGAGTTCAAAGCTTGCTAATAAGCCTACCCTACTCAGAAGAGGCGAGATAATAGCATATGCACAAAGCGGGCGAACTTTGAGAGATTTTCCTTTTTTTTTTTCCCCTCTCTCTCTTCCCCGTCTACTCCCCAAAGATGACATGTCACGTGTATCTCGCATCAGATTACTCGACGGGAAAACGGAGGCATGGCTGTTCCAGTGCACCCTCCCTGGAGTGGCTTTCTTTTTGCCAGCCGTGTAATTCTGTTTGTCAAAGTGGAGGCAAGATTACAACGCGCCTTAATGACTCTGCCCCATGAAAGAGTGATTGATCGAGGCCGACGATGTGGGAACGCAGCAGCACGGAGATGTGTCGGCCGATACGTTCCTGCTGCCGTCATCAGTGATACCTCCACGTCGTGCGCTCGTGCTCGTCACTCCTCAGACCCACCAACCTTCCCGCTCCTCATCTACAATACTGATTCTTTCCAGTTCCTGAGCTTGGTTGGCGAACACTTGTATCACTTCCCCAAAGAACCACTGCTGGCAGTAAAGTCTCCAAACACAGTGACTTAAGAACTAGATGGATGCTGGTGCCCAGCAGTCAGCCCCCCCCCCCCCCCATCCACACCCACAAATAGAGAACTGATTACTGGGACGGACAGACAGCACGTGTCAGACATATTTCGAGTTCATTATTTCATTTCATGCCACTTTATACTTGAACTCCGGCGAAAAGTTGCAGAACGCGACATGTCGCCACATGTTCAACCGACCGTCGGTGTGTCTGCCGCAGATGAAACAATTTGTTGATAAATCCATTAGTCGGTCAATAGAAAATTAATCCGCGAACTATTTTGATAAACGATTAATCCTTTAATTAATTTTTCATGCAAAAAAAAAAAAAGCCAAACATCTTCCAGCTCGTTCCAGCCTCTTAATGTGAGATTTCTTTTTCTCTCCTCCCTCCCTCTTTTGTCTCCAATCACTGGAAACTGAATTGTGTCGGGGCTCGTCCCGTTCCTGGTACAAAACGCACGATTTCAATGGTTGACGTTTCATTGTAAAGCGACATGATGTGTCCACAATAATTCCAGTGGTGAAATGAGCCGCAAGAGCTAAAAATCTCATCAAACATTTCTTAATAGTATGACAAACTACTTTTCTGCTGGTTTCTCTTAACAACTGTGTCTGTTCAGTGAAGTAGTGGCTCTAATGCAGTGTCTTCTTCTTCTTTAGCTTAAGCAAAGCATTTTGACATTGATGAGCAGATTAAGGAGACTTTTCTTTGTCACCCCTGTCCATTGTCTTATTGAGGACTGGGCGTTAATCTGTGTCCTTTGCTTTACGTCATGTCAACAAGGAGAGGCTCAATGAAACTTTGTATTCCTTCCCTTTTGAGGGCGATATGGGTGGTATTGATTGACCTCTTGATCCTTTGACCTTCCCGGTGTTGCCGCCACACTGAGCCTTTGCAGCGAGGAGCACATTTTTCTCCCCCCTCCGCCTCAGTCCTAGGAAATTATGCTAAAATAATACACAAGCTGCCTAATCTGATATTCATTCCTTTCTTATACAGCCCTGCTTTCCAAAGTTGACTAAGGCCACATTATTTAGGCATTAAGGTAGTGTGATAAGGGAATTAGGCTGGTCATTAATCGTTTACACGTCAAATGCAGCAGAGCAGCTCGGGGAGGTGATTTAGCGAGGCAAAGCCATATAGCCCTTGTTAATCCACCTCTCACACGTTTTAATTGGAAGAGGCTTCCTGGATAGGAAATTTATGAATGGGTTTAAGGCCATTTCTTCCTTAAAGCCATCATTTATTTCTTATTGTTAATAGGAGCTTTAACACTTTATCCACATGGAGATGTATTTTTACTCATCTTTCATTCAGCTATTGTCTTTTCGCACATGCTGTTCAATTGCCACAGTGTCCCCCCCCTCCCAAACACACACACACACACACACACACACACACACACACACACACACACACACACACACACACACACACACCCTTTTTTTTGGGAGTAAGAACCACTTTCATTTGTCACACACCTCAAAGATGATGCAACGGAAGAGACAGATAAACGAGAGCAGGCTGAAACTGTCATGACAGACCGGGTTGGTTTATCTGGTTTACAGCAGCGTGGATTCCTTTCTTGTTTTATTTTTTTTGTCGGGGGTGTGCGTGTGTGTGCGTGTGTGAGTGTGTGGGGGGGGTTTGGTGTTAGGAGGGAGGGGCTGAGGTCCCGTGTTTGGGTCTCCACTTGAATCTCCATGACGACCCAACATGAAGGAGCAGAAAACAGCAGTATTTACTTAACCCTCCTAGTGGCCTTAAGCTGCCGCTGCCGTAGCGGCTGCATTGTGCCCCCCCAGCCCCCCATCCTCACACCCGACCCCCCCCCACCCACCCTTCTTTTGCCCCCAAATCTTTCAAAGGTCAGATTATTAATCCTCTGAATAAACCTTGCTTTGAACAGAGCAGTGCTCAGGCCACACCGCAGAGACACAGGGCTGGAAAGAAAAGAAGGGGAGAAAACGCGGCTGTAATGGACACCTAATTGTATATTAACATGTGGCAAGAAGCGTTATTTCAGGACGCAGAGATGCAGGAGGTTTCCCGTCCCCGCTCCTGCTTTTATTCCAGCTTTGTACTCTCATTCTTATTTTTCTGCAGTCTCTGATGTGAGAGGATTTGGCACTAAGATGCACACAAGGGGAGGGGGGGGGGAAAAAATCCTGAAAAGTGGATCAAAAAAGTAAATGAAAAATAATGTCATATTACTGAAAATATGAGAGGCTAATTTGTGCCGACTTTTTGCTAATTTTGTTCTCGCCACAGAAAGAGGAGCCGTCACCTGCTCGGCGCCACAGCGCTGACAGTGCCAGTGATCCATGAAATAAGCTGCCGCTGGCTTTGTTCAGATAAGAATGAACAAATCTGCACAATGTACTGCTCTCGGAATCTCATTTTCATACTTGCATGCAGGCTAAAAGAAATAAGCTGTTTGCAGGCTTGATTAATCAGACATTTGAGGGCTTTTTTTTTGTCTCTTTGATCTGCTCTGTCTCCTAGGTAACTTGGTTGACATTAATGTTGAGCCCCAGTAAAGACAATCAGGGATTGTAGACTGAACTGATAAAAAAATGGGGTGGGAGAGAGAGGGGGGTGGGTGGGGGGGGAATTAAAGACCTTTAATGCTTTAAATGTAGTAAATGCTGTGTAGTGAATTTAAAAGAGTGGGGCGATGAGGGGCTCTAATTTTTGCTATTGGAATGTTTGGGAAGGCGCGTTTTCAAGACCTTTTGCATTTCAAATGCAACCCCACAGGATGGCAGGTTAATGTGGGTAATCCTGGCGGAGGAGAGGGGAAAAAAAGGGAAACGTCTGCCTGTAAATCTCCAAATGAAACCATTTAGCGTCATGCAGTTTCATCTGATTTGCTCCCAGAATGAGCCAGTGAGGGTTTTTCCTCCTTTTTTTTCTCCCCCCCCTGCAAACACAGAGCACAGGAGCTGCTCTCAGATTTGTCAACAATTTAATAAACATCCCGTACATAATCTCCTCATCTCATTGCAGACACTCAGAAGCGTTTAGCACCACTAACGGTCCAGTCAGAGAGCAGGGGGAAAACCCCGGTGAGCTCTAATCTGCCCACAAATCTGCTGCATATGTAAGAGCAATCACCCGTTGTAACTCTGTTAGGAGGAGAAAACATGATTTGAGCAGTTTAAAACCCTATGAAAACGGCAAAGAACTGGTGAACTGTCATAGTATGTATGCTCCAGGCTGTGCAGACGCTTTCACAAATCTTGCAGTGACTGTATAGATGAATGCCTTGAGGGCCCAGCCAGAGCCCAGCACTTGCAGCCAGCCGAAGCCCTTATCTTAAATCCAAGCAAAGTACCATTAATCTTTTTGAAAGACCTTTATGGCTTTTAATGTATCCCAAATTAGAACATTTTACACCCTTGGTTCCTGAAATATGGTGATAAAAAGCCTTTAGAGTTTAATTTTTCCTGCCTGCTCGCTCTGACCTGCTTAATCCCAGCATGCATTAGGAGATATTTTAGTTTCAGTCTTTCTAATAAAGTTTATCCCACTTAATTATAATTGAAACATTTTTTTCAAGCAGGTCTTTTTTTTTTTTTCCCTCTCCAAGTGGCGCAGTGGTGGCACATTTCTTCATTACCTTAAGACTTTCTTTCCCCCCTGATTGTGCTCTGCAATATTACAGAGAATTACCCAAAGGTTTGGTGAAATTGTTCCAAGTTGTTTATCAAACTTTGCCTTTGCTTGAATAATAAACCTATCTCAGGAGTGAGGGAGGAGGCAGGGTTTTTCCTCTTTGTTTCCTGTGCTTCTGTGTGACTGGGGTTATTGGGATTATTCTGCTTCACAATACGTACGTCTTCCCTGGGATTTGACTGTTTGCTCCTTGCAGTCACGGTCATTCTCTTCACTCCTGATTTCAGGGACTTGCCTGCGCTACTCCAAACACCCGAGTCTCTTTCGCGATGGCGGTGAGTGAAAAATGCCATCGCAACCCTTCTAAAGACAAGGGAGGCGGGAGGCGGGCGTCAGGACGCTCAACATCGCTGCTCATTGTTTATGTATTCGTTTGTTTCGTTTCACATTAAACGAGGGGAAAAAACTGTAATCAGACGGAAACAATGTGTGGGAGAGACCATAGGCCAGGGGCTAAAAAAAATACCACTTCCTCTTTAAAACAGTTCAAACAAAAGGAGAGGCATGGGATACAGTTAATAAAACATGGCTCCTATAAACATCATGCATGTTGATGGGTATTGTTGATCTGGACATTTTACTCTACGACTGCCTTCCAGATTCTTTCATTATATTGGCTGTTTGTTGAGATATAAACTAGCTTATCAGACCAAAAGCATGCTACTGATGGTTTTGTGTACTGATTGATATGTGCTCAGATAATTGTTTTGAGTTAGTAGAGGTCCAGACTTTATATCTTCTTCTGGGGACTTTCTCTGACTTTTATCAAATCAGGAAATTGGGTAAATTCTACAACCCATCTGTGCCACTTGTCAATGTGTCAGGTAAGTTTTGAATAAAGCTGATACCAAAAGTGAAAATTCATCCATTGTCTTAACTGTTTTATACATACTGGTGTGGCTCCTGCACACACACACGCGCGCACACACATACACACACACACACACACACACACACACACACAGGGAGAAGATGCACAGCTCTTTGAGTCCACAGTCTGACATTGTTTTCCAGCAATACCACCATAGACACAAACCGAGATCTTATGCCTTTTAGTGTTCTTCTGTTTGGGTGAAGGGTGGGGGTGTGGGTTGTGCTCTCCAGCCTCACCACTAGATGCCACTAAATCCTGCACTCTGTCCTTTAAGGGCAGATTTAGCAGCAAAAGAGGGAGAGCACATGAGAGACAATAGCTAACAAGCTTCAGTGTGAATTCTACATGTGGACGATCTGTGATGGGTGTACGTTTCTGTGCCGCAGGAATCCGTCATGGTGTGGCACGGTGTTTTCTTCACCCCATCACCTGTGCGTTGCTCTGTCCGTGTTGTTCAGCTCAGCCGTGTTTCGGTGCAGGAGCCTGAGACACTGACGACAAGCCGCCCTGACACACCAGTGAGAGAGCTGCCTGCTTGCCACACACTGATTTCCAGTCTCTAAAGGGCCTCTCTCCTCTGTCTGCCTCTAAATAGCTGGCTGTGAACATCGCTCAAGCCGCTGATTGCCGTGACTTTGTGCAACGCAAACAGGAAGAGGAAGCTTTGAGGGCAGCGCAGAAAAGGAAGAAGGCACTAGCCTGGGGGTACGACGTCTCTCTCTCTGTCCTCATCCTATCTGTCATGTGTGACGCTCAGGGTTCGAGCACAGTTTAGATGGAGCCTCTGAAACCTGCATTAGCCGCCGCACTCCCAGTGATTACTCATGCAGAGATTGGATTTGACAGCTAAAAGGTTTTCACAAAGAGTTAATTTCATCTTTTTTTTTTCTACCCCTGTTGCAGGTTTGAGGCCAAAAGACGATGGGAAACCAAAAGCAACATGGGCTTCATGTGACAAACACCGAGGCCAACGAGAAAGACTGTGTTTTTTTTTCTTTTTTTAAAGCAATTTGTTTGTAAAAGTGGCGTTTTTTTTTCAAGGCGGTCTGATCCTGTTTCATTTTATTCTCTTTGTATATTTTGAAGACTTCACAGCAGCAGAGTGTGTGATTGTGTGTGTGTCTGTGTGTGTGTGTGTGTGTGTGTGTGGGGGGGGGGGGGTGTCACACAGTTGGCTGAGGAAAAACCAATCCAGAGAGCACAAGAGAGAGAAAAATTATGGAGCATTCAAATTAATTCCTAAGGCGCCCATTGGTGTCTGCATTGTGTTATTTTTCATTACATTTCAGTGATTTGCGCGTTCTGGCCTCCCCCCCACCCCCCCTCCCCCACCCCCCCCCACCCTCAAATTAAATCTGGTGTACATTACTGGATGATGCATTTATTTATTGCTGTAAAGTGGGTTAATCATGCAGGCGCTCCTTTCTTCTTCAGAGGAAGAGAAAGGAAAGATTAGGGCCCTAATGCAATGTACAGGATAATGTGCGATAGGATTTGGGAGTAGAAAATGAAATTTGGCTGCTGTAAACATTTGTGAGCAGTTGTAAACTGGAAGTTGAGTGAACGTTGCGGGGAGGGGGGGGGGTTTGGGGGGAGTGGGAGTTGGGAAAGGGGGGGGGGGGGGGGGGGGGGGGCGTTGAGACATGAAACGGAGGCTTTGCTGTTGGCCGTCACCCATGCTGGGAGACATGCTATTGTATCTCAGCCCGAACAAGAGGCACGCGCTGTTTCTCGAAGCCTACACTCGCCGCTCATTGTCAGACGAGCTCTCTTCAGCATCCGTAAACTCGTCTAAAAGCGTCGATTCCACTTGCTGCCGCTTTGATCTTTCTTTTTGATCTGCGGCGTTTAGTTTGCCTCCGCAGCCGCCCGCTCCTCTGAAACGCTCATTCAGATTCCAGGAAGTGTTAATTGCAAACAGCATGCAAAGAAAAAAGAAAAAGCACAAGAATGATAATTACTTTTATTCATAATGCTTGCTTATATATAAATTTTTTTCCCCAACCATAGTGAATGATTGCTTTGCTTCAAGGTAATGAGAATTAAAATTAATCCACCTAAGTTGTTTGCATTGCACATATCTGGGTACTTTGTCCCCCTGGTACGTGCAGCGGCTCTCGCTGTGTAGGCTGAATCTGTGGCAGCAGAAATGAACTAAACATCAGAAATAAAAAAGTTGGTCGGCAGCTGCGTTACAAAACACTCGAACTAAAAGGAACCCAGATAGCACATGAATGCGCGCGAAGCACGTGCCCAGGTTTGGAAATGGAGCTCCTCCGGGATCATTTCACACTTTTCATTTTTCAAGAAAAACACGCGACTGTTGCCGAGACGCTGTCACTTGGTGAGAATTGATGCTAATTAAACTATTAATTATCTCTGTAATGAGACGCAAGTTAAAACTGTGTTAAGCACATCAAAGTACGAAGTGGGATTTCTTGGCTTTGATGAGAATATATCTAGACGGCGGAGTGAGGAAGCATCAGCAGACGCTTTATTAACGCGACAAAAAGGAGCTGGATTTTACAGCCTGGCAACATCTGTGAACTGCCTTAAAAGTCCCTCTTTTTTGATTTACAGAGAAGTGCAGCATCCAGGATTTTAGCATATTTCATAAACACTGAGTAGACCTCGCACAAGAACAAAAGGCGGAAAGCAAAGTTTTCCTCATGGAAGAGCTATGTAGTTAGCAGTTGTCAGTGAACATGACCGGCGACGGTCCAAGAGCAGCGCATCAATAGCATCTCACTTTATTAATCTTCTGGAACACAGGATAATGCCTTGAGCAGAGATGATTCTGCTTTTAAGATGGAAAATCCACTTTCCCCTCCCGTCATGTTGAGGAGCTGTTTTCAATCGTCTCTTCCTGGAGGCCAATCTTAGCCCCTGACCTAGGCTGATTTGTTGTGAAATTCCTTGGGCTCATGTCAAACCACTTCTAGGAAAAGTGTTTGTTGTGAGGAGCGTGGTGGAAGGTGGGGGAGGGGGAAGAAAACAACAACAACAATCCCATTAAATGGTTGGAAAGCTACTGTTGTATGAAAGGGAACATATGTTGCTGCTAACAAGACGTGGCCGCTATCGCTCGCTGCTATCACCGGAGAGGAGAGGATTAAACTCTGAGGAGAGAGCTCGGAGATGCTGCTGATAAAACCACGTGCTGCCACAAACACCTCACAGCTAGTTGTTCCAGTCCCATCACCGCACGGATACTTGTGACAGTCACTCGAGGAATTTTGAATAATGAATAATGAATGTTTAATTGTTAAAGAACTGCTTCATGTTTATAAAGGTCAATGGGGCTTTGTCATTGAGGACACCTCGCTGGGAAACCTCTGTAAACAACACGATGAGGGCTGTGAAGGCAGAGGATGGAAATCATCTTTACATAATGTTTCCTTTAGAAAGAAAAGTTTCATCATCATGGCAGAGTCTGGAACTATGCTGCACCTCTTGATTTGTCATTTGCGATGTGAGGTAGGAGGTAGGGTTAGGGAGGAAAGCTTCCAGCTGGAAGGTCAAATCGCCAAACTGGCAAGAAATCTGGGTGGGGAAGGTGACAAGCCCATCATCTGTCTCCAGCCTACCCATCAGCACTGTGGGCTCTTGAGCAAGGCCCTTGACTCTTAAATGCTCCCCAGCTGCTGCATGTTGGCGTCCACCGCTCCTGGAATAGGATGGGTCAAACACAGAGAAAGACCAACCTAACCTAAATGTACAAAAACGAGCGATAACCCCACAGTTGGACGTCTCCTTTGAGACGCAGGTTTCCCAGTGCACTTGCTGCTCTGGTTCCCTGCAGCGTGGAGTGACATGCTGCCGGAGCGACAGCCCCTGTTTACATATTCCTCCGCTGGTTTAATGACCTGCTTGGTTCTGGCATGTCTGCGGCCCTCTCAGATGTTTTACAGTTTTAATTAGCGTAATCACCACTCTTTAAAAAAAAAAAGGGCCACGGCGCAGTTTAATGGGTCGTGTTTGTCAAGATGCACAGAATTATGAGACAAAAGACGCGGCGTTTATTCAGCTCTACGGCCGTGCAGCGATTGTGGGTGTCACAGTTGATAATTAGAGCGGGAATTGATTCATCTGAAAGCCAAAGTGAACCTCTGCGGTGTGAGGAAATTAGTCTGACAGTGTTTGAATGGGCACTGTTTACACTGCAGTGTGGGAACACTTTGCAGCTAACTGAAGCGCCCCGCGCTCGGGGGACGCCGATGTGACATCTGGAGCAGCAACTGGATGTTTTCTGTAATGACAAAAACTTCATATAAAATTCCTCGATAGTTTCAGTTTCACTCTGCAGGCCGCTGTCACACGATAAGCTAGGGTATGGTCCCAATTTCCCGGCACAATTTCTTACACAGCCTTCCTCAAACTGTGGGAATTGGGTCAAGCTAACATTTACAACGTGATAAAGACTGTTTAAATGCACTTGCTCCGTAATTAAAACCCATAGTGCAATATGTGGGTTACTTACAGAGCCACTTAATTGTTTCATAGTTTGAAACTGCTTGGAAAGCATCTATTTTATCATTTAGCATAACTTATAGACAGAAAAAAAAGAGAAATGAACTTTCAATTAATTTCTTCATTTGCTATCGTGAAATAAAAACATTCCCAAGCACAATTATGCTGAGCATGCACTCATTATGCATTCATCTTCACCCGGCAAACCACGTACTGCTTTTTATCTGAATGAATTATTAACCAAGTTAATGAATATTTCATTTTTCTTTATGGACGCGTTTAACAGTCCCAACAGAGGTAATGACATCTTAAGAAACGGCGAGCACCTGAAGAGAGAGCATCATTCACGCTGACCACCTCTGCCCATGCTGCATATATGGAGCTTAATGTGAATGTGAATACTACAAACACACATTTACTGTACAACTTGAACCAACCTGTCTGATTTATACACACACACACACACACACACGTGCAGTACATACAGACCTGAAATCCCACTGTATCTTGAGAATGGACACAGCATGATCTACAGCAGCCGGGGGGGATTTGCACTGAGCAAATGAATTTAATGGTGTAATTAACATTACCTTGATTTGTCCCAGGAAAGACCTCAGTAAGTCTGGCTTGTGTGGTAATTTATTGCCTAGCTCCTATGAAGAACACTCACCTACTGTCGAGCAGGTAATTACAAACAGCGGCCTGATTAGGGGGGGATGAAGCCACGGCACACTTGTTATTGATCAATTAATACTGGTAACAGTGCGGTTAAACAGCAACAGGACGGTGATAGTTCAAAGTGCACTTCATTAACCCAAAGATGCTCAGCTCAGCCTGTGTGGTAGTCTGAAAAAATTATCCATATTGCGATCAATATCTGTTGTCTTGCCTGCTTAATGGCAATAGTTCCTGGATTACTGAACACTGGGAAATTCTAATATTTCTAATAAAATGTCATCAAATCGACACAGATCACATACATATTCATATATTCTCAACTAAATTTTGAGTTAAGCCCGTTTCAGATTAAAGCCACTCATCTCTTAACACACATTTAAAAAGTGGTGAAACCTCATTCTTTTTGAAATGTCCGATGGTCGACACATGTAACGCTTCAAACACACCATCTTTGAACGAAAATCCTCAAACTTAAAATGTTACCTTCATCCACTGTGTCCTCCTGTGAGTCAGCCCGCGACATAACTCTACGCTCAATACGCACTTTGCAAAGCAGCTGTTTATTTACTGGCAGCAGATGTGTGAATATAATACAGATCGTGTTTATGTGTTTCCAGTGTAACAGTGTTGTGGAGGACGTGGGTGTGGAGCAGAAAATGTTCACATACTGGCAGCGCGGCGAAGGAAGCTATTTATTTTTCTTTAACTGAACATCACTCTCCATTGTGGCGCTAAGCTTCCATGTTGACTCCGCACACAGAGACGTGCTGTCCCGGGCAGGCTCCGCTGCTGCCTCGCACTCGGAGCAGGCCCAGTGAGCGCAGAACCAATTTGTGGCCAAACCCCAGGAAACTCCAAACTCTCCCAACTAATTCCCTCTATTCCGACTCCTTAAACCCTTGTCTCGACACAAACAATAGCAACGCTTTGTAAAAGTGACTGTAAAACCTCTGCCAAGCATAATTTATCATTTGAATGACAATGGACCACTTAGCACTGCCTAAATTATTCCAGTGCACTATCTGCTCCTTGACTGTCTCCGTGTTGTAACGGCGGACGATCATTAACTCTGCGGGGTGATGTGGTGCGCTCTTATCTGAGGCTCGGTCCTCAGAGTTTACTTCAGATAGAAACTGCTCGGCCATGACAGCAACAACTCCAGCCGGAGGCAAGTCTAACTTACGACTCATCAGGGGCACAGAGTGAACAATGGCAAAAGAAAAATTATATGTTTGCAAGAGGCTTAATGATGAATCTGTGCATTATGTTGAAGTTGCCGCTGGGCAAATATAAAAACGTAAATAAAACATCAGATTTACCAGAGAAATTATCCAGAAATTCTGAAATTATGGTCTGCTTAAAATGTCAGTCTGCTGCTGAAAATGGTTCCCAACAGGAACGATTGCTGCAGTCTGAGCCATGGATGTATTATAAGAACTGGATACCAGGCCAAAGATGGCGGCCCATTCATTCCTATGGAAGCTGCTCGGCTGGCGCATAATCCGAAAAAGTTTCTGCCTTCCATGTTTACTTTGAGAATCTCCCCCGTCATGCCTGTGGGCAAAAGGAACAAGCAATCTTTTCAGTGGCTTTTCTGTCCTTTGAAAAACTTTTTGCCAGATATAAAGGCAGTGACTTAAAAAGATACAAAGATTCGTAATTAGCTGTGTTTACAGCTGGAGGCGTCCTTCCACTATTGCCCTCTGGGACCACAGGGGATTTCTGTTGTAGTGCCACGAGTGGCCACTGGGGAAAATGGGATCGCCAGCAGAGGGGTGGCGCCTTATCCAGTTCTTATAAACATCCAGGGTCTGAGCATGGGAAATAACAGACATCTGCTTTTTTGGGGGAAATTACTGGTGTTTTTATGTTCTTTATAAAAATGAAATATTTACAAATTTACAAATTTCAACATCCAGTAGAGAAGGAACCTGAGACGTAGCTGTACTTTATATGACAACATTGTGTTTAGTTTTCCCACTAGTTCCACATGCAGATGGCAACGTTTTGAATTCGCTCTCTGCAGGAAACTTCAAGAAACACTGTGCAGTAGTACACATGCCAGGCCAGTAGTTGGCAGTGTGATTTGCTGATGCACATTCATATTTGCACTTTCCTCTACGTCTGCTCACACATGGAGTCACCATGTGTGAGACCTTTTTTGACCTTTTTTGGGTTTTCCTCATCTCTATAGAGACACAGACAAGGGGGCGTTTTCATATCTTTACATCCTGAAGCCTGTTTCTTTTGTTTCAGTACCTGAAAATGTTTTCCATTTTCAGGTACTGGAAACGCCATTTTTGTGTAGACACCCAGCCAAAACATAACAAAAGTTTTACTTTCTCACCCAAGAACGCTGTAGTATTAACTGGCCCTGAGACACAGATGCAAGCCCTAAGTGAAAAAGTTTGGGAAGAGGAACGCATTGTTGGCTGAGATTTATTGACAACGACAATGAATAAAAAAGCTCATTTGAACTGTTGGGAACAAACAGCCTTCTGCTCTGCATCACACCAAGCTTGAAGAGTATTATCCTGTTCACAGCCACATGACGTGATGTGAAACGTCCAAACCGAAAACCCACTTTATCCTGTGACACTCATCCAGGACCCGGACAGGTAAAGTTAAAAATGAAGCGATGGGTCTAGTTTATGACTCTTATGGGTTACGTGTTAAATATGGCTTAAAACAGAGCCTTTTTGTATTCCATGTGAAGGTAAAAGTTGACTCTTTTTTTAATCAAAATTCAAGAATTCATTAAAACAGTGAATGTAGACAGGTTTAAACAGGGTTGCTGCTGCTGTCAACATATTAAACTGGCCCTCTAACCACTGACCTTCAAATCTGTTAGACATGACATTTAATGCGCGCGGTGACAATGATCATTTATTTTACCTTTTCGATTCTCACCACGATCTGACCTGACGGGGAGTATCGTGTTTCTCGGCAGACAGGTACCAAATTCCAGCGCTCGGCGTGGCTTTGTGGCCGATCGTCCCCGTCTTGTTCTGCATACAGTGATATAACTCCCGTAATGAGATTTGCCATTAAGAAAGAAAAGAATGAAAAGGACCCCGGCCATCTGTATAGCTCATAATGGTAAAAGGCTGAATGCTATCAAGCCAGAATTCAATCGCTGAATTATCCCCTCTTTGTGTGCGCGGGGCTGGTGAGTACCTCGCACTATATTCATTTCAAAAAGGCCTCAATTTAATTAGTTCTCATATGTTGAAAAATTCATGAATTTGTCTGCAGTTCCCGCTGTCATTGTTGGGAGTGACTTAAGCGGTGGTGTTAGGCTTTCAGGCGGTTTGGAAGGAAAAATAGCCCCCCACAAAAAAGAAACAACTGTTTATGTAAATAGACACTGCGTGTTTACTTGGTGGGAGAAAGCGAGGGCCCTGCACAGAGCGCTAAGCTTAGCGTGCCTCTGCCAAAGGGGACCTCTCACCATCAACTTCAGTCTTATTAAACTGATTACCAACTCCAGCTAATTAATCAGAGACAGTGCCCTTTCTTGTCATGCAGGGAGGGAGCTGTGTGTGTCTCACGGAGTTCCTCTCGCACCGCCTCCCCCTCCCATCTGCTCGCTCTGTTCCCCCCCTTTCTCCCTTTTCTTTTTCCAGCTTTGATTGAAGTAGGGGAATGGTAATTTCCATGCATCATCTGGGCCGGCAGGATGGGAGGACAAGTAGTAATTACCTTAAACAAACAAGGCCGAGATTGCTTGAGAAGCTACCTCTTTATTCAGGCTCGCGAAATAAGAAAACAGACTGGGACCGTGGTGCTTTTCAGAACACATTTTACCGACCATTTTGTTCACCGGTTCGATACGGTTTTCACCTCGAATTGAGCAGACCCTAACATTTCTACGGCGAGATCTGAAACCACAGTTCAGTGGTTTTGTGAGCGGTTCAGGTGCTGCTTTTTTTTCTTTTTCTAAACATTATTTCACAGCTTGTGGTGGAGAGCAAGTGGATGAGCCGAGTCCTGCAGAACCAAAATGCAAAGGGAGGCCACCGTCGAGCCAGACGATCCAGTAACCTGATTTCCAGTCGGAGTAAATGTGAATGTCACACCTGGGTGATGATGACCTAGTCTAGATCAACTTAATACGCCCTGAGCTAGCAGCCACAGACTTAATGCCTAGGAAAGCAGCCGTGTTAGCCGTGCACAGGGAGCCACCACCGCAATTACCAGAGAGAAAAAGTCGGGAACAAAATCCCAAAAAAAGAAAAAAAAACCTCGCAGAAACATGCAAATCAAATTAAAAAAGCTTGTGAGGAGGCTAATAACTGACAAAACGGCCCAAACATTTGCAGAAATTACTTTTCATTGTGCATTTTGAAGTGAAAAATAATTCTACTTCTGCTGTTACGGCCGGCTGCATCATTTCTTTCCCCTGCTTAAGAGCCCACAGAGTCAAACGGGTCCATGGTGACTTTTCCTATGTTCCTGCCAGCTGGTTGTAAAAACTCAAACAAAGCCTAATTGGACATTCATTAAGTCAGGCCATGCATGTAAACACAGCCGATGTGTTTAGCCCCTGCTTTGCTCCGTGCACTCAGTCTCTCTCTTTTTTTTTTTTTTTCCTGGAGTGCTTTTCTCTAACTGCTAAATCTCCATGAGTTCAAGCCTCCTGTCACCGCTCCTTGTTCCAGTCCACACTCCCCCCCCACCACACACACACACACACACACACACACGCACGCACACACTCGCCGCAGCAATAAAACTGTCCGGCCTCCTCTTTATCGCCGACGTTTACAGGCTCATGTGCAACCGTTTCCCACCTCGCTGACCTCGGCGCCGGCGCTCCATGTTTTGTCACATGTTGTAATTGCTTGCAACGCCTTACGTAGCAGTGTTGACTGTTGTGCTGTTTGCTGTGTCACGGCTGCTACGCACACACACGTGTGTGTGTGTGTGCGCGTGTGTGTCCGTCTTTGCTGACCTCGTCGTCTCGGGTTGTGTCTCCTGGTGTTTGTGTGCCGAGCTCCGTTCTTGCTTTCTCCTCTTCCTGTTATCAGAGAGGTTTTTGCTAATTAAGAGATGATATTCCTAGACTGAATGAAAGTTAAACTGCGTCACCTTCCGCGGGCATGTGAGTGAGCCGCGGGGATGGAGATGTGAACATTTTTGTCTGTGCTATTTAAAGAGGGACGGGGAGATGGCACGCGGTGCAATATCAGGACGGATGTGTGCAATAGCTGCGTTTGAGGGCTTATATTAAAACTGTGGCAAATGCTTTAGTCCAGACTGTCAGTCCAGGGTGCCATGAGTGCGTGTCTGGGTTTGCCTGAGGAAAGATGCTTTTGTGTGGGAACGGGGCTTGAGAAGCTCAGATCCTCATTCTCCAAGCTCGCGCGTCCTGCTGTTCTGTCTGATTGCGTCGTCTTTGTCTCAGCCCGATGTGCTCGCCTCCTCCTCTGGAGAGGCTAATGCAGGCCCTTTTTTCTCTCGCTCTTGCAATCTCACCAAATGCCAAGTGTAACTGGTGCCCCTATTGCTCCTAATTAATGCACGATTAAAGAGTGAAATAAGGGATTCTACCATGATTTGTTTTTTCAAGGAGTAAGAAATTAATCCCCTTTGGATCTCGCAGAATCATTTAAGGATTCTCCTTGTTCTGTTTATCAAATAAACCAAGTAATTAGAGACTTTAGATAAGTAGGCTAAATTGATGCCCGCCCTATGTCTTCCCAAGCTAGTGTTCACTGATAGAAACAGCTGTGTTGCTCTGCTAATGTGCAGCATTATACTTGTCCAATAACAATGCCCTTTGTGTTTGGCAGTGGTGTAATTACGCTGGGGAGCCTCCTTGACCTTGGTAAGCACGTCTATCTGACTTGTGGATCAGTGTATTTCAGTTCTTAACCCACAAAGATACATCACGGGGGAGTTCACTGACATCGTCATGAATGTAATTCAGAGTGCAGACTACATTACTGGCAATGCGCGATTGTGTGGTGTGCAATAGTGCAGTTATCCCGGCTGATGATACACGCGTGGCCTCTGGCGATTTAACAGCGTAAGCCTCGGCTAACTTATTGTAGCTCCGCTGTATCTGGAGAGTCAGCAGGGTGATTTTTATTACTCTCACCTGGGTAGCCAGGGGAGGTATCTTATCTCCCCACTTGGTTTTATGCAGGACGGTTATGAAAGGTCTTCAAATGTTGGGAAATTTAAATTTAGGCTGCGTGTCTGACCAGGTAGACGCACTGAGGTGACTTCACTCTCGCTCTTGCTTTTTCGCTGTTTTTTTTTCCCCCCCGCCCGTGTGCGGAAAACGCTCGGCCATTTCTGGTGTTGCATCAGTGTTTCCAACACTGCACCTGCAGCGAGTGTCCAGTCTGGGACCCGGAGACTTTGAAGCGGAGCAGGGCCGAGCTGTCGCAGCCACTTTAACGTGTCCACATGAAAGGGAAACTGTTTGATTCCTGCATCACAAATAAAGATTGAGGACAGGTTTTATGTTTTCCCCGCTGTTTGCAGCAATTCCGCCGTTATTTTTCATTTTCTTGCAGCACCTGCACAAAGCACGAATCCACCTGGTGTTAAGGTTGTGTGGACATGAAGGAGTGCTTTTAAGGTTATTAAAACAGTTAAAGAGGTCGTAAAACACCGTATTAGCGGCAGGCTAATATAACCATTGAAAATAATTCATAATTACATTTTCTCTCTGTTACTATTCACTTTGGTTACGTGTCTGTATCGTAGTATGAAGAATAGTACAGGGTACAACTCTATAGCTCAATAAAGCTAATTTTCATTATGACTGCGGGTGAATTTTGTTGGGTTGCATTTGCTTTTCAGCGTGCTTTAAAGGGATAAACAAAGTCAAAACATAGTGGAGTTAATGCCACACAAAATGAATGGAAATGAAAATGAGTGTTCCTCTAAGTGGATATGTTTAAACAGACAGTAAGATCCTGATTTCAGCCAGAATAAAACATTATTCTGAGTAATATAAGGAGCTAAGCCTAAATAGGGTCGTAGAAGCATTCAAATGAATGGTGAAATGGGGATATAAATATAAAGTCGGTCCCCATTAGTGACTTACGTGAAGAACACCATTTAATTATTGTCTTAAACGTATAGAATAAGAGTATTGCTGTCCCTTTAATACAATGCAAAACAGTGCTCATGCTCATATGCACAAATGACTCATTTCTCATTCCTTCTTCTCATATATTTCTCATTATTTTATTATTCTGCATGGGAGTAGCTTGGTTGGATCTGGTACATGCCAAAATTGCTGCTTAATGCTGTTGTTACTTTTACTGTTATTGACTAGTTCGAAAGATAAGACCTGGAGAGATTTGTGAAATAAATCACATTGATCTGCTGCCACACATAATAATAACAATAATAATAATAATCCAATAATCTAATCAAACATTCCCCGCACATGTACCAAATAAACCCTCTGCCATAGTGATAGTGAGTAGGTGGATAAGATCATTACACGATGCTTTGAATCAGCCATGTTTACCTGCTCAGCTCCCTGCACTTGTTTTTCCTCCTCTTCCTCTGCCTCTCCCTCAGCCTTTCTCTCTCTCTTTCACTGGCTTCTTCCTCCCTCCCTCCCTCCCTCCCTCCCTCCCTTCCCTGGGCGCACGCTCTGCCTCTGTCTCCTTTATTCCTCTATGGCAGGCCTCGCGCTGAGCCTTCCTCTAATTAGATCAGGAATTATGGTATGGATTAGGTGATGGAGGGGCATGCCAGTTCTTCTGACCATGGTAGCTATTTCAAGTCACCATTTCAAAGTTATGTGCTTAATGCCTTTTTCATCCCTCCCCGTCTTGCTTTGCATTATAACACAGCTGCAGGAAGAGTGACAAACACTGTTAATCTCTTGTTTGCTGGCAGTCCATTACAAAGGGGTAAAGCAGGATTTTTCTCCAGCACTGTAAACACTCAAAATTCAGCATTGTCCATTACCTCTTAAACACAGCCGATAACAAGCATCATTAATTAAACTGTGGGAGTAAGTGGGGTTACATAAATTTAAATTAATAATCGGGTGCAAACAGAAATAGGATGCATGTTTCCGAATTGTTTCCGCAGAAACTCCCAAACGTAGTCGCATAGATTAACAAGGTTTGGCTCCTGTTTTGCTCGTGATGCTTCCACCAATCCCAGGGACAGGTTTAGTCATGGAGTGCTCCTTTAATTTGTTTGCCACATTCTCACATTTTCCCAGTAAAAATGATCAAGTAGGCATTTAATTACTTTAAGAAAATAAATGACTTCCCATAGCCATTGTGCTGTTGCCAAGTCTATTGCACATAAGCTGCAGAGAACGTGAAATATTTCACCACAGTGTTTGAAACACACGCGGCGAGGAGTCAGCGCGGAGGAGACGGCGGTTTGAGACGAGACGCTGATCGACGATGCCCAGTGTTGGCCATGATGAGCTCCAGTCACAACAACAGAGCTGGATCCCCGTCGGTAAATCGTGTTCAAAGTGTGGGCCGTGTCACAAATCGAGACACCGAGACACACCTATCAACGTCTGACAGCGGAGCATCTATACCATCAAATGCCCGCTTGTGACCGGATTCCGCTTGATGCATGTGATGGAGAATCGACGCATCAGGCCTGAGCTGAATCCTCAGCTTTCATTCCAGTCTGAGCGCAGGTTTCGCAGGTGAACAACGGCTCCACTCCCCCGAGGGCCCTGCAGCCGCCGCGGGCGACTGAGATCACATTCATGTATAAATAACAGCCACACCGTGCTGTAATTTCACCTCAGGGGAAACACCAATCCACCTGATGAAGACTGATAATCAAAATCTGACAGAAATTTCCAAAACTCCCAAAAGGTGACACCGAATCCCCTGTGCAGCAAATTGAGCGCAGGGTTGGACAAACATCTGCCAAAAGCCACAGTTGAAATCCATACGGCTGGGAGTTAATTGGCGCGCGCAGGCCCGGGCTTGACATGAGCATGGATACATAACAGCCTGCGTGGGTGGGCGGAGGTGGCTGGAGGTTTGAGGTCGAGCCCCGGTCCCCTCTCTGACAGTTTCACACGGTAAGTGTCCAGGAGCTTATCTGACACAGGCAGGAGATGCTGGGCCACTTCTGGTAAACGGCACGTTAAATGTCTCATTAACGACAGCGACCTCGGCCTGATCTATCGACCGTTTCCTTGTGGGGAGAAGCGTGTCGGCCGCGGAGCGACTAATCACGCAGACATGAAGTGATTTAAGAGATTATAGCAGTCTTTCTTGCTATTTCAATCAGTGATCTGACATAACAAATGTGGAGAGGGATTGTTGGTGAGTTTGGCAGGTTTGCTGAAGCCTCAGTAATAAAGAGTCACAGTTTTACCCCTCAGGTCCTTCCCACATTGGAGAGGCTTGATTCATTAGGACAGCAGGTCTCTTGAGGGAAATCTCAAGGGTCTTCTAACCATACGTATGCCTAGGAAAACACGCAAGAACACTTCAACCTCCTTGGACTCCACTACAGGCACAGGCTGAACTAATATCGACAGCATGCTTTATTTTTATTATTATTTTTCTTCCTCTTGTGTTTTTTTTTTTTTACATCCATTCACCGCAAAACACGAGACTTCTCTATGTCAACAAATTGCCGTGCGCGCTCCTCCCCCCGCCCCCAACCTGCCATGGGACTTTCCATTAAAGGTGTTTGAATCAGAAACGGCGTACAAATAAATGACGCGCTCCTGGGAAATCACGGCAACAAGCAGATACATGTTAAAACTCAGGAGAGGCTCCTCGTTTGAGCCGGAGAAGGAGGGCTTCCCAAAATCCAGATGTGGTGGAAGCGCAGACGGGGCTCAGGCCTCCTCGCCTGTAATGAAGCAATTAGACAGACAATTATGAACACCTGTGACGCTGATTGGCACCATGCGGTTCCGTCTCCTTCAGCGGCGCTAAAGACACCCGAATGTTGCTAAAGTTAACCTCTAACAAGGCCTATAATGACGACGAGGGCCAAAACACACCACACTGATGCTCGCACACACACACGCACACACACACACACACACACACACGTATATACACACAAAGACATACACACCCACAGGAGGTTCGCATTAGGAAGACCGGCTCATCCCACACAGCCGGTTGCGTCATGTATTATTGAAACCAGCCCTTGTATAAACACATCTCCAATAAATTGGGGTCTCAATTTTTCTGATTCATTAAGGTTAATGCAGTTTTAATTAGTGCTTGATTTGAAGCCTATTAGACGCAATTTATAAGTCCTTTTCGGGGACCTGCAAAATGACGTTGCGTGGGATTAATAAGATAAAAGGAACAAGTTGGAACTGTCGTCCCTCCTGGGTTAATGCACAGACTCCGGGATTCCTCTTTTCACTGTAACGGCTTGTTTATTTGCACAACTGCTTTCGGGCACATTAAAACAATCTAATGAATAGAGAGCATTGGCTTCAGGGATTGCATCAGCCATTCGGTGAACAAATGAAATGGTGGTTATGGTCTGATTAAAAGGATGCTCAGGAAATAGGTTGAAACAGTTGACGGCTCTATGATTATAAACCACACAATAAAGACTGTGACAGCTTCTCGCCCAGCTCTGCAGCTCCTTCCTCATGTTGCTTTGTTTTAAATCACTCTGAGGTCAAGAGCAGAATTGATGCTTACTTCAAGCGCAATCAGCGTTGCAGGAATTTGCAAGATGGGTACAGATGCACAGTTAGTAACACTGTGGTGACTGCACTGTAAGCCTGACTTTCACTTTATCTTCACCGGCTATTTACCAGAGGGGAGGAGTGGAGACGGCCGATCTGGGATTTATTCACATTTTACTTTAGTGCATCATAACACTGTCTGGAATTTACCTGCAGATGAGCCGGCTGAGTCTTTTCTAGCTGCAAACCTAGCTCTGTCAAGCTGTATCCTTTCTGTTTCCTGCAGTGCCAAAGTTACAACCACTGTAGATTTACAGTAAAACAGAATACGCTATAAAATAGGTTAATCAGAAAATTGTGATAACAAATGTCCACATTAAATCCAGACACATCTGACTTGTCTGAATAGCGGCTTTTTCCTCTGTTGAAGTTTGTCATTAATAACTGATCAAATAATACCGTTTCAGACACAAATACACAAATAGTAATGACAACAGACAAGGCTAGCTTGTTCATCAACTAAAAATTAAGTTATTTAATTAATGTACATTTTTGTCAAACAGCGTCACATACAGTACATACATTGATATGTAGCTGTGGTAAGCAGCTCATTTAAGTGCTGAAGTGGATTAGTCAACAGTTGCATACGATTATAAGTCATTTTTAACATTTAGAAATGCCACTGAGCAGCATCTACAATGCACGTTACATTTTCTAAATGTGGGAAAAGTTGATCAGTATTTTAAATATTTTTCACCAAATTACCCAATTGTGGAGCATTTGTTATTGAGCTATTCTAGCTTCATCAGCTATTGATCCCTGATGCCCTCACTATTCCCTGCTAATTAAAATTCTTTTGTTTTTAACAACTGATTTTTTTTCATCATCCTCACTAACTATAATACATATTTTTCACATTCTTATTTTTGTATTTGATACAATCAATAGAAATCATTGTGATAGATAAAGTTGCAACTGCTAAAAAAAATCACACTGGGAATAAGAAATGAAAATGGGACTGAGATGGAACCTTGTGGCACACCAGCATTAATATGTTTATGCTTTGAGTTTCATGTTTGCTCATAAATTAGTTGTACTGGAGACAGTGTGTTGACAGCTGTGAACTGCTGCCATGAGCTGAACAAAGTTTCTTTGAAGATATTTGGGAGGAAAGTTGGACTGGATTGTAACGAGACCTTTAAAACGTAATAAGTGCCAAGTTATCATAATTAAGAGCTGTCAATATTTTGTAAACATGGTTTTTGAATAATGTGAAGATCAACCCTACATATTTTACATGCGCAATATATATATAAACATCTAATGCTTTCTTTAACATGTAAAGAAAGTATGAATAGATTTGAGACATGTTTAAACAATACTCACAGGCATACACTGTCTCATTTTGTCATTTTAACAAAAGTCAGTCAGTCTACAATGATGTTTTGGACTCTTTAATACAGAATTTAACAAATACTTGACCAAAGTAAACAACGGTGCCTGAGGAACCATAGCACTTGGGTTGTATGCTGCTTATGCTAGTGAACCTTACTGCTATTTTTTTCCATCTTTTTTATTTATAGAAACAGATTGTGCTTTGCCCTCCTCATGTTGTTGAGATCTTTAGTTTCAGACCTGACGTGAAGTCAATATGTTGATAGTGAAAGAAGCGAGATGTGTTAAATCTTTTGTTGTTGTTGTGTGTGTGTGATGTAAAGCTGCGAGAGCAGTGACTGTGGTATCCTGCACTTAATATCTAATGTGATGGTTATTATTTATTATTATTATTATCATATGACAATGTCATATCTTCAAATATTGAAACAGGGAGCTGGCACTCATGGGAATATGATCGTCCCCTCATTCAACTGGGCCACGCAGCTGTTGTGAGCGCGTCTTACTTTCCTACACAATGTGAACCATTACAAGCGGAGCAAAGCGCTAATCGTCCCCACAGCCTCGGTACGAGTGGTAGAGAGCAGGCTTTTGAAACGCTATCAGTGGAGATGGCTGAAAATGACGGGAAGAGCCGTAGTGCCGAGCGGAGCCGCTGACAGCAGGAGTCACAATACATTAGCAGATCCTCCGACCGGCTGCTCCACGCTCCTGCTCGGCTCTGTCCAATTGTTAACACACATTGTTTGACATTATCACAGCTACATTTCTTCTCCTCCTCCTCCTCCAGAGACTTTGCAGGCAGGGAAACGGTGCTGGGCGCGGGGTTATGAGACAGGTGGAGCTCCTGCCTTCAGCTTCAGGTTGTGGTGGCCAGCTCACAGTTTTGCATGTTTGTAAATTGCCACCAGAAGTGAATAAAATGGTCCCATGTGTAAAATCCGGCTTCACGGGCCCACTTCAGAGACCTGAGATCAATTTTGGTGCATTTATTCTCTGAGAGAGGCGCACAATGGGAGTTCGCTGAAGATCAGTTTTCAATTGGATAATAGGGTTGTGAAAAGAGGGGATCTAGAGGGCATTGCTTTCACACATTCTTATGGCTTCATATCTCTGTAATACGAACCGTGCGGCGCTTCAGTCTCAACACCTCCGTAAGCCTTTTTTTTTTTTAAATCCTAAATTAAATTCAATTTGCACCTACAGGACTGTTAGTCCAGGCGCCACTATACTGTCAGACCATATGAAATCTTAATGAGATATTCAAACACAATCAAACTGATTCAATTACGTCCCATGTTTCCTTTTAATTCTTCTGTCATTTGCATCCAAAGTCCCTGTTATGTCTATCTATCTATCTATCTATCTATCTATCTATCTATCTATCTATCTATCTATCTATCTATCTATCTATCTATCTATCTATCTATCTATCTATCTATCTATCTATCTATCTATCTATCTATCTATCTATCTATCTATCTATCTATATATAAAGATGAGTAGAGCAGCAGGCCGCCAAGCTCTAAAAGTTGCTGCTGACACCGTCCCCCTCCTCCTCCTCCTCCTCCTCCTCCTCCTCCCTCTCCTTCTCCCTCTCCTCTTCCTCCTCTCTCCTCTAACCCGCTGCAGCCACTAGATGGGGCATGATAACCACAGAGAGGCTTTCCCTGTGGGACGCCTCCCTCTCGCTGTGTGCTGCTCCTCCTGGGAGAGGTGAGGAGGGAGAATTGTCTGCCAAGTTCATCACAGATCCCTATCAGCATCTCATTTGTGTTTTATTGTCTCTGTCCTGTTCAAATAATACTCCAACTAATCTAATGTTTCACCGCAGACTGAGGCATTTATTACATGGAGCCAGACGCTGGGAGTCACTGGTTTGAGACCCCACTGGAGCAGCTGCTGATGCCGTTTTCTTGGAGGAGGTTGGTTATCAGTTTCCAGAAGCTGCAGATTTTAGATTTTTTTTTGTAGCACCAAATACTCATTAATTTAATTAACCTCATTGATAGTTTTGCATTTGCATTCAAATTCTACTCTCTCTGTGAGACAATTTATATTTAAAGTGCATGTGAATTGTCCTTTAAATACATTTAATGAGATAGGGAAAAGAAACTAAAGCAACAAGGGAACAATTGTGCAACCTTGAGTATTTAGGCGTGAAAAGAGTTTTTGATAATTTTATAACAGTTTCTTTTAGTTTCGCTGCTGAGGATAAAATCAGTGTTAATTTTCAGTAAAAGAGGCAGAAAACAGGTTTGTTTTTTTGCTGCTGGAGAAAAGGAAACTAAAGGAAAATTAAACAGAACTGACACTGACGCTCAGTTTCCCTGGATATTTTGGTGCAGTATGATCTGATTTACATGATTTGCTGGCTGCACATATTAGTTCTAATATGCTCATACACTCATAGACAGCACACACACACACACACACACACACACACACACACACACACACACACACACACACACACACACACACACATGTGCTGATAGCCAACAGTGTGCTGCTCTAGAAAAACATGGCTGCAAGCATTAAAAACAAAAAAAACTCTTGTTGCGTAAAAACACTGAATTTATAAAATCTTTACAGAAATGAAAATAGATTAAATTAGACTTTAAAAGCTGCTTTTTATTTCGGCAGAGACTTGACAGTAGTGAGAAGTGAAGGGCTGTGACGGTGAATAAAATGAGACAGAGTGTGCACGGCCTGCCCTCACCATGCCTGCCCGAGCAGCTGTACTGAGACCGTACTGGTGTGTCTGGTCTTACTGGTGCCCAGTCTGGGGCTGAGGGATCCCCCCCCCCCTCTCAGAGTCTCTGAGACGCTCCCAGTATGAAGAGGACTCGTACTGCTGTTTCCAACGTGAAATAAGATTGACATGAATGGCTGCTCCGATCGGACTTGTCTCGCGTTATCTCCCGCTCTCAGATCAGGACACGAGGAGAGTCCTCAGCTGTTTGCAGTGTCACACACTGACAAAACAACAGAACAATTATCATTTCATTTAGAATAAACAGAAAAGAAGATGGTGGTGGAGGGGGTTGGTGCAGTGAAATGTTAATCTGTCAATTGAACTGGAATTTCATTTATAAAACCCAGCTGGATCGCTTGTGATCACAAATTGAAAGCATGAATGTTTTTATGAAGAGCGTCTCTCTCGGTGCTCGTGATTGGTGGAAATCAGTCAGAATTCATAACATGCAGCGGCGCTGCACGGCCCGCTCTCCAGCCCGCTCTGCAGCCCGCTCTGCAGCCCGCTCTCCTTCAAACGCTTAAACAAATATTTTGGGCTAAAAGATGACCTTTCATAATTGCATTTCTACACTGCTAGTGAAGACTATTTTCAAAGGCTACTGTATTGCACTAGTATGTGTGCATGAGTGCGTGTGTGTGAGGCAGAGAGAGAGAGAGAGAGAGAGAGAGAGAGAGAGAGAGAGATCTTTGAAGAATATAAACAGCAATATGATTTTCTGGGGCTCTGTAAATCATTTCAGACATATTCAGAGTATAACTTGTCTGGCCCGTGGCTGAAGGCTTTGGATGCAGAACTCTTGTAATAACTCTCATCATCTGAAAACAAAAACTACAAAAAAACCCCAACTTTGAATCACCTTTTGTGTCCCGTTGCAGTCAAAAAGCTCTGAGGCAAACATGCTCCGAAGCAGATGACTGTTGGAGCCCCTTTTATTACGACGGTATTGAAATGTGAGTGAGAGCAGATTTATTCTAATGATCCGGGTAAAGAGAGAACATATTCTCCTTTATCTGCATCAATGCTTCAAATGGTTCACAGACAGTTCATTCACATCAGTGGCCAAAATAGATTTATTTTACTTGGGGCACCTAAGTCAACAGTAGTTACAAGAATGACTCTGGATGCGATCCCATTATAGGATGTCAAATATTTTGATGCCATTGGTAAATGGCAGAATGGTGTGGAGGACAACAACCGGCTGGCAATTCTGCCGTTTCTGGATCAGAATAAAAAATATACAGCCTGTCTGCTCACCTCTGCAATCTCAGGGCTCACCCCAGCGGGCAATGTAATACTGAACAATGAATTTTAAATAAAGTCAAACATTTGCTTCATGCTCCTCCACAGTTTAAACAAGACGTTTCTGATGGAGACGTGTGGATTTATTGTAAGTAAGAGATATAAGAGATAACTTAATCCCCAATTGGATTGTAAACCCCACCTCCACTTCAGCAGGCTCCACCCCGCCTCGCCGCTTCCTTGACCTTTTGTCTCATTTCTCGGCGGGTAATGAATGCTTTCGGACTATTTCAGACAAAAAGATCTTGCACATAGTCCACGGCATTGGAATGTCGTATTGGAAAATCACCCAATCAGCATGCTGGTGTTGAGAGCAAACAGAGCGAGCGAGGCTGCGGCGTGCACTGGAGCGCTGGTGGACTGGGTCGTCTGGATGTCAATATAATAGACTGGCTTATGATGTGTAAATACCACAGCACTTAATGGTCCTCTCCCACTCCTCTGAATCACAAGGAGGGCAGCGTCTGCCTCTCCACGGGGTCTCCTCAGCCACCGTTCACCCGCCTCGCCTCTTTCATCCACACAATATTACACTCCTCCATCACAGCCCAGGAACACTTCCACAGAGCACAGACGCCGGGAACCGAGAGTCACATGTTGCCACAGTATGTGCCTGCTGATCCCGGTTGGCTGCGGGTTTTAGGTGCAATATGTTTTATTTTTCTGCTGGGGCTAAAAATCTGTATTCCTCTGCCACAGCTATTTCCATGTCGTGCTACCCCGTCTCTTCCTGTCACACACAGCCGCACAAAACCCAAATTACAGCGTGTAGCGAGAAAACATACAATAAATAAATGAGTCAAAACTGCTTTTTTTATGTGAGTCTGTTGTGTAACAAAAGGAAATATTCTCTCCTGAAACACACACGTGTTGTCTTTCAGGTGTGTGTATCAGTGCAGAGTGAACTTTGACTACTGTGACGGTGACCCATTCAGTCAGAACTTGTTTACAACTTTTATACATGCTACAATTATTATTTTCTTTAGCTTCAAATGCACATTAATTGAATTAATTGTGGAAAAAAAATTAATAACAAATGCAGCTCTTTGTCCCTTTAACCTACAGAATTTATTTTATGTAACATTTCTGTCAACAGGGAGAGGGAAAAAAATGCTTTAAATACAATCAACATTTGTTCCTTTTTGGCCTTGTTTTGCACAATTCAGTTTAATTCAGAATGTGCTTAAAGACTTGTGCAACTGAATAAAAGTACTTTTATTAGTCACCTAAACTTTTCTATTTGTTGTTTAAAATGAATCAATGCACCCTAAATAAATTCCGAGAGTGTCAACATTAAAATCCCGTATTTTACTAAACGTCACAATTAATTCTGCCTGATGAACGAAAGCACGCGGGGAGGCAAAACACACTCTGGAAAAATTATTCACGAAACAAAAGTGCCCTTAAGACACACGCTGACACGTAGGGTGCCATTGTTGTAAATGAATAATTACAAATCACACTTTTTCTCCCTCGCCCGTTTGATGTCGGCGTGTGTACAGTGACAGAAAGTAGCATGACATTTAACGAAATAACCTTGAAATTACAAGACTATGTGGATGACACACTCGCATTGTGCTCCTTGCTTTATTTGTTTTTTTTCCCTCCTCACACGCGAACTGTTGGGAGATTAATGCGAGGCGGCGCTCGCTGGGTTCATTATGCGCTCGGCGGCATGCAGATGAGGGCGCAGCTTCACCTGGAGTCGAAAGTGCGAGCAGCTGGAGAAGTTTCAGCTCGGAGGAGGGTGAAGCCGCACGCTCAGGTGGAGCAGGATCACCGCGAGTCTGAGTCCGCGTGAAAACTTCCACGATGACAAGTCATTCGCACCTAATGACACACGTCAGGCATCGTTACTGTGCCGTCCATTATAGAGCTGCTTGTAGATGTGATACCCCCCCCCCCCTCCTCCTCCTCCTCCTCCTCCACACCACCCCCTACCTCCTCCCCGCACTAATAAATAGACGTGACCCCGGCGAACGTATCACTCAAGAGCCGTCTTTGATTCGGTCGCTGTTTCCGTCGGAGCCGGGGAGACAGCCGCAGTTCCCACATCCACTGACCTTGGAGTCTCTCCGGAGCCCTTTCAAACCCCCGCTGCTCAAGGTTGCATCCAATCTGTCTGTTGTTTTTCTACATTAGCGCTCCTCAAAGCTGTTCCACCCCCGCGCCCCCTCCTTGAAAACTAACACCTGAGTGTCGGGGGTGGGGGGGGGCGGTGGGGGCTGGTGAGAGGTGGGGTAGGAGTGCAGGTTGAGGTGGGTCAGATAGGGTGATCAAAAACAAAGGAGAAGGATAAAAAATATAATTTTACCTCCCCCCCGTAATCCCGGACCTGGGAGAATGACCTTTGATCTGGCAGCATGTGTGGTATGCTGAGCCGCCTGCTCGCGCTGCATGCCGCTCTGATCCTGGGAAGCAATCACCGAGTGCGCCGCTATCAGAAAGGCTGCTGGGGAAACACTCTAAGCCCGAGTCTGGAGGTGAGCGCCGAGCAAAAAGCAAATGTGCAGGGATGGAAAAAATAACCAAGTGCAGCCAACCACATAGAAAGCCTGATGGGCCAGAGCGCTGCATGATAAAGGTAAAGTGGATACTGTATCTCCAACACAGCCCGGGGACGGTGATTCAACAGCACACAAGAATTTGAACAATCTTAACTGGTGAAATATGGCTGAAAGAGGAGAATTATTTCACCCATTATTTCAATTAAGTGAGCTGAATTAGTGCGTTACTCGGAAGGACTATAAAGTCCTCACTTGTTTGCTGTGGTCGAAATAACCTCAGAATGTGCTTTTTTTTCGGCTAGTATTTCACAGGTACGTCTCCTCCATGTTTTATATGTTTTCCAAGGTGTCAGGTCCAACCAGTGACTCTGCAATCACTGCTCCACGGGCTCCATCTCAGGGCCCTGGGCATGGCAAATTCCCCGCATGTGCGTTTATTTGATTGTTTAAGAGCTATTTCCGGAAACCAAGTTTTTGGACGGCCAGGAGCTGCCTTGTAACAATTACGGGGTTAAATGGCAGTTGGCCACACAGGAGGGCATTTGCCTGCTGGCAGTCCCTTCCTGCTCGGCTGAGGTCAGAGGTCACAGACTTTTCAGGAAAAGTCCATTTCTCAAGCACCCTGAAACAGGTGGAGGCCCGGACGGCCCTGTTTACTTAAACAGCAGGGGGAAGATGGGAAAGATTAAATCGGCATACGCGCTCGGTGAGAATGACTGTACTGCGGGACATTAACACGATCCAGTGATCTCGGGATCTGTTCCTGTCTTTTTCAGACTTTTTCAGCCACGCTGTTCCATCCACGGCGAGGCAGTATTTTAACAAGGCTGAACTGAGCCGCACGCTCCAAAAAAACAAAGATGTAATCGCGAGGATCCGTCGCAGTGTTTCCCTCAAAACCCCAGGACGACACTGTTCTGGCTGATCTTCAATCAATGGGAAAGGGTTAACGTGGTGAATTAAAAGGGAGAGAAAAAAGGGGCAAAAGGCAACTCGGCCGAACTCGACCCCTCAGTGCTCTCACTATTTGGATTGGTTAAATCGCTGGGACCTGGAGCTGAACCCATCAGGAAGGGCTTAAGTGTTTAGGATTAGGGATCTAAAAGGCATTTGGAGGCCCTGAATCAAACCCACAGGACCGGGGCGGAGGCGAGCCTGGGTGTTTGGCCTGCGCCGTAATCAAACAGGGGGAGCTAGGACCTTAGCACACCTGCAGGAAGGGCCCACAGCAAAGAAAAAGGCCCCAGCGAGAGGGGCAGGCCAGGCGGCGGGGCTCTCTCCCCTGGCTGCAGAGTGGCAACAGCTGGGCTGGTGTACGCTGGTGTGGCCCAAGGGCAAGGTCAGCCCGGCGGAGCGGGGGGGGGGGAACAGCAGGCGGATTGTTTTCACTCCACTAGTGAAAACAGCAACCGTGGGGATGGTGAATGTGCCAGCTGTGGTTGTGGATTTCTAGTCCACAGCCTGACCCCATATTAACACTATGAAGGGAAGCCGGATCGCTAATGACCGGTGGCCTCTGGCCTCACCTGAGCTCCTCCCATGCAGCAGCTCGACCTGCGGACGCGCCGCCAGCGAATGTATGGAGACCATTCATGCGCAGGCTCAACGCTGCGCCGCTGTGGCGATGTCGGCACATCGGACCGGGATTCGTTCTATTGTGTGCAAAAGTTTGTGTTTGTGTTGATTCTTCCCAATCCGAAACCGATTTCCCCAAATCCACCGCACCACGACGCTGCGCCGAAAAGCGGCCATTACTGCCACCGATCAAAATAATTTCATGTTTTGCAAACCAGAGTGGTAAAAAAAAAAAAAAAGAAGAAAAAAATTGGTTTAATTTAGAGGAAATATCCGGGGTAAGGTTGGTGCGTGGTTGCAGCACACGGAGAGCCAACCTGAATCCATCCATGAAAGCGTGAGGATTCACACATGGCCCCGGGCCTAATTGGTCTGGACAGTTAACATCAAAGAAGCCGGGCTTTATATGTAATCTGCTCGCCGCTCTGCCACATTCTCATGCCGGCGCTTTTTTATATGTTCAAACGTTGTAATGAAGGTCATTCTCCATCAATTCACTTTGATCTAAAATGACAAAAAATTTTGCATTTTAATAAAAATTTTCCTCATTGCTTTTACCGCTCTGCGTGCCGTCTCCTCGCCACACACCCTCTGCCTCACTTTTTTCCCTCCACCTCTCTGGTTTTTTTAGTTTTCCCTCTCTCGCGGTGTGTGAAAACAACTCCTGCAGCTAATATAAGTTAAATGAGAGCAGCCTAAAAAAAAAGAGAGAGAGAGAGAGATCACAATAAAAATATGCTGCGAGTCCATGAGGCAGCCTCTGACATGCCCTAACACCTGCAACAGATATATAATTAAAGTGCGTGAAAGCGCCCTGCTTTATAATGATGAGCTGCGTTTATGGATAGTACAGCGTCAATTATGTGCAAGTATAAAACATTTTTTTTAACGATAATAAAATTCACCGCCCTGGAAATTCCCTCATAGCAGACTAAAGATTATCATTTAGCCTCTTAAATTGGGGAGAGGTTTGTTGACTTTGTTTACGGCCACGTCAGTGGGAATCAGCGGCAAACGGCGGTAATGGCCTCTTGGAATTCTCTCATAAATAACACACTCGCTCCGAGATGAAAAGTTGCACATCGCAGCACGCCTGGGTGCCGTCGACTGCAGCTGTGTGTTTCTATCAGTCTGTTATAATGAGAAATCAACTGCCTGCAGATCAGCTGCTGAAATGCTGTAACGAGCCATGAGCGCTAATACTTGAGGATCAGTTGCACTGGATGAGGCGGCTTTATCCAGTTATTAGGGTAATGTAATGGAGTCTCCTAATCCAAACCCACCAAACCCTTCCACCGTAGGGGGCACAATAGTAAGGCAACACGTTATTCCGGCACAAAGCTGACTTCCCCGCTAATATAGCAGGACAGTGAGGCTCGCGGCCTGTTCAAACAAGTCCTTCACAGTATCTCCCATAAAATGATTTTCTCCCTTCTTTCTCTCTCCCCCCTTTTTTCTCTGCTAACTCTCTCCCTCCAAACAATTGCTCTGCTGGCAAGGCATATTCTACGCTCCTTAATGCCAAATTAAACCCCAACTCTTTTATTTTAAATGAGAAAAGGCAAAAGAGAGTGCTGACAATCTTGATTAGGCAAGAGAGAAGGAGGGGAGAGAAGAGAAGCAAAAATTAAACGGTATTAAAAAATATAGAACATTACATTAATGCCGTCCGGCACAATTGGTGCTAATTGGCAGATAATCCAGGAGCTCTGGGCTGCCGGCTGAGTATAGGAACAAGCCGGGCCTCTTGTCCTCTCCCACCACAGAGTCCTACAAGCCACGGGATGGGGTCAGAGCGCGGTGGAGGGGGAGGGATTAGCACTGGCATTGTTGGCTCGTTCCACTGGAACATGACCTTGACGAGAGTTTGGTTCACCCCACCCCCACCCCCCTCTTCCCAATATTCCAGCTACATGAACTTTAATAGGAGCATAATGGGCAGTTTCAGACTGCCAAGAGAAACACGTGAAACATAGAGACACCCCAAATAAAACCTGACGTTCCAACACCTTTGCATTTGAACCGACTTGGGAAAGACCTCTCGGAATAGAGTTTGCGCCATGTTGACTCAACCCCGCTCTGCAAATAGCCTGGCAAATTAGGATTATGTACAGATCTGAGCACAGCGACGGGGAATATGTAATCTACGCGCGCGCGCACACACACACACACACACTCTGAAAACGACATTTTTGTCAAACGGAATGAAAACAGTTTATCCTGGATGCTGGGAGTATTAGAGCAACAATTTTAATAAGACTTTGCACTCAGAAACAGCTGTTCCATCTACAACAATAAAGTTAAAGTGTGCCAAAACAAGAGTGGCGATCCAAAGTGCTGTGGGAAAGCCCGTAAATGTTATGTGTTTTGAAAATGGTTCCGATAATCTTTATCCTAATCCCTTAATTGGGAGTCAATATGGTCTCCAGTGAACGTACAAAGCCGCCGGCTGGAGGGAACTCGGGACAGAAAGCGGCTCTTAAAGGGGACCATCTCCACCTGGGCGCAGAGTGTGCTTTTCACTACTCTGAGGAGGCTTTCAAGCAAGTCCTCGGCTGTCTAAGTTCCCATGTTAAAAGCACCACCTATTACGGTATATCCGAAAGAGATGTATTTCCGCGCTGTGTTTGAAGATTTTCCCATTTGCATGAAAAAAGAGCCTCTGCAAAACTGTAACTTGTGAACTGATCAAAAGCCGGAGGCCGTTCTCGAGTTGAATGGCTTTCCCCCTTTGACACGAGAGAGGCTCTCTTGAGGCGCCTTCGCGGCGGTGGCCTTGGAGGTTAGGAAAATGTAGCCCCTCAGACCAAACGGGACTATTCTCTGGAGTCCAGACAACACTTGAGTCTGCAGCAATAGAAAAGAGCCGGGTTTGCCGCAGTGGATCGGTACTTCAACGGGCCTCACCAACATTCCATAAGAGGGCTTTTACTATTCCTATGGACGGCCTTTCATGTTGAAAGGGGGCGTGTGCGTGTGTGTGCATGTGTGTGCGTAGGTGTTTACATATGCATATCTATGCGCGCTTATGCCCGCGTTGTTCTCAAAGATGCTAACATTATTTCACAATTAGAATAAATTGCACAGCAAACACCACGGGTAAAATTTAATCAACAGGACACACATTGTTCCCAATTTAAAAAACTAGAATTTTTCAAGACTTGCTTGTGTTGGAAAAGTCATACTTAAGCCCCTTGTTAAGAGTTTTGAAACATAAGAAAGTATGGCCATGCAAAGGAAAATAAATGTCTTAATAGGGGTCCTGAAGGTCACACACACACACACATCTTTGGGTGAATGTATATTGGCGCAATCCACCCTTGCAAACATCTTCAAAGTGGAACGAGGAGCGATAAGAAGCCGGGGCATTTGTTATTCTTTCCAGGTCTGTTGAATGTGTTTTGACTGGCTGCTTTTCTTGGGAGAGTGTCTGAACACTCTCCGCTCCGCTCCGCTCGGCACCGGCCGGGCAAAGCGCAGCTCGGCGGACGTCGCCGGGCCAGCCCAGCCGCAGTGCAGTGCAGTGCAGTGCAGAGCGCCGTCCCACTCCTCCTCCTCCTCCTCTTCCTCCTCCTCCTCCTCCTCCTCCTCCTCCTCCCCTCTGCACCTCTGTGACTCAGCTGGTTTCACTTAGAGAACACGGAGAAGAGGGGGTCACGGGGTCATACCATGACCTCATCAAATTAGCCCCAACCGAGTGAGGTGTTTAGCACGAGTTAAAACAAGTAATCTGAAGGGCATTAAATGCAAATGCAACGACCATATGCCCACTTCAAACACGGACAGCTCCCATCCAGCACCCCCCCCCCCCCACACCCCCCCCCCCACACCCTCTCACACACACACAGCGGAACCATTCACATGTCTCACAGAGTGGGGGGCTGTTAAGATGACAATGGGTTTCTGTCAAGCCGACCAGGTGCAAAACATTTCAACTACTGGCCAAGTCCTGGGCCGTTTGATATCTGTTAACAGAACATTTGCAACAAGAAGTCTGCAACTGAATTACTCTTTGCCTCTGAGAATAGATATCTCTTACATATATGTATTATGTGCAACGATACGTCTTTTCATCCTGACCCTACACTTGAAATATGTAAATAAAGAGGAGGGGGGTGTGCTTAGCGAGGTTATCCAACAGTTCAGGGAGGAGAAGACGAGGGGAGAAGAAAGAAAACGCCGGGGTAATGCCTCTGCTGGGCTCGGTAAACGCTCCGCCATGTGTCCCTGTTAGCGGGAGCGAGGCCCTGGTCAGGCTGTGAAGATTATGGGCCAAGACTGATTTTGCCCCCTCGGGCGGTGGCCGGGCCCGGGAACATGTGGCAGCTCATATATGCTAATAAGCACCTGTGGAGAGGGGGGAGAGGGAGCAGAGAAAGCCCCGGCGGGCCCTGCAGCCGTGCCACCTGCACAGACCTCCACTGTGCCTGGCCGAGGCTGGGAACCCCGACGGACCTGACTACCACTCACACGCAGCACGCTGCAAAACTGGAAGAGTTCGCAAATAATCTCCGCCGACGACAACCGAAAGTGGTGATCTGGGTTTTATTTGCGCGATATCTTCAGCGCTCGGCCGCCACGTTGCGTTTACGTGCCAGAGATCGCTCGAGCAAACGACGTGCGGACAGTGCTCGTCCTTTCCTTGCCTTTAATTCTCGGCGTTATTTTCTTTCAACTGTCAGGGTCGATTGCGCGTCACCGGGCAGGTTTTTCTTTGATTTAGTTGGCACCGCAGGAAATCTAAAATGCATCGCTTCCCGCACCTCTCCGGGAAAACTCAAAGGGGCCTAAATTAAAGTGTCACTGATTTAAAGATTTGCAATTTTTGTGACCCCCGGAACTTGTGCCGCGTGCCGTCAGAGTTTACCAAACTCTCAATGACACAAAATAACACTTATGAAATGTGTCATGAGTAGCACATTCAGCCCCGCCGAGACCTGCATAAAAGTCCCACTTGTTTCCAAGTCGATAGTGTGTGTGTGCAGCGCAGATTTCCAGCCTTCATCTCATTCAAATCGGCGCACAGCTGCTGACGAGGAATGTGAGAGCAAAAAGAAGACATTGTGGGAGAGCGCTCTCCTGTCAATCAAAAGAAGCCTTATTAAATTTGTTTAAGCTGTGAAAGCATTTTGAAGAAAAGAAACAAAGTTCCTCATGACCACTACTTTTCCTCGACAAAGTTTCCAATCAGACAAATTTTTCTTCAAATTAAGGCGGAAAGAGGATTAGATTTATTTTTTCCACGAAAAACGAGAACGCGGTGCATCACCAGCCCGACTCCAAAATCCACATGAATAGATTCTTTCTTTTTCCAGCATTGAGAGCTGATAAATACATATATCACCGGGCAGGATCTAGATGACGCTCGTACCTTACAGTGAGTACATATGAGGTCTTCACATGCTCTGTGCGGTGTCAGCAATGCATCTCTGCAGCACATGTTTGTATGTGTGAGAAACGGGCAAATACCTAAACGTCGACTTAAAGAATCAGCCCTCGGTGTCTCCAGTTTATGAATCTTGTTGCTTGTTCAGCCATCGGAGCGCTCTGTAAACCACATTAAAACATGTCACTGTTTAGAAAATATGCAGCTCTGTAATCTTCAGAAATCTGCTTTGAGCCATGAGTGATGTACTTATGCATTTTTCAATGGCCAAACGCTGTGAGCTAATCAGCCTCCAGTGATTTATGGGATTTCATATTTTTCACATCTGGATTCCATCTATAACGGAATATTTAAGACACCACTTTACTACACTCTGCATACTTTATTGACAATCAGACTGTTATATCCTCCTCTTTACGATTCAGGAGGTGGAGGCCAGGAGCGAGACGGTGAGAGCGTGTCCAGGCGCTGCTGAGGAGGCAGCAGGCACCAGCTCTGCAGCAATAACTCTGCTCTAATTTAGCCCAAACTCCTTGGAAATGACTCGCAGCTCTTCAGGCAATTTCACACAATCTATATAAGCAAATGGAAAATATTTATGCTCAATATTAGACAGACATTTTAGACGTTTATCCAGAAACTATAACCTCCTCACTTCAAACAAACTTTGCCAACTCTTGTTATTCTTAAAGTTAGTTGAAACATTATTAATGAAATTTTCTATTTGATTTTTAATTGAACAACAGAGAGAAGTTGATATTAATTCCTTCTCCAGTTGAGGATGTTTGAGGAAATTAGCCTATGTCAGCACAAGAGTTATCAAACACATTATAAGATACTACACATTTGGCCTGATGTTTTTCAGCTCCTAACTTCCACAGTTCAAGTCAGAAACATTGAACACACACACACACACACACACACACACACACACACACACACACACCATTAACGGAATTCACATCATCAGCAAATTACACAGTTTAATTCTCAGTTTGGTCTTAATTATTAATGAAAGTTCTGTCATATTATTTTTTTGTTCAAGAGCAAGAAACCTAATAATTGATCTAATAATTTCCAGTCACATCAGCCCGTTTCTGTCCTCCTCGTAGCATTGCTGACTTGTCAAACTTGAATTATTTTTGCTGCTCGATGTGAAAAGTGCAACGGAGCCCACCGCACTCTGCACCTGGCAGATACTGATGCAATTAACTGCACAAACAAATTTTACCTTTTAATAGACGGGATGAGCAAACATGTTATTAATTTGGTGTATGTTCAGTGCTGCTTTTACTGACGCTGGGAGCAGAACACCACTCATTAAACTCCATGCACAAGAAACTTTATCTTTTTTTTTTGTTCTGAGGTAAAAAAAAAAGGATGATGAATAAATATCAACACACGTGAGGGACGTGCTCTCGTCAACTGATACACTGAATGTGCTGTGGAAGATAAAAAAAAATAAAGCAATATCTTGGATATTTGCATAATTATAGTTGTTATTTGAAGGAAGTAACTAATTTTCTCGTAGCGTTAAAATCTTAGGTGAGAACTTGTTAATTTTTTTCCTCACAAATTACAAAGTATTAGGCAGTAATTGAGAAGTTTATGTTCAAAGATACCACTAATAAGAGCCCTTTGCTTCCAAAATATCCCCCTTCTGAGCCACCATGTAATATCTTTCCTTCCAAACTTTCACTGGCTAAACAAAGCAGCGTCTCGGGCCAGTTTACGTGAAGCTGATGTATTTTGGTGAGAACCACAGAGTTTGTGCTGCGAGACTGTATTTGCAGTTGGCTTTCAATGAAAATAAGCCCCACACATCTCAAATCCCTGCTCCGGGACACGCAGGGCTTTTGCCCCTTGGAGGAGCAGAAGTCTTTGATAATGACTACATGTTTTAGAGCAGTGCCCCCCTCCTTCCTGGCCCCGAAACTTCTAATAAATAGCTTCAAACGTAAGGGATCCTGATCAGTGCTTTGAGCAAAGGAAGCATTGCAAGAGCATGAGATCAACCCCTGGATTATTGGGCCCTGCACTGAAAAGCAGCCTCTCCAGCTCTTGGCCTGGGCATAATACCCGTCGGTTGTAACAAGGAACACTATTCGGATTAAGTGCTGCCCCTTTCACATAAGCAACAAGTGACAAAGGGGGAGATTGGGCAACTAACCTGCTGTTTAGATAAATAAAAGTACTCTATCAGCTCTAATAATTGCTAACCCCCTCTCCTCTTGCCCCATTGTCCACTGACAAGTGCTGCTTGGCCTCCTTCTAATTGCTGACAGATTTGATTTTTCAGCGACAGCAGGAGCTCTGTTTGTGGCCTTTACATCCAGTAATTACTCTCTCCCTCTCTCCTCGCCGCCTCCTATTTTGTCCTCTCCTTTCCTTAAATCCTCCTCTTCCTTCACCTCTTTCTCAAGCCAAATTTCCCATTGCCCCCTCCCCACCAAAACCCTCTAATAGTTTCCTTCTATGGGAACACATTTCAGTCGCGTTTTAAGATGTTTTCAATGCGTGATTCTAATTATCCGGGGCCACGTACGGTGGCACGTCCATCCCGGAGCAGACCGTCGTGAAAAGAGGCAAACACACAAATGGTCAAATAGTATTTTGATTTTTTTTGTAGGATAAAATCAATATATAGATAATAACCTAGGGGTCTTTTGAGGTTGAATGTCAGTCAGAGGTATTTTTCGACATGTTTTGGACCATCATTTTGTTCAGACAGAGCTAAGTATTTACGAGCAAAACTCTCAGGTCTCAGCAAAATTATTTATCGTATCGAGGGGAACGGCCTGAGGAGCCATGACAGCATTTGTTAAATATAAAATGACAAAGGAAAACATTAAACTCTCGGCATGACATATGGTGTTATTGCGAGCTGCTGTTTGGCATTCGCAGGAACACCACTCGCCGCAGCGTTGATGATTTAGCTGCTGTGAAAGTAAGAAGTTTCTGTGAATTATATACCACATATGCGTGTGCGCGCGCACGTGTGTACATATACAAACAAGTGAAAAATATGCATAAAATTAGCTCCTAACTAAGAGTCTTGAATAGGAACAGTGATAAAGTTTGAAAATGCCTTTAACCTCAGTCATAACAACTCTCTGTCTAGCAGGAGGACGTGTTTCTGCACATGCTGGTTTCTTAGCAAGTGTTTCCTCCTCCTCCTCCTCCTCCTCCTCCTCTTCCTCCTCCTCCGGCCTGCAGGCTGCATGTAACGAGCGCTGCCACCCCATGGGAGAGCTAGAGGGCTCACTCCAAAAGCAGCAGAGCCCAGGAGAGCCTCCACAATCACCCTCGCAACATTAAAAAGCTAATTATCCCAGGAACAAAAGTGCACTTTATTTTCACTTAACACAATTAGTCATAAACTGCGTTTCTGAGTTCTAAATCGACGCAGGCTCCCATTCTCTGCCAATTATTCATAGTTTCATGTTCATGTCACATTCAGAGTTTCAAAGCAAACATATTTTCAGTGCTGGTGTCTGTGTTAATCATCCCACCCACACGTTTCATGGATTAGTCATTCACATTGCATGAAATATGAACCGGAGTGCAGCTCTGCCAACTATATACATACGTATTATCCAGAATATTTCTATTGGGGAGTTTGAAAGGGTTAGGTAGACACTATATATACACTGAGAGAGCGAGAGAGAGAGAGAGAGAGAGAGAGAGAGAGAGAGAGAGAGAAAGAGAGGGAGAATCAATGATTCCTAATCCACTCAACAAGCAGCTGAGATAATTATGCATTTCATAAATGATTAGCAAAATACAGGAATATTTAATCCCTCTTTGCATTGATGTTCTTTAAACAGCTCTTAGGTACACCAGGGCACATGATGAGCATCAAATTGGCCTTTCTGCTGGAAAATAGCATATTTGTGGCAAAAGCCATGTCTGAATGTGACACACTTTTTTCATCACCGCCGGCATTAAAATGAGGTTTTTAACATATTCATAATTGAAAATGGTAACTATTTACAAACAGATGGAGAGGCTTAGAGACATTATCGGAATAAATTCAAATTGAAGGGCTTAGCAGTCAGGTGAGCCATCGACACCGGTGGATTTGGATTCACTTATTTTTGATGAACCGTGATGGAGGTTTCTCATGAGCCCAATTTGCTGCTTTGTTCACCGACAGAGACTCTGATTTACCTCATCATGTGAACTACTTCAACAAGTCCTCCGTGTGTGTGTGTGTATGTGTGTGTGTGTGTGTGTGTGTGTGAGTGAGCGGGGTGCAGCACTGATAACGGCCAGCGTCCCTCCTCTCCAGCTGCTGCCAAGTTAACTGTGTGGGAGCAGTGAGGCAGCTTGTGTGAATCACACACCTTGACTGACTTGAATAAAAACCATCTCTCACACCTTAAGGCTTAGAATAACTAACACGGCAGAGATCAACTAAATTAGTCATTTTAATATCGAGAAATCACGGTACAGTACCGACTGTGTACATCACAAAAGGTCATGAGAGTCAAATTGCCAATCAGAGATGTCAGCTCTGTTTAATGTCATCTGGGTAACCTTTTGTGGTTGATACGACACAAAAATTAGACAATACTTCAGCATTTCTCCATCACAGACCTTGACCTTTGTTGTCACTTTGACTGTGCAGAAATTATCAACGTATCATCGCCTCAGAGAAGTATAAGAGCTAACGTCCATTAAAACACTGTTTCTTACATGGCTAAAAACAAACAGGAAAAGAGGTGGCGAACACGCTACAGCTGCCGTGCACGCAACATCTGGAAGGAGCGTTAACCCATGTGAAGATGTAGTGTGTGGAGATAAGAAAGTGTCAGCAGCGTGTCCTGGAGCAGAGGAAGAAGACATAGAAGAAGAGGGATGATGACAGTGGCGAGTCTGACCCGAGCGAGGAACCACTCCAGGGAAGGAGGAGGACCAGATACCTTCAGCAGGCGCTGGGGACTCCGAGCAGCTCCCTCTTTTTTTTTTTTTTTTACTGGCATAAAGAGTCAGAAGATAAGCAAGAAAACAAACTGGAATCCTCCTCCACATGGAGGATCGTGTACTCCTGCAATGCCTTTTCAACTCGCCATTCCTATGGAGGCGTTGACATCCAACAACTGGCAGTTATCATCTCACCTGACAAGTCATCCATAGTTTAATCTGTGAAACGTGTCACTCCAGGAGGCAGATGCTCTCACTTCCTTGGCCTTTAGCGCAGTGAATACAAAGGTCATCTATTTGGGTGAACGTTACCCAAAGATGAGAAAACATTATCTTTTTACTTGTGACCTTACTGACATTACAAGGCCCATGAAACATTTAGGCTCAACAGTGCAGCTTCTCGCCGGCAATCGCTGGAGCTAATTATAGGAACAACACAGGCAGCACCTGGTTTCTTTTCTTTTAAGGGACGTTTGTTCTGCGAGGAAACAGATTAATTTAGGAAGCGCCACAACACTTAAACATGTGCTATGTCCAGTGGGGGACGGCCAGATGGGCCGAGACATGAAAAATGATAGTTCATAGGAAACAGTTGGCGGGGGATTTCTATTTATTTTCTACAGATTAATTTTTCAGACAAAGATTATTCATTCATACAGGATATGGCTTAGTTTATGACTTGATTTAACTTTTAGCACAGCAAAGACAGATACTGTTGCAATGGTGCTCCTGTTATTTATAGAGCATTTGCATAATTGCATTAATAAACCTTTTTTGTTGTAGTTTTTGTTGTCTGTTGTGTGTCTCTTCAATATTTCGATTACTGTCCTCTTTGTTGATGCAACGCCAAACATTTCTCCCTCTGTGGGACAAATTAAGTTATATCGTGTCGTGTCATGTCCTGGCGTATTGTGTCATATTGTATCACATCATAATGTTCTGTATTATAATTTATCATATGATACAGTATCGTAACATAGCGCATCGTATCACCTGGTAAATGGAGAACTTGACTATAGTGTAACAATGTATGCACATGGAACAAAAATCGAAGTTGAGATTGTGTGGCTGGGAGCACACAAACATATAACAAATTTCAGGTCCCATTTAATGTTTTTTTTTCTACTTGTGCAATATATAAAAAGATTGACAGATCTGGGTTATTTATGTGGTCAACTTTATTGATGGTTAGACTTTGAGACAAAGCTGAGAGTTCATTGGCTCTCTCTCACTTGTTGCAAATTGCAATTAAATAAAGGTAACACAAAGTCTGAGCAATCAATTATCATCTTCCACATCAAAAATGTATTTATATCAGTTCCAGGGTCTCAGTTTTCAGCTACACTTGGGTGTCCTGACCGGGAGAGCAAACTTTAATTTTACCGTGTTCAGGTCTGACTTCTCTGTATTGTGTTGAATGTGCATCTGTGTGGAGAGGAAAATGCTAATTCGACACCTAATATAAGCAAATTGCTATAAAACTGTGTAGACTGAGTAGCTGTGTGGGATGTTTATCTCTGTAGGAACTGGTAATAAGCTGCTTCCATTCTGCTCCCAGCTTTGAACACTGGTAAATGTAATGATACATCCCACTCATTTTTGTCTGTAGGGCTAAGGTAAGACTACTGTGTGTGTTTTTGTGTGTGTGTGTGTGTGTGTGTGTGTGTGTGTGTGTGTGTGTGTGTGTGTTTCATGCATGGTCTCTCCAAATGCAACATTTGTTTTAAATTCAAATGTCTCGCCGCAGTAGCATTTAAGATATACACATTTATATCCTGTTGGCTATGCAAATGCCGGTACACCATACTGTACATTCCAGCATATTAGCAAAATGCTAATGTGGAGAGACTCATTTACAGCATGTTTTACATTCATTACTTTAAATGACTTTAAATCATTCCACTGTAAAATGCATTTTCATTTCGCCTATGGTAGATTCTGTCTCCAACAGCAGGGTTTTATAAAGTAAAGTGCTCCATATGTTATATTTTCAATTGATAAAATAGCATTGACAGGATTTGCAAATAAGCTACATACTTTCTGCAGCATTTTTCATCTTGGAATTTCCAACAGACTGTGGCATGGCAGAACCGGACCGAGGAACTGCACAAAAGCCAAAAGAGCACAACGTAATGCATGCGCCATGTGCTACAAAACCACCAATTTCTTTTGGACATTTGCAAGCTTTCTACATGGATTATACAAAGATATAAAGGAGTTTGAAATGGCCTAACCTCTGTTCTGCCGTTCCCAATTCATTCAGAGCTGACAGTTTTCCCTCTCTCGGTGAACATGCTCTTGTCATTAGCATGCCTCTGAACTTTGCCTCACAATGTCTCTTCTGGACAGTTCTGATGAATTATTTCATCCTGTATGAGGCTGACTGCAGGGCATACACATGTGGGCGCTTCCTCTGGCCTGGGTAGAGCCTTTCCATACTGGGGCAGGACGGACACCTGTTCACCTGCCCTCGGAGCATGACCTGCGAGCGTGCTGCTGACATTAAACTGCACATGTAAGAATGCACTAATTTAGAGGACGGCAGGCAGGCAGGCAGGCAGCAAGGCCACCATCTGCATTCAAATTCTTGCTCTCACAGAAAAAAGAAAATATTCTCATTAACCAACCTCATGCTTGACGACACCATAGTCTAAATATAACATGTTACTGCGACAAAGTGCTGTAAACACTTAATGGACAGCGGAAAGACAGCGTGCTGATGTTTGGAAGAAAGAAACAACAGTCTAGAAGATTCACACAGTTTTGTTCGTTTACATAGCTATATATCGTATTTGTTCTGCATGTACAGAAACAAGAAGGGAAATGGAGGAAAAACAGCTTTGTGTGTATGATGTGAGTGAGATTTAAGAAACATGTTTCATGTTTTTTAAATAAAGTCTAAAGCACAGCAGTTTTTTCTTTGGGTTGAATCAATGCTGTATGGGACAAACTGTGTCTCTTGACCATCTTATACAGTAATGTATTTTAGATGGTAGGCACACTGAGAACCTATGAAAGCAGATACAGAGATTCCTCGACTTACAAACACCATATTGTACAGAAAATTCAGAATATGAATTGGGCTTTGAAGACATTTTTGTCCCATTTAACGAAAAAATATTCAAAATATGAAAACAAAATTGCATTTTGAATATTTAGGTGTCTACCTAGAAGTTTCTGCCTGGTCCTTTTTACACTTATAAACAGTTGTATATTTTAATATTATATTAAAACAGGTACGAAAACCCCAGCATGAATTAATTTTGCATCTCGAGGTTCTGCTGTACAGTAGTTAGATTGAGAATAACTGTAAACGATCATGCAAACCCTTTGGATCAACGAAACTCACCTCAAATGCACTGAAGCTCAATTTCAATGTTAATTTACAGTATTTCCATCCATCCATCATCTTACCCCTGTTTATACCTTAATGGTGTCACAAGGGTTTGCTGTAGGGTTTCCCAGCACACAGAGGGTGAAGGCAGGAAATACACCCTGGACAGGTCATCAGTCCGTCACAGGGAACACACAAACACCATTCAGTCTCACACTCAATTTAAAGTCTCCAATTGGCCTAAATATGCATAATTTTTCGCTGTGAAATTCAGCGAAAACCCACACAGACACAAGGAGATCTTGCAAATCCCACACAGATAAACACTTCATCCAACCAGGATTCGAACCCGGGACCTTCTAGCTGTGAGGTGACAGCTCTGAACCACCAAGTTACCGTGTTAATGCTGTAAAATCTCCCACTGGTAACATTCAAACCTGCCAAAGCCACAGTTCTGCTCTCCAGGGAAATAGAAACAATACATTTTCCAGGTCAAGGGAGCCTGACATCCCACTGCGCAGTCACTTTTTCCAGCTGTTTCCTACTGTACGAGATCCCAGGATGCTTCCAGGGAAGATGAGATATGAAATCCCTGCAGTCTGAGCTGACACTGCTGCTGAGGTCTCCTCCCTGTTGGACATGCTTGAAATATCTTCTGCTGGAGTTCTCTAGAACATATTCTGCTTAGGTGCCTGAGCAACTCGCATCCAAAGGGTGAGCTTTTGATGTGAAGCAGGTCGGCCGGGGAACATTTCAGGACAGACCGATTGTCCAAGATGGCAACAGCATCATTACCACTGTGTTATTACTGCCTTACATTTGTACATTTGAGATTATTGCATTAAGGCTAGTTTCTGGCAGACCATTGATGGACTGCAAAGAGGACTGTGAAAGCCCATCAGAGCTGAATCACTTGCAAAAGGTTCAAAGCAGAACTAGACACTCTTCAGTCCTCATCTGCTCTCACAGCTTCTGGCTGAAAAGGTCTCAAAAAGAATGCAACAATGCAGGAAGAACTGCCTCCTGCATCAAGATGTTTGTGCTAATTAGTTCTTTGGACTGGATCTGAAATTCATCTCAGCAAATCCATCTGAGAAATAGCAGCTTCAGATTGTGACAAGCCTTTGTTTTGAAAAAAAAAAAGAAAAAGAAAAGGCCGTTAAACACAGGACTCATTGACCAGTGAGTTGTGCATGTTTTCCTGGTTTCATTTGACTCATTTTAAGGTTACAAGGTAGAAATCAAGGCCTTTAGGGAGTCACCGGTTTGACATGTTACCCCAGCTTAGCAGCCCTTTTTAGCTCTGCTCGTCACGCTGCAGTCGCACATCTGCACCTATATATCAAAGCTGCGCACAAAAAACATTCCTGAGAGCAAAGCAGAGGTGATTTGTGTGCCTCTCTCCTTCTTTTTTTATTAAAATTCATCTGTGATCTGACTGCTCACTCGGCTAAAAGCTATACCTTTTAAATCAGTCATCCATCCAGAACTTAGACCTGCACCACATTAAGACCAGCACTGACATCACAACTGTTTCCCCTCTCCCTGCTGTGCCTCATGCCTCTTTCATATATTTTCTCTTGTCCTCAACAGATGGACAATCTTGCAGCCAGAGATTTTTTAAAGTGTTTAATAAATGTAATACAACCTATCTAGTGCTGAAGAAAGGGACCTAAACCAAAACCATGTGCAGAGAGTGGATGGCGGCCGTTAGGGGCTACAGCTAATATAGTTCAACATGTGGGTCTGGCCATGCAGGCAGGTTCACTTGCACGTCGGACAGTTTATGACCTTCAGGGCTGTTCACCCAGAGAGCCTGGGCCCTAACATTACTACGCTCTAATTTATAGCTTAACGTTTTGTTTTTAAATGCACCGATGTATTCTGCGCTAGAGGAGAGTAATAAAAGGACACAGGTGATGTTGGAATGCAGCGTCTTTCATGTTTCATCTCACAGAGGAGCAGTACAGTGCTATTATGTTCCTGTAGAGCGTAATTTATGAAAGTGTTTGACTTATTGTCAAATTAAGGAAGAGTGTCATGACCTGGGTGGTGTTTGCATGCCTCTGGTTATTTCAGTCAGCTGAACCTGATGCTGTTAAAGGCAACAGATAATCACGTTTTCCTAAACAGGAATGCAAGCAGTCATGTAGCCAGATAAATCACAAATTCAGACCCAGATTGTAAGACTGGGACGTTTTATCAGATTGTGTCTGCTGGCCATTGTAATATCATTCATTGCGGCATCATTATGTACAAACTGCAACCAAACTCTGTAAACCCACAAAACTGTAATGTAAACTGTTTAAGAAGTGGGTAGCTGAGATAAAATTTGCTGTGAATTGCCAAATCTTTTTGCAACATCAATAAATGTGTCAAATCAAGGAACGATTTCTGGATGAAACATCTGGTTTCATTCAATTGAGTAAATTAAACACTTGAAAAATCTTTAACAGACACTTCATCACAATAATGCTAAAATACATATAGAAAAATAAAGCATCTTGACTTACTTGAGCCAGGAAAAAGAGATAGCTAATGAAATTATAATGTATTGTGGCTCACAGATTGATATCACCTACAGTTTACATAATCATATACGTTATATGCCTGGCAATGTGTGTAAAATTGCATCCATTGCTCTTCAGCCGAATGGAGCAGCCATGGAAAACGCGAGGGATGGATGTGGCCATGTCTTGGATTTTTTCAGACTTTATATGTATTGATGATATTTTTTATCATCATGTATTCAGAATTACTGTTCTGACCCGTATAATTAAAAATTATTTGTCTGGTGAGATAAATAGTCCTTAAAATGCAAACTGTGAAACATTCATCACAATGCTTAATATATTCTATACATTTATAACATGATGGCGTTATTCGCGGACTGTTTAAGCCAACACTGTAAAACAGTAAAACATGAGGGTGAGATCTTCAAATATATTAAATTCTATCTGCCTCACTTTGTCGTACAGCCCTAATATTTCACTATAAGCCTCAGCATTTCATTCAAAGATGTACTCTAGATAAGTGCAATAATCTCAGTTTGATGGATGGCCCAGCCGGGGCCTGGGGCCAGTGGTGTGTACACACTGCACCGGTTGTGGCAGGACGATAAAACCAACACAGGCAGGTGTGTTTGCTTAAGATGCACTCGTCAAGTGGGGTGACAAGCATGTCTGTGTTCATTCAAGTGAACCCCTTATCTGCACCTCCTTGTCCCACTCATGAGACAAAAGCACTTCCCATGTTTGTATGATTTACCTCTCAAATAAAGTACACCCACAAGCATGTGTGTACTCACGCTCACACACATACATGACCATATCTACCAGGCTACCAGTGTAGCTTAGCACCGATTTTAAAATGTTGTTGCTTGTTTTTAAAGCTATAATGGGCAGGCACACCAATATTATGTTGTCCTGCTGCACTTGGCCAGGGCCAGGACAAGGGTGCTTAGGTCAGGCATCTATTGCTGGATATCCCTAAGATTGGCAAGACGACCAGAGGTGACCGAGTCTTTGGGGTACCAGCCCCTCGGCTTACAGTCACATCTTCTCTGACCCTGGAGAAACTCACCTCTTCTTCTTGTCTGCTTTTAATAAAGGTTGTGCAGGCCTCCTGTACTGTGTACATAGTGAGAGGAGCTGCTTAGTACTGCTCTTGAGTACTACATTATGTATATTTTATTTTATATTTATTGTTTCATGTTCATTTTTTTATATGTACATTATATCGAGGTGTTCTTTTAATGATGTGGTATGGTTAAGTTCAGGTGAGCTTCTTGCGTCAATCTGCATCTGAAACTTTATTTTTTACAATCCTAATCACGTGAATTACTGTTGAGGCTGTATCACATGGATCTTGGTTTTGTTGTCACTGTTGGTTATGTTGTTGCTTTTGTTGCTGCTGCTATTGCTGTTGTTGTTGTCACTACTCTTTACTTTCTATTTGCTGTAGGTTAGGCAGTCTGGTTCAGTTCCTCCAGTTTATCCAATAATGCTATAGATGGCATTCATAAAACAAATGATATCAAGGGGGCACTCGATTCCACCTCTTGTAGAACAAATGTTTCGTATTATGAAGGCTTTTTTTAATTAAAAAAAAGAAAGAAAAAGAAACCCTTTCACACAGTATCGTATGCACGCCGTTATTATTCCTTTCTTTTGTTTTGCTAGGATTTTTTTTTTTAGCAGCTTGACCTCTGACTGGGGTGATGCGGAAGTGACGTCAGAGCAGGAAGCAGCTCTCCGCAGCTGGAGCGATGGAGACCAGTTGGAGCAGCAGCAACAGCACGAGCAGCAGGGCCGGCTGCTAACATCAGTCTGCCCCACAAACCACTGCATGAATGTATCCGTGAGGTCAGTCTCTGGAGAGTAATGTCCTCCTGGTGTCGGTGAAGATGACACCGAGGTAAGCGACTGCGTGTGTGTGTGTGAGAGAGAGAGATGCTAACTCAGATGCTAACTGCAGGCGAGCTAACCTGCTTCTTAAACCAGTGTGACAGCAACAAAGCGCCGTTTAAAGCTAGTAGTTAGTGGCTCCTCGTTGTGTGTGAAGCTGCGTGAAAGACAGTGGAAGAGTCCGTGAAAAGGTTGCGCAAACCTGTGAAGTGGAGCCCACTAAAGTTAGTTAAATGTACTTCACATGGCTCTGTCACTTGGGTGTTATCTTGTTGAGTTTTGATTTTTTTTAAAAACTTAATATCAAAACGGCTCCCTGTTTACCACAGACACAAAGACTGTTAAGATGACTCATCTGTAGTTACTACACAGGACTGCAGTAAAGAAGTCGCCCTGACAACACCCAGATGCATTGTGTATGTCTAGGGGCTCAGTTTGTCACCATTATCATGCCTGAGTCACCAAATCGACGACAATGGATTAATCACATTATCCACTGACACTGCAATATACTTGGATATGCTACACAGAATCATAGTGTAATTTCTCTGTCAGGCGCAATATTTCCTGTAATAACTACAAAATCGTGCGTAGGTGCAGGTGACAGAGCACAGATGTCAGTTCCCTGCTCATCCTCATGAGTCATGTCATGCTTCTCGGAAAGACACTGATTGCTATTCTGTTCCTCTCTGTGTCTTGTCTCTCCAGATGACTCACCAGTGGCTTGGACATCTGTGATTTGACGGAAGATGAGGCTTGCTGAGTCTGTCAGACGCGTCACTCTTTGTTCTGACTGCTACTGTAGGCGCATGAACCACACCGACATGGATGGCAAACTATAGTTAATCATGTTTGCTGCTTTTTGCACATCACGCTCACCTAATACAGCTACTTAAATATCATCACGTTTTGTTTTGAATGGCTCTCAGTTGATGACCAGTGCTGACAATGTCACTGGGCGAGCAGTCTCAGAAGTGGTTCCCAACCCATGTCCAAGCCACTGTTCTTCAAGCAACCGGTTTACAGCCCAAAGGCAAAAATGGCACCAATGATGCCTACACCATCATCCAACTGGGCAAAGAGAAATACTCAACATCGGTGGCGGAGAAGACGCTTAACCCCGTCTGGAGAGAGGAAGCGTCCTTTGAGCTGCCAGGTTTACTTTTGGAAGGCAACCCTGAAGTGTATGAGCTCTGCCTCATAGTGATGCATCGCTCCCTGGTGGGGATCGACAAGTTTCTGGGTCAGAGGTCCATCAACCTGAACGAAATCTTTGACAACAAGGAGCGGAAGAAAACCGAGTAAGTACCTTACGCTGTGGCGGGAAAATCCACAATCTCACAGCGTATTTTTAATTCATATTTGTGGTAGACCCACATTGCTTTTGCTTCTGTGCTTCAAAAGAACGAGCACGTAAGTCAGTCCGGGAAATGATATGTGATTTTAGGGACAGGTGAGTGATGCTGGTGAGCGCAGTGAGTTGCTTTGAATCCCGCTGTTTCTTTAGAACCTGTGTGACTTTTCTCTGGGTGCTCCGGTTTGTTGCCACAGTCCAAAAGCATGCGCGTTTAGATTAGCTGGAGACTCTAAATAGCCCCTGGACGTCAGTGTGAGAGTGAATGGCCTGTGCGTGTCCTGTGTGGGGCGTTCACTGGGACACGGTTGGGTACTAGGCAGGTAAGATGATGGACGTATGGAAGTTGGACACGTCTCAGGACGTTTCAGCCTTCTGTCACACGCAGAGCATCACATGTGCTGCGTTCAAGCTGTTTGTCTAGTCTGTGCTCGTACAGCTCACAGTCATGCACCGCTGTCTGCCGAGAGAGGAAAGAACTCTGGACAGGAACTGGAAAATGTTTGCAGAACTATCGCAGTTATAAGTAGATTACAGCATGAGCTAAACGAGTTATTTTCACATTTTACACATCTGTTATGGCCACGCCAGACCACACCTAATGCCAGTGTGCTGGGAGTCTTGTGATATATTCTGTGCTCTCAATTATCATGTTTATGACTCAGCCCATTTAAATGCCACTGCACTGGCCTGTATTTACTTAACGTGGATTCATACTGTGTAGCACAGCTATCACAGAAGAGTTGTACATTTACGCTCAGTTGGTGACGACATTTTAGTTGAAATTCTCCCTTTTATTGACCGGCCATTGTGTGAGGCTTAGCAATGAATTGCCCTACATTGTCGAGAGATTATTTTTAGCTTAATCACTGACATGGCGAGCGCCGGTTGGCCTAATTGAAACTAGTGTAGCTGGCTAAACATGTCTTGTTAGTCACTCCTATATACAATGTTGATTTAAAAGGTGGGTGTGAAAACAAGCTTTGCTCTATAGACTTAACCGACTCCTCTGCATGCAAGCATGCAACATCTCCTTGTCGCTTCTTTAGCCTGAGATGAAAGTGGAGACGCCGAATGCTAAAATACATTGTGAGGCAAAGAACTTTGGCTAAAGGTGTGTTTGTCTGTCTGCATCAGCTTGTTCGTGAACCGGCGACTTCTGGGGTCTGTTTTCATGCCCCGTGCCTCGTACAGGCTGGGATGATGTTTGTCCCTGTAGAAAATGAATCAATGTAGACTAAACTAACATTCCGCAACCTCTTGGCTTGAAGTATTATATTTAGCTAAACTCGGGGGGGGGGGGGGGGGGGGGGGTGTTGACCCTCCCGAGTCTGACACGTGTTTTTTAACCCGAGCAGGAACAGAACGGCCAAATTGGATCTGGTGTTAATTAGCTCAGTGCACATTTCAGCCTGGGAAGACATTAGCACACTTCCTCCCGGCCCATCGTTGGAGGGAATCACAATACGTTATAATCACGGGGTTTTATTTGTCTTAGGCGGCCGGACCATGCACCTCCGGGCCGCGCGCTGTTCTCCAGCCGAGGCTCTGTCCCGAACACGCGCTCACGTGGCCGCCTGGCCCCGTCCCACGCGGCAGCCGCGCTCGGCGGTGACGCCAGGGCCCTCCATACCCTATCCACGCTCCACAGTGGGCCTGTGTTCGCCGCGGCCCGTCCACAATGTTTTTGAACTGACATATTGAGGAGGAAAGCCCGTCTTGATATCTGAGCAGGCAGCCCGTAATTATCGCACACCTGTGTTTGTTGATTGTGAGGAGTTTCCCAGCGGTCCGGGCCCAAGTGGGAGGATTGTGGTTCCAAGCACAGGGAGGTTTATCTTGGCCTTGAGACACACGTGAGGTGCAGCCCCGGCCCCACGGCAGCGGCATGCTGTGGCTGCTGATCAGACTGAGCGCGGCGCGCAGCCTGGGAATCGGACCCGACGAGGCCTTTCATGACTGGGCCTCAGAGCCACGAGCTAGACGGTCTAGAATAGCCCTCAACAGCTGCGGTTTTTCAAACGCCAGTAACAACACCCCTTTTTTCTCCTGATGGATTTGACTGATGAATGATTTTCTTTTTTTCTTCTTTTGCATTCTGCAACCGAGCAAGTGGCACGACAGATCTCCGTTGAGATAAATACGTAAAGAAATGAGTGGTATTCTCTATCGGCTATAAAATGTTTATGCGTATATACATTGACTGAAGCCAGGAGGATGCATCCAGCGACGGGGCTGTTTCATCCTGATGCCGGCCTGCTAAAGGACACACACACACACACACACACACTGTAGCTCTGGATATGTCTCATTAGCATGTATGAACCGTTGGGTCGCCCTGCGACATGGCTTTGCAATTTCCCAATTGCTTGTCGTTGCATTTCTGAACAAAGGCCAGATTTGTGCAAATGCCACTTTATTTTGCTCAGAGTGAAGGCATAAATCCCATTACTTCCAGTTGAAAAAGCAGAGATGTTAAACAAATAGGAGCCCCGGCTCGGGCCGGAATGGTCTATATTATTCAGCAGCGGGCGATTTCTTACGTGCAGTTTGCAAAGAATAAATGTTTATCCTCTGAATGATAAATTGTATTCTCATTCGTGTCAAAAAAAAGTTCAAACGATTTAAGCCCCTGCGTTTGTGTGCAGCATTTGGATTAGTCTCCTCAAATTAGCCTCTTCTGTGATGTCCACAAAGGAGTACGTAGAGCACAAGTTGGTGGCTATTTTCCTTTATTTGTCACTTAGTTTCAAAGTGTGAGGATTTCCCATCCCAAGTCGTGTTGAATTATACGTAATTAATGCTTAAGATTTCCACAAATCCTCCCCCCCTTCCAAAAGAAATGTTCTCATTGAATCGGCTCGGCGTGAAACTCTCCCCCTCTCGTTCCAGCTGGTACTCCCTGGAGTCCAAACCGGGCAAGAAGAAGAAGGAGCGCGGCCGCATCCAAGTCAGCATCCAGTTCATGAGGAACAACATGACGGCCAGCATGTTCGACCTGTCCATGAAGGAGAAGCCGCGCTCGCCTTTCTCCAAGCTCAAGGACAAGATGAAGGGCCGCAAGCACGACGGCGGCCTCAGCGACACCTCGTCGGCCATCCTGCCCCGCTCGGCCGTGTGCGACCCCGAGCCCAACCGCCAGGCCCTGGCCCCGGAAGCGCCCCCGCAGCCCGAGGCAAAGGTCAAGAGGTCGCTGCTGGCCGGGACCCATAAGCTCTCTGCCGCCCATTCCATGTCCGATCTCATCGGGACACACTTCCGGCCCAAACTGGATTCCATGAACTCCATAGAAGAGAGCGGTGAGGACTCACACTTCACATCTATTGCACCTGTTTGTTTCGATGTTTGTTCAATTTGTTTAATGCTTTGATGCAAAGCGTACTCAAACCCCCCTCTATTGCGCTATATGGGCCCAAAATTAAAATAGGTTAAAAAATGGATGTGGGTCATTCTTGACCAATGTCGTTCATTAGAAGAGTAGTGATTTTTAGTCATAAAGTGATGCATCATGACCAAAAACAAGTTCATGTCTGAAATTCTGAGCGATTAAATAGATTGATGGAAAATACAGACATGGCCAGGCCGCTTTTGACCCATGTTGCGCCCACGTTAGTGTGATCTCCAGGAAATGGCTGCGTGTAGTTGTTGGGGATGTGAAACGAGCGATTGGAATGACACCCATTTCACTGGTGATTAGTGAGTCACTGCTACCTTCTGGCGACCATTATCAGCCTCTTCTAAGTCCCTGTGGCTTTAACTGATGCAACGAGCGCGCGCCTCATTTTCACAATGAGAACGTCATGATGTTGAAAGCTGCAGATTTAGCCTGTCGTAGCATGTGTTGCTTTAACACTGCATCCACCGAGAGCAGAAACTCCCCCTTCAGGAAGCTCTTTCAGCACTAATAATGGCATTGACGTGCTTCTCAGCCACAGTAAAAACATGTTGGAAGATGGCATTGGAACAGTAAATAAATAGTTGTCGGCTCAGGTTCTGATCAGCTGTCACAGTCACAAGTGTTACGAACCCAATAAGTGAAGTTGGAATTTCAGCGGTAATTAAAAAGCTCGTTTCTCGAGCACCGACGTGTACTGCGCAGGTGTTTCAGGCAGCCACTGCGATGGTTCACCCTGGCATGCAGGGGAGTGTAACCTGTCCAAAGCTCTGACGGTAGCACACATGCTCTCCCCGTCTTGGGAGAGCACGAATAGATAGCGAGCCAGGTGCATCACAATATCATCTCGGATGATAGCATCAGTGAAAGCCAGCCATAAACTTCCACCGCGCTCCGTTTCGGTGACGTCGCACGCGTAAGTGTCGGTCGCTGATAGCCCTGCACAAAAATGCTAAACTTGAAGATACAGTAAGTGTGTTTGAGCAGCGGTAATCGGCATGGGTGTCTCTCTCAGGGAGTGCCGGCCCTCACAGGCGTTCCCAGAGCGAGGTGCCAGGCTACCAGGACGCCGAGGCACACGGTGACCCTTTCACCGATATCAGTGACACCCTGCCACAGAAGTATGCCACGCTCCCACGCAACCGCAACCCGTTCGAGGGGGAGCACGGGCAGCTGTGGGACCGGGCGGAGCGAAAGGAGAAAAAGGAGAAGGTCAGCCTGCTGGAACGCGTGACGGGGAAGAAGGAGGGCCGCAAGGCCAGCAACGGGGGGCGATCGGGCAGCTCCGGGGACCTGCGCTCCCCCAACCCCTTCAGCGGAGACTCGCAGGCTGACACCAACCCCTTTAGCTCCAACTACAAAGCCAGGTAGCTTCACCAGACCCCAGCCCACTCCTCTCTCTCACTGTTTCCACTGTCACCTCACCTGCAAACTGCCTCTGATGCTACACTGTAGTGAGTGAAAGCTAAGCACTAGTTTTCACTAGTTACTGTTGTAACAGAGACTCAGAGTGTCCGTTAGGGCTGCAACAGACTTTTTTATTATTGTAGTTTCTCGATGAATTATCTAGTTGTATGGTTCATTAAAAAATGAACCATACAACTAGCTAAAACCAAGACAAGGTGTTTATATGTCACTGTCATAGAGACTAAATGAACCAGAACTATTCCCATGTAAAACATGTCACATTCAGTGAATTCAGACTTTATTTCTCAAAAAACAATGTAATGCTTAAATCAACGCATTGATTATTATAATTGGTCAAATGAATAGTTGCAGCCCTAGCAGCAATCTATTGTTCAAGGGGTAGAATATCACACTGGGTCTTTGTTAGTAAATAGGTTTGCCCTGAACCCAAACACACCCTCCCGCATCATGTTGTTTTCAAACGCACCTAAAGATTCAAAGACGCTACGAAGCGGCTTCACCCGGTCTACGCGCTTGACCACGGAGCTCCCGGTGTAGAAATGTAGAGAACGCGACGAGCCTCCCTCACGTCCTCCACCCACACGTATTCAACCTGGCCAGATGGAGCGCCCCTCCGCGTGAGCGCAGTCTGCCTGCAGCGGCCGTGACGCTGACACATCTATCGCCGCGTCGTTTCTCCGCCGCGCGCCCTAAACCATCCCCGCTGACCCGCCGCCCACCCGCCGCCGCCCCCGGATCTAGTTCGCAGCGTTCCCACGCAGCCTGGAACGCCTCCCCGGTCGAGATCTGCCGGACGGTCTCGTCCCCGCGCCGCCCCGGGCCTCTTGCGGAGAGGTACGGAGCGCGCCGGCCGAGCTCTGGTTTATCGGAGTGGAAGGTGTCATTAGCGGCTCTTTAGAGAGGCCGGCCTCGATAACGCAGCCCTCTGAGCCACAGTAATGAGATCCTCTGCGGAGATAGACCGCCCAATTAGCCACTTATCTCTGTGGGCGCCAGTCCGTCATCTTTGTCGAGTCTGTGGAGACGCTCCGGCAGTGGCTGCGGCCCGGCGTCCACGCCCCGGCGTCCACGCCGCGGCCTCTCACCCTGCCTGTGCTCCCTCCCCAGTGACAGGAACCCGAGAGACGAAGACGCCGCCCTCGGCCAGAGGAAGAAGAAGGACGTCCACGGCAGGAGAAATGTAATGCCAGCGACTGCTCGGGTTGATGCCCGTGTGTGTGTGTGTGTGTGTGTCTGTCTGTCTGTCCCCCCCTTCCCCTCACGTGACGGTGGCTGAGGTGAGCGCCAGGCGACCCCGGCGCTGGGAGCCGTGCCGTCCACCCCGGCGCGCGGCGCCTTAATTGAGCGCCGCCGGGCGCGGCAGCTGGCGGCGCTGATCTCTGCCGCTCAACTAATTAGCGGCCGCGCACGTCGGTCACCGCGTCCGATCCGGCCGCGATTTGAAGCGGTGTGAGATTGCAGGCCGCGGGGTCGAGTGCGGGCTGCGTGCTGCGTCGGTGGTGTAATTGGAGCTTGTTGTTGGGGGGTGGGGGGGTGGGGGGGGTGGGGGGGGGTGTCGTCCGCTTCTCCCCCTAATGATTGTTGCCTCGTTTGCGCGTGACGTTCCGAGCGTGCGTCAGGATTCTTCTCCGATTTTTCGGAGGAGCCTCGAATCTGCCGACGGTTACGCGGCAAAATTGGGCCTTTGCGGGGGGGGGGGGGCGGCGGCTGGACGAGGGGGAGAATGCTAATCATGGCTTTCCTCACCTTTCCTGGGTGGGTGTTGAGGGCTGTCGGTATCCACACATGTGCCCCCCGTGCATGCCGCACAGCCGCGCAGAAATGGCAGCTCCCATTTCCTCCGCTTCAAGGCCCTAATTAACCACACGCAGGAGGAGGAGGGAGGGGAGGGGGAGGGGGGGGGGCGGGCGGGCAGCGAGAGATTTCAAAGGCCTGAGCTTTTAGATTCTCAAAGCTGAGCTCATTAGAAACTGTAATGACACAACTGGAGAATGCCAAGTGTGCGCCTTATCTGCTCCTCACGACTGATCGCAGAAAAATGGTCATCATTACTTTGCCAATTCATGGTCATTTCCAGGCCTTTGTCGCCAGCCACTAAAGCCCCTGATTATTGTGTGTGTGTGTGTGTGTCTGCGCGCGTGTGTCCGTGTGACTGACTGTGAGCGAGCGTGAGAGCGCGCGCCTGCAACTTAGATCCAGCCTGGTTCTCTTATTCCCTCTCAGATGGCTTAAGTGCAGCGCGTCTCAGTGAGATGCCTTTTCTGGGAGAGCCGTACGAGGAATAGGTTACCGAGCCCCGGCCTCCAAACCCCCCCCCCCCCCCCCCCCCCCCCCCCCCCCGCCCCCCCACCCCACCCCCCCCCCTTCACGTCGGACATTTAATCTCGGTGGCAAATATTTCATTTTGGTTTGTGTCGCCCCGCAAGTAGCCTCCGCGCGGTTAGGAGCGATAAGATACCTGGTAAGCAGTCCCGCTCCAGGTCTCCCTGCATTGTCTTGCCCCCCCCCCCCCAGCAGCAGAGGCTTGAATGGTGCATGGGAGTGGAAGCTGATAAGTGTGGTATTTTAAACAGAGAGGAGGCTTTGCTGCTCTATCCGTTCTGGGGGAGGGTGCCCGGCACTGAAGCGATAAAGTGGTCCCTCATTAAAAACGATTACAGCTCCTCTCGTACCCGCGAAATATGATCTGCACATACCGTACCACGCCGCCCCGTCCAAATAGGTTGTCCTCAGAAGGCGATCCCCGTTTTGGCATTTATTAGCCGGACTTTTAATTGAGGAAATATGCGCCCTGGCATTTCCCCTTCAAAACAAAGAGTCAGTTTTTGCAGGAAATCTTCAATATTGGGCCCCGGCGGTCTCGTTCCAGCCTCTTCCCCCGAGCCCCGTCCATTTGGACAAGATTGTGCTCTCATAATGCGTGAAAAGGAAACTTGTTTAGTGTCAAACACTCGTCCCTTCAGAGCACTTAAACTGCTCCCAATTTGCTCTAAACACTGTCGAACACTGATGGATCACAACATCCGCCATCGCATTCTTTGACATGTCAGTGCTTAATCCCCGGAGAAGTATCCTCTTAGCAACTCCCAATTAGCCTATATTAGCGGCAGAGAACAAGAGACAGGCATGTGACAGTTTGTGTCACGTTAGGCCAACACGTCTAATTAGTCTGCTTTCTCCGTGGCACCTTTGCTTCTGCCTTTACGATCAGTTGCTGACAGTTGACGGCGTGCCGTCTGTTTACCTCAGAAGCAGAGCGTGGTCATTAGGCGCGCGCCGGCTGTGCGTTTACCTGCGTTCCGTTCGCAGGAGGTGACAAAGGAAAGCGCGGCCGCCTACGGCAGCCTGTCCTTCGAGGAGGTCGTGCAGGAGCTCGTCAAGCAGAAGGAAGTGGTGAAGAAGAAGGACGCCCACATCAGGGAGCTGGAGGACTACATCGACAACCTGCTGGTGCGCGTCATGGAGGAGACGCCAAGCATCCTCCGGACGCCCTACGAGCCGAAGAAGAAGGCCGGGAAACTTTGCAAGAAGTAGAGCGGGGGACGCCGAGGCGGGCCGCTCCAGCGTCAGCGTCACATTGGTGAAATCGGCGGGAACAAATCGTTCTGATCAAAGCCAAATCTCTCCTTCGACCTGGGTCTGCTCTTTCAAACATGTCTGCTGGACACAGGTTTTGTAGATGTTTCTCCCCTGGTCACTGAGGTTGTTTTAGATCAGGCGGGAGGGGTTTTTTTTGGCCCTTCTTGTTAGGCAACAAGTCCCATTACAGTATTTCCTTTTTAAAATGTATTATAAAAAAACATATATGTATACACACACTACCAGTGTACCAGTAGACACTTTCTCATTCAAGTCAGTGGGGAAGTGTGTCCAAACCTCTACCTGGTAGTGTGTATATCCTTGTTGCTGGGAATTTGTAAGTGCTTAAACAGGACAGGGAAAGTTATTATTCGATTGAATCAAACCAAGTCCACATTTTTAAACACAGATTTGGCCTTTTCACTTTCTTTTTGCCACACTGAATGCACTTGTGAACCTGCAGAGCTCCGCTGCACGCACAATTGCTGTCATCTGCCCAAATGCTCTTAAGGTGCGAATGCAGCCAAACTCATGTTTACCAGATGCTGCATCCACAGTTGTGTTCAGCTGCTGGCTGGAGGACAGCCGAGTGGACGAGATGAAGGTCTAGTTACTCTGTTTACACACTAACACAAGTCTTAAAACCCAAGACCAAGGAACCACCCAAACTGAAACTGAAGCGGCCCCTGGCGAACAGCTGGAGCGATTCCTGGGTGTTCCTAGAAAGACTCGAGGAGGCTTTTACGGTAATACGTTGCTGAACAGTGTTGGGGAGTGTGGTTTTGCTCCATATCACGTGCATTTTCTTTTCTTTTTTTTCCTTTTTGTTTTGAAGAAACAAACAAAGTTACATTCCTACCAGTTACTGACATTTCATCCTTTTATCGGTGATGACTATCGTGTGGGGGACCAGTGTTGAGGAGTCGGGAGATCTGGAGGAAATCCAACGTGACCATCAGAGCTAAATAACAGCTAAATAACAATCATCGTCTTTGGCCTTTGTTTGAGTCAAACCCGCCCACTAGATGCACCTGAGTCCTGCACACTGGTCCTTTGAGTTTCCTGGGTGGGGAGGGTGGGGGGGGGGGGGGTCTCAGAGGGTCTTAAACATGTACATTTTACTGACTAAAAGTGCAATAATCTTTAACCAGAGTTCCTTTGCTTTAAAAATTCTGCCGGCTTTGTTCTTGTTTACATTTTAATCACGTCTTTGATTCACACCCCAGAGTGCTCTTCATCTCTCTCTCTCTCTCTCACATACAGTTCTATCTCTGACTGTATCACTGGCTGCACATGTAGATATATGCTGTACAATCTTTATTTATGACTGTTTCACGGTACATTTACCCTGAACATTGTTGCGCGGAACCTTATGGTAATACTACTGTATCCCTCCACCGCCTGTCCTACTGAGTTGACACTATCGAGCTGGTACAAATCCCCCCCAAAAAGCCTCATTTGATGAAGTATTCACGTATTGCTGACATGTTCATGTAGCCAGTGGCATTCCTACGTTTACCTTTCCATGAATTGCCAGTCAAATGGACTGTTTCTGAATGATTTCGCCTCCTCATCTTTTATTTCCTGTATTGTCGGACCAGTGGAAACCCTACTGGTCGCGTGAGCTGCGTCTTGCCGGAGCGCTAACGAGAGGCACTCGCTGGAGGTGAACAGCCAGTGAGTGTTGAGCGGGTCAGGAGCAACGCTTGGACGGCCGCCTGCCAGAAGCTAGCCGTCCTCATTTCGCAGTCTCACGTGCTCCCATATGTTGCCTCTGCCCGTGACGCCGCAGTGTCATGACAGCGCGGCGTCTGTGCGGCGACCTTTCCGTTGCGTGCAATTCATCGCTTTCCACCGAACAAATGGCGAGTTGGCTCGGCGGCTGGCTCCCGCTACTACAAACAGACCGGCTGTCCTTGAAGTCCTTGCTCTGTTGTCACAAATACCTGTTCTCGTACTTGCCGATGTTTAGGTTTACATTTTTAATTGTTTATGTTTCCACCGAGGCGTCGAGCACGCCTTGTATTCTCGGTTTACTCTCATCAGATCTCTGTAACAGACGATGATCCAGCCAGTCTCCTCCTCCATACAGCTTCTGGTATTTACCCGCTTTTTTATTTTATTTTTTTCCATTTTGTGTGATCTCTAGAATATTTTGACCTTTACACTGTACGATACCAAATCGAGGCCGAGGCAAAGTGCTGCGCTGGATCTCTGGAATGTAACCAGTGAGAAGCACTTGTCGGATCGAAGTTTCCATGAATGTTGCATCGCTCAGAAACACATGTTGTTATTATTTGCTGATCATTCCTGCTGCTGTGGAACCAGTTGTTTTCTCTGTTGGTACGTTGATGATCTCTTTGTTTCTCTGTCTCTCTCTCTCTCTGTCCCTCTCTCTCCAGATTCAAAGCCAAAATCTCTCGTTACTGAATGTATTCCGGTTGGCTTTGAAATCCCTGTCTCCGAAATGTATAATGATGACACACAGTACACCAACAAGGCCACTGAACCTTGCTTGCCTTTTTAAAGTATTTGGTGCATCCAAAGAGATCATTTCACGTGGGTGATTCTGTTCCCTTCTCCCGCCTCTCCGTTCGTCTGACAAAGCTCAGACGTCTTCATAATGGATGTTTGCTGATGTGACACAGATGTTGGGTAAATTCCACTGTTGTGTGGGGAGAAAAAAAAAACAAAAAAAAACACGAGTCTGATTTGCATATGTTTTGTGAAGCCAAAAAAATGTTTGAATCGCTATACGATGAGTATGATGTGATGCTAATTAAGAAGATATGTGGGAAAGGGTCTGTTTTCCATCACGGAGAAGCTTCTCGCTGATTGCCTTCCTCCCCGTGCTGAAGTGCAAACCGCGCGTCTGCTCGCGTGCGCCGGGCCGCGCCAGCAGCGCCAGCTGCTCGACGCTGGTGCTGTGCCGCTCGCCCGCGGACCCCCCGTCGCCTCCAGTGTACGCACTGCACAGTCGCTTTGTGACACCACGTCGCCCCCTTGACTTTTTGCACATGTCGTCGTGCTGTAAATAGGTTGCGCGCGTGCCTCCGCCGGAGGCCCGCCCGGTGAACGAGGTTCAGTCGTGAGAACACGGAAGCAAACGTTCAACTCGCCGTCTTTAGTTCGAGCTGGAGTGGCACCGGCGATCTGTGATTCAACTGATAGTCACATGTCTTTGTAGTTCTGCTTTTTTTTTTCCCCTCTGGCCTTTTTTATAGCTGCAGATCGCTCCTCTTTGCTAGCAAAGCTAGCCAACATGCTAACCACGCGTTCGAGTGTCCGTCAAATAGTGCATCGCAGAGCAGGCGATTCACACGTGCTAGGAAGCCCCCACTGCCTCGTTTCAGTGATGAAATGACACAAGATTAAAAAAAAACAACACAAAAAAAAAGAGAATGAATTGGTTTGGACCCTGAGGTTATTCAGTTCAAATGAAAAATGAGGGGTGAGTAGTTCAAATGAATTAATTTTGCCTGTCAATGTTTCCCTTTCGCCAGACTGCCACATTTGCTTTATGCGTTCATACGATTCGGTGCTTTGCTGGATGTCAGGCTGGAACACAAATCTAAATGAAAGGCATCCTCAAATCATGTTCGAGCACAGCGGCGGCGGAGAGGGGCGCGTTGCAAAAAAGAAGCGACCTGCTCCACTATTGTTCTACTTTCTCGCCACTTTGCATAATGTTTGTCATCCAATTAATGCCAGTGTTTGAATATGCAAAGCGTCGCCGCTCGGAGGCAGACGTCTCCTGTGCGATTTGACCACGACTTGTGCTGCAACCCGAGTCGTCTTGCACACGCGTTGCACATACGTTTCCCCCGTGCTGCAGGTGAGCGTCCACCCCGCTCCCAACAAGAAACGGTGCAAACATACGTGGGTTTTTTTTGTTTTTTTTTTTCCCCCCGGTGTTGACGAAGCATGCATTCAACCTTTTGATGAAAATGACATAAAGCTCAAGTCGGATCTCACAATCCTCCTCTGGCAGCCTTTTAAGTCTTGTGCTGATAATATGATGCTGTTTGCCATAGGCCACATACAGCTGCCAGACACTAAGACTTAAGCTTCCTCTAAATCCCCTGACGGTGCTTGTAATGTGGCACACAGTTTTGAAGGAAATGATGACTGTGCTTATGAAAGATCTCGCCAGTTTGCGGAGCTTTATTGAGTTTACAGAATTGCGTGGAGGGTGGCGCACAGAGGCCAACACAATTAGTGGCCCAACATGACGGAGACCTGAAGTGACGTTTTGGTACGGGGACATGTTGGCGGAGGTGGATGTGAGCTGGGTCTCACACACACACACACACACACATTATAGTGTAAGCAGTGTAACAAACTATGTGTGTCTGTGTTTGAATTCATTTCTGCATGTCAGTCACATGTTTAGGTTTTGTAACACTCGTATTATTGCCAGAACTTATGAACCGCATCACACACGTATTGTAATGAATGTAAGTTGGGTGCGTGTGCCTGCTCACCAGAGACGGCGGCTTTGATTACTTTCACGATTGCCAATATGCAACACACCTGGACATGCTGGGAGGGTGGGGGTGGGGGTGGGGGTGGGGGTGGGTATGAATGTCATTGTTATTATCATATAATACACTGGAAACACTCTGGGGGTGTAGTGAGCTAGCGGTATGCTGGTGATTGTGACACGTAAAGTGCTAGCAAAAACACTGATTCAGTTTGGCGATGCATTTCACAACGTTCACTCTTTCTGTATGTAACACAGTTTCAAACGTTCCCTTTTAGATATCACCGTCACAGTCATGATTGAACTCAACCCGTCGGACCGGCTGTAGTGTGAAAGGCACAAGCGAGACTGCATTGTCCTTTTCAATAAACTCTCAACGAAAAAACGCCGCTCGCATTGTTTCTTCTTCCCCTCGTCTCCTGAGATATCTCCACCGCATGAAATCGGCATTCTACAATACATATCCCTAGTATCCGTTGCGGATCTGCTTAATCCGCCACTGCAGCGCAAATCTGATGCAAATCTTCCGTAAAGTGGATTTCTATTCAGCTGCTGCCGTCGTCGAACACCTGTCCCGTCTTTCTTATGTGTAAATTAAAAGCCACTCTCAATTAACTGTGATCTCGCTGGCAGTTAAACAGTGATTAGTGTTTTTACCCGAGCTGATTTGTGTCACGCTTTTGTCCCCCCCCCCCCCCACGCGCTTGAAGCGGCGCTTCCCTTTGTTGGGGAGAAATTCCCATGCCTTGCCGGCGAAAGCGAGAAGTGGCGTAATTTGACAACTGAGTGGCGAGATGGCTTGTTAAAACTCCACTCTCATTTGCCTATGTGTGCAGCGGGCCTGTGTGAAATCTCCCGGGACAAGAAAACACTTGTGTTGTTTACCGGCTGGTGCTTTTGTGGACTTGGCCGCGCGGCAGGTTAAAACATGACCCCCCCCCCCACCCCTCCCACACCCCCCCACTGTCACCTGGGCCCCCGCCGTCCCCGAGGAGGCGCCACATCGACGTGGCGGCAGCTGCCACGACCGGGCACATGGAGGTGGTAACCACGGATACCGACACAAGCCCTGTCGGGGAGCGATCTTTGAATGCAACATGGCGGGCCGGCTAGGGTTAACGCCGCTCCCTCGGAGGCCACATTTAATGGCGGTCAGACCCGCCAGGTTCGTCCCTGGATCACGTGTCCGCTGATATAATCGCCGGCACGCGTCACTATGAATTTTTCATCTGCCCCTGCTCAGCTCCGAGTCGGCTTTGGGAGACGCCGAACACAAATAAGTGTGTAATTGGGCTTTATGTAGGTGTCACCTGTTGTATTCATAAGCTAATTGGCATCCACATTGTCATCCTTACACATTCATCAACAGATCGAATTTCACAGGTCCCAGCTTTGCTACGGCGGCGGCACGCGTCACCTGAGTGCCTCCTAGATTAAAGCCCATTAGTTCTTTGTGCATTATATCATATGGCTGTAATTTGAGGAAATATCCACCAAACGTGTTATGTTAGAGCGTGCGGGGTGCAGAAGGGCCCGAGCGTGCCAGACAGGGCCACCCACAGGTCACCTGCACTCCCCTTTAAAAATGGATGGGCGTCGTAGCAGGGATCAGTGTCACCCCGCACGCGTCTGTGAATAGAGACGCCTCAGGCAATCAAGGAGAAACTTCTATGAGGAGAAATTCGGCAGATGGATGAGGTGTTTTTCAGGGAAAAACCAGAGCCATTTGGGCAGCTGGCCTGAACTTGTCGGATGATCCGGGGCAGATGTCAAGGTTAACCCTTCAAACTCCCCCGCAGTGCCGGAGCCCGGCCCTCCCCCGCTCTTTGTTGGACAGTTAACTAATCTGAATAGGTGCTTGAGATAAATCAGGTGTCAAGCGTGCTGCGGGGTCCCCGCGTTAGCGCATTGTGTTGACGGTATTGTCTTCCCCTGATAGCTGCCACGCGTCTGGTATCAGGTGAACAAAGCCAGATGACAACCAGAGGAAAGAGGGAATCTGTCAACACTGAACGGCAAACACGGGGAGAAGGATGCAGCCCGGAGCTGCCGCTGCCTCTGCCGCTGCTACAAAAGGAACGCGCAGTCAATAAACATATGATCCTGTACATTCAAAGGTTTGTTGTGGGTTTTTTTTTTTTAGGAACACTGATCCACTTCAGAGTATTAAATGCACTTTAATCCTGTTGTCACTGACATGGCAAATGAGACAAAAATGTTTTTCTTCTCATAGAAATTTGGCATCAAACAGCTGCCAAGCCCATATATCATTTTAACTAATTCAGTAATGAAAATGAATAACAGGCTGAGTATAGTGTTGGCAGAGAGCTTGGCCTCTCCATGAACCGGGTGCAGAACAGGTCCCTCAAATATAGTCTTCTCAGATCTGAATTGATCCCATATATATATATCACTGCACAAAACAAATACTTCAGTTGTGTCATTCATCTTTGCATTAGAAGACTATAGTTAGATGCTGTGGACCTTAGGCTGTAGTTTGATCGGGTTAAATTGCCAAAACAAAAGTTGAAGTGAGATACCTGACAGGACGTGATAGGACTGATACAGACGTGATATTAGCAGGCAGGATCAACACTATGTTTAGTCTGAATCCATCCACCTGTTGTTTATGTGTTATGTATGTGCTCAAAAACTCATGGGGGAGAAGATCAGTTCCTGCATGGCGGCGAATAGCAGAGCGATTGAAACCTGAAATTACAGACGTTGGGACGCGTCGGCAGGTTGAACCTGGCAGTTTGGCTGCTAAACTTAATGGGCACTTCCTCGGACAGTGCAACATGGTTGCATGAATTTACTGCAGATTTTAGCAAAATCTACAGTTATATCATTTTTTAGTGCAAAAAAACAAACAATAGATTTATTTCTAACAGTTACCAGTTCGATTACTGCTTCAGTTTGGTACATATTGTGCTCTAATTTTCCACAGTGTGTGTGTGTGTGTGTGTGTGTGTGTGTGTGTGTGTGCGTGTGTGTCCCTGCAGCCTGGCTGGTGTAGGGAGCAGGTCTTGCAGGGAGGAGCACAGAGCTCTCTGCAGCTGGTGAGTGACTACACTCATTAACACTGTCTGAACAACACGTGTCCGGGACTTATCACCTAAAAGCAAAGGAAACCGGAGCTGTCAGCAGACCACTGCTCCGCTTTGGCTCATTTTGAGTCTGTAATTGGCACCACAAAATAAGATGTGGAGGGATCGCCAGTGTGTAAGCAGCGAGAAACTTTTTACCCCTCTGATTTCCGTGGGTAGAACATGGGTAGAATTGCATAAGGGCGTAGCTGTGTGTTAGGTGGGTTAATATCTCCAAACCTGGAAGAGTTGGTGTTTGTGTTGCAGTTGCTTTCCGTGCGGTTCGCCTTGTGACTATGATTTGTGATCATCACAGCAGGATAAGCCTGCAGCGGCGGCGGCGGCAGCAGGCCTCTTGCTGCTTACGTCAGGCGTGGTTGTAGTTTGCGGTGGATAGATCACATTAGAACCTCGCTGCAATAGCTCTGTAAAGCCATGCTAAAACTAGAGTAATACAATCAATCAATCAGTCATCTCCTGACTTCACAGCACAGGAGAGCTCTGCTGGAATGCTGCTAAGCTGCAGATGTACCAGCCAAATTACTCCAGAGGGGAATTACCAGGCCATAAATCCAGACGTCAGGGGGGATGGCTGTAGCCCATTTCACGGTAAAAAATCCATACAACTTGTTTCCATTACCTTCATAAAGAATGTCTCGCTGTGCAGGGCCCAAACCTATCGCCCACGACAGATCGAGACATGTTTGCATCCAAGCAGGGCCTCGGCTTCACGGCTGCCCCGCACAACGCATCACGAGGACCTGCCGCCGACGCCTGCCGCGTTCCGACAGCTTCGTAAAAGCGAATAATCACACGCTGCTCATTCACAACCGTCTGCAAGAGACGCCGCAGCCCGCAGGTGTTACCCGTCTGCTTTGTTGTCACCCGGTGATGCAACGGGCTCGTGCAGACTAGACGCTTTGTGTGGAGGTAAAGTTCACATGTTGTGGCGGTTTTTGGAGGGGCGCACAGGGTCTTTTCAGCTATTTTATTTGTGCAATTCTCACGTAAGTAGAAGTCAAACAACGGGCCAGGCGGCCCGGTCAACACGACACAGTTACCACTGGCATCAGATTGTTGGCAGATACCAGGTGTCATTACCGCTAATTAAGATGTATAAATATGCTGTCTGGCACATGACTTGTCATCTGCAACGGGCCATTTTTTCTCCCCCCCCCCGCCATCAAACTCAAAAAGTGCCAAGGTAGACAAGGTGAGGGCCCGGGAGCTGGTCGCGCTGCTGCAGTGTGTGCTCTGTGGGCACGTTTCAGCTCAGCTGGCATACATCTGACTGATGCCGTCGGCTGCCAGCGGCTAAACAAGCCCAGGTTTGAGGGGAGCATGTTGTATATTTGGGCTGAGCTCAGCAAAGTCTGCCAATGTCTTTGAGTGTCTGGCTCTTCGCTCGCTCATACAGAGCTCCTTGTTGAGCTGCGCTCGCTGGTCATCTCGCGCATGATGGCAGTTTGCAGCGGGAGGCACGGCCAGCAGGATGTGACATCACCGCGCGCAGGGCTAATAGGGAGCGTTGACCTGTTAGCGGCGATGAATCGGGCCTCAGTCCACTCGTTGTTTTTACAGGCATTAACACCGGCCCTGACCGCCACTGCCTCCAGTTTGGTCGGATGTCAATCTCTACGTGTCATCTCAATATTTTTACATGTTATGGCAAATTTAAAATATGACAATTGAAATTGAAAGACAGAAAGGGCATACTTTGATCGATTGATTGAAGTCCATCCACCCATTATCTTTGTACCCAAGGGTGTCCAGCTCACATGGGTAGGGAATACACCCTGGACAGGTCTCCAGTCCATCACACACATGATTCACTCTCACATTCACAGCTATTTAGAGCCTTCAGTTGACCTTAATGCATGTTTTTGGACTGTGGGAGGAAGCTGGAGCATAAGAAGTAAAGCCCGGGAAGGACATGCAAACTCCAGACAGAAAGGCAAGTGGGTATGAGGGGATCAAACCTGGGGACGTTCTTGCTCTGAGGCGACAGTGCTGGCCGCTTATTGGAAATTTTAATTTGATTAACTTACATTATAATTGAGTTTGAAAATACTGGATGGATGTTGTGATTAGGTTTGATAGGATTTGTGTCATTCTGTCATTAAATTAATAACTGGGGGAATTGTGGCAGCTTTGTTAATATCTTAACTCTTAACTTAAGAGAGAGGTGCTCAAATTACTGGCAGGCGCAAATGTCTTACCATGAGTTTCCACTCAATGTCTATTCAGCAGCAGTACTCTGTTAGCATCCACTTTGGCCCCATATCTGTTGTACCAGACATGCAAGTGGAAGGAAGTCTCACGCCGATACGAAAATAAAAGCGTCTGATTATTTTATTATTAAAAGCCTCGTACACTACATCATATTCCACTTAAATAAAGGAATAAATACAGCAGCTCTTGCTCGTCGGTTGGTGAAACTGACCTAGTTGTTGTGTTTACATCCGCATACTTTTTTTCTGTTTCTGGACGTAAATTACAGTGAGTGTAGTGTCTCCAGCTGTGCAGCTTTGCTCCTGACTGGAGGCTGCACTGTACATTTTAAGGTGGCTGAAGTTATGATTTCCATCCTCTTGTTTCTCTGTTGGTCAAATGAAAAGAAGCTAATGAATTAGCAGATCTGCTTTCTCTCTAGCTTCTAGTCTATATTTTGTGCTCGCAGCTCACAGGTGTGATTGTGCTTTTACGGCGACTGCTGTTTGTTCTCACAGTCTGTCGGCTCACACGGAGAGAAAGAAAATTGGTGCTGTTTGTTTTGTATGCCGGATTCATTTCTGCGCCAGTGCACCGCTTGCTACTTTCATTTTGCAATAGCCGCTGGAGGATAAGATGTATGCTTTGAGCCAACGGTGTGATCCAAGACAGGTATTATTTCATTTGAGATTCAGCAACTATCGCTGCCCAGTCATTTGCAAAATGGCTTTCATGCATGGGAATCCCTAAGTAATGTGACGCTGTAAAGAGGGTCATAAAAAAATGGCTGTTATTCCTCTGCGGTGTCTAATTAAGAAAAGAACAATCAGCCAATTGACCAATTAATAACAATCCTCTAATCTCCAAAAAGTGATCGGCGGAAAAGATGTGTGGGTCTTTCTTTGCCATGAAAAGAGAAGCTCCATGGGCGTTCTGCACCAGTCGAGATTTAAAAGGTCTTTAATCAAATTAATCTAAGATAAATAGTGTTTTGTGCTATTAAAAAATTGCTCATAGAGAGGATTACAATACCGCCAAACACAAAGTAGTAAGTTTTAATGAGAGGAATCAAAATATCTTCCTTTTTGCCGCTCATTCCTTGTGCAGTTTCACCTCCATTAACACTCATTTCCGGTTAATATGGGAACATTCTCATAAGAATTCGCAGACCGATGCAATCTTTAAATGACAGAAAAGAGGCAAATGTCAGGAAATGTCATCGGCATAAGTTTTAAGATCCTCCCCTGTGCAACTTTCCCAACCGGTGAATGAAACTGTGTTTGCGCGTCACTTTGTAAAGTTTGCGTTGCTGAAAAAACAACATGTTTGACTTCGGTCGTTCACTGCAATTAATAGTGAAGCACTTCTCCAAACATCTCGTAGCCTGTGAGACCAACACCACATGGGCTCTCCTCATTGGGGCTCTGCGCGCTCTCTTTCCAGCCTCTGTATTATGAAACGTCTCCACTGTTTTCAAAGTGTCAAATGGCTGTGTGGAGACCCATCAAGCTTTGCTCTGTGAGGAACAGCCTCTACGGACGTCTTTGTAGGGGGTTAAAACGCCTGCAATTTGCAAGTGAGATGAGTTGTCAGGCTTCTAGGACATGCAGGTGGTTCAGCTTGTCTCTCTGTTTTGATGTAGCCGGAGAAGAGCGTATTGGCAGGGAGTATTGGTGAAACTCTGCAAGTTCAGGGAAAGCTGCAATTAATTATGTCGGCCAAGTTTTGACACATGTAACATTACGCCGTCACTCCCTCACAGACACGGCTCTGACATCTTCATCGCCTGAATGTAACTGCTAGTTCTTCATCGTCATAGCAACAGCAACCAAAAACACAACATCTGATAAAAGGTGACCATAAAACAACAGCAGACATGTGATGCATTTGCTTAGGAGCTATAACTTCTGTGGAAAAGAAAAACAAATGACACGTTAAAGTCATGATTCAGGACGTTTTTGTCAAAATAAATGTCGACGTAGTTGCTGCAATTGAACTTGAGTTGGAAGCATAAGATGTGTTGTTTTTGGAGCAGGTCAGCATGAGTCTCCTACGATGGGATGTGCTCTTGCATTATCTGAAAGAGAAATATTCAACGTTCTTGTTTGGACAGTATTTGACATGCAGACGAGGAGATGGGGGCTGAAGACGGCGTACCGGTGGAAACAGCGGTGAGGTGAGGTGGCGGTTCGTCTGCAGGGGACCAGTTTGGAACATGCAGTCTCCTCTGCTGGACTAGTGAACCAGAACCAAGTGGAGTGAGGCTGGTGGGCCACAAGAGCGCCATTGTTCTTCACATTAATCAAACTGAGGAAGGGCAGGTAGCATTTCCCCAGCCCACCCCACACGCACACCCTGCCAACCTCCATGAATAGACTGCTTTTTTAGCTGGCAGCGATTGGCCATCGGAGCTCAGAGAGGATGTGTGTCTGTTTAATTAGTGTGATGAGCTCAGCGGAGTTTATGTGCAGTGTCGGACACCAGGTATTAACCCCTCGAGTTTGACCCTGCGAGGGGGGCGGCCGACCTCACTCTTGACATCTCTTTCTTTCCACTGCTCTCGCGTTCCCTCTCTTCATTAGAAAAAGACAGATTAGACGGGCGAAAGCAGAGTGGAAGAGGGGAAGACTGGCCTCGACCTCAGCCTGCATTTTTCACCGGCTCCTCTTTGTAGTCGTGCCCTCAGATGAGGAGAATAATTACTGCTATGATACTTCTAATGATGTTGTCATTAGGATGCTGAGTTGCGGTCGGCTGCGGCGCTAAAAGCCGCTGCTGTCCCGGCAATGAACACATGGCGAGCTTTCCCCCCTGAATCTTAAAAAGCCTTTCGCTCCGTCCGCTCACCAGTGGCATCGCAGGAAACCACACGTACGAAACGTCGTCGCAGACACAAGCGCGTGTCCGGGTGTCTTCGACGCGCCGTGAAAGCTGCTGAGTTGAATCGTGTCAGTTATTAAAATGAACCCCCAAGACAAAGGATTTATACAGACAGTGAAAGACACATTCAAAACCATAATTAGAAGTGTGGTCGCCTTCGCCGTGTGCCATAAACAGCCATATGAATGACACACAGATCGCTCGCTGGCAGATGCCGTACACACGCCGCGGATGAGAAAGTGCAACGTGTTAACATCACCCAGGGGCACTGTTGTCTAATTCATTTAACCACAGCCGTGTTTTCCTAACAGCTTCGCCTGGCAATTAAAAACCATGAAAAGATACGAAAACATTCTTACCATGCCAGACGCACTTTCCACAAAGGTAAAACAACCACTTCGGGCGCAATCAAAGCTTAGGATATTATCCTTTATCGGATTATGCACTTTATTAGTTCAGTGGAACAAACACAAACACTTGAGGGGCATCTACTTTAGGATTATAATGCCTCGTTTGCTCACAGATGGTTAGTTTATGCAGGGGCAATTAATTAGTAAAACTGTTTTGCGGCTCTGTAATATTCTAATAGTCTGGGGAAAGCGATGTGGTCAATGCAGGAGCACACGTCCAGCAGTGAGAGGGCACTTGGCGGCCACTCGGTCTGATGAGTTATGGTAATGATTTGGGAAACTAGTTTGGATTAATTCAATAAATGGCTAATTTGTTAACCCATCTGGCAATCGTTTAGAAGCATTTAGCTCATGTAGCTCGGTCCAGCCAGGGACTTTTATGGGATCCTATAAGCATGTTATGTAAACAAGTGCAAAGAGCCAGAGTGAAAGGTAAGGAAATAAGTTATTTTTGTTTGAAATTCTCCAAATCCAGAGTAAAAGTGGCTTTGAATAATTCAATTTTCATTTGACTGTTTCTCTTCTACTAGAACGAGTGAAAACTGACTCTGAGAGAGTGATTCAGGCCCGGGGTCGTGTTTATTAATATCACCCCTGCTACTAAGGGAGTGAGGAACAAAGGGCTGGAGTCACAGCATGTCAGCCCCGTAAAAGGCACTGTTTGCTGCACCCCCTCTGAAAACACTTTATTAATTGGATTTAGATATTTGCAAAATGATCTATTTAATGGGATTACCACTCGTATAATGATCTTATTTATGAGGGAAGCAATCCAAGCTTTGGGGCGGGCTGATAATGCATTTCCAGCTCTTTGGCAGTTAATGTTGTGTTACAGGGGAAGATAAAGTTGGAGTCCCGTTGTAAGTGAATAGGTAAGTCAGCCCGGTGAAATGGAGCTGGTATGATGGCAGGTCAGACGGGCTCGAGTGGCCGCACTCGCATTCCTGAGGCCTGTCTGGACTGAAGGCTCAGACCTGCTGAACTCCTTACAAGTTCAAGGCAGACGTGAAGCGGGAAGGGGGAGGAGGGAGGAGGGGACGCGGAGAGATAGAGTCCCCCCACCTCAGCAGCATAATGGCCCTTTCTTACATCTTTATCCACCTCAATATCTCGCCGAAGCTTTTACAGGCCCTGTTTCCACTTAAACACCCGGAGGTAATGTCCTACCTTCCCCTCTCCTCCTCTCCTCCTCGCCTTCTCTCCTCTCTCCTCCTCTCCTCTCCTCTTTTCATCTAATTTCTTTCTCCTTTCCTATCTCCTCTGCTCTCCTCTTCGGGGAATATGATTTCATCTCGTCAACAGCAGTCCTGGTATGAGGAAAGTATAAGACATGGTAGAAATCGGGGCTCCACATACATGTTTTGCAAAATAACACCCAGAGAATATTTGCAGTTGTTTGTTGGTGCTCTTTAAATGGATGTTTCATGTTTGCCAAGACATTTAAGCTGCTGGATGTTTTCCCTCATGGAGGTTTTAGCTTTGTTTTCAATCTTTTTCATGTAGTGTTGAGCCACTAATGCAAAAAAAAAGTATATATGTAAATATGTATTTCTTTTTTGCAGAGCGCGCAGAGTTTAAAACATTACCATTTCAATATAACACTTGATTTATATGTGTTTAAAAAAAAGGTTATAATCTTTTACTTTAAAAGGATGTATTCTCAAATGAGATTATGCTAATAGAGTGTCATTTGCATAAAACGGGTGGAAATGTTAAACCAGATTAAAAATTCAGAATATTTAAGAGTTTTATCCATGCTGTTAGTCAACAAATATATTCATTCTCCAGGAGAATATTAGAGGCTAAATGTGACATTGTGGAGAAACACAAACTGTGTTTTAGTGGCCACGGTCCCCCTCCCCAACTCCTCCGGAGTCGTGTACTCTTTTCTCACTAAATATATTCAAAGTAGATTCAATCAAATGAAGAAAACCTGTTTTTGTGTGTTTCCAGGGTCCCAGGTCTCAGGTGAGCGTGGTACGTATCGATGTAAAGCAGGCCGTCGTCTCAGCCTGCAGCACTAACATTTTATAGGTTACTCTGAAAGTAAAGCCAAGAAAAACTACTGTTTCCATCAGCAATATTATTTCAAAATGCGATTTTTTTTACAGTTATATAAGGAAAATGATTTAAAGAAATGAAATGATAAATAGCAGTAGAAAAGGCAGCAGTGTTTTCATGAGCATTTATAGCAGAAAATGTATCAATTAGAGGATTTTTTATGACAGAAATCACAACAGAATTGTATTTTTAATTAACAAAACGATTATGTCTCTATATGCAAAGCATGTGAAAAACATGCACACACGTACAAACGTATAAATTCTGAGTCCTACCTGCAAAAATGTATTCGAAGCCGTCTGCTAAATTAAACGAGAGACGGTGAGACGGTCCACTAATTCAAATAAAATCCGCCCACTAAGAAGTTATTAATTGGTCATATAAAATATTCAGAATTCCTCTCTGCTCATTATATGACATATTCAAAATTAATAGCTTGCCATCTAGAATTAATGGCCTGTTGCTGAGGTCTTTTTTTGTTGTTGTTGTTGTTCTTGTTCTTGTTAATAATTGTGCATTACATTTCTCTGGGAAGTAACTTTCACAGTGTGGGCCTCAGACTGACAGCACTTTGGTTGAATGTACTTTGCTAACATTGTGTAGTAACACACACACACACACACACAGGCACACACACATGCACACACACACACACACACACACAAGCTCCTGTCCAAAAAAGAAAAAAAGAGAGAGAGATGGAGTGAGCACGATATGAACTCACTTGTTTCACTTGCTCCTGCCGTGGAGAGCTGGAGCCCTAAACTCTTGATAACCTGCTGTGACCTGGCCCCTCCCCCTCCTCGGTGAATCACACGTCTGCAGCGAGTGCAGCCCCCTCTGTCATGTGTTGCACACTGCCCCTTGTGGTTCACTGCAAACTCCGATTCAGATTGTGACTTGGCAGCAGGATCCTGTGTTTGCCCTGAGGCGCACACATTTGTACTCTCATTTATTTATTGGTTTATTTGAATAGCTCTGCTTTTGTGAACTTTGGATACGTTTTTTATTTTCATTTTGTCTCGCTATAATACGGTCCAGAGTGATATTTCTTCCATCTGGCAGCAGCCTCTCTCTGTGACAGCTTCTCTGCGTTACAGTTTAGAGTTAAAATTATCATTACAATATGTTATGCAAAAGAATCCTTCTCATAATAGCTGGGTCAGGAAGACCCTGTATTAAATTAGTGTGAAAACTTGACATCCCTCTTCCGCCTCATTGTAAATTTGTGGGGCTTTAATTGACTGCAGATGTCCATGTGTCCTTTCTTCTTTATCAAGGAGTTATTACTTTCTGAATAATTGCTCAACGGTTTACTCCTAATGTATATGTGAACCCTATCTGTGTAACCCGTCCCCCCATTTCTTTAATGGAAGCAAACATATCAGGCATATTTGCCATATTATTCGTGTTTTGAAGTTCCAATTTTGTTGATATAGATTTATGAAGTGTTGGCAACTGAGGTCACTGCTCTATTAGAGATTTATGAAATGCCCATGAGGCACCATTTTTCAAGCTCACTAAATCATGCCAGCCACTTTTATTATGGTACAATGTACCGTAAGCCTGATCAAATGCATCTCCTGGTTCCCAGTCAGCAGCGATGTGCAAGACGATTACAGGGCATCTGCTCGGAGGCCGTCACCATTTGTCAGACTCCTCATGAGATCCATGTTTGGTTTGATTCATTTAATCACAAAGCGTCCATGTTTTTGGATTCTTTTGTGCTATGGCGCAAGGCATCTGAGAAGCCCCAAATGTTGCAGCTGCCGCAACGATTACAGCCCCCCGAGCTTTCTTATTTCAAATGTTGCTGCATGGGAACTGAATCATTGTAAAGACGAGTGTTGTCCAAACATCCTGCTGGCAGCCGTCCTGAAGTCCGCTGAATGGTGAGATCAAAATACACAAAATAGCTGTAGATTCTTCGCATTAGAAAAACCAAAGTGGCGGCATAGATGTGAATATTGGAGCGAGACGTGAGTGTCGGCAGGGTTCAGGCTGTCATATTAAGGTGACGTTGGGTTTAGATGCGAGGTGCAAAGGATGTGGATCAGTTTTTTATCACTTGCACAGGCTTATAATGTAGGCTTCTTTCACTGGGAGCGGTGGGCGTAAGTGTTGTGTTCTGGTGGGCAGAGACAGTTAATGTCCCAGATCTACAGAATGAATAAAGTCATATTGTGAAGTGTGTGGGCTGATATGCTTGGCAGTCAACCCTGACAAGTAGATTAGCTCTTACTGGGCCACCTCTGAATGGCAAGCACACGAGTCAAGCGTTTCCAGTCACAACGCTACATATCAAACATCTAGCGCCCGGCAACACAGATGAAAGCGCATCAAAACGAGAGAGAGAAAAAAAACCTTCCTGTATGTTATGTGGCTTCTTCACAGCTGCAGTGGTTAACAGGAGTCAAAAATTGGCATGTCTAAAAAGTGGGATAATGATTATAAATGTGACAGGCTGAAAAGTAATTACAATTGTCTCACTGTGTTTTCCAATAATGCCTCTAACATTTCTATAAAACTCATTTAAATCTTCTGCAAGTCCAAAATACAGTCTTGCTCTAAAGCCATTTGGCACATTTTTCTTCAGTTTACATTTAGAGAGGATTAGCTGAAGAGCTGAAAATAATCATGCCAGATGTCTGCTGCAGCGGGAAAACTGCCTCCCTGCTGGGCATTTGATTTTATTGAGTTTTTATCAATCTCAAGTGAATGCAATCTGGGATCTCCCTAATGCACGGCCTCATGTTGTGAAGTCATGTACACAAACGGAATATCATGTCACGTTTTACAATAACAGTAACAAAAAAAAAGAAAGAAAGAAAGAAGCCAAACACGCCCTTTGCTCATGTGAATGTATGAGGAGGAGTTCAAACAGTCAGCACCAGTCTGTTTATAGCCAAGTTAAACAGACAACACGTAGCTTAACTGGGCAGACTGCTGGAACAAACAGTATTATAAATAAGCCCAATTCAATGACAGGTTTCAGCATTAACCACATCTGTGCACTTTATAAAAGCCGCGGGACACGTGGCTGTCTTTAAAACGCGTCTGAAAATTTAGCTGTCAGTCACACGGCCTCATTAAACTTCCTCAGATTATAAGCGAATGGAATCAAGGATTAGGACAATTTTTGGTCTTTTTCTGTCCTTCCTTCTCGTCGGCAGGGGCAAACAATGGAAACAATCGCACGATTAAAAAAGCCGATAAACGGCGGCGACGTCAGGCGTTCTCTGCTCTCGGCCTATTTCTCGGCCGCCCTGCGAGACCGGGCCAGTGTTTGTTGGATTTGTTTTTTAGCTTTAATGAGCTCCACTGGAATGCAGTGTCTCCCACATGTCTTGCGGAGGGCGGGGCCATCTTATTGCTGCCACATGTTGGGCTCCTAGTGACTCTTCCAGGCTTGTGTGGTCAGCCAGTTCAAAGAGCCCAGGCTCATTTGTTATACAACTTTATGTAACAGCGAGCCCATGCTGCAGCGTGTCTGACGAGGCAACAAAGGACTCGCCGCCATTCTTTCTTTGTCCTAACCGGCTCTGCCCAGGGAGACGTTCAGATCATCTGTTTCTCCAATTAGCGTGTTTGCCGGACAGTGTGGGGGTATGGCACGCCGGCGCGGTGCAGAAATCCTTTATTTGGGTGCGTACGGTGTTTGAACTCTGACAGTAATGTTTGTTGGATGGTTGTGGTGAACGGTAGTAGTTGATCACTGTCTTTGCCAGAGTGGTGCTCCGTGCCACATATGGCAACAATCTGACATGGTAATCCAGGCTGGAGGTTATGAGTGACTAGGTGTGGGCTCCGTGGATCAGACAGCCTACATCAATTTCTCCTGCTCGCCGTTTCTGTGCAGGAGTCGGCAGCAGAGCCCCCGCTGGTGCTTGACAGGACATCTCAGCAGGAGCACAGACTTGGGCCTCGCTAAATCCCCCTCATGCAGGTTTTGTGTGTTTAAAAAGCAACATTTTCCCCTATTAAGAGGCAGAGGGAAGAAAGATAAGTGTGTTCTCGTAGCATTGACCGTTCGCCCCAATCTTCCTGTTCACCGCTGCCCTGATACACCCCAGTCAAACCCGTGTTCATTTGTTCAAGTGGGCTGAATTACAGAGGGCCCTGACCACCCTCCACCACCCATACACACACATAGGCTGCAGACACGCACACACACACACGTACTGCAAATAACCTGTTTTTCCTCTTTCACACATCAATTCCCCAGGGATGTTTTCAGCTTCACTAGACTTCAGGGACTTGGGGGACCAGGTCCACTGCATGTGCTGGCTGGTAGGCCATTTGCAATAATCTCCTTTTTACCGTTTAGAGGCTAATTATGTAACATTACACCTGCCTCCCTGAGCCTTGGCTCTGGCCCGGTGCAGAATGAGTTGCTTTTTCCCCCACTACGCATAGGGGTGGTTAGAGTTTCTTAATGAGATTAGCCCAAAGCTGAAATCTGCTTTGTGTCCCTCGCTATATGGCGAGATACTGGATCAGCAGAATCAAAGCTAAGAGGGGGGAATCATTGGAAGATGCAGGCGGCCAACCTCGTTTCTGTCTCCCCACCAACCCCCCTGCGTGTGACTTGGACGGGATTCGGCGCTATCACACATGACATTGTGTGCGAGCTTTGCATAGGAAATATCTTTGTCTCGCTGTGATGTTTGCTTGCTTCGATGTTTTCGTGCTTTTCCTTTATCTTGCTGTCCAGTTTCTATTTGCTCTTGGATCAAACTTCTCAATAGTCATTTTCAGAATTGAGGACAGATGGGTTGAATATTGAACAAAATGAAAGAGGAGCTTTTCCACCAGTCTGGGATATAAACTTGTCTAGCTGTGGTTGCTGCTCTACTGTCTTTTTGCCTTTATTAACCCAAAATATCTTGTATTTTACCACAACTTCTAGGGCCGTGCCCTAAATTCTTATTTGTCACCAACACCATAATGTGTAAGACAGAACTATATAAAGACAGAACTACACCACCCACGACAACCCATCAGCAATGGGAGCCTTTCTTCCTCTAATTTATTGGGACCCTAATGTCCTTGTGACTTTCAACTCAGACAAAAGATGAAAAACCAACAATGGAGACCGGACAGAATAACAGATGTATCACACACGCACAGACACACACACACACACACACACACACCATCTCTCTCTCTCTCTCTCTCTCTCTCTCTCTCTCTCTCTCTCTCTCTCTCTCTCTCTCTCTCTCTCTCTCTCTCTCTCTCTCTCTCTCTCTCCCTCTCTCTCTCGCTCCCTCTCTATGATGTATGAAAGCACGCAAATAACTTGAGCTGAGAATTCCCAGAGTGAAAACAAATTCTCAGTGAACGCCGTGAGAGATAACATGTAAATATTTTGCCCACTTGCTCAGAATATGATGTTGATTAAGAGAGTAAAGGTTAAGGTTAGGGAAGGGGCAAGGATTAGTAGTGTGGAGCGCGGTTAGGGTTAGCATAACAGCCTGGCTGCTGGGACTAGTAATAACAACAGAAGTAATAATAATCACAGACTAATTGATTGAACCCCGTGGCTTCCTCGCAAGAGTCATATTTGTAAAGCTTAATGCCTCCACAATGGCAGCTAAAATAATGCACAGAGTGCCAGTGCTGCCTTCAAGTGGCTCCGATTTATTTATGTAAGAGCTGCTATTTCACCGTTCTGACTTCAAGTCCAATCAAATGAAAGTCTTTAATTTTTGGTGAATGGTGAATTTTACTGTCTCTCCCCGCTGCCGCCATATTTGCTTATCTGTCGCTCTGACACTGAGCATTCTGGTCCCTCTGCATGAGATCCTATCATTGCATTGTAGTTTGTTGAATTTACAAAGAAGCCCAGAAGCCCTGAAGCTATATACTGCTACAGAGAGCTATTTGCTCTGCGTCAGCGGAGTATCCTGTCATGGAGAGAAAATCCCGTTTGAAGTATGGCCCCCGTCTTTCACACTGACGATAATGCTCCTGGCTTTATCGTGTCCTCCGTGCAAAGCCCATGTCTTCTCTTTTGTCCGGCTCCCTCTCCCCCACTCCTGCACACCCCCTGGCTTTCCTCTTTTGTGTCACTCTCTGTCACATTGCTACCCGTTCACTGCGAGGAGAAGCGGTCCAAACCTTACTCTCTCTCTCCCCACAGACCTCCCCCACCCCCACCCCCACCCCCCCACTCGCCCCCAAGGTATGCTGGGAAGTGTAGTCGGACTCTGGGGATTGTTGGTCCCAGCTTCCCGTGGACTTTGCTGATATCAGCGTTTTGAAAACAATCAGTCAGTCTGACTCTGCTTTGGTTTTGACTGAAAGTACGTTGGCCACATACGTTATAGTGAATGCTTCATGAAATTTGCATAGAGTATCACCGGCTGTAAACACACTATCGTGGATGCTGAATACAACTGCGTCTTTTGATTTTATTTTCCAAGGTTTTGTGGTTGAATAAATTCTAAGGTAAATACTTAGCATTTTAAATTAGATACACTATTAGTATTCATTCTGCTCTAGCTGTTCCTAAATCCACAGCTTAAATGCAAATTCACTCGCAGTCTTTTCCATCCATGGCTTTGTTGGCCTCTCAGAAACCTTAAGCCGGTATCTTAAATAGGGGCCTCTCATGGCATATGCATGTGCAGTATCTTATCTGGTGAACATCACAATCATTCTCTAGGACATCAAATATTTAAACAGGCCATACAAACAAGAGACAGGAGGGCGGGCGTGAAAACAAGCCTTTTGTGGAACCTGTGTGAAAACAATAAATGTGCTACCAGCCCTCAATATTTTCATATTCAATGACTCTGTATGATCCTTATGATCCCAACATAAAGAGGGTCTGTGAACCCTCTCTCTTAAACTGTAGCAGGCATATATTACCAGGCTTAGAGCTTGGCAAGCCCCGTATCCCAAAATAGATTTCAACAATACTCTATGAGGATGCATTAAATAAATCTCTGCTCAGCTAATCCGTGGAACAGTTCACATTTTCGAGAGAGACACTCCGGTAGGACAAAAGCGCAGCTCTGCTCGCCGCGCCTTCATCTAGGGACAGACATACATAAAGAGAGATATTTAGAGAGTGGGGAAGGGATGGGGTGGTGGTGGTGGGGTGAAATCCTTCACTAATGTGACAGAGAATCCCCCCCATACGCATGTACACACACACATGCACACATACACACACACACACACATACAGATGCACACAAAATTATCATTGTGTGCTCCTGCACTGCAAAGCAGATTCTGTATCACTCTGTTTTTTTTCTTCCTGCGCAAGTGCAATAACTTAATCTTAAAGGCAAAACGTGGACATGAGGGCCATTTCGAAACATGTTGTAGATAAATGTTAATCACATTAGCATTTCCCAGACTTCCATAAATCTCCATAAATAGCATGCTGAGGTTGATCCCTCTTTTTTGCCCATTGAGGCGAAATTACAGTTGATGAATTGCTTTTGCCATGCATGTAGGCTAATGAAAGCTTTGCTCCTGGGCCTTCCTTAACAAAGCCTCATAATTTCTCCACTTTCCACTAAAATAAGAACCTGTTCCACTTTTAATTAATAGTTTTACCCTGTCCTATTCAGGAGTGCTTGCATAGTTTCAAATTAATTTTTTTAGGTGATGCCTGGCTATTAGTGCTGAGGAAACAAGCCCTTTTGTGTTAAAGGAACGCCGAGGTAATGTTAGCCTCCAGGTCCGTAAAAAAAAAAATTTCCTCTCATGTCACCAAAGTGCTTAACGCCACTCATGACTCAAGACGGCAATGTTTCACGACAGCGGGCCGTTCCATTCACGCGCACGCATGTTGGTGAGGCTTCAGTCGGACTGAAGACGCAGCTTGGAGTTGCAGACGTGCTCGGGATTAACCTGTCCCGTGTGAAAAAAAGAGCCACGAGCGGCGCTTTAAGAATGTGAAAGGAGATGTCAGTCATGCTGCCTTCAAGCCTGCATCAGCGGCTTTGAGTCAATGCAACAGATTTGTATTAGTGCAGCGTTCCCTCATCGTAATCAACAATTATAAATGCCCCTTATATTGTTTATATGTTGCTCCAAAATGAGTTACCTCTGTTAATGGAAGTATTAGGTTAATAAGAAGCAATTATCATACATTAGGGTGCATGCCACACATAATGAGTACTTGGGTATGATTACTCAGACAGCTTAGTGTTTGAGAGAGCAAATAGCCTCATCCAGCCATATGTGGTTGTGGGACACTCACTATCCCATGACAGATCTAAGTGAGGCGGCTTTGACATTGAACTCCCACAGTATCCCCTAGCAGAGGTGATTTATTACTGTCATAATCACTTGTCTCCTGCTGAAAGGCAGCATATTTCTTTGTGTTACGAACATATCTGGGAATATTATGACATTCTGTCGCCTCTCCACTTCCAACTGCTTGTCTAAGTTGCCAAACAGCAATCCTGTCATTGTGTTTAAATCGTTTCATGTCATAATATTTAGAATGGCTTCCTTTGCACAAGAGAATATCTGCAGCCTTTATGTGTTCGCTGATAATGAAAGCAAATAGCACTTGTATTCTTTATTGCTGATAAGGCGGCAAAAAGCAATAGAGAAGATTTTCTGGTGGAAATCCGTTCGCTCCTTTGTACCTGTGACTTAAGCTCAAAGGTGGGCGATCCATGCGGCAGTTTTGTATTTGTATTTCCAGGCTGTCACAATGAATCGGGCCTGACATAGAGCAGATGCAGCAAACCGGAGCGGTAGCTGCACTTAAGCACTGTGGGTGATTTCGTTCCAATTAGCGCAAATCATTGAGTACTTAAGATTATTGCCCAGCGAGTTTAACAACACTTTGACACCTCCTCTAAAAACGACCCCGCTTGAGTTTATTTTTCCCTGTGGATTTAAGTCTCCTTTGCAGGACGTAAAAGTAATTTATCCAGGCTGGCACTTCACATTTCACCAGCTTGATGTTTTTGCGCGTGTGTGTGTGCCTGTGTGTGTGTGTTTTTTCCGTTTTTTTTTTTTTTTTTTACTTAAATATGGCCTCCGGTGACAAATCTGGCTTCCATCTAAGGTCGGGCCTGTCCCCCCTGGTTGGTAGTCAGGGAAGCGGTGGCTGGGCCGGGGACAAACTAACAGCCCCTCTGTGCTGCCCCCTCATCTCGGGGCTTTAGCTGAACTGCTCTGGCATGAAGCTGAAGCTGCCGTCTCCATGGTGACGAGTCATGTCGGCTCCACCAGCTTTAGCCAACACGATCGCGCTGTGAATTGACTGGCTTTAGAAAAAAAAAAGAGAGAGAGAGAGAGACAAAACAAAAACACTGAGAGAAAATATACCGTTTCATTCCTCTCCCCATTATGTCGTCTGGTGAAAAACAGCCCTAATATGGCACATTGGCTGCTAACTGGAATAATGGCTGGAGAATATGCGCTGAATAGCTGTTCTGCTGGTGAAAAGCTAATGGAGGGAGTCTTTGGCAGTGTGTCTCTCATTGAGGAGGGAGAGAGAGAGCGCGGCGGTCCCAGAGGTATGGATGGGGCTGCTGTGATAGTTGTGAACTCTCCCAGTGTTTATGTGTCAGCCAACAGCCTCCGGAAGGAGACTGGAGACATTCTCCACACCATCTTTCAGACAAGAACTGGTCCCCTCAATTAAATGAGTTAATTTGAAAGCATAAGCTTGTCCTTAATTAAGAAGAGCTTAGACATCTCCTGAAATGAAATATCTGAAATGAGCTATATTGACGACATACTATCCCCTTTGTTCGGATGTTGGGTTCCCCCGTCCTCCTCCATTAGTCTGGATTGTCCGCACACGCGGCTCGGCCCGTGCGCGGTGCAGATAAATGCTGCAGAGAGACGTAACCTCGGCGAAACGCGCATCGTTTTGAAGTAAGTTTCAATTTCAAAGTGGATCCATTGTGGACTCCCACCACGTCCTCTCTCACACCGTATTCCCCATCTGCCTGACTCTGTGCATCCCCGGTGCCGGGGAGAGCGAGGATGAGAGGGGAGGAGAGGGAGAGAGGGAGAGAGATTGTGGCATTAAGTAAATAATTTGTATGATAATTCATTACAGCGCAGTCTTTTTCAACTTTAATTGGTCTAAATGAAGAGACATTTCACACCATTTAGATAAAAAAGAAAAAGGAGGCCAGCATAATGAAAAGGGGCCTGCCTATCGGACTTCAGAGGTTTGCTCTAAATGAAAATGTAATTGCAGGCGGAATGGTACAAGAGGAGAGACCCGCGCTGCAGATCCGGGGGTATCTTCAGACAGCCGAGCAAAAGCTAATGACTGAGCAATTTGGAACATTTACTCACCCCAAAGACTCTCATTAAGTCAATCACAGGCTTAGCCGAGACCCACTCGCAGCGTCGGAGCCGGTCCCGCATTTATTCCAACATCAATCAGGAGGGGCCAGCTTCTTCTTCTTTCAGAAGCCATGAAAAACGCCCAAGTAATTTATTCGGGATCTTTGAGAGGATAATGGCCAATTATTTGTTTATAACACTGGTTAAATTTTCATTAGGCAGATTAATGGAATATCATGTACTGTCAACACTGGACTGAGGGGTGGTGTGTCAGAGATAAACGGCCAAACAGATGATGTCGCTCTGTTAGTAAATTGGTTTTTCTGCAGCCCTCTTCCTCCATATGAAAATTTAAAGGTGGACAAGGCGCTGGGGGTGGAGGCTGTCTCCAACAGGAGTGGCGAGGCTGTGGGGAGGACATTGTGATGAACTTCATCCAGCTGCAGATTCCTCCTGCTGCTTGTTTCCTTTTTTTTTTTTTGTCTTAATGTTTGGCTGCAATGTGAAAGATTTCCGCACTATATTTAGTTTAAGTGTTTAAGTGTTAAATGTTCCACAGGGTTGACTGCGCAGGCTGCGCACACATTTATTTACATTCATTTCATCCGGACCCTTAAATTACCCATTCTATCAATCATGGCCAGTCCCTGGGAAACATATTTCACACAGTCACTATTTGAAGTGATAATTCCGGCGAGTTTTTAGAAGCTAACTTTTTTTTTTAATGAACAGAAAGAGCTACTTTTGGCAGTGACTGTGGGTGATAGCTTAATCTGACATTATGCAGGCAACACGAGATACCTGTAAGTGACAGTTAAGAGTGAAATGACAACTACAAGGCAGCCAGGCTGGTGATTTGCTGACCCCATATGATGCTTCAGGTTGATATAAAGCAGTTTGAACCTTAAGTTGTGCTTTTCACACACCTGAAAGTGGTCTGGGAATTGTCATTTTGAGCGTTGCATATTTGGGCTTCAAATAACCTCCCTTTCCCCCAAATGCAGGGTTTTGAGAATCGAGATAAAATATGGCATATCAAATCTTAATATGCACGCTTCACCCACTAGTGTGCAAATGATGCATCGCGGGTCCACATTTCCCAGATTTATGAAACCAGAATTTTAATGACTGCTTTTTTAGTGGGGGAAGGGATTGAGTTTTTTTTTTTTTTTTTTGACCATGGTTACTTTCTAAAAGTGGCTTGTTAAACTGTCAAGCTTTACCAGCTCGGGTCTGTTATACTCACATTACATTAAGATTACATACATTTCAAAGAATTCCTCCATCTTTTTTTTTTTTCTTCCTCTTGGCCGTAAACCTTCACGTTGTGAACGTGAAGTTTATTTGTGCCCCTGGATTGCAATCTACCAACCTTAGGGCACCCAAAGTGGCTACTAGTTCCCCTATCAAGACAATCATCAGCTGAAGGAGGTTATCGTTGGGCTGGGCTATCTGTCACCCGGCCACCGGCAGCCAGCGGGACACAAGGACCATTTAATTAGGCCTACTGCTCCTCTCTGGTGTGAAAGACTCTCAGGCCCCTTTGATTCCCCGCTGCTCTCCCAGCAGGAAGTGGTTGGTGATAATTGACACAGGATTTCCTTGTTAACCAGCGGCAGACTCTGTGGATTAAAGTGACAGAGATCTCCAGAAGAAAGTGGGTAGTAGATAAGGGGGAGGGGAGGAGGTGCGGCGGGGGGAGTGGCGGGGGCAGCAGCTATTTACCGCTCTTGAGAAACCAGGGAGGAAATAGCAATATCAGACTGGTGCGCGGTCCTGCCGCGAGATGTAGCTCCCACTTATCTTAGCCATTTCAGCTTGGCTGATCAAAGATTGGCTTTCCTTAAAATAACCTGGGCCCAAGGTTGAGTACATGCTTCCACGCCACGGGTTTTTTTGGCAAATTATCAGTCTTTTCCAATCCCCCCTTTAAAGCTGCATGGCTGTTTGTGGAGGACTAGAGAGATAATCTCATTTCATTTTCACAATTATACACTATCATGGAATAAAAGCATATTTGCAAATGACGTAATTTCCCGCTTTGTACCAACTGGGTCACAAGCCTTGACAAAAGCATTATCATGCAGACAGGAGAGGTACCCAGTCGGCTGTAGGGCAAAGATGGAGCTTTCAGAGGATGTAATCCACTTTATTTATTTCTAGATTTCCTTTCTGCTCCTCCAACTACTACCCAGCTTACCGAAGGACATTTTACAAGCGCTCATTGGTAGATTTGAACATATCTCCTCTGGAGATAAAAGGGGAAGGAGCAACTGCACTCACTCATTTCCTGCGAGTCCTCCCCTTTTCGTCCGAGTATTGCGTGTAACACAGGACGGCAAACACAGGGGGGACCTGGACTTTTAAATCATATCGTTTTAAACTTTTTTACTGTGTACGGCTTGATAAATGCAGCTGCAGGTACATGCATGTATGACACATTTACTCATACACCTGACAAGACTCTCCACTCCTTAAATGCCCGAGCTGCCCGTGATGACCCAAACGTGGCGTAAAACGTTGTCTGGTCACTTTCATGTGCTGACTGATAACTGAATGGGGTGATGGCAAACTTCCAGCAGTGGGACTGGGTCAAAACCAGGTCCATCGTATAAATCACAGGAGGAATTCCTTTCTCTCTTATCCCCCAGCCGATACGTCCATGCAGCTGTGGATATGTGAGAGGAAAGAAAAAAGGAAGCTGCTGCTTCATTACTGCTCTCATGTCTGAGAGGGTAATCCTGCCTGTGATTGTGGGTCAGATTATGATGATGATGATGCGCTTATAACGTCACCAAAAATATCCAAATTGATCAGTACTTTATAGCACGCACTGCAGCGTTTAGACTGACTCCCACTGCATGTGCGCTGGCTCTGTGTATTCCAACGACAACAGCTTAAAGAAGTCAAACATGAACAAATCTTAAAAGCTCAAACCACCAGTTAGCCTGACAGCTAACGAATTAAATGTGACCTGGCTTGATTTAAGGACTCATGAATCATGGCAGGCCATCTCCCTGACCAATCGGTGGCAGTTTTCACAAAGTAGTCAAAGAATTAATGCTACAGCACTAGACTTGTACTGTTCCTTTGCTTTTTCTCACAGTGATTCAAAACACCAGGACATAAAGAGAAATGTATCAGCTCTGTATTAGTCCAATGTATACCATGTTTACACAAGGGCATTGCGTTCCATTTTCAGTGGTCCTTCTAGGAAATGAAGTGTAGGAAAAACCAGAGATGCTGCAGTACATACACCAGGCCTGTAGTTGGCAGTGTGATTTTGTGACGAACTAAAAATGTGCATGCACAAAGTTCCCTTGTCTGTGATTTTTGCACTTGAGCCATTTTGCTGAAGAATCACTGAAAGTTTCAAAAGAAATTGAGTGAAAAGTGAAAACGTTTCCATGGAGACGAAGGCTAGATTGTTTTCAAATCATTAGATTCCTGAGCCTGTTTCCCTGTTATCCTTCCCATTTCTGAGACTTGGTCCATGGTCTTAGATTAGTGAGCTGTGAACCTGCAGGTCATCACCTGATGATTCCTGTACAACTACCCCTTTGTCTGCCATCCCTCCTTTGTATTGTTTAAAAGGAATGCATGGCAAGACAGCAGCCAATCACAGTCGCTCAAATATTACACTGAGTGTGTATCCTCACAGGCCTGAGCTCGGTGTGCTGGTTGAAATTTGCATGAAATTTGGTGTAGGGGTGTAGCACGGGCCAAAAGACGCCCACCATTTTATTCAAGAAATTAGACTTCAGCAGATGGTCTGCTGTCATTCAGTGACAGATTATATTTCTCAGATTTTTAAGATGGCAGTGCTTTTCACTAAAATTCCTCCAAATTGAAAATTGAAGCAAGAAATACATGTTTTATTAGCAGCATATGTTGTCCCTGCATTTTTCTATTCCAAGCAAAAGCGTCCAAACCCTCTTGTAGAAATCTCCAGTTGCTCCCTGGCATGCTGCTAATCCAGACTTGATTCTGGTATAAATATGGACATTGCTGATTGGCTGAGCGCAAGTCAGGTGCAAAGTCCAGAGATGAGTCATACCAACTTTGGAGTGTTTAGATGCAATATTACAGGAACACGCTGCACAGGAAGTTCACATCACCGTCCACATGTCTTATCTATTTTCCTTCATAGGTGCTTTATCTTAACCCTGCTGTAAGACTTCAATATGTGAGCATTAACACGCTTCAAGGTCCTTGATTTCTCTTCAGGAATTACTGTGTGGCAACCAGGAGGAGAGGCTGGAGATTTGTTCCCTTCAGTCTAAAGTAAATAGGATAGGCAGGGGAAGCAATCACATAACCAACACATACTCTGCTATCAAGAAAACACAGGAGTCTAGATTAAGATTTTGTCATAACCAAAATCATTGCTGTTTCATTTAATCTGTAAGCAGATAAACTCTGTCACCTTCTCCATCCCCTGATGGTTTTAGGACGATAAGTGTGAGCTTGAGTTGAATAGCAGCGTATTGAGCATGTCGGCACTTTTGAAAAGTGGTCCTCAGAAACAATAAAATCTGCCCCTCTTAGCAAATGAGCCATGAGTATTGAAGTGCCGCAGAGAAGTGTCAATGTGGCCTGAGCACAGGCAGCATGACACCATTCACACACAAGATTTACGCAGTGAAAAGAGAACAAACCCCTATAACTAATCCAGACTCACTGACCCAGGAGCAGCTGCTCTTGTGTTTGATAGCAAAGCTCAGTGAAGCCATGTCGGTGCTGAGCTTCAACCAAGTCCAGTTAGGAGGCTTTTATTTTTTTTTATCAAACATCGATTGAATGTCAATTAAACTGTTCACAGTATCATAGTTTTTGCAGTCAGTGTAGCTTTTTTTTGGGGGGGCTAATTTTGATTAAAAACAAATCTTATTTGGTTACGAGGCTTCAAATGGGGAAAAGTCAAGGCTGCAGCGGCGTTATTTCAACAGCAATGATTTGTAACTTTCCTTTTTTCCTCCCTGCCGGCTCTAAGAAAGAGGTCAGCTCCTCTTCTTTGTGCAGCCACATAGCCAGACATTGTGGTCTAATCTACGAGCTTCAGTCTTAACCTCATTATTAATATAAAAAAGCGGGCAGCTTTCCATAGCCTTTGTTGCTGTGGAATATGTTTTACAGAGATACAAGGGGGGAAAGCCCCAATTTCCTGCAGGGGTCGAGTATTATGTGTGAACTGCTCCTCTGGGACGCAGGGGCTCACAGTGGAGGTTGTCAACTTTTCCTCAGGCTCATTTTAATGCGTCTCCACTTAGCTTTAATTCCCCGTAAATAACATAAAATCCATATTAAGCGTTCTGATGCCATTTGATAATTGTTTGTCTGTATATTTGTGTGTGTTTGTGTGTTTGTCACACGGATGCCCCGTCCGTGGGTATTCACAGAAATCACTCAGCGTAATAACAAAACGGAAGAGCGGGGAGGGTGAAGACGAGGTTACTGTCAAAAACGATGTTTGGGTTTGTGGAAACGACTGAAAAGCAAATGCTGCACACGGGGAGTCCCAAGATCTTGGGGTAAAAATATTGTGAAGACGTGAAGTTTCATTTGATTAAGACCGTTTGATGCACGGGACGTATGAGTGATGTTAAGAGGGCTGCGTTCATTTTTGTGGTTTTACAGTCTTGTGGGTGGAGCTGAAGAACCACCTTTCACCTTATGAGAATTTAGAGCTAATAATCAAGCTATGCTAATCTGCTAGGCGTTGACAGTGCAGAGACTGCCACACACTGTTTCGGTCTGACATTAAAATCACGTATTATACGTGACTATCATGTAATAAGAGATGTGGACGGGGCGTTCCTGCGTGGAGTTTAGATACAGAGCGAGGGGAGTGTGTTTTCGCAGCAGTGAATAATGCTTGTGCTGAGCAGGTATCGGGCTGTTGCTGTGAGATCCCGAGGAGAACAGGTTGTCTCCGCTGAGAGTTATTGGCTGACTCGCATGAGAGCCAGGATGCAGTTGTCTGTAATAGATTACTCATTTGCTCTACAGCCACACTAAATTAACAAGGCAAAGTAAAAGTAATGATTATTCCAAAGTGTTAATGTGATAATGAACTGTTAGAGTATAAACTGCAGTTTTTTTTAGGCTTAACCCAACTTGGTTAAATTATCAGCTCAGAGCATTTAAGCTTTCTGGGCAGCTTGGGCCTTGACTCACACTTCATAACTAAAATTCAGATTTGCTTAGAAACGGTTTTGCTTCTGGGCGCGTGCAGACACACACTCAGCAAAATCGCAGTAAACGTCAAATTATCACACAATTAGTGTTCATGGACGACTGCGGAGGAATCAAGAAGACGTATTTAGGCAGGTTAACAGTTAACAGTGAGCCCCGAACGTGAATAAATCCATCAGAGGACGGGGAGGAAGCGCGCTGAAGGGAGGAGAGAGGCATGACCTTTCTTGGCCACGTCACCTTGGCCAAAAGATTAACCAAACAGCGGCCACTGACAAACATTCAGGAAATCAGAACCACATGCGTGAAGGGAGGTGTACCGAGGTGCTTATTTGTTTTTGCTAAATTAATGGGGGCTAATTGATAATGTCATTACATCACAGGAGGGGCACGGGGAAGGGCAGGGGTAAAAAATCAAGGAATGCTGCACATCAATCCTCTCTGAATACCACAGATGCTGGGCTCAGTCGACACAGAAGATTAAGATCTGCTCAGTTAACCAGGAGCAGACCTGCGTCTAACCCGCAGCTTCACCCTGTGCAGGATGTGACGCGGAGGCGGACTCACATCTTTCACAGGCCACGCAGGCCGGCCTGAAAATGCCCACGCCATGGCACAAAGCTCGAACTGAAAGTTGCTGTAATTACATAATAAAAAGGGGAGGTGACAGATACATGGTGTGCGAAACGTAAAAAAAAAAAAAAAAAAAAAAGTAGATTAGAAAAAGCTTTTTGGTCAACCAGTTTGTGGAGCTTGTGACCAGGGTGTTGCAAGGTTTGCACATGAATCAGAGCTCTGGATCAAACATTGGGGAATTTCTGCGGTCGCTTACAAAGAAACACACAGTAGATCTGTCTGTCAGCCTCGTAAAAAACACAGAAAGTTATGGGATTAAATGACAGATAGAATTTACTACCATAGGAGGAAAACGCAGAGTGATGGCGTGATTAGTGTCATATTCTATAATGGCGTGTATAAACAATATTCATTTAATGGAAGCACACAGAAACTCACTGATACAGGATGAGACAGTCGACTCTTCTATCGGGGGCAGAATGTCAAACATCATCGAGGTTTTCCAGGCCGGGAAGAAAATAGTTTTTGACAAGCTGCGTCTGTTACGTATTGAGCAACAGGAGATGAAAGAACAGACAAATTCTGCCGTCATTAATATTATGAAAACTTTCGAATCCACAAAGCGTTGCAATTAAAATAGTGGGAGAGGGAAAAAGGAAAAAAAGAAAGCTGCACAAGGTCAGCAATTCGGCAGCGGAATGGACAGAAGGTCTGTATCTGCTTACAATCAGCACCACTTGTGCACTTCACAGCGTCGGAGCAAGTGCAGCTGTGGGGGAGAGGATGGTGGCTGAGGCGCGGCATCGGTGATTTAGGAGACAGCGAGGGGGGTTTAGAGAAGGAAAAACAAGTTCATTACACTTCCATACTTGCATATCACTCCCCAAAGACCTGTCAATGAAGACAGTGGAGAAATGAGCGGAGGCCTCGTCCTCTCCCCAAAAAAGTTATTAGAAGGAGCCCAAGGGTGAACATGTCATTTACGATTCCTACCCCGAGACCTCTGACCTCGAGCTCGCCGGGGTCACGGCTGCATTTCACACGGCCCGGATCAACGCGCCGCTCGCCAAAAAAACCCAAGTTTCATGCCTTATTTCCAAACAGCCTAAGCCGCTTTTTGTGCCTGTATCTGTGTAGGTTGCAGGGGTGGTGTGATGGCAAATGATTACAAATGTCTCCGTTGTAGCTTAATTGGATCAAGCTGACTCAGAGCTTATTGAACAAGATCTCGGTTGTTTCAAAGCAGATGGATTAACAATTAAATTTGTTTGGTAATTCCGTGGAATACACCTTGAACTGAAAATAAGGCGCATTAACTTGAATAAATTACATTCTTCCCACAGGGAATATCATTAGCGGGAAATTCCTTCTCATAGCCTCCCAAAAGACTTTGTCTTACTTTTCATCTTTCAAATGGGGGGGAAAGTGCCGACGGTAAGACTCATCTCTCTCACTGTGCCACGGATGCTGCAGTTTGTATTCACGCGACGTTAATCTGTTTTACAGTAAAAGCTCCGGAGCCATGAACTCGTCCCAATAAAACACGAGTCACAAAGACAAAGGTCGTTCAAGTAGCTTTGATGGCTATAATTAAATCTAATTTTTCTCCCGTTTCATTGTGAATTCGCCGCCTGTTTGCCTGTATCCTTTTCTGATAGTCATTTTGAATTATAATAACACTGCAAATGATGTGGTAAGCTGCAGAGATCACTGCAGAAAACATGCGCAAGTTGTGCATGGAGAAAAGGAAATTGTAATGAGGACATCATAATATGATTGGACACATGGATGTGAGATGATATCCTGAGCTCTAAAATGCGGGAAAATTCAACTACAGGCTTATCAACGGTAGCAACAATACCAATAATCTCAATAAAATCATTTACAAAGGTGAGGTTATGCATCTAATACGGTCAAAACTCACAATTAGAAAGATGTTGTCTTATTGTGTCTAAACTGCCTCCATTTATTCTGAGCAAAGCCCACGGGACAAAGATCTTTTCATCACCTTTTCCAACAGATTGTCTGGAACGAGAAGTCAAACCTGCTGAGTGCCGTATCAGCGCCATATCAGCACCAGCGTTGAGGAGGAGAGAGAGGGCCAACGGAAACCTGTGGCTGTGCGTCCAAGCTTGGACTGGTACTGCGAGATAAAAGCCCTACAGTATAGGCCTGAGCTTGCAGTTAGCATATTAGCTTGACGGAGGAAAATAATTTGTCAAAACCTTATTTTAAAGCACTATGAATGTCATCCTGTGTTGCTGCTCTTAATTGAAATGTAGCTGGCCAAGCGAGGAAATATATGGGCACACATGGATGGTGTCGGCAGAATGTTTTATGGTAATGGTGGCTACACCTGGTTAATATTAGCATCCTCCTTACTGTATACTTTACATTCCTCACGTCAGTTTTAGTTTGATTTATCCAGGAGAGGTTTAGCAGTAGATAAAAAGTAGAGTTGTGGGGTTGTTGTTTTTAGCAAAATCGGAGATGTCTGACACCGAAGGGGAGATAAAGAAGTTAAACTTTGCTACGGATTATTGAGGATGCGCGCTGGCTTCTGAGATAACTGTGAGCATTGCAATAATATTGGGGATGTGATTTATGTCCAACCACTTGAGGTTTGTCATCTGCAAATGATTCGGCCGAGGGGACGGGGCCATTTCATGCCGAGACCTTTATTTAGAGAGACTTTTTGGTAGTTTAACAGCTGTGGTAGCGGAAACTGTTTGTGCGCGCGCGTCTTCACTGGACGTGTCTGTCGCTCCAGTGACTCCAGTGAACCTGTTAATCTCCATCTTTGGGAATAAAGATTGACCACGAATCTATGAGAAGCTGCAGTGTCACCGCCTTGGGCGGCTCAAAGGGGGTTGTTGACCTGTGACTTTTTATGATCTGTGTTCTTTTGCCAAAACTTTGGGTTAAAATTAGTTTGCCCCACACACCCCCACACATACACACACACACACACACACACACACACACACACACACACACACACACACACACACACACACACACACGCACACCCCGCCCTCCTTTGTGAACCTTGCCACAACCCCAGGCTCCTGAACCCACTTGTACATTTTAGGCCTCGATAATAAACCAACATCTGCAGAACTTACAAGTGCTTTACCAGAGTTAATTGAGTAAATTGAAGCAAGCTGCAGAGCAGCGCTGATCTATGATCCCCTGTTGAGGGCCCAGAAGGGAGACAACAGATTTACTGCAAGGACAGTGGGCGGCCTTTTGTTCAGGCCCTGGTTCATGGGAAGTTTGAGGTCAGTCGGGATTAAAATATCTTAGGGAACAAATGGAGTAATTTGAGTGCAATATAAAGAGCTCTCTGCCACTTTTGACCAAAGATCCAGGTGTGATTTATTTGATTTTAAGCCCCTGGTCCCTTTTTCATCTTTTTTTTTTTTTCTCCACCCGGGCCCTATTATTATTTGGGATTTATTGATAACATGAAGATTGGCCCCTTTTTACAAGCCCTTTAGTTCTGGTTGACATAACCGCGAGAGAGGGAGTCATGCATGTGAACACAAACAAATATCAAGGGGGAAAGATCTGTTCTTTCTCTTGGGGGCAATTGTGCTTGGCCTCATTGAAGTGGTCTTTAAGTGACTGTGACACACAATCCAGATTAATGACATAACTCTCGCTGCAGATTGAGGAAGCCGGGCCGAGTGCTCGCCCGCACGGATCAAGTTTGTTCTGTACCTTCAGTTGACAGGATTGTCATGAGACTCTGTTCTTTGGGTAAATCGGACTTGATAGACAGAAGCAAGTTAGCTCCAACTGAGCAGGAGCTACTGTGTGAAGGCGGCAGGAAAGGAGATATGTGAAGTGAGCGTGCAGCACGCATATCTGATTCATTTGTAAGGGGGGGGCATAACAATTTTAGTTAGTGGGGTCAAGAGTTTGATCCTCGGCCTGGTTTTCTCCCGAAGGAAAGAGCCAGGTGGCGAAGGTGGTCCTTTCATTCGATGATTGTGTTAAATTGAGCATTAAAGAGAACCTCTCAAGGGCCCCAGTGAAATGCCAGTTAGGAGATGTGTCTGACATTGATAGCACCAGCAGGACTGAGGGTGCTGATATCCAGTGATGTGTGCTGGAACCATACAACTACTCTTTGATGTTTATTTTACCTCAGAAGTTTTTATCGGTATGGGTTTTAATCAACCATTTAGCCTTTTCCAGAGACGCCGGCCGCTTAAAGAGGAAGCCGTTTAGATGACGTCGAGCTTTGAATCTTCCCCACGTTCGGCATTTAACATTTCGAGGTGCTTGTGGAGGAGGCCCGCTTGGTTGGACTGTGTGGCAGAGTTTGCAGAGTGGGAGGCAGCTGTGTGACTGGGACAGAGACAAAGGCGAGAGGATTTAGATGTGGATTTGAGTCTTTAACAAAGCAGCGATGGAGAAAATATGCCTTGATAGCTCAGGAAGCCCCGAAAATCAAACAAAAAGAGCTGTTAGTGCTTTCAGTCCAGCCCGAACCTGAATCTCCTCTGACGTCACAACTGCGTTAAGAAGACGCATTCAGCTGCTCAGTGTAGAGAAAAGCTCCTGACGCTTTTCCTGCTTTTCCTGTTCCTGCAAAGGCAGCACAGAGAACTCTAGAAGCTTCCATAGGGGACACTTTTTCACTTTCAACTTGAAGGCTTGTCTTTTCTTTTTTCATTGTGCGCAGTCGACTGCTGTTTGAATAAATGTCTCACGGTGAAATAAACGAAATATGAGTAGCCTGGACATTGGTGGGTAAATGGTTAGTTTCTCACAGAGATTGTTCGTCCTGTTCAGCAGTTAGTTACCACATGCTTTTAGAGTATTCTGTATTGCTCACATAGTATCGTGGATGCATCAGTGAAACACTTCCACAGTCCTGTTTTCTGACTTCCTTTAATGATACTTGTCAGGACTTAACAGAACTAATTGACTTTTGTGAACTTCTGGAAGTCTGAAACTAACTGACATTGATTGAAGTCTCCTCTTGTTGGTTTATTCATTATTTCTGTGTTGGAAAAGATCAAGGGCAGAAGCAATATTTAGTGGCATGATATTGAAATAAACACTTCCAGCAGACTTTTGCTATGTTTAGATATTCACATGTGCAGTATTGCAGAAGAAGTTTGTCTATACTTGTTCACTAATTGGCCAGATTGTTTTAACCCTTGACGCACCCAGCAACTTCCTAATCCCGCCTTGTTCTTCATGTACTTGGACTGTGTTCCTCCATGTTTTCAGCATAGTGCACTTGACTGCACTTCACACTCTGTGCGTCCTGCATTCAAGCAGCTCACACCAAGACGTCTGTGCCACGATTTCACAGCCGACAAAAATAAAGTGTGCGGTTGTTCCAGCAGATGTTCAAGGTGGAAATTACATTGGTATTTCCATTTAATTGATCGTCAGAGTCCCGCATTTCTTCACTTTGCTGGACTCCGAGGAGCTCCCTCCACATCTGTATGGTCCGCATATTTAACGGTGTGAAACTGAAGAATTTGGAAATAAACAGAGCTGTCCACAGCTATGTGGCAGCGCTGGGCAGTATTTTCAGTATGTTGCTTCAGACCAGCAGTCTGTGAGGGAAACATCTCAAGCTGCTTCTTGTTTCTGCACACGCTCACAGAGATCGTAGTGTACAAATGGCCCGAGGTGGTGAAGTAAATTGCCCTGTGGCATTTCCTAAGCACATTTCCCCAGACAAGTATCCTCCAATTCTTGGCTGCATCTTTAATGTGTGTAATAATGTCTGTTAGAAGCTCCCAGGTCCAGGTGAGCATTCACAGGTGAGGGTAGTTTGTGAGTGACTGCCAGCACACTGTGCATCCATTAAAATGTGCAGTATTTCGTCACAGCGTTTATTCAATATGTATCGTCGGCCATGCTTCTGAGAATTGCCCAAATCATCTGAACCAGACATTCACTTCAGTGGTTCCGATTAAAGGATAATGTAAAACACAAACAGCTGTTTCATCTGCTGGAAATATTTCTCATATCTCCCAGAAAGTTCACAGAACTCCGATAAGAAATTTTCTTTAAAAAGCCAATGGATTTATCTAATACATAATAATCAAATTACAGTTGTGAGAGAATTAACTCTAATTGCTTCTCTTCACTCTCCCTTGGAGACACACATACACACACACACACACACAGACACTCATTCACATACAGTTTCACACACAGACGGTCCCATCTGTCTAATAAGAACATTCACAAGCAAAAATGAAAGCATATGCTATTATCACTGAGGATGATTAAACATTTACGCCAAATGTGGCCCCATTCCCAAGTCGAATTTACAACCAGATCTTTTTCACGTTCTTTGTTGAAGCACACAAGTCTCATTATCTTGCCCAAAATACAAAGGCTGTATTCCCTCTGCCAATGAATTTCCTCACGATCGGACGTAAAAGATAATTAGCCATGTTGTATCAATGGGCTGCCAGCCACACCATCTCTTGAAACCCTTCACGCCCAGACTTGGCCAACAATTGGCTCCGTGTCCCCCTTCACATACAGTGCAGTCAGCGAGCGACTACGCCGGGGTTTCACAATGGGGAAGGGGAGGGAGCGACGCACACACACACACACACACACACACACACACACACGGAGCAAAACAGGCCGGGAGAGAGCGAGGGAGGAAAGGTGGGAGGGCGAAGAAGAAGGGAGGGAGAAAGAAATAGCGGGCCAAACTCGTTTTCCGCTTGATGGGTTAGCTGCAGAGAATGCGCCTTTACTTGGTAAATGATTAAGGGGGGTGGGAGGGGGACCTATGCTGCTCTGCTCTTATGTACTTCAAAGGTCTCCAAAGGCAGGTTAAATGAAAAGCAAATGTGTTGCCCTGCTGCTCAAATACCTCAAATGTTTTAGCAGGTGCAAGCAATGAAGAGGTGGGCAGTGACAGCCGCGCGCTGCACCTTGCTCGGCGAATCGGCGATCCTCCTGTTTAGGGAGACGGACAGTGGAGGGTGAGACCGGGTGAGACCGGGTGAGACCGGGTGAGACCGGTTCAGAGTGAGACAAGTGGAGCTCAGCTCAGTGTTCTCGCCACGCAGCTGAAGAGACAAGTGGCTGCAGCAGATGTATTGCAGTTGAGGTATTGAGATCTCTAGAATAAAATTAATCTAATCAAATATTATCACTTTCTCTTGATTAAGTTCCCCATGAAACAGTCTGACATCCTCTTTCTTAACAAGCCAACTCAAGCAGCAGTAAACATAACATTTCTAGCATAACTTTTTTTTACTTATTTGGACAAAGACCAAATCAAACACAGTAGCCATATATAACCCAATGTAGGGAAAATGTCGTTTCTGGTGTAACAGTGTGACTGATGTTGGTTTTGGACCATGGTGCTCTGTGATTGTGAGGGATCTGCAACATCAGGCTCCGGCTGCACAGATGATCCTTGTTTGTTGGATTAATGCGCTGTTAGTTTTGGTCTTTTCTTGGGATTTGTTGACGAAAAGAAACGTCTAAAACATCAGAAAAATAGATTTTCGCCAGACTCTTCCTTTAAGTTGTATAAGCCCTGGAGTTTTTTGTTTTTTTTCCTTTTGTTGATATGCAAACATTCCTGTATTGATTACCAATTGCTCGACTGAGACAATATTGTCGTTAAGCTTAGAGAGGCTCAATAAAAGACTCCTCTCCTTAAGATGTGGGGGAGTAATCTAAGCTTCATCAGTGGTAGTTCAACATAAACACAACTTGCGATGGAGGTAAATAGCATGCAGACATAGCAGACACTGTATTCACACACATTTAAAGGTCATAGTCGCACAAGTTAATCAGTGCCAGCTTTAGCTGCTGCTCTGCTGCTTTTATCGTCTTAGCAGCGGAGTCGTGTTGATTTGGTGCGCACAAAGTCCCTGTTGTGGATGCTGCGAATGAACCAATTGGCTCTCGGCTCACCTGTTCGGTATCAGTCAGGTCCATTACATAATGGCAGCGCAGTGATTACAGGCCTCCCACTGGCGGAGCAATTACCCCAGCTCGGTCATTATCACCTCATGACATCATCTGCTCTCGACATATCAGCGCAGACAACAAAAGCTGTGTATTATTCCGCGTTAGGTCACAAAGCACGTCTGCTGCTCTAATGCGCTGTAATTTGTTCATTATAATAGGTGTGAATGTAATAGCAGCGGAGGAGGAGGAGGAGGAAGGAGGAAGAGGCTAGACTCAGACTGATGCTCAAAGTGCAAAGTAGAGAAACTGTTGCTCAGATTTTAAGGAGGTAATCATAAGAAATATTTTGATTCGTCACTGATTAGCACACACATACACACATGTGTAGTCCATGACTGTTGTACATCTGTTTTTGTGGCACGGTCATTTTTATTATTGAACTGGTGTTAAGCTGTAATGACTCAGTGCAGAGGTGGAAAGTGACAAAGTATTTGCACCTACAGGATAATATAGCGCCGCACTCAAAACGTGACTCTGCCTAATGAGTCGTTTCATATTTAACCTACTTTTTTTTGTCCGCTGGGAAATGTATTTTTTCACTGAATAAAGTATCTGAACGCTGTTCCCACTGCAGCACATGTGTGTCTGACACATGGCGGCCAAATGTAAAAGTATTTTCTACGAAACATCTATGGCATTTACAACAATTGTCGTAACAATGATGAAGCAGGCGGCACTGCACGTTTCCCAGAGTCCTGCACGTTTGCTCATCTCTGACATGTGTCACTTTCTCTGCCAGGTAGAACAAACCCCATCAGTTTCTGCTCTCAGCATGATGAAATCCAGGGATCTCAATCTACGTAGTTTGCTCTGCTTCTTACGCCGGCGCATTTGTAAACCCGTATCCATGATGTACAGGTGTTGATTAATCCTCTCGACATTTTCCCCGAGACATTCTTTCATTCGTATTGACATTCTTGCGGCTGCTGGGCGGGTGGTTGGGAAATGAAAGTGCTGCCATGGTATTTTGGAAACCCCTCAGAAGTCAGGCTTACACAGGCTAGCTGCTGTGATGGCCTACATTATGGAGTTTATGGCCCGTGGGGGTCTGCTCCCACCAGCCCGATGAGACTCGGGGGTGGGGGGGAGGAAAATGCATGTCCCCGACTGGCTCGCCACATGCCAGGCTCCTCAGCTCCGGTTTGCAGTTCAGACACAAACTGCTCCTCGTGCCGGAACCAGGAACACAATCGACTACTGCTAAAAACGAGCTCGGCGGCGGCAGCAATAGGGAACAAGTACGAAACGAGCCTGAACCATCTCCCCCGTCCGCCCCCACAGTGCTCCCTCTTCGCCGGGTAGAGAACGGACCCCGACCCGACCCGGCCGCCGTCGCCTCGGCTCGCCCACTCCTCTCAGCCGGACACACGAGGGTGGCGGCGGCGGCCGCCCCCGCCACCCCGCTGGAGAGCGCTGCTTTTATTGTGGTTGTGCTCCTCTAACGGAGCGGTAATGAGTGGCTCTGCTCGCGTGCTGCAGCCCTGACACGGCGGAGCTGTGTTACACCGCGGGTGACTCCACGCGCCGCCAAGAAAAGGATTTCATGGTGGTGGTTCAGCCGCAGATAAAAGCTTTCCCTTCATTAAGAAAATAAATAAACAAGGGAAGAAAATTATATGTCAACACTTTATTGACATGACCCCCCCCACCTCCTCCTCGCCTTCCACCGCCACCCCCTCCTCATTATGATTCCTCGGCTGTGTTGTCTCCAAAGTGTCAGATTGAGAACTGCTCGTAAACTAATTTAAAAGTTCAATCACGTATACACCGTAGTAGCAGTTTGTACTTTGACAAACTCCTGGCACTACACGGTTTATGATACACCCAGCCACCCCCACCTCCATGCACACACACACACTCACACACACACTCACACACACACACTCACACACACACTCACACATATTAGTGCACAGACCCAACACAAGACTTGAGAGCTGGATACGCAGCCCAGTATTCAGCTGGATTGTTCTTGGACATTTTGGAGCGATTGATGCCATTTCCTCCAGGAGTCGACTGTTTGCAGTTTAGAGAGTAGTCGGGGGTGGAATATTATGCAAAGAGGCATCTCCACCAAAGCTTTTTTTTTTTTTTTTTCAGGGTCAGGTTGAGCACTCACTGATGGAGCAGTGAGAGGAATCTTGGCTTCTGCACTTATCTGTTGTGCGGAGTGTGGGGTACTTTCCTCCCTCTTTCCTCCATTTCTCCTCTATCTCTGGCACCAAACTTATCAAAATAATGTGCAGTAAGATCATTTTTGGCTTGCGCCTGACAAACTGATATAAATTTCAATCTGACTCTGACAGAAGTTTTCATTTTGCCAAGAGTGCAAAAAGAGGCGGTAGTGTGCTAGTGTGTGTGTGTGTGTGTATGTGTTGTGTTGTACTGTAAGTTTAAATGTGACCATAGGAAAAGAGGATTTGGCCAGAAAATGTTTTCAAGCAACACAGAGGATGAACAAACACTTTTCATTTATGAGTCAATCAGCAAACCACAAATTCTTTCACGTCTCGCATCAGGACAGAGCCAAAGCGCTGCCTCTGTTCTGTCAGAGAATCACTTTAATAACTTATTATTGTTCCTTGGGAGCATTATTACTGTTATTATTATTGTTGTTGTTGTTATTATTACCACCTGCTGGGAGTCCTTCCAGTTCTGCTGAGAAACGATTATGAAAATATTCAGCGACCTTATTCCAAGTCCCTCTGACATGAAGTTACTGTGAGCGCATGTTACTGCAGTTCCACCACTTTCGGATCACTCCTTCAAATCACAGACACAGTAAGAGTTGACATTTATATGAGTTATTTATATGAGTTTTCATCTTTAGAGCAGACAAACAAACATGGCCTATTGAAATGGAGAACAGGGAGTAAGAAGAACAAATATGAAGAACACAACATGAACACAACATAAAGCTCCATGTTCTGCACAGACACTCTGAGAAATGACCTGGGAACACCAAATAGCAAAGCTCTCAGTTCAACACTTGAGGGTGTGAAAGTGTTTCATGGTTTGGACGCTGAAAAACAGACGTGTTGGGTAAAGGTGACTGTGAACATGAACCAGTCAGTCAAGAGGAGGCGAGGAGCACAGAAGGCTTAAACGAAAAGGTTGTTCATGTCCCATGGTCGAGGTTTGGGACCAATCAAGTGAACCTGCTTTATTTGCCACCAACCTCTTTAGGCACCTCTGTGAGACGTATGTCTCTAAATTACAGCTTCATCACCTCGATCGCTTCATCGGACAACCTAATATGTGAGATCTTTGACAAGGAGCTCGCTTATCGCACTTGTGGAGGCAATCAGGGAAGTAGCTCGGTCCCTTCTTGACGGCGTAACAGGCAAGTGTAACTAATCGCTGTTGTTCAGGCTTGAGCAGAGCGGCGGACATGATGCGCCCGTCCGTCAGGCTCCGGGTCACACGGCGGAGACGTCGAGGCGTCTCCCGCCCGTCTCCTGGCTGCGGTGCCGCTCCGCAACGTGCCATCGGCACCGCGGTCCAGTTTGGCAGCGTCTGCCGGGGCAGGAATCTTGCACCCTCATTACACCTCGGCCACTCTAATTACAACCTGCTCAAGAGCTGTTATCCTACACCTCACGGTGACAATGACAGCGCCTCCTCTAAGAGGCCCGGCCGGTTCCCTGTCCAGGGACGAACACAACACCCCTGTAAATAAATGACGGCCGGGCTGCAGAGAACATGCAACCGAGTGTACCAATTACTAACCCAAAGCTGTGATCTTCTGGATCCAAACATTCACCAGCATTTCACTTTTTTTTCTCTTTTTTTTCTTTCATAAATAAACACTGCCTCGCTGTTTGATGATGGCGATGGCGACGACGGTTTGATGTATTCAAATAAATAATGATGAAACCAAGCAGGATTCTTTCTGGCCCTTCACTCGGTTTCATGGAGGAGAAATCCATTTACACAACAGGCAGTGAATTCGGCTGTGAATGTGTTCCATGGTGTCCTATCACACACACATTATTGTTTGAGATCCTGTGTTATGCTGACAAATCCTCTCGTGGCAGCAATCACCTAAGCGTCTTCCATGAAAGGGATGTACATATTCCTCCACTTATTTCAGAATTTATTGTGTTCATCACTAATCCAAAGATGGGTTCCTCATGTAATACCCGCCATCTAATCATTCTTAGTACTCCAAGGGCTTGTTAGACTAGATCCTGTAGACGGTAATTGTTTTGTCAATTGATCCCGCAGAAAGGCGGCGATAGATTAGAGCGCGGGAGACAGTGCAACGTTCGGCAACATGAAAACATCCACGTCGGTGCTATTATTTTAAATTTGTAAAATACGTCCAAATTAAAATCTGCAGCAACGTAAGAAAAAAACAAAAAATGGCGCATTCAGGGGATAAAACAAGCATCTGTGTGAACACCTTGCTAGTTCCTTTTCAATACACCGGATGCACATTGTTTTTGATGAAGTGCCCGACTTGTGAGCGCCGTGACGAAGAACAGCGGCTGCCTACTGTATGGCCTCGCTCAACCTAAACATATTACACAGCATAATGTTTTTATAAAAGTCCATATTAGGCGGCATAGATCTTAAAAGGTTTATGACGACCATTTAGCATCATGAGAGCGGAGCTTAACATGGCCATGTCAAGATAACATGCAAGCATCCGTGTTGTTTTCATTGGCTGTCAGCACAGATTTTACAGTGGCTGCGGGGAAAGGGGGCACATGTGCTTAAGACGCTCCTGCAAGGGCTGTCACCACAGGAGAGCGGGGACGGGGACGGGGAGGCGCAAAAATAGAACAAGAGAGACAGAGAGCTCTCCTGTCCAAAAAGATGACGAGGAAGAATGGAGCACAGTGGATAATTTGACTGGAGTAGGGGGATAATATGGGAGCGGTGTTTTATTCGAAACGGCAGATCCTCTCTCATCTGAGCCCCCTTTCAGTCGCCTGCGCCGCTCTCAAAAAAAGGAGAGCATGGGCGAGAGCTGCGCTGCAGAAACTAGGTGGAGCTATTGCTTACATCTGCGTCCACTGGCTGCACGGGGAATCAGGGCCAAGAGAGAGAGGAGAGGGGAGGGGAGACGATGTTTAAGAAACGAATGCAGCGCAGGGCTGGGTCACAGCCTAAAATAAGAGCCCGGGGGCATAAGAAGAGGACTAGCGCTGCGAACCGTGCACCTGTCACACAGGATCTGGAGGGTCTCAGACTTAAAGTGCGGCTTTAGGCCCGCTTGTTACTCCAGAGGAGGGCGACGTGCGAGAGAAACGCCTGCGCGGTTCATTCTTTATCGAGTCGGCGCGCCCGTACGCCCCTAAAGATGACACCCAACAGAAATTAATCTATAGGGAGATTTTGTTGCGGTAATGCTGAGTTGAAATGTGCAGACTAAATTACGCTTTGGCTCTTTTGGCTATCTCCCCCATCACCCATGCATCATAAAAGCAGGGGTTTAGTGTGAGATGAATAATCTCACTCCAGCATGCCTCTCTTCTGCTGCTTCCCCTCACGCCATAATCGTCAGAAGGCGAGCCAGCTTAGTCAGCCCTGTGCTACGGGCCAGGATAATAATTGCTGTATTAATTGGTGTTGTCCAGGCTAGACAGAATATAAGAGATCCTACTGGGGCTAATAATTAATGTTTTTTTTTTACCCTCTCTTTCTCTCCTCCTGCTCTACCTCCACCACCACAAGAAACGGTGTACACACACACACACACACACACACACACACACACACACACACACACACACACACACACACACACACACACGCACACACACACTCTCACACATACACGCACACACCCTGGCTGCCTCCGTTTGCTGTATCATTAAGAAAGCACTTCAGTACCTCCACCAGCCTGAGTAGCGGGGTGATGGCGTCTCACTAGAGTGTTTTTAGATAAGCCGGTGGACAACCGCGCTGTCGCCTGCACCGATGATGTTTATTTAGCTTCTTTTAATCTTCGTGCCACCAAACGGTGTGGGTATCATTTATTGGGGGCTGTTGACTAGGGGACTGTGGGGATAAAGACTCATGTCCAGGTCTGGAGCAAAAAGCCGGGGGGGGTTACAGAGAGCTACGGTGGCCTCGGCGCGATGGAGATGGCGGCGCAGGCAGGAAGCGTCTCGTGTTTTAGCCGGGGCCAAGCGTCCCGGCCGAGCTGCACAGGTTTGCTCTGGGAGTCGTGTGCGGAGTCTGTTTCTGCGCTCTTTGTTCTCCTCCAGATGGCTGATGTACCGCTGGCCCTCCCGGTGAGAACCTGCTCAAGTTCCCTGTCGTAGCCCAGTGAGTCAGTCTGTGGGAGTGATTGCCAAAGAGGAGAAAAGCGTTTTATGAAAGGCGCTGAGGAGCTCGTGGCAGTTTTACGCAGCCATCCACCTTCAGGAAACAGATAATTACAGGGTGCATTATGAGCTGTAGTATCATGTCAGAAAGTATAGTGGCTGCACAGGACTGCTCAACGCGTCATTACAGCATGTGTTCCAATTGTAAAATGATGATTATACTCTATGATCCTTTTAATGACAGATATGGGGATTTTTAGGGTTTTTTTCTTTGCTCAGCTGGTATTTAGCACATATCTCAGTGTGGTGCTTTTAAACACATTTTACAATTTAAGGGGGAAGGCACAAAAATTTGGAAGTAGTTTAGAGAAAATGGCCTAATGGGAATCTGGCTGTGTTATGTTAAAAAACCTATGCCCAGCCTCACGCTAACTCACAGACCTGTCACAGCTTTAATTTACTGACCTCCCGTGGTTTTCTTGTTCTGTCTCTCTCCCGCCATCTCCCCACCTCCTTTTTTTTCCTCTGCTCCCGCGATAACAAAGAAATTATTGTGCTAATAGCCCTTTCTTTTTGGAGCCCGACAGAAGGTCATTTAAACACGAGTACCTGCGCTGTGGAGATTAGGCGGCTCAGCATTAACTGGCTTCATTTCAGATCATTTGAGGTCATATCTGGCATGTCACACAGACTGTTGCCTAAACGTCCTCTCTGTTGTCCTCAACCAAGTCTATTTACTGTATGCCTTAATTGTACCCACAGCTTTAATAAGGCCCAAATGGAGGGGAAAAAAACAACTCCTTTAACAACATGCACAGGGAATTGGCCGAGACGCAGCTCAGCTCTGCTAACGGGCAGGGAATTAGGGCCACGTAGGGGCCCTACTTTGTTAGCAGTCCTGACAGTGTTATTTGACCATCTGCTTTAATTACAGGTACTGACACACTCACTAGCTAATGCCTAAGTGTCACCCGTGCAAAGGTGCAAATTAGTTTCCACTCGAGGAGCCGGGGTGTGCCGCAAATCAAACTAACGACATCAACTGGCCCCGAGCATCAACCACAATCAGCTAAAGTGTCCGTGCTAATCGATTTCATCAGCGCTCTCGTCCTTTTCATTCCAGGAGCCAATTAGAAGATTATTTATGGAAATACAATCTTATAAATACAGAGAGACGTGGGAAGAGTTGTGCCTTCTCCCTTGTTCTCACATCGCGTTTTCGGGGAGAGAAATTCATGTTGCATGAGAGACGCAGCGTTACATGTGTACACATGTCGGCGGCAGGTCCGACTGTTGCCACCGTGGGTTGGTATTTCAAAGGCAAAGGTTTATGAAGCCTGCGGGGCAAATTAAACAGCTGCATTCCCAGCATGCCTTGTTTTGCACCACAGTGGCAGTAAACTTAACGCGGGCCTCACGCTTGATTGAACTTCCACTTTTTAGCTTGTTCAGTTTCCTGATTCCACTTGAGCCGGAGTTACACTGAAACTGCATCCAGTCCGCCTGACGACCGTGGCCCCACAATGCACCTCTCCGCTCCGGCGGCCTCCCCTCCTCAACATCTGCAGCAGGCGAGCGCCTCTGCAGAGGCCGTGACACTTGGGGAAACCTACAGTATTACTTTTCACTTTTCACCCGCACTCACCTCTGACTGGTGGGTGTTACCGGCGTGAACTATCAACTAATCAGCTTTCTGCACATATCTGCCCCGACGTCGACGCTCTGCCTGTTATCCTCCACTCGTGTGAGTCCACGCAGCCCAGGGTAAATCAGGCCGTCATTAGCAGAGGAACAGATTGTCTTTTCTTCCACTGCCTCTGTCCCTCAGATAAACAGGCCTGAGTGCTGACACATGATCCCCTCAACTAACACAGCCCATCCTGAGCGACGGATGGGAGGAATAGTAATCAGGCGTTCGCTCACGTGGACGACACACTATACTGCCCATAGGATGCAAACTTTAATCTACTCAGCAGGATGGAATGCGAGATGCCGTATCTGCTGCGTAAATCTCAAAAGATTATTTAATGTGTGTGAGCTGCAGTTGTCAGCACTTTAAACCAGGAAACTGTTCAAATGAAGCCCTAAATTACACGTGTGGATTAAAAAAAAAAAAAAAAAGGGTTCTGTGTGCGGCATATGTGATTGATAATCATCTGCTGTGGCCCAACAGGATGAGAAATCAAAAAGCAGGGTGGCTCTCATTCTTGGCAAATGCTTCCTAATGGTGTGTTTTCATCCCAGCTAAATGTCTGTCTTTGTGATCTCTTCCTGCAGGAGCCTGGTGTTCTTTCAGCCGCCCAACCCAGGCAATAACTGTCATTAATTAGTCTGATAAATTACGTCCAAAACAATGACATGTTTAAATGGTCCAATTTAGCTCAAATCCTAAATGAGATATTACATCAAAAGCCAGCCGTTTCTCTCTTTTAGCCCGTTTAAAGAGGCGTACTGCCTTCCTGAAAGCGTTTTAAAGGTTACGATTTCCTCAGATGATAAAGCGGTACCTTTTAATGAAATTCTAATTAGTAATTTCATGGACTTTGTTACCAACCATATCTGATTAGTGCACATTTTCACAGCCCACTTTAATTAAGCGCACTTACAGTACAGTTTCAAACATTTGCCACTTGAAGATGGAGCTTAGCGCGTCAAAAAAAAACTTACTTTGTAAACACAAATGTTGCAATTTCCTTTTAAATTAGATTAAATGGGAATAAATCTCTTGTGTGTGTATGTGTGTGTGTGTATGTGTTTGTGAAATATCTTTTTTTTCTCTACTTCTGCAGCACATGAACATTAAAAACATGGTGATGATAAGGTTCTCATTACCTTCCATGATTTTTGGTTATTATTTAATATGATGACAACACAGAGAGAGAGAGAGAGAGAGAGAGAGAGAAACTTTTGGCCTGAGCTTCAGTTGCTGGGGTGCAAAAGCGTCCCCCCGTCTGATTTAAGGGTGTTGACTTGACAATGAAAAACACAGCTTTGTGTGGGAGGGGCCCTTCCAGGTCGACGCTTCAGCGTGTCTTTATTTTGAGGCAATACGCACAACATAATCACATCAGAGTTTCCAGCGAGGTTGCATGTCTCCAGTCCCATTTTGTCAAAGCCAATTACACAGCGTTAGTGTGCAGCTTGGGGACCGTTGACCAAAGAGCCCCAAGACATAATCTGATTTCACTTTCATTCACGTCGTTTTCCACTTTGAGATCTAATCCTGGTTTCACAATACGAACCCTGACCCTGAATATCAACCGGACTGCAGTTGGTATTTAATGTTCATCACAGCTCGATGTAGCCCCTCACAGTGGAGTGCTTTTGACACAGCCTTCACCCAACCGCCCCACACTGGGCCCCAGTGGACCCTCTCAGGTCCCTAACCACACAAGTGTTTCCACGGTGGCGAAGCTGTTTCAGTCTGACTGACATCCCGGTGTTGGGGAACACAGTTGTAAAAGTGCACAGAGCGTAAGAGACCACCGTGGCCCTACCTCCCTGCCCCATCTCTGCTTTTAAACATGGAGTCCACCCTGTCAAGTCACATGCCAGAGCCGTAATTTAGGCTAATAATTACCAGACATCACCACAATGAAACATCAGTGTCTGAACTTCTTTGGACCAAACTGAATTTTAATACATTTGGAAAAGGTTGGCCGGAGGCAGCAACCCTGCACACTGGGAAAGGCAGCACACATGTGGAAGCACTTTGGGAAGTGATAAATGATTTGAAATCCACAGCGTCCCTGAAAATGGAAATTAGGGCGAACAGGTGTTAAATGGGAACCACTGGTGCATTTTGAACAGGGGGAAGAAACCGTCCCAGGTCTTCAGAGCCAGATGTGACGGAGCCGGGCCCGGGACGGGGAGGGCGTTGCCGAGTGGTCATGGCCCGAGGTGTGTGATGTGCGGAGGCCCCATGTGCCTGACCTCCCCGCCAAGAAATAACGGATCACTTATGTCAGCTGTTCTTGGGGAAAAGCCCTTTCTTACTCTCTCTCCCCATAGCCACAAATAACCTGCTCCTCTTGAGGGCATAAATAGAAATATTATCAATTTGGCTTTAGCATAACTCGCCTTATAGATAACATGTGTGAAGTCCTTTTTAGCTCTGATCTGCTGTACATGAGGTATTGGAACTGGAGAATACGATAATGGCAGCCTCAGCTCGCACATTCTCATCACCTCTGGCATTATTGCTAATTTGTATGGGTGCCGTCTTTAACATGGATAATTGCCATAAATTGGAGTTTATTCACAGTGGGTCAGGAAATGGCCAAGTATAACAGCCATCAAGCGAGGAAGACTAATTTTCCCTCTGCTCTGCCTCATTCTCTGACTGGGATTTTCAGGCCAAGGGAACTGGGCTGTAACCTAAATGCCCATGATTTCATTCACATTATTCCTGGGGTCTGTTGACCTTAGGGAGCCATTTTAAATGTGATGAGTCATTTACATTGTCAGAGATAATGAATGAATAACAGAATGTCCCATGTTACAGAAAATAACTCGTCGAAGGAGGAAGAACACGGGATTGTGTTTCGCTGTCGTGGCCGCGGCGAATGTTGTCTCATTTTGGTAAAACTGAGACCTGACGCCGCTGACAGTGATACGCCCGCCTCAGCACCTACGCACGTATCGCCCGGCTGTTTGGTTCACTCTCCTGGTGAGTTTCTTTTTCTTCACCACCCCCCCTCTCCCAACCCCTCCCCCACCTTCACCCCCCCCCCCCCCCCCCCCGTTTTTTTTTCTCCCCGCTGTCAATCTCACTCTCTCTGCTGATTTTGTGGAAACTCTCTCAGACGCGGCTGAATTGTCCACTTGTTTTAGCCGAGAAACTCTCAGATTGTTTTGCCCCAGCTGTCAAAACAACAGGAGTCAACATTCGGCACGTCTGCAGTCTGGGGTGATGTCGATGCTCCATTATACATCGCCTGGACCTGAGAAGATCCTTGACGGCGTCAGCGTGCGGATGGACAGCTGTTGGCACCGGGTGGCACTGTGCCCAGATGGAGCCTAATCCTGTCTATACATCAGCATAAGTTAACCGTTTCATTAACCCTGCTGCGCTAACGCTGCTGTGGGGAGGCTTTGCGGCTGCATTGTTTTGCCATGACACCACACTATGGGAGTTTAATTGGCTATTCCATTAATAACACGGGCGAACTAATTTAGTAGAACCTGTCCTCTTTAAACCGCGGGAACAAAGAGTAGGAGGGTGGAAATCAATCTCAGCTTTGTGCCTGAGCCACTGACCCGTTCATGCTTTGAAGATTGCTGCTGTTAAAAAAAAAAAGCATCTGAGAAGTTATTTAACTACAAACAGAGCCTACCTTCCCCATTCCAGCTGCATAATCAGGCATAATAAGTGACTGCAAAGGTCCACTTAATGTATTTCTAACACTGGAGACCTGCTAATCCTGTCAGGGGGAATGAAATGGAGGGGGGGCACCGTGCAGAAGCCCAGCCATGGAGCTGAGCATTTAACTCCATAACCATGCAGGCAAATGCCTGGGCGCCTTTCACACAAAAAGAGAAAGAGAGGGAGAATAAGCCCAGCTTCATATTTCAACCCAAAGTGGGGATCCATTTTTCCGCTTTAGTGGCCATCGAGGAACAGTGGGAATAACAACAACAGCAGCGGCGGCAGTAACAGCCTGTCTCGCTGGGCTGAGTCCTCATAAACCTGTGCCATTATCACTCCCTTTATGGGCCTTTAAATAGAGAGCCCTTCAGATCGGCCATGTGTGCACGCTGCGGTGAGCATCAGCTCCCTCGCCTCTCTGCTGTGTGTTACAAGACGTTTAATGCTTTTTATGGAGCTGACGTTTTGTTACTAATGATTTCTAGATGCAGTCCCCTCCCCCCGCCCACCCCACCTTTTTGTATTAATTACATTTAATTACCTACCTGATGCTCAGCGCAACCGGTTTTAACGTACGTTAAACGGCCTAATGTTGTTGAACAGTCAGGAGATTGTGGTGCCTCTGGACACGGACGCCCGGCGAATAATGGAAGCACAAAACAGGAGGAAAACAAACAAAAGAGTCCCAAATCAACAAACACGCTGAGACCCATCAGATACAGCGTTTTCCCCAGCTCTGTTTGTCAAAACACCTTTTATGCTAGTCTTTGAAATTCAGGGGCCCCATTAACAGTTCAAGCATATAATCACATCTCCGTAATGAGGTATTAATTAAGCGAGGGGCATCTATTGGCCCGCTAAACAGCCTCATAAACAACTGACAGGAGATTTGTGATTTTTGACTCCCTGACACCATTAAGCAAATCAATATTGGGTTTTGCAGACATGCTCTCCGGCTGGCTCTCTCTCTGGTCTTTGCCAATCAGCTCTGTGGAATACTAATGAGGGAATTAACTGCCTCATATTCCGCATGTGTCCCATCAAACAGATCCTTATCGAGTGAGTCTCATTTGCATGGAAGAAGACTCTGCTTTGTAGGTAAAGATTTCACAATATGTCACTCATTATGCCAGCGCAGCCCGCCCCAACTCAATCTCCCATCCTTCCCACTTGTCTCTTATTTTCTGTCAGACTCTTGAGCACCCCCCATGACCACCACACACATACACACAAACACACACACGCACTCAACATTAGCAGGACCTGCTCAGTCCCCTCGCTCTGCAGTGATGTAACACAATAAACAGAGTGATGTTTTTCAAGTGGGGTGTTTATCCTCACTCCGTCTCCTTCCACCACGCCCACAGCCATCGCACCATCACAGCCGCCCAGTCTGTTTGTTGTCGCCTGTCGCTATGTTCCCCTTCGAGTGCCGCCCTAATCTTGTTTGATGAACGTTGCACTTAGTGTGTTTAATGATGTTTGCCATTCAAATTGCAAAGTGAAGTCGTCCGAACCTTCCTCTTTCCGTCGAGTGTTACGCAAACTTAAATAGTGTCATGTGCAGCGCGAGGCTAAGGTGCTAGGCTAGGTGCCAGCAGCACTAAGGAATGGCATTTTTATGAGCTCCCTTTTGTTTTGTTTGTGTCATGCATGTCCAGGAAAGACATCTGTACACACCTGTACTATTCACACCCTGATTTTACAGCTATTCCAATCTGGATAGTTGTGGTGTGGACTTTGTTTTGGTAACACAGCAACTGTGATGCTAGCTTGGCTAGGCTAACAGGGACTGTATTGTTATATGTATTTTTTTTTACACTTTTAGGAGGAAAAGCACATTTGTTGGTTCTCTTGTCTGTTTTTCTATTCTTCAAAAATAGCACATTGAAATTCAATTAAACTATTTTGCCACAGCTTTGACTCAATTTCATTACAATTTCAGTATTTTTTTTAATCAGTGAGCCTTGAGAAAGGCCACTTTTTTTACCTCTGATACTTTGTTCTATCAGAGAAGAAAAAGCAATAAGGGGAATGAAATTGTGCTGTATGTCAATAATTCACACCTGCGCTTCTTCACCTGGGTCAAGATGTCCGGGAGCCTTTTGTCGTTCCTGTTGTGACGCATATAATTCTGCGTGACTCGACACTCACATTTTCATCACGCCATAATCAAATTTGTCAGACAGAGTTGGAGCTGCATTCATCCCCCATTTACTTGCAGTATTACATTCCCTAAGTTTAGGTTTCAGCAGGTGAACCCAGACGGACCGAGCATCTAATTTAATCTATTTTGGGAGCGCTCGCCACACTGCTCACCCCGGGAAAATGAGTGACAGGGGATGGCCTGTTGTCTTTGTGCTGCGTGTGTGGCCGCGGGGCGGCGAGTTAATGCAGGAGATTGACTCTTAATTGCAGTGGGGAACGCTCATCTTTTCTCATTAATGAGACGGAGCCAGAGCCTGGAGATTTTCTCATCACACAAATACTCTCCTCCACAGGCCAGGTTAAGTGCTGTTTAGATTATTGGCTTCCTTGCATATGATTTTCCCCTTCTTTTTTTTCCTGGCGCTTTACATCTCAGAAAGTGAATACAAGCAAAAGATAAGATGGGAGTAAAGCACCAGGTAAGGGAAGACAGTTGTGTGTGTGTGTGTGTGTGTGTGTGTGTGTGTGTTTGCCAAGGTCGAGAGGGCGTGGGTGGTGGGCTTGGGGTCTCTGAAGTGAGGCAGTCACATGTGGGATACAACTCCAGGAGTGGCAGGGCTGGGAGGGTGGAAGGGGAGGGGGGAGCAGAGAAACCTCTTCATGCAGCCTAACAAGGCAGATGAGGAGGCCATTTAAGGGATCACATTTCATTTGCATTTTGTCCAGCCTCCAGATCAAGAGACAGTCATAATTTGAAGGCTGCACCAATAGAAAGTGAGTGTTTCCTGATGGATGCAGATGTTGTGGCTGAGGCAGAGCAGAGGACTGTCTGTCTGTCTGTCCGTCCGTCTGTCTGTCTGTCTGCTGCTCTGCGCGTCTGGAGGTGGGGGGTTAACCTCCGCCTGAAGAACGACCACGGGCTCCCCATGATGCATAACCGTGAGGGATTAGAGAGCACAAAGCAGCAGACTGTTTGGTGGAGCACTAAAATGTGCTCCTCTGGGGCTCATTGAAAAATGATTGCCGATTAAGTGTTTGAAGTCTGCCAAAGACGAGTGCACGTTTTTAGTGGGTTGACGATGAAACTCTATCTTTCCTGCTTATGCAGGCAATTTTCCCTCTCTTTTTCCACTAACTGTACCATGATGTGTGTTCTCTTGTCGCGCCTGGAGTTGAGGTTGCCAAACTCATTTCACCTCCTGGACCCCAGCTTGACTGGAAGCCAGACAACCAAAAGTGATAAGAGTGAATTAAGCTGTTACTCTCCAGCGGGAATGTTATTATACTGCCAGAGAGAGGCATTGATTTCCTTATGAGAACAACAGGTGAGCTTGTAGAAAATAGCTTGGAGTCCACCTAAATGGCAGGTAATACCGAGTCCATGGAGATAAAATTATGTTTATGTAAATAAAGAGGAGGATGCTCAATAACTCACACCTGATAAACCGGGTCATGTCCTAATGCTATATTTAAAGCACCGTGGTAGTCAGGATTCCCATTTTAGCAACAACTGGGTGTGCAAAAAAAAAAAAAGAAAAAGAAAGAAAAAAGTCATTTTTAGCAGCATTTGTGTTCCTTAGTATTTACTTCAGCGTTTAAGTCTGGGGACGGAGTAATGAGGTAAAGCTCTGAGTCGGCAGTGATGCCGGGGTCAGTCAGAGTCACCAGGCTGAGGCATATGGCTCCTTTGATTAATTGAGCCCCTAAGAAGACTAATACTCTGAAGTGGACTGGAGGAAATAATTTGTGCAAGAGACAATGTCGAGAGTGATGACAAACGTAGCTTAGCGTTTCCCTGGTTGCACCTCAATTCCCCGAGATGTCAGCTTTGAAACTGCGGAACTCCTCAATATGTTATCATGTTACACTCATTTGTTTTCATTATGGCATCAAAGAGGATCTGGTCATGCAGCGGCCATTTTCTGCTGTATAGAGGCCTAGAGAACAAATGTGACTCTGGAGTCACTTTGAGGTTATACAAACAATGTGGAATCCGCAGTTTAATAAAGACTCACATTCTTATGTTACTACCTAAAGGGAGCACCGGCCACTGGATTTGGGAGTAAAAAAAAAAAAAAAGTCCTGCTTCCCTCTGAACGAATAGTTTAGCCATCATTCACATCCTATCATGTAAAGTCATAAACTAGACTTGAAAAGCTGTGTTTTGGAGGAACTGGTGTCGGTAAACAACAGCAGAGTTTTGTCCGGGCGCTGTAAAAGGAGCCGAGCCGGGTATGTTAAGTAGCCTCACAGAGAAGCTGGAGGGCGAGGGGTGAAGGGAGAAGCTGGCCCCAGCGGACAGGTGGAGGTAAGCTGAGAGCCATACCACCCAAGGGGAGGATGAACTTGAGACGTGTCCCTCACCGTCCTGTGAAGGTGGAGGTCAGCAGACAGCGCTGATCGGCCAAGATGCCCCAGTCGGCAGGAAGGAGCGGACCCTTCTTCCCTCAGATGAAATGAAGCCCCCGGCCGGCCAGGTCAGTCACAATTAGGACTCATAAAATATAATCAAAACCTCAAAAGCTGGGCCGCCAGACTCGGGTGGTCAGGACAGAACAGAGCACAGCTTTGTCCCGCGGGGAAGTTTTGCTCATGCGTGAAACAGACACACCTTGTTCCAATGGCCGAGATGTTTCTCTCAATCAACTTGTGAAACCTTAAAAGTCTGCGCCCACAGCTGCTCCACAGAGCGGGAATTGATTAGCTCCAGGAAACTGTGACTCTCGAGGTTTTCTTTAAGTGTCACAACCCCTGCGCAGACCCTCCTCCACAATATATGTGGGCTTTCATGCTAATCTTCCTAAGACATCGGAATACGCCGATAACCGTCTGTAGGCCCAGAGGTTGTTTGTTTTCCACCGGCATCTCTATCTCAGGCAGATTTATTGTTTGGTTTTGAAATCTGGTAATTAAGGCAGCTGCAAATTTGTATTTCTGCTGTCTGAGGCCTCGGGCCAGGATTAACAGCGTTTAGCATTGTAGAGTACCCCACCCCCCGTAAATAGGGTAGATAAAAAAAAAAAAAAACAACATGATGAGTTTCCGTTGTGATGACAAACACAGGAAAAAAAAAAAAAACACATTCAGTGGCATGTTTATGTAATTGTTCAAAAATGAGTCAGCCATTAATTGATCGTTCACACATAGTGAAAAGAAAAGCGCCGCAGCCTGCGATGCCGGCTGCAGATTAAGTTCCCCGGGCTCTGCTGACTGACACGTACACATACGGCATCACACGATTATAAAAATCTACAGCTGTGGAAATGTTTAATAAGTGATATTTATGTTCCTTGCACTTCAAAGCTCTGGGCTGAAATAAATCACATATTCCTAAGTGAAACAATTACAGCTACACCCGCGTTTGGATCGCACTGTTTGACACCGAGGTGACGCACAATGCCAAAAGGTATTTGGAATAGCCGCTGCTTTTTGACACTCATTACCCCGACATTACAAGAACACGTCAAGCATGAACATATTCCCCATTTCTGCAGTACAACTCGAACAAAGAGTTACATTATAGCCCAGGAATCCTAAGACGCTCGCTGGGCCGTATTCTCCCGAGGCCGCGCCCGCGGGTGACATCTCGGCGCGCTGGCTTATTACACCTGCCCGTCAAACGGCGGCTCGCTCGGCCTCTTGCGCAACAACAAACACGCTCGAAGCCGCCGCTGCCAACGAGCCGCCCCGCAGACCTGCTCTCCGAGAGGAAGTTTTGGGTTTGAAAGCAGATCGAGGCGATAAGCGAGATTGAGCAGGTTGTACGTCATTTTAAATGACTCATCATCTGAATCGTCCTGACGTTCTGATATCCACACTGATAATATCTGCTACAAATTATAGGCTTTGAAAAGATCAACTCTACAGGTTCACTGATGTGACAGTTAAAAGATTTTGCCGGGAGATTATGAAGCCTCAGCTATGCGTACGCCTCAACCTCAGTTTACAGAAGGTCATAATTTACCCCCCACCTTTTTTCTTTTTTTTTCATTTTGAGACAATGTTCCCGGGCTATAAGTAGTAAACTATGTACTGCGTTTGCCTGGAGTGTCGCTGTAAATTTTAGTGTGACACGAGGAAAAAACAGAACATTTTACAATCTTTACAACATTTGTTTTTCTCCTTGTCTGTGTCACAGGATTTGACGGGTATAAAACTGACTGAGAGTCTCTCACTTTAGTGTTTTTACTGCAATCGAGTAAATAAAAAAAAAACCCTGTGGGTAAACTCACTAAATGGCTGCTATCAATTGCATATTTATTTTAGCTTTTGTTGCGACAGAGATATTATATCCACAGCTTCTTGTTGCTGTAAGAGTGAGGGTTACACAGTTTGTTCAAGAGCTCTTCAGTCATTGTCACCTGAAGGCCTCTCCAAAGTGGGGCTCAAACTGACGACCCCTAAGCTCGCGATCTCAGCCAAAAACTGCTCAGTGAGTTATGCTTTCCATTTTCCTGCAGTGGCAGCTGTTTGTTTGGAGGTTTGGAGTAAACAAAGGAATCAGTGGCTAACATCAACAATGGTACGTCAAAGCCATCGAGATGCTGCCAAAGTAGTGTGTAGTCTGTGTTTCTGGTTTGTAAAGAAACATGTCAGGGCCGAGGCGAAATGTTGAGTTTTGCTGTGTGGATTTGCGAGTTTGTCCAGTGTTTGACTGACTGGGAGGGATTCCTGCAGCAAACGTTGCATAAGGACACGTTGCACCCTCAGTACAGACCAGTGATGACACCTAGAAGAACAGGTGAAAGTAAGGAGAGTGTTGATGTGACATGGTTCAAAGGCAGAGACGCTGTAGCATGTGTGCAGCTGCGGGTCCAACGAAACAATCACTTGGAAGCTGTTTGTCGTCTTTCCGTGCGTGGAAACACACAACGGGGCCGCACTGAGCCTGTGAAGGTAGAGCGCGTGTGTGTCAGAGGAAAAAGTTTATTTTTCCTCATACATTCCTCCACCTTAGCTCTGTCATAAGCTATTTTCTGCTCCACTGCAAATCCTAATTGATCGGGCTCAATCTTAGCTTTACATTACATGGGCAGATGACATCATTTGATACTGATATTTTGCACCGCTCTCGCGGGCTAATGTTGTTTTGCCAGCTTTACGGCAATGCGCTGTCTAGACAAAGGCATATGTACACAGAAATGGGGTGTATAAATGTTTAGACAATCATTATTTTAATTTAAAAATGTTAAGGTTGACTTGTCTTTGGAGGAAGGTGCCAGTCATTGTTGGAGGGTGGCAGCATGAGTGTTATACTAAGGCCCCCAGTGCTTTGGTCTCTGAGCTCACATGCTTCAGGAGACAAAGTCAAGAGTGAAGAGACAATAGTGTCGTTTATTAGACAGCCGAATATCAGGCTCGCCTGTCAGTCCTGCCACATCCCGGAGGAAAGACTTATTGTTTCAGTGATGAAGCAATGATCGAAGTAATATTGCACATTCCCATCAGCGGCTGTCACTTCTGACAGTCAGTGTCCTCATATAATAATCTCTCGATAATCCTCCATCATTTAAATACGAGACGTGAGCTGTGAATGCTCAAGACTCAGGTGTCTCTGAATTGTGGAGTTCTTGTATTTACCTGGAACACACATTTGTGTTTCTATGTTTTATTAGTGAGCCGGAGCAGAGGTAATTGCTCAACCTTTAGGGTGCGCTCATATCTGCATTGTGAAAGTTCCTCGGCTGTGTTCATTGATTGATGTGTGAACATTTCTACATCTTGAGATTGAGACCTGAGGTCGGCAGCTACAAAGTCCCTCCACTCTTTCGTGTCTGAACAAGTAAAAAAAAAAGGAAGGTAGGAAGGAAGGAAGTAGTTAGATCCTTTGCTCAGTGCTGCACAAGGACCAGTGCAAGTAAAGGCCCTGCATTCACAACCATAATAAAGTAAAAGTATCTAAAGATCTTTAGATAATGTGTTGTTAAGTGCTAAACTTGTTATTATCCTGCTGGCTACTGAATCTCACTGCATCTTGGTCCATAAAGTCATCACATGTTTATAGTGTTGTTGTTGTTCTGTACATAAAATAAAGTCTGGTTGTTTGAGTAAATGTGTGAAGTCAAATAGTTCTGCTAACAAGTCATCAGACTACTGCATTTGCAGTGCACTAGACGATAAAACAACAGAAATATGGGTTTATGAACATTTTTCAGCTGCTCCATCTTTATGACGCCTCAACGTGCAGTTAGTTTTCAACATGCACGCTCACGGCACCAAGAGTACATTTTCTTCCTGCATACCATTGTCCCCCTTTTTAACAAGACAATTAAGACACTCTCTAACATCAGTCACTGCAGGCTTTATTGGCATTCATTTCTTCAGGGTAGTATAGCAGCCTCCCAGAGGGGCTGCTAAATCAACCTTAAGACCTAAGACTGGTGCTTTAACCCCTCGACTACCTCTCTGCAGCTCCTCCCCCTCCCAAAGCTTGTCCTTTAGACATTTACTAATAAACAACAGGTCAGCACCTGCGATGGCAGGTGATTTATTTGACCCCGAGCAGCCGTGACGAGCACACAGTAGGGAGGGCGGCGTGTTGGAGGTTAAGGAGGGGGAGATCCTCAGCAGAAAACCAGCTCCACGGCCCTGGAGGCCTGGAAGTCGACGCCCCCACTGTAAAGCACTTACGGCTCGCTTCGTTCTGCTTCTCATCTGACTGTTTTCTTTATACCCCAGTAAAAGGAGCAGAATCGTTGCCGTTTATCACCGTGAGCTCATAAAAAGCCCGGAGGATAAAATAATCACTCGTGCGGCGGGCGAGGGGTCCACGGACGCGTGACCCCGGGACTGTGACCGGCGAGTCGGGCCGCTCCGTCCGGTCGCTCCCTCGCCCGTCCAGCGCCGCCACGGTCCGACCTGCCGCACTGGTCATGCTGGGCCACCGTGTCGTGGAGCAGTGATAACGGATTAAGCCATGTTTCCCCTGCATCTGTCCAATGGATTGAGCTGATCAGACAAGGTACAGTGCAGGATGTTGTCCAAGGACCTAACTAGAGCAGAATTATTGAGTAACAGGAAATTAAAAAATTCCTGCAATGCCGATCCACCACTCAAAGCAATTCTTTTGCAATGTGGCCTGGCCCCCATCTGAACTCCAGCCATTGGGGGTTCTTTTTTTTTTTTTTTGTTGATGTGGTGGCCAAAATTTCTTCAAATGAAAAGAGAGGAAAAAGCAAAGTGTACCTTTGGGTTTTTCTTTTTTTTTTTTCCCTCAGTCTAGTTATCATTTGATGCATCGACTCACGTCGGGCTCCCAGAGGAGCATCGCTGATCCTGAGCAATAACACACATCCCGAAAGTTCAGGAAAACGCAGCAAAGTTTAATGATTGCATTTAGCACAATTCTAGGTTGCCTGGTTCATCCATTTGGGTGTTTACTTAGCGCCTCTTGCCAAATGCAGATAGCTCTCTAGCTGTTAATTCCCTGCATAATACATGGGATAAAGGCCTAAATGTTGCACTGTTCCAAATCTCCCCTGAATAATTACACTGAAATTTTATTCAACGCTGATGCCTCTCGGAGCCTGATCCCTCTCCAGGAATTACAGTGAACTGAATCGATAGCTTTACAAATTAGACACTCTCTGAGGCAGGAAGTTGAACATGTCGCCGTGGCCGAGTCACCTCAAACCGACACGTTCAGTCGGTCGAATGTTTCGAGCGTTCGGTTAACGCGAGCGACATCAGACAGATGGAAAATGATTACACCTTGCAATGACCTCTGAGTTAGACTGCCTGCCTGCTTTTATGTGGGCGTTATCATGAATTATGTGAGCACATTACACAACCACATATAAGTCAGGGCAGTCAGTGTCTGTTAAACTGTAAGCAGGTGTGAATGAAAGCCGAACAGAAGTATCAAACTGCGACCGCAGGCGCGCACAGACCCTCCCCGCTCGCTGACGTCGACCTCAAAACCCGCACGTGAAATATTAACAAACGGAGGAAAAATTACAGGTGCATTACTTTAGATTTCAGCAGCATGTGGGAATGGTTAGCGCAGCGCCGCTAATGTGGCCTAGCTGGCTGCTCTCATTAGCAGGACGGCCCGGGCGGGAGGGTCTGATGGGGAACAGTCGGGAACAGTATTTGTTCAAGACTCCAGTGCAGCCTAAACGCTACATACGGATCCTGTGAATTCACTTCCTGCTCCGAGAGCGCACATGCTCCCATCAGTCCGCCGTTACCTCATTTTAACCCCAAACAGAGCGAGGTCACGAGGCAAGCGAGTAGTTCATTTGTTTGAGCCATCTCGGAGCACCAGGGTGGGCGGGGTCTACACAACCAGAACGGTCCAGACGGCCTCGGCAAGTCTTTAATTCACTGCTCTTTACTGCTGCAGTCAAAATATTTTGCTGTGGCACTGTTAATGTGTCATCTCTGTGAATGGTCATCCGAAAGGTCAAAGGATGAAACATTGACATCAGAATAGCCTCCAATTTTGTGCGCGGAGGCCGTAAATGTTTAATTTTAGCAGCTGCATTACATCCAGTACCACAACTAAGAGTGTGTCGTGTTGTGCATTGTGGTACACACTTTTACAGGATCCACTCCGATGAATTTAAATGTGTTACTTCTTTGACACTGAACACATAATCCCACACTGCTCTCCTTAAGGTGGTGAAAATAAAACACTTTTTTTTCTTTTTTTTCCCAAGCCAGTGACTTACAACTTGCATTAACTTTGTTAGTTAGACGGTGTCAACTAACAACAGAACAACTTCTTAATATGGAGTCTTACAGTCTGCACTTACTAGATGTAACTGTGAGAGGAGTAAAAAATCACTGAGCTTAAGACGCTAAAAAGCTAAATGGACCTGAGAGACCCGAAGGTCGTCTGTTTCACCAGTGCAGATGGTTGTTTTAGTCGCTTCCAGGTGAGCAGGCCGTCGAATTGTCCCACTGGCATCTGTCCAGCTGTGTGGGAGAACTCTGCCTCTGTGACAGCAGAAAGCATTTAGCATCGAGGGCGTGTATCTAATGCCGCAGACAAAAGTATAGCTCGCGTTTGACTCTGTCATGTACATTACATCAACTTCAACCTAATTCTGTTCCGTCCAAACAATCATTTGGATTTATTGTCAGAGAAAATCTTCTGCACAGAAAGACGACAGTGAACTCCTGCCCTGAAATCCTGCATGTGTGTGTGTGTGTGTGTGTGTGTGTGTGTTGTGGCAGAAAAGCACAGTGATTTTTCTCTCTGTCACAAATGTGAGGACTTGAGTGGAGTGTGAGTTGTGTTTGAAAGGTGGTAAACCTGCTGAGGCTCTTTAATTTCCCCCCTCTTCTCCGGCATGAGGGATGGTTCAAAGGGTGACTCTCTGACAGGGCATGTGATCGCTCCTCCGTCCTTTATCTGCCTCCCCACATTAGCACGTAAATGAGGCTGCACTTTGGGTTTTGGGAGCTGAAGCGTGCGCAGTGTAAACAGGAGTTGTACCGTTATCGTTATTGGACAGATTTCTGACACCCTAACACCTCCGTTTCATTAACATTCAAAAGGGCTGGGATTTTGACACTGCCTCTGTTTATACAGATTTTTGAATACTTTGCGGTTGGGATTGTATATGAAATACTGTATACATAGTATTTGCACTGTTGAGTGGAGTTACAACCCTCCATATTGGCAGCCGGGACGCTGCGCTGGAGGCTGACGATTGTGCTGCTAATGCCACAGTTAGACTAGGAGGAAATAATCGCCTGAAAACTGAGATTTTTAGCGAGCAGGGGTTCCAACATTGTATCTGTAATTAGCTACAGTGCTGCATTTCAACGTGGCTCGCTCGTCGCTGTTGATGTGCATGCTGGAGTGTGTTCTCAGGCCTACAGTGGGGTGACTGCAGGGTCCTGAAACTCCATTGTGATTCGAGCAGAGCTTATCGCATGGGAGAGAACTGGCAGCCTCTTTAAAGGTATTATATGTGCTCTCGTTCTCCTTCCCTCTGTCTGACAGGAGCCCTTGGGATGAAAGGGAAAAGCAGTGGAAAAAGAGACATCGGTTCCCGACATGGGGAAGTCTTTGTTTCTATTCTCTCCATCCCAAGTCTCTCCAGGAATCCTAATTTCCACCATTCACCTACCTATCGGCAGATAAAAGCTGGTTGAACGGGGGGGATTTCCTCAATTGAGACAGCTTGTAACCAGTCTGCATGGAGGGGGCGGGAGGACGGACGGGGGGGTGCAGCACAAAGCTCTGGAGTGAGAGGAGGTTGGAGCACAGATTCTGAATCGCTTTGAATTGGATCGCACTGGTGAGCGAGTTGTTCTAAAAGGACATTTTCACAGAGGCTGATCTGAAGCCTGGCTGCGACTCTCCGAATGGAGAGCTGGGATGATGAGAGCGGCAACACACGACGTGAAAACAAAAAAAAAAAACCCTAAACATCCTCGATGGGCGACGGCGAAGATGTTGATGCTGCTTGTTAGGGACTGAGCGCCTCGTAGCCGTGTTCCTCATTATGTTGGTTTTTGAAACCGCTCTTGTTAAAGAAAGGTTTTCTTTCTTTCGTTTTTTTTTTTTAGTGGGGGTTGGGGTGGTGATGTTGCTTAGATAGTGATGTCCAAGCACAGGGAATGCCAGGCTTGGCAGCTGACGTCCTTAATACGGCTGCTTGGCATCAGGACGAGGGAGGGGAAAGTCCATGCCAGTCTCTGGGGAGTGGGAGGTGTTAACTTCTAATGGCTTTCTCTGCCACAGCTCTGACATCTGCAGGGCTCCCAGCAAAGGAGAGTGAGGCCTTTTTGAAAAATTAATGGAGCTGAATGCATCTCACAGCAAGGAGAGGGCTGGATTAATCAGCACATTAAGGGCTAGCTCCGGATTGGAAATAATTATTGGAGCTGACAAGGTGCAGAGGTGCCAGTGCCAGCTCCTTTCAGGAATGCATTTTAAAAAGCAGTTTAAAAAGCCTTCAGATGTTGGCATTATCTTGCGTGACCAAATTAGGAGCAAATGAGAAAAGTTTATCTGGCATTTTGGAGTATTGAAAGAGCTTAGGCTTTATAAATTATACAGTGTGTGTTTGTGTGTGCGTCACTGTCTGTGTGTGTGTGTGTGTGTCTCTGCATGCGTGTTCGCAAAAGGGGCGCGGATGTGTTTTCTGCAAAATGCGGGGAGGGGGGTGGGGGGTGCAGGGATGCAGGCAATGAGAATTATGGGTAAATCCTTTTTCACAAAAAAAAACACACACCATAGGTTTCAGATTAAAAGTGGGTGGTTTGTTTTTTTCTAGAGGGGCTGCACAAAACTTTAAGGGGGATTAATTTAAATGGGTGCTTGAAACTATCATACTGTTTGTGCAAATGAAAAGTGGATGTCTTAACACCCTGAAAGAGCCAGACGGTAAACTGATTACTGTTGACCACCCATGAAAAGCATGAAGAAGAGCAATGATTTAATAAGCGGCCTGTTTTTCTGCCTTTCAGAAATAATCCTCTGTAATTTTTTCCCGTGGAAGTGATTGGGCATGCGTCACAGTCGTCATTAATATTCCAGCATATTTCAGACACCGTTTGCTAGATAATGGCAGCTGCCGTCCGGGCCGAATCAAAGGTGATGCAAGCAAGTCAAAGATCAGACCAACTTCTGTCTTGAATTGTTTATATTAGAGAAAATTATTTATTTTCACAGTGGCCGTTTCTTCTGCCATCGATTTGGAAAGAATCAGGACAATTTTATTAATTCATAGCAAAATTTGTACTGTGTGTGTGATATGTGTTTGGCTGAGCCATTTCAACACATTTTCACTTTTTAAACAATGTGAGGAATGATGGGTGCGACTCGGCATAAAACGGCCACGTCCTTCGCCCTGAGAGCAGGCAGAATACCAGCAAATGGATTAACAGTAATAATATCTTCACGGTGGTATGAAGACAACACCTTTGAAGAGAGGTGGTCCACAACATCAAAAGGAGCTCTGTGAGGAATGCCAAATGTTTGGCTGTCTGTTTGATCTTTGAAGCCCCTCCATCAGATATCTAACATTGGATAGAGATCTCCATTACGGCTGTTACTCTCTTTTAACTGCAGCGGCTCTCCAGGTAATGGCAATGCATTCAATAACAAATTGGAGTGGCTGAGTGGCAGCAATCATCTTTACAATCTCGGTTCCACCGCAATGAAAAAAGTCGTAAACTTCAGGCAGCGGCGGAGAAACTTTAGCGGTGTGAATGAGCAATTACTGCGGCCGATGTCGGTGTAATTCTGTTGTCTCGAACGCCGTCGCTGGTGGCGGCCATGTAATTACACGAAGCACGACGAAAGTCAAACCCCGGAAAATAGGTGGATTTGCAGATGCAATCAGGTTTGTGATTTACCCAATTCAAGGGATACAAATTTGATTTAACTATTTCCAGGGGTGATGTATGGGGAGAAGACATTACTGAAAAGGGACGTAAATTGAAAAAATAAATAGGAAAGAGATCATCTTAATTACCTTGAAATTAGACTCATATTCCATGGTGCAGATATGAGAAATTGACATAGGTTAGAGATTTCGAGTCCTTTATGCAGCAGTTGAGTTGGTGATTGCTGCAGATTGCGCATTACAGGTTGTATTTTCACACGGCGTGTCGGTGAAATTGTGTTTGTTTCCAGATGCAGCCGATAATCCAAACAAAGGTGTGAAAGAATTATAAGTGAATCACTTCATATTGAAACTGAAATCACTTCCAGTGTGTATGCATGTGTGTGTGCATGTGTGTGTGTATGTGTGTGTGCGTGCCTGCTCGTCTACTGTGCCTCGTAGCCTGTGGCTGTAATGGTTAAGCTTTTACATTCGTGAAATCCAACAGGATATTTACCACCTGTAAATGCTTACATTTACGTGAAACTCTAATTTCCCAAATCCATGTGTGTGTGATTGTATTTCTGAGACCTCACCTCGGCTCTGTCGCCTCGGGGGCCGAGACCCGGGCAGAGCTGCCGTGCTGCTGTAACACGGAAACTACTGAAACTAAGCTGCCTCAGACCCGCTGCTTGTCTCTTTATTACGGTGCTTATTAAGAATCACAGTGGAGATGTTGACCTGCGCTAGTGAGGGAGGATCCTCCGCTAACAGATAATGCGAGTGTGCATGTGTCTGCTGTACACGTGCGCGTTGACTCATCCAGAGTGAGTCTGAAATAAGTCCAATCGCATGCAGTTCAGACTTGAAATGGAGGCCTGATGCTTCCAGAGATGAATTATGCCTCCAGGAAATGACAAACCTCACAAAGGTGGGCGTTTTCGGGAAGACATCTAGAGCTTGTCATTACTGTCTGTCCCACCTACTACCCCCCACCCCTTTTTACACACGTACACGCATGCACACACACACACACACACTGTCTGCAGAGCAGCCCATCTTGGCCCCGCGGCCACAGCCTCAGGCACGGCATTCTGGGTAGTGTTTGAACACACCTCTGTCTCCCCGGTTCAAAAGCTGTTTAGATCCCAGGAATATTTATGGATCCCTTTTGATATCCGCGCACATTACACACACGCTTTGTTATTTCTCCGCCATCCACACTTAAAACAGAAGTCGATGGATTAATTTATTTCAATGGATTAAAGAGCTGTGAGGGCACAGGTTATGCATGGGAGAGAAAGGCCCATCCTGGCAAAAGCTTGACGTCTTCACCGTCACGTTGCTGCGTGGACAGAACAAATCAATGCCAGTCTGCGTATTCACACGTCACCTGCTGCGCGGTTAGTCACCAACCTGCACCAGGTAACATCCCAGACTAAATAAATTATGCGTATCGGAGAGAGAGACAATAACACAATTGCAGACAATATCTATAAATGTGGCGCATGGAAAATAGTTCAGCCATTTCACCGACATTCGGCGCCTTTTGCACCATCTGCATCACTTTTCTCAGCTTTAATAATCCCTTTCTGCTCACCCACATATGCTCTTTTGTGACCATAATGTGCAGTGCATCGGTTCAGTAATAAATGTACCAAAAAGAAGTGGGGGGGAAAAAAAAACGTGGATATTTCATAGAAACCATAGAAAACAAAGCTCTGTGATCCTGCAATTAAACTTTCTGAGAGAGATGTCTTGAAGGCCGAGGGTGGTCGACTGGAGCGCCGGGTGCTGCGAGGGTGCTGATGGTGCAGTGTGGTGTCGGGGCGGTGCTGCGATAAAGGGCAGCTGCTGGCTCCTTAATGAGGGAGCAGGGGATGTGCCCCCCCCCACCACCCCCACCCCCGCCACTGAAACTCATCGCCACTTAATGGTACCACTAATCCCTGCAGAGACGGCGCTGTACACACAATTGCTTTGCCCTCCATGTGGCAAAATATCGCGCCACAACACTTCCCTCACACCCGGCCTGTCGGTCGCTACGAGACGAAGGCCTTTTCTCAGAAGCCCCGACGACGGGGAGGACGAACCGCCTCTCACAGGTGTTTCAACCTGACGCTCGGTTTAGACCTGCAGACCCGTTTTGCAGCTGTAAAAGTCTAAAGGGTGCAAAGATGTGCCCATTATTTCCCACCGTACACCTCCAGCATGTGTGGCCGCTGTCGGTCACATGCCGTTAGAGCGCGGCGGGAGACGTGCTGCATTGATGCAGTGTCGGGGGTGGAGACGTCCATCACCGACCCGTGTTTGTCACAACACGCTGCCTTTATGAAGTGGTTAGTCCCTGACCTGTGAGCTGTGCCAGGATCGCCGGCCCACGATTTCCTCGAGCTGCAGCCGCTCACGCTGCACATCAGACCCGCTTTAGTCCATTCATCAAAGACAGCGATTTCGCCCTGTTTAGATATGACACCGGCAATTCTCTTGTCTATATTTGAACAGAGCCTCATTAGAAAAGCTGAGCGAAAGAGCCTGAGTTTCTGCTGTTGCTCACCACATGCAGAAATCGCCCCTCAGACTCGCAGTCCTCGCAGTTACAAAGCACTGACAAACATATGGGAATTGATTTGCAAGTGAAATTCGAAAGCATGAAAATCCAAACCACACTCCACAAAAAAAATATTCCACACATGAGTTTGGTGGTCTGGATCCGGGGGCTGCGCCTGCAGCGTCACAGGCTCGCCAAGGTAATGCGTCGCGCGGGAACGTCACAGCGAGCATCTCAATATGTTAACATGAGTGTGCGATTAGCACAGCCCGTTTAAAATACATGCGGCACGGAGCACACTCGCTCTCAGTCCCAACTGGGAGCTCGCCTCGTTTTCTGGGAGAGCGATACTTATCCCCCTTGTCTGGATAATAATTTACAGATTTGCTGTCTCGCAGAATACACTCGTCCTTTGCCTTAAGTTGATACTTCAGTCTCAGTGGGACTCCAGGGCAGCGGAAACAAAATCTTTATGATTCTCTGCTCCTCCATATGTTTTTGTTTATGAGCGGCTACTCCTGCCTGGGAATTCACCCCGTCATATTGGGACACACAGGGCATTTTCTGCATACATGCACTGCCCACCTGCCCAGCACACACACACACACAAGCTCTAACCCTTTATATGCATAACACACACACACACGAACATTCACAAACACACACACAATCCTGGATCCAGATGTGCTGTGCTCCCGGCTGAGCCTGAGCTGCCAGCTGAGGGCAGGCCTGGCCCTGGCAGGGAGCGCAGAGGCCAGATGAAACAGGCAGAGCAGGGGGGGGGATTAATGCTCTCCTCACACACTTATTGGGAACCTGCACTTGCAGCCACTCGCCACATGCAGCCCATGAACTACCTATAATGCATTTCCAAACTGGCTTGTTCCTGACTCTCAACACATGCACTTGAGTCCAGATGCCATTGTAATACAGCACATGAGGGTTTGACACAGTTATTGATTCAAACAACATGTTTATCCTCATTTTAAAGCTGATGAAGTCTTCACTGCCGTGAATTATTGTTTCTGATTATTGTTTATGATATCGTGGTCTGTGGCGAGCGCGCCTGCCTGCGCTGGATCTCTGGTGTTTTACGGCGCTGGAAAGAGGGCAGCTTTAATCACTCCGGCTTTATAAGTTAAAGGAAAGCTCTCGATGGCACAGATGAATCTTATATTGCATGAAAGGAAGATGCAGGGCCAAAGAGGGCAAACCTCAAGGGGTGGCACGTCATATTTCTCTCCAAGAGGATTATGGGGGATTTCGAACACAGACACCTCTTGAAACCAGAAAGAGGCCAGAGTGAATCAAATATGGTGGAGACGGGGAGAAAAAAAAATCCATTCTCTTTTTGTTTTGCATTCATTTAATCGTCATACTGTAATTGCCTCACAAACAAAGAGCCAGGAGTGTCGCTGATCTGCAGCCATTTGACAGACAGACGGACACTTGTCCCCTGCAGTGATTTTTTTTCTCTTCCTCACCCTGAAAATATGCAGTGTGTGCGCATTTGGGAAAGATTTGCCGGTGAAAAGACAAATCGGTGTAATCTTTATCCCGTGGCGGCGAGTGTGCGTGTGATGAGCCACCGGTGAAAACAGAAATGGAGTGAAGCTCTCGCTGCTGTTGCCCCCATCATCCTTGACAAATGGAGCGGCTGCAGAAAGGCCCCTTTGAGTGAGTTGTAACTTTCGGCAGCCCCTCGCAGGTGTGGGTGATCTTTCATCCTCCCCGGCCCTCCTCCTCCGCCTCTCCGTCCTATCTCTGGCCTCCATCAAGAGAGAACGTGCTGCCCCAGGTTCAGATTAACTCCACTCTGACAGACCAAAGGCCTCCCCTCCTCCTGCCCCTTTCCACCTCAACTCACACATCTCCTACAACAGGGGAAATTAGGGCTAGTTTAGCAGATCTTACAGCACCACTAAACACCGCCCCAGATCGCTCACTGATTGCCTGGCTCAATCCATTGTGTCCCCCCACCCCCGCCCCATCCTCCTCCCTCCTCTACCTCCACCTCCACCTCCACTCCCCTACGCTTATCTTTGCCTTTGGCCAAATGCAGTTTCTCTACCCTGAACCCACCTCCCCTCACACACACACACACACCCACCCACACACACACACAGTATCCTCCCTCCAGCTTGTCCAGAGAAAATATATAACTAACTTATTGTGAAGAGTCACTCAGCAGGGTCAATAGATAATATCAGTCCAGACTGTGTTTTCTTTGTGGTTTTGCGGGGAAACACACAGAAGTTAATGTTTCTTGTAATTGTGAATTAAAACGGATGGTGTGTTGCGTTTAGGACAAAGTGTAAAAGCTCCTTGAAAGCTTATTATCCTGGGTTCATCTTAGACCTGCGACGGTGGTGACAGATTTACCTGAAATCAGTGAACATCAGTCGAGAGGAGAAGACGTTGCATTGGAAATTGACTCTGTGTTAGAATTAAATCTGGCCAGACGAGCATCATTTAGAGAGGTTTTTAAGTGTTACTCCTGCGGCAATTATGGATGATCAGCCTTTGTGGCGAAACGCTTAAGCACCCATGGTGGGGTGAGACCTATCATTTGTCTCTCTTGTCAGTTTCCTGTTTTCCTGAGCAACTCCCCTGACCTGGCTGGGCCCGCCTGCCCCGAAGAGCACTTTCCCTTTCCTCATTCTGCACTGGGCTGGCAGGGAGGGAGGTGGAGGATGGTGTGTGTGTGTGTGTATGTGTGTGTGTGTGTGTGTGTGTGTGTGTGTGTGTGTGTGTGTGTGTGTGTGTGTGTGTTTGGGGGGGGTCTAACTTAATCTGACCCATTGCTCAGGTCAGTGAGCTGCTTACCGGGTCTATCCAAACATAGGGGCTTGTTTTGCTAAAGCTGTGGAAAGAAGAAGTACCCTCTTAAATCAATGCTTTACTCAGAGCTGTGCACATGCAAGGTTGTTATGCGTGAAACCACAGGAGGCCGGGCTGGCACACAACCAGCAGCCGAACTCCCCTCGCCATGAAGGCGAGGAAAAAAGAAAACTGGCCTCTGTACACAGCCAAAACTTTCTCAACATCACAGGCTGTCTTGCCGCATTTTTTTTCTTTTTTTTCATAAAGCTGAAGCTGAAGCAACAATTTCCCCACAATTGCTGTGGCGCACTTGAACGCAACAGCATTTTCACTTGGGCCTTACACATTGTGCGCTCTTCCTATGACAGAAGGGAATTGCACTGTAAAACGCATCCAGCTGTGTGTACTTATCTTTTTCTCTTGACATATTTTCCCCAAAAGGTCCGGCCCTGATCTAATCATGACGTTGCAGAGAGCAGATCGAGCAGCGCTCATGCACTGTATGTTTGTTGTGCACAGGCTGGAGCAGTTTGTGTGTTGTACTCAGGTATCATATGATCTAAAGAGGAATGTAGAAATCAGCCAGATTTATTGTTCCTGTTTGACTGAGCATTTCCACAAAGGCAAAAAGAGAAATGTTTCTACTAGCTTGAGGAGGCATTCAAGGCATCTTTGAAGTGGCTGTAAGATTTTCAGGGCCCTAAACGCCCCTGTTGCAGGGAGGACCAGATGCATTGCACAGCACAGAGGTGAATTGTCACCTAGATTGAATTTTTTATGGGCGCCCGTAGGCTCTTCTCTCAGTGCTCTTTGCTATCAGCGAGTTGTGGCGTCGTGAAGTCGTCCTGTCCGACACTGGAGAGAAAGGAATTCACATTATCTAGCGTTTCTTCTGCCTTTGTAGCTCAGACACCTGTGGGAGGTGTGCTGCCAAACCCAAGTATATTGCAACTGACTAAATGAGGCAAACTTGAACCGGGGCTGCACAGGACTTCTGACAAACATGGCCACCGGTAAAAGGCTCTTGTTGTGACTATAAACAAAGCCTCTAATTCACCATAATGGTTCTATGGGTCCAATGCTCTGGGAGATGCAATGGCCAGTCTCAGTAGCTTAATTATCTTTCTAATTTGTATTAGCACTGGCTATCCTCTCAGGGATAATTATGTATCTAGTGTGAGAGCGTGCTTAATGAGGTTAACTTAAGTCTTTACATGGAATAAGGGTTCAGTCACCTTATAGAGAAAAAAAAGCCCCACAGCTGCTGATTGCTGTGTTTTTCTCCTATTTAGATGATGACCATTAAGTTGTGCAAATCCCAGAGGAGTGCAGAGGTACACTGAACCTATTCTCAGTGGTAACAGCAAGCAGAGGAGGCAGGAAGTTAGTTTGTGCCTGACGGATGGTAGAGAGCAGCATCCTACAAAAGCTACAGCTTGTCCACGCAGAGCAGATACGGATCAAAGAAAGCTCCTATCAGATCAATAGAACCTCGCTGCCATTCGCTGCTTTGCCCCGGTGACATTTTCGACAAATCTCAGCACTTCCAGCGGCCGAAAGTCACTGTGCGCTGGAGTGAGTCATGTTTAGCAGGTATTGATGAGGCAGATAAGAGCTCCGGCTCGCTTCTCGATATCATCTGAATTCCCAAAGTCCTGTGATCATGTTCCGTTTCCCTCGCAGCTCGTTCACAATATACTGCACCCCGCCAGCACAAAAGAGCACATATTTCCTCCTCTGACTGAGTGTAATCCACAGCTAAAGAGCCCTCATTTATTTGCTGCACCCCTCCCAGTTTTGCTTGCTCAATACTTAGCTGTTTTTACTGCAGGTTAGCAAGGGAAACCATCTTATCTGTGACTGGGGGGATTTATTAGTGCAAAAAAGATAATTGCTATTCATAGGCCACTGGGGGCTGATTTACAACCACTAATATTTAGGATTCCTCGAGTCGTTTTTCAGCTTTTTTATCTGCAGCCGTGCCTGCAGCGCGCAGGGGAGAGAGGTCAGGTTGAACGATGAGGGATGGGCTGGGCAAAGCCTCCACTCACAGCAATTTGGCTGAAGACAAATGTGTGAGGAAGTAGCCGACATGAAAAGGCCTCGTCCACGTAGGTCCACCTGGAGCTGACAAATACCTGCTCTATTTAACCTGTAATGAGGCTGCAGCTCTGGCTGCTCTGTCCGTGTTGTTTGCAGGAGACAAGTATCTGGAATGACCTCATGAAAAGCTGTAAACTGAGCATCAGTGCAGTCCCTCTGGCTCTTTTCCCTTCCAGTCGTGCTTTGAGAATTGCAGTGAAAAAAAACCCCAAAAAACAATGTCCCCGGAGGTCATCCGTTGGTTTTGTTGATTGTATTACCTGCAACACAGGTAGCTTCTGTTTTTTTCAGGAGTTTGGCAAGGGCTTGTTGCAGGCGAAACAGGAAATGAAGAGTTTTGGGCCCGTCTGTCCACGCTGATCCTCTAGCTGACCGGGAGGCAGCAGCGGCTTCAGCAGAGCACTCAGATGTGAGGTCATGGGTTCAGAGCCCAGGTGTTGTGCCTCGCAGCAGGACACTTCCCCGTCTAAACAGTGTAAATGATTTTAGAGAATGCAGAGGTTAACCCCAGATCAAAGACAACCACCTCCGAGGACTCACTCTGCCTCTCTCCTTCTTTCCCCTCTCGCTCTCTCTCTCAGCAGTATCTGTCAAACATAACGAGCGTAAACACGCTCATTTACTCCCATTAAATGTTTTGTTTTGATTGACCACATCGCTGCAAATTTAAGTATAACTCTCCCGCCACTCCACCATGTTTTGGTGAGCAAATTTGATTTCAGATAACTTAAGAGATAAGAGTTAAACAATTATCAAATGCAATTTCAATTTTCAATTTGTTGTCCAAATGAGAAGAGCGTATCAACTGTGATATTCCAGCAGAAACAGAAGGTTGGGTGGGGGGGTGGGTGTGGGGTGTTGGGGAGGGGGGGTTGTGCTGATGGAGAATCCCAGGAACGCGCAGCTACCTCCTTTTGATTCCCATTTCATTGATTTAATTTCTCATCCTTAAGAGATGTCACTTTGTCTGAAAATGTATTCATCCTGCATATGCGACTCTTAATAGCGCTAATCTTTTTGCCAGAGCTGAAATCTCATGGAGGGATAATCTGAGATAAATATAGTTAATTGAGGCCAGGTGAACTTTCTTTATCAGCAGCACAGTCAACCAATCTGAAGTTAATGTGATAATTAGAACGGAGATGTCTTCACCGAGAACAGACTGTGGTCCTGTCACGCAGCCTCAAATTTGCCTCAAATTACATCTGATTTCACCAGCCATCAGAAATCTATAGCAAACTGGAGGGGCAACAAACATAGCCGTGACTCCCTCAGACGTGTGTCAACGTGCTCGTCTGGAGGCAAAGAGCAAGAAAGACTTGTTTCCTGCAGCTGCTGCTCTTTAGGTGACTTTGTCTTAAAGATAAATTCTATAGAAGAGCCAGTGCGGCACACAGCTCTGCTCCTCCTCTCTCTCCCTCTCTTCCTGCTAAGCTATGAAAGGGTGCTCTCTTTGGCCATGCATGCAGCCGGAGCTGCTCCTGACCACCATTAACACCCCTGAGAAACCACGTCCTAATTACTCATTCAGCCTGACAGAATCGCCTTAATTACAAACTTCATTAGCCTGCAGGACTTTGTTTTCCTCCAGAAAAGGAGGGAGCAGGGGGACGGCTCGGGCCAAGGTGCAGCGGAGGCGAGGGGTAGGGGCTTTAGCACCTTATTCCTCCATGCATTTCTTTTTCCTTTTTCTTTTTTTTTTCAGTCAAAGGAGATGTTAAGACCTCAGTCAGAGATCTAATTAGATTCATGGTGAGAATCAGACACCTTTTAACTAGCCTCTGGAGTCCCCCCTAAAAGGACAGTGAGATCCAGGGTAGGAGCGGTACAGAGAATTAAATGGACCTACTGCTGCCTTTCATGTGTGAAGTGGTCTGATTTGCCATGTCCTCACCTCCAAATACAAAATAACCTGCAGCACTTACACACCCTGCTACCATTATACCTCGCTTATAAACACATAGCAGTGCCGTTGGGGGGAGGGCAGGACAAAAGCTGCAACCAGACAGTGTGCTCCGGTGCTGCCTCTTGCAGTAATTGGACTTGAAAAGACATATATTACCGTTACCTCGTTTATATATTCTGCACCCCGCCGGGCGCCTGTTTCTTCTCATTGCTGTGAAAATCAACGGCAGATCAATACACGTCACGTAGCACAGAGCCACCTGCCAGTCACGCCTATAGGTTTGTGCATTTGGAGTTCATGTGTTCACACTGCATGCAATTATAAGGCGGGCAGCGGTTTAGCCAGTGGGCATTAGCAGGAGTCAGGTGCGGCAGAGTGCTTCTCGGTTGCGCGTCCATGATATGTGACGAACGGTGGCGGCCATGTTGTCGATGCCATGGCCTGCCAGCCCCGGTGCCAGGGTGATTATTCACCTTAAGCTTACATAAACCCCTCCACAAGAAGTTACGCTCATTATTAATTAGAAGGCAGCTCTTCAGAAACTCCACCGGAGACGCCGGACAGTGTTAGCATCCCCCTCCCTCTGTGGCTAAGCTGTGCCGTGCCGAGGAAGAACATTATGAGTGAATGAGAGTGAATGATTAGCAAGTATAATGCGGGCTGCTTCTCAGTGGAGGTGTTAAGGTGTTCACTGGCCCATAATAGATGTCACAACCTGAATTACTACCACCAATCATTTACACCGCCTGTCAGGCGATGCCCCACCTCCATGAGCAGACTCAGAGCACAGATACCAAACGGCTCTTCCTGCCGATGTCTATGCGTGGACATCAGACGCAGCCACACACTGTACATTTCCCCTGTAACACATTTCAACCACGTGGCTGTGCTATTTTTATGACCAGGGAATTCAGGAACATCTGCCGCTTCAGGAGAGACGCAACGAACGTGGGGCAGTGCTCAGTTTTTGTTTTTTTTTTTCCCGACCTGGACGTCACATCCGTGTCTCGTAGCCAGCTGGTCTGCGGTCCTCGGCGAGGTGTTTGTGCTGAACAATCAAATTGCCTGCAGCCGCAGCCCGGGACATCCCATCTCTTGATACAAACCCGCAGATTAGTTTGTTTTTCCTTTAGGAAGAGCGGAGAATGCCGCTGCCTGCCCACACGCGCATACGCACACGTACAAGAGACGCAAACACCCACAGGACGCGATGTTTATGACTATAAGTCATGTTGAAACCAACTGTGAATGCTGTGGAGGGGGGCCGAGGGGGGATTGTGACAGCACTGGCCAGACAGTTGGCAAGCAGTCAGATGGGCGTCACAGAGAACTTGTGAAAAAGCTAATAAGAGATGCTGCTGGAGTTGGGTCAGTGTTCACAGCACTGACGCAGAGGCCTGCTCAGTCTGTGTGTGTGTGTGTGTGAGAGAGAGAGAGAGAGAGAGAGAGAGAGAGAGAGAGAGAGAGAGAGAGAGGGAGATGTAGAATGCCTGTTGCTCACTGGGCTTCACAGAGTGGGGCGTTGTGTTTGGAGCCTGTTAGTGCAGAGAGATGTTCTATCCTGAAATAAACAGAGAAATAGATCGTAATACAAACCAGTTTAACTCGATGTATAGGTTTGCATGCATGAGCACAGGAAGCTGCAGCGTCTTGGTGTGTTTTCAATCCAAACATGTAATCTTACATTAACCCCAATCTCCTCGTTGTGCTCATTTCATTAGCAAAACAACGTGAAGTGCAAGTGGTAAATGAGCAGCACCGAGCAGCACATGTCGTCAGGTTTGTGTTTTTAACCCCACGCTACAGTTTTATGATGATTTTCTCCAATTATTCTGTGTATTTGGGTTTTCGCTGTATATCTTTATTTTGTGTTTTTTTTTTGCTGAGTTTTGTGTATTTTAATACGTGCTCACACGCAGGCTAGCTTAGCCTGTAAATACTGAGCTCTGTATATTTGTGCTTATAAATAATCTTTTAAAGATAGAGTCGGATATCTGTAGCTCACAAACAAGTCACACAGAAATATTTATGTGCTAAATAATTTGAAAACAAGCCTGTATCATTGCATTGTGTAAACCTATAAAAGCATTTCGCTTTTAAACACAAATCACATGTGTATCTCATGAATGTGTGCAACGTGTGACTTGCACTGTTGTCACGATGTAAAATAAGCACAGTGTTTACCGGTGCGGGCCTTGTTTGAGTTTTGCGTTTCACTCGGCCAACACTGCTCTATTTTAAAGCACTTAATGAGAAATCCAAAGCTCTAACATTACATTTTAAATATGTGTCACTGGCTCAGGTGAAGGAAAAGCAATGATCCAAGCGTACAGAAGCCCCTGTCCAAAAGAGTCCAGCGCCAGCGTTTTCTGCTGCCTCACTTTCCAGACACTAAGCGCTCCACTGCCGTCAGCCCCGGCCAGCAGAAACCTGATATTTCATGTTTTTTGGGGGGCAGATTTTTCGCCCTGTGGGCGACCAAGAGGGGGAGACACAGCAGAGCTCAGACGGGAGCAGAGCTGGGACAGAAGAACAGGTGCCCACAATTTCACCTGTCTGCTCACTAACACACACATACACACACACACACTCACATACACACACCAGCAGCTATATTACATTTCAGCTCTAATTGTTGCCACGTTTAGTGCACTCGAAAACAGCTGAGGAGAAGTGGGCTAAAGCTGATTCCACTGATTTCAACGTGACATGGACGGACTGCGAGCATGGACTGGGAGGAGTTGTTCTCCCTTGTGAGGGGTTGAACAGAGCCAGACAAAAGAGAGAGTGCAGCTCCAACAAGCTCCCCCAAAAACTTCAAACTCCTTCAACCTGTTTCGCCTGCAGCAGGTAAAAAACGGGAGCTTTCTAAAACCTGTGGAATTATTTTCAAAAGTACCTGCTGGCCGTGCCATGGATGAGTGCCGATGAGGTGGGAGGGGACTCGCAGGTCAAGAGACACAAAATAGTTCAGCAGGCACATGTGATATATTTAGTGAGGCCATTGTTTGTTTTATTTAGGGAGCGAATTGAGGATTTTCCAAACTGCAGGGCCCCTGAGGTATTTTATCAGGTGTACAGTCCGCCATATGTTACACATTAGAGCAGCGAGGGGAATGCTGGTTGCAGATACGACCTGTAAAATGTTTGGAGTTTGGACCCTCGGCGGACGGGGGGTCGACAATTGCTCTCCTCAGCGCGGCTGGATATGTGGGAAACACTTATATGCAAATGAAACTGCATCGCATTACAGCCCACTTCCCCCCACCAAGCCCCATCATTAAAGAAAATAAACCTCAGGAATCTATGGGCTAGCAGCAGTTCATAAGAATATTAATGCGCTGAGGATAAATGTTTACCGTAGCACCCAGTGAAAATAACAAGAGGGAGAAAGAGGCAAATAAAGGCCGGGCGCGCTGTCTGGGGCTCGGACACATGGAGGTGTCTGCCCACCAGCTCCACGCAGGGCATGATGGGACGGGGGCCAGGCTGAGGAAGAGCTTCGGTGTTTCTCCATGAATATTTCATGGTGAAACGTCCATTTGTCAGTGTCTAGGCCTACGACTCCTCCGCTGACCTGGGTGAACAGGGAGGGCAAGGCCTGCTGCTGGCGGCCGGGTCACAGAGGCCTGTGACCCGGCCGCTTTGTTCATCTATTAACAATCTCCATCTTAGTGCCAGGCTCCCACTGTGTGTGTGTGTGAGTGTCCTGACTGCCTTTAAACCTGCCGTCAATAAGCTTAATGGAGCAAAACAGACCAAATAAAACTACAAATCCTCATCTAGCTTTTTTTTTGGTCTCTAACTTCAACGTCCAAAAGAATTCACTGAAGAGTTTATGACTTCAACAACACTTTGTGTCAAGGAAATCCTACATCATCGCTAGAATCTAGATGAGATCACATCCACGTTCAACTGCAGCGCTGGGAAAACACGCAGTTCACAGGATTTTTTTTTGGCGACAGTTGTAGGTTGAGGGTCCGGCTGCAGCTGATGGAAAACATAATCATCGTTATCAATAATAAAAGCAGTAACCGGAGCCGCAGCTCGGATGTTTAATTCATCATAATGTCGCTATTTGCAGCCGATTGTACTCTAATTGATCATTAGTGCTGTATATTTGTCGCTGCGCCGCATGTCGGGGGCCTGGCGGCTGCTATAGGCCCGCATCTCTCCTTTCACGGATCGGTTTCAGGGCTCATTTGAGAAACCGGGACGGATCAGGTTCGGGGCCCGGGACAGGAAGAAGCGTCTGATTGGCTGAGTGACAGGCCCGTGGCCACGCCCCTCCCTCACATTAGCGCAGTCAGCGGCCATAATTAACCCCGCTAATTGCAGATTAGAGGTCCGGAGGTCAGCGGAGGTCACCTGATATAGCACCGACCACTCTGCCCAGAGACTGGGCCCTCACTCACACACACTCACACTCACACATACACACTCACACACACACACACACACACTACTCGCGCAGAGTGTTTGAATTCGGCCCAAACCAATTATCTCTCAGTGACCTGGGCTCTAACCGTCCTTTAATAAGCGCCAGGATCCGTTGTTTTTTCTTTAAAGACGCGAAAAATTAATGAAAATATTAGCCGAGCTTCCCTGCTTTTTATTACTATCACTGCTACTATTATTTTGGATATAAAAAAACGCCTGCCCGCAATCTTTTTTTCATTTCTTTCACATTTTTTATTTTCTATTTTTTTATTTTAAGCAAAAAAAAGGATGAGAGGCTGAGATGCCAGCTTTGTGGTTTGGATGTTTTAAATTGTATCTCGTAAAAAAAAGAATAAAAAAAATAAAAAAAGAGAAACCGAGGCTGGGAATAAATTGCAGGTGTAAATAAAGAGCTGGTTGTGATGCATAAACCCGTCCTGTCTGCTGTGTGTCCGGACAGGCGCAAAGAGGAGGGGTAGAAGGAGGGGGGGTGTGGGGGGGTTGCGGCAAATTTGTTTGCGGCGGATCAAGGCTCAGCGCCTCCACTGCACTTTCTTTATCTTAATTCCAAGTTGAAAAGATATAATTATCTAGTTTGAACAGGACTGCTATCAAATCCTTCTTTAGAGCAGGCTGGGGAGCAGCTCGAGTGGATTGTGGCGCTGTGAGCCGCTCCTGCTGCCCAGATAGGAGTAATGAAGTTGTGGAGTCCGGAGATACAAAGGGCATTAACCTCATTAGCATGAAACCTTTTCTTCTAACTATTGTGGGACCCTTTCAGGCCTCTAATCCCCCCCATTTCAAAGCTGGGTCTGTAATAAAGCTTTTAGGGTTTTTTTTTTCACTCAAAGCTAATGGTATTCTCTAAAGATTTTTATTGCTGTTATAATCTACGGCACGATTAACTATTCCCTGTACGGCCAAAGCCACAGACACTGCTCTCACTTTGAGGAAAACAATTCACGCACAAACACGTGCACCTTGCGCCAGAAAACGCACACCAATCCGCATGGAGGAAGATGGGGAAAAATACATAATCCAGTTAAAAGGTGTTGGAGTTTTTCCTGATCACTGCGTCCTCTCGACAGCCTCCCTGTCCACAGACCCTCGGCCTCTCCACCACCTCTGATTTCTCTCTACAGCCTGTGCGCCTTATTCTCAGCCTCTGCGTCCTTCCTGTCCACAGCCTCCTCATAGCCTCTGCCTTCTACCCTCAGATCCAGCCTCCTATTTCCAGCCTCAACCTCCTATTTCCAGCCTCAGCCTCCTATTTCCAGTTTCTGCCTCCTGTTTCCAGCCTCTGCGTGTATCCTCAGGCGCGATGGAGTCCACCGGACAAGATTTGAGACAAAGATCCCATTTCGCGGCGCATTGCAACCTTCCCTTATCGCCTGGTGAGGGGAGTCAGATTGTGCTAAATTATGTCCAGCCGAGCCCCCTTGGATCGGTGGATTAAGAGATTAAAGCGGGGCGGTGGGCAGCGCAGCCCCACTCCCCTCATATTACTCGCATGATAATTGCCCAAACTGATTTGCACTTTCACAAAAGCTCCGAGAGACTCTTTGTAGCTGCAGACGCAGCTCCGCAAAAAACCGACCTGATGTGGTGCGCGCGTGTGCATGCGTGTGTGGACGTGTGTGTGTGTGCGTGACGCCACATCAGCAAACAACAGCAAACCTCCGCTCATCAAAAAACTCTCTAAACATCATCTGATCATAACGAAAGAATAAATTTGTATCCCTGTTTCGCACTAAAAAGCTGTGCTTTCACTGCCCGCGACATATTGATAAAACTTTATTGACAAAATATTGACAATTACATACTTCTTGGAAGTATACTTTGTGTTAAAATTGTAGCAAACTTAACACAAACACAAAAACTATTTACATCCTGTAAAAGAGGGTTGAACAGAAACAGTAACTTTTAGCTTTTTCTGTACATGGAATAAGCTCAGTGCTCCAAGTTGTGTGTGTGTGTGAGTTCGTGTGTGCGTGCGTGTGAATGTGTGTGTGTGTGTGTGTGTGTGTGTTCTTCCATCTCTTGCAGTTAGTCCTGGTTGCAGCGGGGCTGCTAAAGCTTTATGTTGGAGGAATGTCCTGATCGCTTCCCTTTCTCCTGCTCTCACTCTCCCTTTTTTCACCTTTTACAAAGTTTCTTTCTTTTTTTGGTAATCGAATTATTTTGTTGTTTTTTTTTCTTAAAAAAAAAAAAACACTATACCGCAGCACCGCTACTTCATATGTGTTCACATCACTTTGACACAGAATGATGAATGAAAGACTGCACACCGTGTAGAAAGGAAGGAGCAGACATCTCTCCCGTCTGGAAAATAGACTTCAAAACAAATGTTTCTCTTCTTTATCTTCTTTTTTTTTTTGCTTTGAGAAGGGGTGTCAAATTAAAACAGCTACCAGGAAAACGGGGGGAGAACAAAAAAAAAAACGATATCATGCAATTCAAGTTTTACAAAAGCAGTTTTGGTGTTTTGGTATCTGGAGTTTTTTTGTTGATGTTGTTGATGTTGTTTTTGTTTTTTGTTTTTTTGTTTTTTGTTTTTAATTATAAAAAAAAACCTTCTGAAGTGCAAACGTCCGATGTGGCGGAAGTGGAGGAGGTGTTCCTGGTCCAGACCTGTCCCTGGTCCCCGGATCCCGGTTCCCGGTCCCGGCTCGGCTCGGGAGGGAGGGGGGAGCACCGGCCCGTCCCCCCCGTCCCCTCCCCTCCTTCCCTCCCTCAGCTGCCGCTCCCCGCGGCTCTGAAACGGGACGTGTCCCCCTCCCTGTGTCTCTGCGAGCGGCCTCGGGTCCATCGTGTCCTCCTGCAACAGCAGGCTCTGGCTTTTTAATCGTCCGAGGTGACGTCGATCTCCTCCGGGCTGGCCTGCTTGGTGGCCAGTCTCCACCGGTTTATGTGATGGGAGCCCTTCTTCTTCTGCTGGGACTCGGAGCCCTCCTCCTCCAGTTTCTGCCGCTTGAACTTCGTCCTCCGATTCTGAAACCACACTTTTACCTGCAGGGCGATGGAGGAGAGACAGAGACCGGATGAGAGGGAGCAGACAGCACGCAGCACATACGACCTGTGCGTAAAAGCCATGCGTAAAAAAGGCCACAGGCTGAGGATGCTGCAGGACACTGCACACACACACACAGCTCCAAAAACAACAGATTCTTCACTTTATCATTATTAATTATCAATCGCGGTGAAAATGCGCGTTTCAAAATAAAACAACTAGTCTTTAAACCTAATAATACGATGACAGAAATATTCATAATCATAGGTTAAATTAAATACATTTATTCCAGAAAACATATCCTGGAAATGTCTCTGTCCTGGAATTATTATAGAGAAATATGTTTTATTCACTGGCTCACAAATATTTAGTGTCTGGATTATTAATAATTAGCACTTCCACTCGCTAAAGTGGATCCCATACGTTTTTTGTTTTACTGTATTTTATTCTATTTCTATTTTATTTTTCATCCCGTTGCCGCAGTTGTAAATATTCCCAGTGAGCAGGTGAATTTTAGGTGGGAATAAAGGTGGCGTGAAAGGCATCCTCGGCTCTGACAGTGTCCTCGTCGTCTCCCCTGATAAGAGTTGAACCTGTCTGCTCGTCTTTCGCTCCTAAAAGTCCGCAGAGCAGCTTTTAATGCGCCCTCAGAGGCTGATTAGAGGGGAAGGGGGGGAGCGCACAAAAGGCGGCGGCCCTCGGCCTCCTCCACTGAGTCTTTAAATACCCGCAGAAAGGGGATCCTGTCCAGCCGCCTCGGCTTTTGTCTGTCCTGTCCCATAAAATGCTTAACTGGTTCATTTGCCCTCCATTTTGAAAGGCTATGATCTCCCTCAATAGAACAAAGTAAGTGAAGCCCTCCTGAGCCGAGGGGATGATGGACTTGTGGCCGCACAGGCTGCACAGGTGAGCTCAGTCATCATCTATTATTGTCACATTTACCTTCCTGTCACAGCGGCCTGACTATGCACCGACACGCACACACACACACATACACACACACTTTTTTTTCCACACACATACTACACGCCCGTAAATACGTATATAAATAGCCCAGCAAATGGGCCATTACATGCAATAAAATGCTTCGAATCGTTATAATAAATTACCAAAGAAGTGTGTGTCGGCGTGTGCAGCCGCAGGTGGCCTCTTCAAAAAAAAAAAATAACACAAGCAGCACGATAAAAATCACCACAGCAGGGCATGCAGGAGGAGGGAAAAAAGGGGGGAGAAGATGTTAGGAGAGATGAAAGATGGGACGCGTCCTCACCTGAGTTTCTGTGAGGCTGAGGCTGTGTGCGAGCTGCTTCCTCTCCGCTCCCACCACGTAGTGGTTCTTCTCGAAGGCGTGCTCCAGCCGCAGCAGCTGCGACGGGGAGAAGGCCGTCCGGATCCGCTTGGGCTTCCTGGCCAGCGCGTTGTGCAGGAGGAAGCTCTCCGGACTCGTCTCATTACCTGCCGGAAGAGGAGGAAGGCAAAAAAAACAGCATTATTTATCACAGAATTTTCCCACCGCACTCATTTCATTTAGTAAGCGAACAAAGAGCAGGGGCCTGCACGCACGCACGCTCACTCTCTCTCTCTCTCTCTCTTACACACACACACACACACACACACACACACACACACACACACACACACACACACACACACACACATACACACACACACACACACACACACAGAGTAAACAGCAGCATCTTCCCCCGTGTTGGTGCGTCTGTAGACCGGGCATCAGGTCATTACTTCAGCCTCTGTCTGCTACACACACCGCACGCAGGTGAAGAGAGTGCAAGAGCAGTGAAGCGCTCCAATAACCAGCAGCTAAAAAAAACCGTCAAAAATATATTTTCTGAAATATATTTCTACCAAATATGGTCATTTTAATTTGTCCGGATTGAATAAAAATGTAAAACGAATAAAATCGGGAGAGAAATGGAGCAAATAAAAATAAATACGAACGAATTTTCCTATCTAACAAACCCGCAGGTCAAAGTAGTGCACACAAAAACTGTATAAATGTAATTTACTTGAAATATATTGTAGATAAATTTCTGTTATTTATCTACGGTCAGATGAATAAAATAAGAAACAACCGTCCGCACAGCTGTTTGTTTCCTTGTGTTAATCAGAGAGTTTATGTGAGCTCCAGGCCGCGTACAAGCACTGCTTACACTGGGATCTGTCCTAAATAGCAGCAGCAGAGCACCGGTCCGACTGCACAACCTCTGATGTCCCTGACAAGCACACAACTCTCACAACAATCTCCCTTCTTAATACTATTATAATCTCTGCTTCCTCTGTCTTGTAATTTAAAATGTAGAAATTATCCACAAGGGTCCCGCTTATTTGAGCGACATAATCCTAAAAATAATTGTCTCGCTGCTTTGCCTTTAGAATTAGATCCTGACATGTTTTTCTTTTTTTTTTTGTAATAATAGTAATTCTGATGGACGAGGCGGTGAAGGTTTTTTGGGTAAAACGCTGTGAACTTACCCTGGAACCTGTGGCCCAAGTACCTATATCTGTGTAATAACCAGGGGTAGAAAGTGGAGGGGTCCCTTTGCTGGCTGGCGAACAGGGGGTGCGGGCTGTGCGACGACGAGAGCGGGTGTGCGGCCAGGGCGTGCGGCGGGGCCACCGGGTGCACCGGGACGGCCGAGCTGGGCGGGTGAGACACCGCCTCGGCGAAAACCAAGTCCGGGTTGGAGTAGACGCCCCGGCCGCCGGAGTGGAAGCCATTGAGGAAGGGGTTCATCTGGCCGGAGTTTGCATAGCTGAGAGCCGCGGGCCTGATGGGCTCCTCGGTGCGGGACGCAGGCACCGGATTATCCTTGGCCACTAACGACTCTATAGTGAAACACCGCTTGGGTGTCGGCTGGAACATGGTCTGATAGTCCAGGTTCCCCAGTTTAGGTCAAAGTTGTCGGGAAGGTTGTTGGGAAAAATACTCCAAAGTTTTGTGGCGCGGCGCAGAAGTTGTGAGGCGGCGGCGGCGGCGGCGGCGGAGGCTGCGGCTGCGACGCGGCAGGCAGGAATACAAAAAAGTGCTCGGCTTACTCCCAGACTAATCCATGGATGTGATCGCTTTCCTCGGCATGTTCTTGCAGGCAGATCTGTTAGTTCATGAGCCTAATTAGCGGCGCAGCCCCATAAACAGCTTCCTCTGCAGCAGCAGCAGGCTGTGATGGCATGGTGATTGGTCGCTGCCGCGGCTGCTCGCCCTCAGCTGCTCAGGGGGAAGACGCTTAAGAAGAGCGTCAATGGGAAAGAGAGGCGGCTCCAGAGCGACTCACACACACACACACACACACACACACAAGCTCCCTCTCTCCCTCTCTCTCTCACACACACACATATTTCTGCACACTCGTGCGCACACAGAAACACGCACGCACGCTCTCTCTCTCCCTCACACACACACACACACACACACACACACACACACACACACACACACACACACACACACACACATCTCCAGGACATTTAACACACTCATCTGGAGCAGTAGAAAAACTCAAGGTTGCTGCTTATTTGCATTTACGGCCTGTGACAGGTTCAAACTGATTTACTGTGCGTGTATGTGTGTGTTAGTGTGTGTGTGTGAGAGAGAGAGAGAGTGTGTGTGTGTGTGAGGTTGCAGAAAAGTGATTGTTTTTAATTACACACAACAATGTTGCGCAAACATGAAATCGGCGCAATTTTGCTCTGTTTTTTGCGCTTTAACCATGTCACAGGAACCTGAGTTGCTCTTTTATTTCTTTGCTTTTTCTTTTTGCTGTTAATGGTGATTTTTTTTAAGAGAGAGAGTGAGGGTGCTTTCCCTCCTTGTTTCCTCTCCCTGTCTGAGTGGATTTATGCTCAGTAACTTCAGGTTCCTCAACAGCGGCTGTTGTTTCTCGCCCTGGATGGAGGAGCTGCGGCTGAGGCCGCTCCTTGGCCGCTCCTTGTGCGGCAGAAGCGGCAGGAGCGGCAGGAGCGGCAGGCCCAGGTGATACCTGTGCGGCAGCGGCAGCGGCAGACGCGCTCCGAGGGCCCTGAGCAACCGGACACACACACACACACACACCGGCAGCTCAGTGCACCTTCTCAGGATTCAGCTATTATTACTGCAATTTAACGCAATTGAGATATAATTATATCATGAATTCAGGTGTAAAAAAAATTGAAATAAAATGTGAAAAAAAACACGTACCAGAAAGCAACGTTATTATACAATTATTCTAATTATAATAAATATCACTGAGGTGGTGGTGGCAGGTTTTGAGGATGGGGAGTGAGACGCGGTGCAGTCCCAGCTGCGGCTGCACGCCGTGTGTGTTGAGTGCGGCTCGCAGTCCTTCAGAGCTGACTGACGCCTGAGAAACTGTGAGTCCTCCTGGTTTTTATTTTATTATGGTCAGCAGCAGCAGCGCTGCCATCACGTCCCTCGCGTTTTATCTGTGGTCGCTGGGTCAGTTCCTGAAAGGTGTTGGGCTTCTTATTTCTCAATCTCACCTCTTAGAGAGGAATTCTGTCTGATACGCTGTTTATGTAATTTTTAATATTGCAATCTTTATTATCAATATGATAGCCAATATCGTAGTGGTAATTTCACCAAATTATGACCCGTTTTATTGTCGAGGAACATGCTCTATATTAATTCCCGTACATTTTTATATTTCAGGGGAAGCTCGGCACATCTGTGGGCTTTAATAATTCCAACAGCACATGCCTGTTTATTAATTGAGAGCATAGTGAAAAGTGCTTTCAGGATTTGTGTGATCTTTTTTTTTTCGTTGGGTTTTGCACCGAGCGAACAGCTCACCTCAGCCCGGTGAGGCGTGACAGCGAGACCGTGGAGCTCCAGCGCCCTCTAGCGGCGGGAGGAGGAGAGGCGCCACAGGGAGGAGAGCCGAGAGCAGGCCCACTCTGCTAGCACCTTCCTATTTCACCATTTAATAAGGAGAAAGAACAGACTGGTTTGTCACAGCAAGGTCACCGGTCTGTTCCCGGTCTGACCTTTCTGTGGGGAGATTGTCCATAGTGTGCATGGGTTTCCTCCCACTTTCTAAACACATGCATGTCTAGATATGAGGGTAAATGGTGTGAGGACCGTGTGGTGGACTGAGTGTTTTCGCTGCTTTCGCCCTATGAGTGCTGGTTGTAGACACCAGCAGACCTCACAGGTAAGATAAAGGTTGTGTGAATAATTTGCAGACTCAGACAAGATCATCTTGAAGAGACCAGCACATCCAGCTCTAATAGACAAAGATAGGCTTAAAGTAAACCATTTGTGTGGCTGACAAAGCAACCTGTTTCTGTGTGACAAAGCAGGCCGAGGCTGTGGATGGTGAGCAAACATCTTTATTAATTAAAGGCTTTATCTGTACACATGCAACCTGGTGTGACACCGTCGACTGCAGGAAGATAGAACCACAAACTGGAAATCAAGCAAAGACCAATTTAATACTCTACGCATGCACACCAACAAATTCAATTCAGCTGGTTCTTAACTGGGTTAGGAAGCCTCTGAACTGGAGTTAGATGGAGAACCCAGAAACACTGAAGCAGATGAGATTACTTAAGTCTTTAAAAGATGTGTGGATTTGGTGCTGTAACTTAACGTCTACGCAAAGGTTAGTTGTTTGATAGAGGCAGTTGGTGATCAGTGACAGTTTGCATTGAAGTCGCAGCAGGTACATGTGTTGTTCAGATTCACTTCATGTGAGGAGGCGACGCTCCTGACCGCCAGAGGCAGCATGAGGCCTCTGCTCTGAGGGGCCGGCGAGCGTCCGCTCGGAGACTGTAGGAAGTTGAGATAAATGGAGAGAAATCGCCGGGGAAACTACCGTCTACAAATATTAGGAGCCATTTCGTCAATTTCATTGGCTGAATATGTTCATTTAACCGAGAGCCATTTCTGTGGGAGCTGATGGAGTGCGGAGGATGCTGCTCAGCGGCGGACGGTGGTCCAGCCGTCGTCGTCGGTCTCGTTCTTGGTGCGGCGGGGGTTTTCCTTGTCGGAGCGCCAGCTTCTCTCTCCCTCGCCGTCACGCTCGCGCTCTCTGGGCCGCTCCCTGGCCTCCTCCTTCCTTTCCTCGCCGCCACGACGCCAGGAGCCTCCTGCCGAGACAAGAGGAGCTCATTAGGACACGCTCAGGTGCGTCAAACCGGGCGAGAGCCCTCCTGGAGTCGTTTCACTGTTAAACGGCGCCACCTGCTGGCGAGCGCACCACCTCCACGCTAGGGATGCTTTACTAGCAGACACTCGTCCCTTTGAGACCTGGCATGACGATAGATGAAAACAGCTCTACACTCTTCAGGGATGAGAGGTCAGAGGAGGAAAAACTAGTACAAGAGTAGAAGATCTAGGAGAACAGTATAGGATTGAAGATCCTTCTAGGAGATGTAAGCTTGTTCCAACATCAAGGGACAAATGAGAGCAGTTGGACTATCATGCTTATAGATGTAGCCAAGCAAGACAAAGCTGGGGTTACACAGAGTGATGTCTGACCTGACCAGAGCATCTGACTCTGCTCCTACTCCGCTTGTAGCACAAGTGGCTAGAACTCGATACTAGCAGCCAGAGAAGCCTCCTATGAAGTCAGCTCGACTGGGCTGGCAGTGAAAGCTTATCCCGGTTATCCAAGTACTGCCACGTGGGGCCCTGCTCACCTTCGTCGGCGTCCCTCTCCCTCTGGGGGGCTCTGTGTTCGCGGTCGTCCCGGGGGGCCCGCTCGCGACGCTCGCCGCGGCGCTCATCGCGCTCGCCGCGGCGCTCGTCTCTGTCCGCGTCTTCCCTGCGAGAGTCTCTCCAGGAGCTGCCTCCCTCCTCGGTGCCTCCTCTCCTCCAGCTGTTCTCCTCCCTGTGAACGCAGCGTCGCCCAAGAACAGAGTCAGGCTCTCCTCAAGTTCATCTCAACGCCTTTCTTTAAGACTTCAGACACTGTCCATAAAAACTTCTAGGCCTCACTGACATTACAAGCTGTAATCAGCAAGAAACTGAACTCACTAAACATTAAATCTACAGAGCACATCTGTTCAACACAGCTCAGATCAGCTGGCAAGAGGCAAAGCTCAAAAGAATTAATTCATGCAAAGGCAAAATGAACCTTTGGTTACAAGTGACACTGACTTTTGACAGCTTTCTTTTGTGACACTGACTTTTTGTAGTCCATTTGAAAAAATGTAATACCTCATATAACAGTGATTAAGACTTTAAGGGACTTTCCCAAAATAGATTGATCAACTTCTAATAGGTGAAGACCCTGCGGACGCCCTCAGAGCCTCAGAGGAGGCTAGGACCCTACAGACAGGAGTGTGTGTGACCTGTGAGACTCACCTTGGTGGGCGGCGGTCCCTGAAGCGTCTCTCCTCTCCGTCATCGTCTCCGTCCTCCTGGGCGTCGTCGCGGGGGGGACCCCAGCTCTCCTCTCTGGCCTTCTCCCGCTCGCGCCATCCTCCTGCAGCAGCAGCAGCAGCAGCAGTTACTCAACCTCTGTCTCGAGACACACTCTGCACCCCACCTGCACCTCCTCCCTCCTCCTGGCGCCTCCCCTGACTGGCCGTGGCGTGCTCACCGGGTCTGCCCAGGGGCTTCCAGGGCTTGGCGTCGTCCCGGTCGCGGCGGGGCGGCCCGTCGTCCATGCCTCTGCGCCCGCCTCGCTCGTCGTCCCGGTCCCTGCGGGAGCCCCAGTCGTCGTCGCCCCCGCGCCGGGGAGCCCTGAGGTCCTCCAGGTTCCTGCGGGGACCCCGCTCGTCGTCGAAGCCGCGGCGGGGCCGCTCGTCGTCGAAGCCGCGGCGCGGGCGCTCCTCGTCGAAGCCGCGCCTGGGACGCTCGTCGTCGAAGCCTCGGCGGGGCCGCTCCTCGTCGAAGCCCCGGCGGGGCCGCTCCTCGTCCATGCCCCGGCGGAGGGGACGGTCGTCGTCGCGGCGGGGGCCTCTGTCGTCGTCGAAGCCGCGGCGGGGCCCGCGGTCGTCTCCGCCCCGGCGGGGGCCGTCCCCGCCGCGCCTGAAGGGCGCCTCTCTCTCCTCCTTGTCCTCATCGCGGCCCTCCTGTCTCCAATCCCTGGACACGGAGCACAGAGACCGTTAGAGGCGCCCTTTAAGTGCAACGGTAAAGAGGCAGGAAGTGAGCGCCACACACCTGTCGGCTGCGGGACGGCGCCAATCTGAGTCGCCTCCGTCCGTGCGCTTCCTCCAGCCTCCCTCATCCTTCTCGCCCCAGTCCTGCAGGAGCGGAGCACATGGAGGTCACTCACTGGCCTAAGGACCAGTCACTGACTGGTGGCTCAGGGGGAGTGTGGTCTGGACAGACTGGACAGTCTGAACCTAGGACAAGCATCCTAGGGCAAGAAACTGAACCCCACATTGTCTCTGAAGCTGTGCTATCATTTGGGAATGTGTGTGAGTGGATTAAGCTACTGGATAGAGCAGATGGACACTGTAGGGTAGCCCCTGCCACCAGTGTGTGAATGTATATGAATGGGACAATAAACAGCTTTGAGTGGTCATGACGATTACACAAGTACTACATATATTACTCCTGTATCTTCCAAATGACAGATCTCACTTATATTATGATTAAACATGTCTCCTACAGTACATTAACAGCCTTTCACTCTCAAACTGTTAGTTTATGACCATTTTCTCTTCATTTAAATGTACAGTTTAAAGATAGAACTCGTTCGCACCTTGGCTTTGTCCTCCGGGGGGTTGCGCCTCTCCTCCTCGCGCTTGCGCTCGCGCTCCTCGATCTCCTGCTGCCGGGCGCGCTGCTTCCGCTCCTGCTCCTCCAGCTTGCGCAGACGCTCCTGGTACTCGCGCTCCTCCTCCTCGCGCTGCTCCTGCTCCAGGCGCTCGCGCTCCTCGCGCTCTGCAGCGAGGGGCGGGCACATCAACAAACGCGTTCCCCGGCAGCATGACGGGGTTCTGAGGTGGGCCTGTGCTAACAGGAGGACTTTTACCTTTCTTGAGCTGCTCCTCGTGGATGCGCTGCGCCTCCTCCTCTTTCTGCCGGTAGTAGGCGTTTCTCCTGTCCTCTTTGCGCTGCTTCTTCCTGTCCTCCATGCGCTTCTTACGCTCTTCCACCAAGCGCTCCTGGAAAGCTTTCAATTTTTCCTACAAAAGACACTTCCATTAGATGTTGCAGACCTGTGCAGCATCATGCTGAGGTATAAAGTTAAATGATGACTTGTAATATAGACATGCACTCTACAGACTCTGCTGCCCTCTGGTGTTGAAACACACACACATGCATGCACAGAGCTGGGTTTTTATTAGGCAGTAAAATGGCAGAGAATTCAGAGACCCATGAAACAATGTTCAGCTGAAGAGGGTTTAAAGGCCTCACCTCATAAATGAAGCTACGGGCAGCGGTGATCTTGGACAGGAAGTTTTCTTTGTCCTCCATCATCCTGGACATGCGCTTCTTGTGCTCCAGAGCCTTCTCCCGCTCCACCTTCATGTTGCTGATCTAGAGGGGACAGAGAAGAGTCTTAGGTTCTGCATACTAAAGCGGGTCGAGTAGCTGGATCTGTGTCATTGTTCAGTTGAAGAACACACCCTCTCCTCCTCCTGGAGCTCCCACAGTTCCATGTCCTTGATGCGCTGCTCCTCATAAGCCTTCTTGATGAGAGGAATCTCCTCCAGACGTTTTGCCCTCTCAAAGTAGTCGATCTGGAGAGGAGGGACAACTTAGTGTCTGATTCACGCTGGGCTGAGCGGTATTTCTTCCGCCGTTTCACCAGTTTACCTTCTTCTCCTGGTTCTTCAGACGCTCCTGGAGCTCCTTCTTCTCCTTCTCCAGCTGCTCCACTTGTTTGGCCATGATGAAGTCAGGATCCAGCTCCTCCAGGTCCTGCCAAATTCGATGCGTTAGCCTCACTGTCAAACTTCATATTATTCCTAGACATCCAAGTTCAGCCTAATGAATCACAATCAAGACATTTTACCTCAATATCGATGTCCTTGAAGGCCTTGGCACCGAGCTCAGTCTTCTTGATCTGCTCCAGCCGCTCGCGGACTGTCTTCTTCTTGATCTGCTCGTGCTCCTGCATGATGCGCTCCTTCTCCCTCTCTTTGGCCTCCTGGCGCAGGCGCTCCTCCTCAGCCTTGCGCACCTTCTGCATCTCGGCTTCCCGCTGCTCCAACTCCTCCTTCTCGCGCTGGATGTTCAGGCTCTCCAGGCGCTCCTTGCGCTCCTCGATGGTCTGCCTGCGAGCCAGGATGCGCTGGTGATCTTTGCGGGCGTTTTTCAGATAGGCGGCGATGGCCTGCTGGTTCTGCTCCTCGCGCTCTTGCTGTCAAGGGTCAAAAACATCAAGACTGCAGTTTTACACCAACGCAGGATTTGCGGTCTAATAACACAGGAGACGGCTCTATGAGACTCACCAGGATCGAGGCGGGCTTGATGACCTGGATGGCTTTAGCCAAGGAGGCAGACATGGCAGTCAGCTGGTTCCTGATCTGCTCTGAGGGCATGTTCTGGAGGAAGGGGCCGACGGGTGCGTCCTCTTTGGTCGAGTAGTTCAGGTCGGAGCCGAAGCTCAGAGTTCGAGAGCTGTGATCGATACGGACCTAAGGGAGAGCGAAAGAGCATGAAACATTAGGGCTTGATTTTTAAGCGCCGTTTAAGGTATCTCCACTGCACTATCTCCACCCATCTTGACCTCACCTGCAGATCACAGTGGCGGGCAGCATCTACGATGGAGCGCTCCAGCTGGAACGCGTCCACGAATGGAACCAGGGAGGCCAGGCGGGTGAACTCGATGCTTTGATAGATCTGTGCCACCTATCATTAACAAAACAAATTAATGAGACACAATTCTTCACCTGCGGGGCAGAAATCGTCCCAGGGAAATCCAAGTGGTGAGGGCAGTTACCTGCTGCAGGAGTCTCAGGATGGTGTTGTTCTGCAGGTGGGGAACGTACTGCTGCAGGTCAGGCTCCTTCTCGGCCTGCTCTCTGACCCAGTCCAACACCTGGTGGGGGGGAGGGGGGTTTACATCTGTTAGCATACAGTGGAGCGGAGACTAAAACGTGAATATAAAGCAGGAAAAGTGTTCACCTTGGTCACTCTTCCACTCAGCTTCAGAGGGTGAAAGTCGACCTCGAGCCAGTTGTAAAGTTCTTTCACTTCTGGCACAACATACTGCAACAGGTTGAACCTCACCTGCAATACAGACATTACAATACGCATTTGAAGCACAAAAAAAACATATTTCAACATATATTCTTGTGAAAAATCAAACTTCTGACTCATGTCCCTTGAAAGGACAGCTTTGGAGTAATTCACAGTATTCCATGACACGTACCATGTCGTTGATGAGGCTCTGCCTGGTTGGAGGAGCCTGCAGGCCCAGCAGGGTGGCCAGTCTGCGGTGTTTCTCCACAATGATGCCGTCCATGTCGAGCAGCCGAGCAATGTCGGTGCGCTCAGGAGTGATGGGAATGGACAGTGTGGCCAGGAGGACTCTGGTGGACATCCTGTCAATCAAAAGGAGGTGTTATTACCTCTCCTGGTCACTACAAGAATACAGCTTGTACCCCCTCTGAACTTGTGATGAACATGATACCTCTGCATCTCATCCTGGGTCAGATTTTTACGCATCTCCCTTGAGAGGTGGTAGAGCCGGTGGAGGGTGCAGGAGTGGAAGAGAGCATTTCCAGACTTCCAGAACACCGTGGACACCTTGTTGTAGTAGTTGGCCATCAGCTGGGGCTTGGGGGGCTTCTTGGAGAGAGCAAACAGGCCGTGGATATCCTCAACAGCCTTGAAAGCTTCCTGGAAACAAAACAGATATAGATCCATCAGGAACAATGACATCTTCACTCTGAATATGTTCCTGATTTCTAAAGCATTTCTGAAAGCACTCGAGGCGGTCCTGAGAATATATGTAAGAATACATGCTGATTTGGCCCTTTGAGAGATTGAGTGTCAGGAAGACAGACCTGCCAGAGCTCCATGCTTATGGCACTGTCCAGCTGCACCAGGCGGGTCTCCAGGTGCATGGACTGGCTCTCAGGGTTGTTGAGGTTGATGGCAGTGCTCTGGTTATGATGACGCTGGATCTGACCCAGATGCATTCGCAGGTTGTCGCACAGCTTGCGGAACTCTGCTTTGCGGGTGTACTGAAGGCAGAACTTAAATGCTGTTGGGGGAAAAAACAGACAATACCCACATCAATTCAGACTTGAAATCTTTGTAGGGGGATAACTTCACAACTGGTGCTGAGAGTGTGTCTGTACCTTGCTGGGCGATGTCATGGTACAGACGCTCCACCTTGGAGTTGTTACGCAGCAGGTCCAGGCACTGACGGTAGGACTCCCACAGGAACTTCACCCAGGGAGTGAGCAGCAGACGATCGGTACGGTCCTGAGTGTCCTCTCCACTCACAGCACTCAGCAGCACACTGAAAGCACCATAATCTCATTGTCAGTACTCTGTGATAGTCATTGAAACACCTGCTAATTGCCCTGTAGCATCAGAAAACGATTTGAGAAGATTTACAATTGTTCTTTCACTGATCATCAGTTCCAAAGATACAATTTCATTTCTTTATTTTCCAACTTCCTGTTACACAATCTGCTAAACACTGCAAGCTCTGCAAATAACAGCTTCCTGTAATACTACTTTTGAGAATACTCACCTCTCTGGCGTCTGGATATTGTCCAGGTCCTCGATGTCCAGGACCATCTGCTGGGACTCCTCCTTGGCAGTCTCCGTCTTCTCCTCTGCCAACTTGAGGTAAGCCCTCACCACATCTTCCAGAGATTTAATATTCACCTGGAATCAGAAGCAGACATTACACCTGGCTGCTCAACAACGCCGGTGGAGTACGCAAGCATCCCAGCTGTGTCCGGACGCACCTGCTGGCAGATGTTCTTGTACTGGTAGAGACCCTCCTTGGCCAGGTGGCTCTTGCGGAGGTCCACACACAGCTCCAGGTACTTGAGCATGATGGGCTCGTGGATCTTCTGCCATGTTCGATGTTTCTTGCTCTTGATGACATCGTACAAAACATCCAAGGCTGGCTGCTTCTTGCCGACCTCCAGAAATTCTGCATTGAGGGTTGAAAAACAAACATAAGCTCCATACATAAATTGGCCACAAAAAAAACTCAGTAATAATTTCCAGCCATCTTTATGTGTACATTAATCCAGCAACTAAGTGCTAAATTATGTCATAATTCTTGCCTGTTTTTTGTTCTTCTCATTAAAGGAAATTCAGTGCAGCTAGGTTACTACAAGTGTTACTACTCATGTCACATTCATCCATTCACTTGTGACAGGCCTACGTTGTCCACCTGCTTTACTACCAGTAGCTCAGACCACCCATACACATTCAAACACTGATGACACAGCATCGGGGGCAGTTTGGGGTTTACTATCTTTCCCAAAAGTGATTTCGATATTAAGTTTGCTGCAGATTTGGATCAACGTTCAACCTGTTTCAACTTGGCAAAACCCTCTGATTATCTTTCCCACTTGTGCCAGCTGCTGTCTATCTACAATTCACACGGGGTGAAGGCAGGAAACACACCCTGGGCAAATCCCCAGCCCATCACAGGACATCCACATCACACTGCCAAACAGGGGTCTGTAATCCACCTGAAACGTGCTTGCTTTTGGACTGTGGACACGGGGATCACAGGGAAACTCCTCACAATGAGACCTCCATCCAGGGTACCAACAGGCGAGCAGAGGCAGGAACCACTGATCCACAGTGTCGCCGATCTACGCTTAACTAAAGTTTAAAGCCTGACTTTGTGTAGGCCCGCGATGCCCGCTGAACGTGACATTAGCGAGTGCAATGAGCACAGACTAACATAACAATAGCCCGGTAACACGTAATGACACTGAAGTAAGACAACTGTCACAATCCGACAGTCACCCCACAGCGACAGAGACTTTCAATGAATAATCGATTCTGCACAATAACCAGTAGCAGAAACACGGCCTAACCGGCTAGCTACACCCACATTAAAGCGCATTTCAGGCAGGGGTTAGCCCGGTGGGTGTTAGCCCGGCTAGCTGAGCCGCACGGCCGATGACGACGCATGGAGCTAACGGCGGCTAGCGTTAGCCTGTTAGCACTAATGTCTGCGAGCCGCAGCGGAGCAACCACTCACCGTTCGCTCGTTTGAGAGCATTCTCTGGCCTTTGGAAATACGCCGGCATCTTGGTGGCGTTCAAGTGGAACTCAAACTGGGTTGACTTGACTGAATTTTGATGGATTTCTCCAGTCCATCCACGCCACGCACTGCTCCCGCTACCACGGTGCTGAGAAAGGACGGAGCTCCGCGGGAGGGGCCTGGACTGGGTTGCCAGGTGCGTCACCAGTTTATCCTCTCACAGTGCTCTCCTCCGACTGAACACTTATGAAAACTAAACTTTCATTATGACCTAAACCTTATCTAAAGCTGTACTAACGATGTTATTACCTAGTGTTGGTTATCTGGTGATTAAGGGCGTTATAAGATTTAAAACATATAGCAACATGTTAAATTATATTGATATTTATAATGTAAACACACAGATATCACATAGATAGGACTGCTGCTACCTTGATCGATTACCTACAATTTGCACCTCTCCACTAATCATCTGTTAATATTTCGTTTTTATATCTGTCTATCCATCTATCATCAAACCGTTTTCTCAACAAACCTGGCAACCCGAGCGGTGTGAAGTTCCCGTATCACTGTCCTCAATGGTGCATTCAAGTAAACCTCGTAAAATACCTTCCTGAACGTTTCCCAAATAAGTACAGCTATAGTTGTATCACTTTGACCACACTAATTAGAAATTTATCAAGATATTTATGATGAGGCAAAATTTTGATTTATTATTCTAAGATATTCAAGTTAATTTAGAGAGCTTTATCAAATTACGGAAACAGCGAACGCCCCATTGCCGCGGAACTATCGCCAGCTGTGATTGGCTGCCAGTTTTGTGTCATCGTCCAGTCCCGGAAGTAGGAAGCGCTTTGGCTGAGATAGGCAGTAAAGTCTGCTGGCAGCAGAAATCCAACTCAAGCCACTGTCAAGTCTGAAAAGGTTTCCTGTCCGATCTAGTCTGCTCGGAAGCGCAGCCTGGAGTTTTGGAGCAGGCGGGAGGTCTCGGGGTACTCCACATTGACTCTGTTGTCCACAGAGTATGGTGTTTGTCCCCATCCCCTCTTAACCTGTGCTTCTGAACTCTCCAGGTATGGAACATGGCAGCGACTGAGACGCAGCTCATGTTAAGCGTCGGACTAATCGGTGAGTTCCTCGGTTTGTTGTTGTTTTCCTTTGTCTTGGAGCGACACAGTGACAGTCACATGACAGCAGCACGGAGTGCCATGAGAGTCTGATCAGCTGGGCTTCAGGCCGCTGACATAAAGGAGCTGGTCCAGGGTGCGGTCCTTCGGGCATCCCTGCACAGTCTGTGAACTAATGAGCAGCGTTTGTGCTCCCCAGAGAAAGATGTGAATGGAGACACCTTGTGGGTTTGGTGCTACCCCTCCGTGAGCTCAGACCTGAGGCAGATCCTGCTCAGCAAGTGCTGCCTGACGCACGGAGGCAGGGACTTCCACACCTTTGTGTTCGGTCAGTTCTGCAGCACCTGGTACTACATCACCACAGCCGAGGTGCAGGAGCCCACGGCACTAAGCAAGGTACAGGGTCCGGAGCTGATGCTGTCACCATCATGGTCAACAAGGCGCAAAGATGGTGCAGAATCTCTGTGCTTGCACTGAGTTGTTCCCTTGTCTCGCCCTGCAGGTCACTCATTTTTCCATAGTTGTTACAGCAAAAGACTTCAACCCTGAGAAGTATGCAGCACTGAGCAGAGTCCTTTGCAGGTAAGTGTGCAGTCATGTTTTCACTGGTTGCTTTTATTCAAAGAGTCTTCATTAGGGAGACAGTGGTTCAATCCCAGCCACTGCAGTTTACATGTTGACATATCCTTGGGCAAGATACAGAGCCTCTGCATATGAATGGGAGTGAATGGGTGCATTTGATGTGTCCTGCAAAAATTGCTTTGCGTAGTCATGAAGACTAGGAAAGTGCTATATAAGAACAAGACCACTTACCATTCCTCATTTGTCATCCAGGATGTACAGCAAACACGGCAGTCCAGTGAAAATGATGGAGGCTTATGTCGATGTCCTAACTAAAGGAATATGTCAGAGCGACGAAAATGGCTCATTTCTGATCAAGGACTACGATGTCCGGAAAGCGTACCTGGCTGGTTCTGTCAAAGGTGAGACTGGATCTGGTGGACGTCACGTCTGTTTGAATCCACAGCACTCCTGCTCTTTTCTGAGACAAAAAAAACGTGACGATAGAAATAAGCAGGCCCCACAGGGCAGATCTGCTTGCAGATGATGCCTGTTCACAGAGACAAAAGTGTGTCCTCCATTTGATGCCCATCTTTCTGTTCCACCTCAGATGTGGTGTCTCAGTTTGGGATGGAGACCATCATCCTGTATACGGCTCTCATGCTGAGGAAGAGGATCGTTGTCCATCACCCGCGGATTGAAGCCCTGCTTGAGTTTACACGGTGCGTGTGAGACATGATTTTTAAATATGCGTCTTCATACTTTAATCGTCATATTGTCATTCTGTTATCTTTGGCTAATTCCTCACCCGTCTCTCCTCAGAGTTCTGCCTACTCTGACGTGGCACAGGAAGGACTGGTCCATCCTGCATCCGTATGTACACCTGACCGACATTGAACTTGAGGATCTCAAGAAATGTCCCGGTGAGGCTGCAGACCTTTTCGGTCACCATCTGAATCTGAATCAAAATGACATTTGCAGCACAACACGTTAAGAAGCCCATTGTCATGGTGGGAAGTGAAATGTTTGTACATAATGTCGTTTCCTCTGCAGGATACATAGCAGGATTTGTCGATCCAGAGGTGAGCAACAGATCGGACCTGTTTGACATTTACGTAAACCTCCCTGAAAGTGTCATCACGGTGTCCCAGAGCGCCAAAGGTACAGTTCTCAGTACTCAGTGTCTCATCGCTGACAGAGTAGGACAGCGTTACCTCTCAGACTGACGTCTCCTGTCCTGTCACAGAGTCCATGGCCATGGGGAAGTTGCACAAGGACATCGGCCTCCTCATTGTCCAGTCTGCCGAGGATGCCGACAAGTCGGACAGTCAGGTCATCAAGGTGAGAACTCAAACGTGTCTGTTGTCAGTCCACAGGCTCCAGAAAAGCTGTCTCAAATGTAACATTGTGGCCGTTTACACATTCACAGGATATCTCTGTCAAGACCAAAGAGATCCTGGCCAACCTGGTGGCCCTGGCTGGAGAGTGTGAAGACTCAAAAATCACTCTGGAGGGTTTGAAGCAGCGTCACTTCCCTGCGGCCACGGAGAACTTCCTCTTTCACTTGGCAGCTGCCGAGCAGCTCTTACGGATTTAAAGGTGCAGCACAGAGGCTACGCTGCCCATCCTTTACTCTTTTTTTTTTTTTTTAGGTTTTGGGACGCTTCCTGTCTCCTGAGGGGCTTGTGCACTCCCTCAGGGTAATCACGGGAGTGTACACAAGACAGTGTCTCACAGTCATCTCCATGCAAGGGAGGTGAAGGTGGGAGTCAGTAGCGTTCATTTTAACAGTCTGCCGTCTTGCCAACATGCCGCATCTCGTCATCGGTGTCTTTCATGTTGCATAATTGAAGCAGGAGTTTGGCAATGTTTTAGTCTTTTTAATCCCATGAAAAGAGCAAAATCAACAGTGACAGGAGCCTCCCGTCTTTCTCCAAAGCTGTTAATTTGGAGCTCTAAAAAACACAAGTTTGCAACAACTTTTACCACCTGGAGCTGAGTGCAAAACATGGATTTCTGCACTGTCCACTTTTGACTTTCCGTGGGATTTGGACACAGCAGGGAGGATATAAGCTATTGTTAGCTGTTTTGTTTAACCAGAGTGATGGACAAAGGACTTCACAGAAAATATGTCGGTACTTGTTCCATTGGCACGTGATGATGCCACGGTGCAAAACTGCACTTACACACATCTCAGACCTTGTCTCTTGTTCTAAAATATTGGGGCAGACACATACATGAAATGAAAAACAGCCTAGGTGGCTCATATGTACCAAGCATTTCTTCTTCATTCCAGTAGTAATGATATTAACAAGTTAGCACTAGAGACTTTGCACAACGTGGGTTTATTGACGTTTTCGTTAACAATGTCACATTTTCTATCTTACTAATGACTCGTGAGTTGCTGACACCTAAAAGACAAACTCTGTTGTGTCAAGATTTTTCCTAACAGTGTTTTTTCAGAAAGAGATGTCCATTGTTGATCTGCAGCTAATAATGATCGGTGCTTCCATGTCCAAGTTGATTCGTACGGCATCTTGTGTGTCTCACGGTTGTTTGTTCATTGCTAGTTAGCGGTTCATTTTGCATTTTGAATAACTTGCCAAACCGTGTTTTTGTGCCTCGGTATTTCATTCCATAGAAATGCTCATGTAACTTTTAAAACTAAATGTATTTTCATGAATTGATGTAATATTTCTTATCTAAAAAATACAGTATAATGACTTAAATAAATTTACTATCAAAAAAGTAGTTTTGTGCGAGTTTAAACACAAAAGCTCATTTTAAAGAGACTATAGCTCAGAACCTCTTTCAGATGTCAAACAATTTCAGCTGATACGCATTTATCAGTCATATTCAGTCACTTAGTGATTTTGTCATAATCGGATACAAATCTGCTCCTCAGAGTCCTCTGTGGTAGTAAAAGTGGTCGCCGTCTGCCGCTGCTTGCAGGTCCTGCTCCACATTTTCCCTCTTGATCTGTAAAACAAACTCGTTGTCAGCAGAGTCCGCCTCATGGAAAACCTCACCGTGCGTCCAGAATCAGGAGTCTCACCGAGCCCAGGTTTGGAAAGAGGCTGAAGGAGACGGGGATCATCAGGCCCAGAGTGAGCACCGCACTGATGTGTCGGAGCGGAGCCAGCAGCAGCGAGGTCCTCTGCAAAAGTCTCCTGTGAAGGAAAAAAAAAAAAAAAACTGCAGTCACGTGTCACAGCTGAGATACTGGTGTGTGAAAACGAGCTGGAAATGTGCCTGACCTCTGCAGGAGCAGGACCAGGAGATTAGGGACAGCAGCTGTGGTCCCAAGCAGAGCCGCTCTGGACAGTGCAGTTTCTTTCACAGCCTGAACAAAGAGGTCAAAACATTTAACGCCAGATGTCTCAGTTCGTAATGAAATTTTTTTGTCACCTTCTTTCACCTTCTCTCCTGCTGCCTTGGAGATGCCGACAGGATTCCCATTGGAATCAAACACTTGGATGCCACTTTCCCACTCCTCACTCCTGACAGTAAACACACTGAAGAAGGCCACAGCAGCTGGGGGAGAGTTATATGTATTCAACATTAGTTTCTAGTCAAACTGCTGTTACTGGGGCAGGAAAAATCATTCATAAAGGAAGGCTGTGTCGCTCCTTGAGTGACTCTGAAAACAAGACAAACAAGATTTATTATGGAATTTAAAGGAGATACCTGACAGTGGGATTGGGACTATGGACCTGAACATCGTCTGGACAGCTGTGCTTCTTACACCGAGACGGTTAATGAAAATTTGAGGGAGAGCCTGAAACACAAGATAACGGAGATGGAAAAACAAATATTTGGCGATGCGATAGGTCTTATTCATCGAACCATCTCCAGTTATCATGCCACACACACCCCTGCACATGTTGCGTAGGAAACCGTTCCGACAATGAGCAGAAGCTGCTTCAAAGACGCCGCCTTGCCCTGCTGCTGCCAGATAAAGACAGATAATGTGCATTAGAAACGGCAACGGGACAGGAGATTCAACGTATGACCACAAGAGATCAACTCTGATTCCTGTTACCTGCTCTGACGAAGAGTTTCTGTTTGTGTGGCTGAACCCAGCCATGTAGCTCTGCAGCAGGAACTGGAAGAACACGCTGATTCAGCATTATTGGCCAACAGACACTTAGAATTATGATCATCCCGAGCTTTATCACCTGCCAAAACAGAGCCGGCTTGACTGATGTATGTGGCAGGAAGCTGGCCACCACCTGGAAGACACAATATTTGCTTTACAACAACGAGCAAAATGTCATATCTTTTCAGATTTACTGGATGGCACACGTACCAGAGGTGCTGATACAGGCATGAAAGCTTGAAAAAGAAATGAAACACATATCAGAATGTCTTTCCACACAATTACAATATCCAGCACACATAGAGCAAAGGTGAGGAATACAACCTGGCCAGGTTTCCAGCCCATCACAGCACACACACTCTCTCACACACGTATGTGCTAACCATATTTAAACACTTGTTTAACTCTTCTAGGACTGAGCCTTCATCCAAGTAAATCTGGAAAAGGCCTTCGCATTGAAACTTGACTATTGCATGCATGTGTGTTCTTGGTTTTCTCTGTACCTGGAGGGCGGAAGACAAATGGGAGAGCATCCCCAGAATCAGCGTGGACAGACGACTACAAACACAAAAGACAGCACATTTAAGGTACCACTGAGTTTGCAGAGCAGCAAACGTATTCAGAGGTATATTACAAATATTAGCAGCTTGTGATCTGTGCTTATGCAGGATGTGATCTGACCGGTGTAATGCATGTTTCTCACAAGACTCACAAGTGAGAGGTGGACTGCATGTTCATCCTGCAGGAGGAAACAAATCAGATTGAAACTGATTAGCAGCTGACAGACTCGCCACTGTCCAGCAAGAACATCTCACCATAACCTGACCTCTTCATGCGGTTTTGCTTCACTTCCCAGCAGGGAGGAGTGGGCCTTCTGGATTTCAGCCTGAAAGGAGTAGTGCGACCGGTTAACCATCAGTCGGTGTCTCCACAGCCCCCAGTGTGAGAGAACAGACAGGCACTTACATCAGAGGATAGCAGCAGAGCTGGATCAAGGACCTTCAACCAGGTCTGCAGTCGGCTGAGGAAGGACTGAGAGGAGGAGAGAAGCCTCAGATCAATGCTTTGCACCAACATCAGAGAGGCAGAGGTGTGTGGATGTGTCTGTGCTGGTGTAAACACACTAACCTGGCCCCGGCTCTGCCAGTACAACAGGTGAGGATCCATCACGACGAGCTGTGACTCCACTTCTCATTCATCCAGGAGTTTACCTATAAGAAACCAGCATGGCTCTCTCCTGCTGCTGAGGTCAAGCTCTGTTTTGAGTCTACTTCCTCCATAGACCACGTGGTTAGGTCATGTTGCATTCAGGGACATAATAATTCTATGTATTTTCTCTGACCCCAACGTTTCCGTGTGTAGTTTATTGAACAGAGAGCACAGGGGCACTATTCGCAGCTGTTGTTCAACCACTGGATGTAAAGATAATGCCACTCTCACATACAGTTGCTTTTAATGTGCTTTCCATCCCAAATAACCACAAAATCTTCTTCTTTTGATAGTTACATCAACGGTCTTTTAGACGTTTCTTTCAGCAAATAATTTATACCCATTCGGCGAATTAAAAGCTCTACCACGTGTTGTTTTGTTTATTTGAGTAGTTAAAAGTTAAAAATGAATAGCGACCTGGGTTTATCCCGATTTTCTTAAGACCGGAGCAGCTCCTGAACGCATCACGATAGTTTAATACCGTCATACAATCCAGTAATTATTAATATTTTTGACCGAAACGGAAGTTCTCTTATTAGAATTACTAGATTTCTTATCTTATGTATTTTTGAGCAAGATTTCTTCCAGTGGCTTCTTTCATTGAACCACGTGTGTGAGTGACGTCTTGGCGTGTCACTCCCGGTCACTCCCCACTCCTCTGACATAATCCAAAATGTCGGCCACCATTGGAAACCTGCTCAGGACTTCTGTAAGTTCAACCTGTCACTGCTCCACACCTCTGCCAAACTCGCCTTCGCTTTGACTTAGCACGGCGTCTATCGAGCTTTAATTATCGGCTGCAGACAGCAGGTATTGGTATTAACCAGGCCTCAGACGCTTTGGTCTGTCCTCTGCTCTGTGTCGCACATTTGAACCTGAGGAGCAAATCTTACCGCGTTGACCAAACCCTGGTTCGCGGCCCCCTGCAGACACAATGTGTTTCCAAATATTACTCAAATTCACAGAATAATTATAGTTTATCACTAAATTGTCGCGTATCAAATGTGCGCCAGCTCTTAATTATCGGTACAAACAAGTTATTCCGGAGAACGAGGTACAGTATCAACTTAGGTAGATGTACTAATTTTCTTCACCTGTCTCCTATGCACTAAAGAAAAAAGGGAAATAAATCATTCAAATCATTTGTCCAGTTGAGGAATCAAATAAACACCTTTATTAGACATTCTCCTTGTCGCTTATTGCATTTGCTGTTAATTTTGTTACCAATATGTCGGAATTTGAAAAAAAAAAAAAGTCAAAATGTTGATTATACCTTTACCAAAAGGTATAATAAGAGCTAATTTCAGATTGAATACACATTTGATATCAGACATGGTTTGATTTATGTTCATTTAAGCAACTTTGGAAATCTATATTGTGCAAATTTTATGACTGACATGCACAGGTTTTAGTAATTTCAATAAGATAAATATTTATTCTTCCCCAAGGGGAAATTATTCAAATTCAGTGTTTTAAATATTTTTGCACCAAGCACCATATGCATACAATCATCCAAACTACTTATTATGGATTATTTTAAGAAAATCACACACTAACACTAACATGGTTGGAATTGTAAAATATGGAAAAGTGAAATTTTTACAGATTTACTGCTGCAAAGTCCCGTTATATTCTGTCCTGGCAGTGGAGCCTGAATGAACATGTGCAGAAAACACAGGTTAATTTAAGACATTGTTTCATTTGGCAAGTATTCATATTCTCAACATGCATGTCTTGTATTGATAATGTTAGCGTGATAGGCAGCAAGCATACAGCTGAAATTAGTAAGTAAGTAATAAGAACATGTTAACCATCAGCAACATCCAGGAACTGAATGTTGGAAACTGAATGGAAAGAAGATTAAACAGAATCACCAGTATTCAACAAATGTGTTTTCTGCAAAAAAAAGAAAATCTGCAAAATCACTTTAAATTACCAGAGAAACTTTGATATGATAGATTTTAGACCAAATTAACAGCCTCAAACCAAGTTGGTCGCCTGTTCTCATCCCGATCCCAGTCCTTTTATTTTGTAGTATTTGCATGTTCTCCTCTGTGAACCTGTTTCATCCCAGTCCAAAAACATGCACTGAGGTCAATTGGAAACGCTACAAAGAACAAATCCAGCTGTTAGAATTGATCTGTCTGAGTTTCTTTATTTGAGACCAAACACAGTTCAGACATGATTTACTGTCACTGGATCTTTTCTCTTTTACTTCAGGCACGAGTTGCAGCTGGAGGGTTAAAAGTCACAGCAGCCTGTCGAGCTGGAGCATCTGGGGCTGTGAGATCTCTCACAGGTCCTGCACTTCACAGAGCCTGTTTCTCTAGCAGTAAGTCACCGAGTGCACAGCTCAACATAGATATGATGGCTAAACCATTAACGGTCTGACTGTAAGGTGAATCACTAACAATCAGGAACTAATGAATCTGTGGACAGAGTCTCTTGTCTGGGTGAAACAAACTAATTTAAACTTTGGCCCTGGGAAGTTTAGTCTGTGGGTGAATCTGAGAGGGTAATCCAGGTCATATCTGAGTGTTTTTCATAAGCTGTTTCAGTTTCCCTCAGCATGATGTCCATGTAAACAGTGCTGCGGGGATCTGATGAGTCATCATTATTCTGTGATGTGACTGTAACCTCTTCACACTGTAGCTGGATCCTGTTCACCCATGTATTTGCTGACTGTGGTCAATAATTTCGGTTCCACATGATGACATCCCATCGCTTAAGACGTACAACAAAGTCGATGTCAATATAAACGTCAGGACAGGACAACATTTAGTGATGAGAGGTGTTATGTTCTGTCCTATGCCTAAGTGTAACACACGATAAGATGAATCTAAACTAGGCAAGACTATTAATGTGCAATACGTCCCATGTACAATGTGTCCTATCCTAAGTGTAACAAAGTGCAGTGTAGTCAGTCAGGGGTCAAGTCATTGAGGGATAGCAAAGATGAGGCATTTGAGAAGTTGGAACTTGAGGAAGTGCAAATGAGTTAAGTTAGATCTGCGCGACCCGTCTCCATCAGCTGCTTCCAGATGGACCGTGGCCGTCACCCAGGCTGCTCCTGCCTTCAAGGCCACAGCTGTGCACAACGGGGAGTTCAAGGAGCTGAGCCTGGATGATTTCAAGGGCAAATACCTGGTCCTGTTCTTCTACCCTCTCGATTTGTGAGTATCCGTGGCGGCTCGTCCTCACCCCTCCGGACCTCTGTGTGGTTGATTCAGGCCGGTAAACCCTCCGCTCCTCGTCTGTCTCGTTGCAGCACCTTCGTGTGTCCGACAGAGATCATCTCGTTCAGCGACAAGGCCAGCGAGTTCCACGACGTCAACTGCGAGGTGGTGGGCGTGTCCGTGGACTCCCACTTCACCCACCTCGCGTGGATCAACACCCCGCGCAAGGTAGCGGAGTGCAGCGGCAGCAGCGGCTGAGTCGGTGATACTCTCACACACTCACGTTATCTCTCGTTATCTGTCCTGTCAGACTGGAGGTTTGGGCAACATCCACATCCCCCTGCTGTCCGACCTCAACAAGCAGATCTCCAGAGACTACGGCGTGCTCCTGGAGGGTCCGGGCATTGCATTGAGGTGGGTCCATCACCTGCTCTGTACCGGAGCAAGTCACCTGTTCCTCTCTGTCTCATTACTGTCTACATCCTAGCTGTTTTTAATGTTAAAATCTGACTTTCTGTTCAATAAACCAGTAGTACGAGGTAGAAGTCAATAATGTCAGCTGTATTTTAAGTTCTTCTTCTGCATCTATTATCTACTATCTAGACCTGACTTTTTAACAGAAAATCTGAGGAAAAAAATGGAAAATAAACTTTTCTTTGGTAGATTCTTTGATGTAATTTCTTCAGTTGTCGATGTGCTCGATCCGTGTCAAACATTTGGTTCTGACTCATTGGAAAGACACCGTGAACCGAATCCAACTTCATGTTACCAATCTAGTCACACACACACACACACACACATGTGCTGTTTTTAAGCATCTGTGTAGACACGCTTTTGTGGGGTGCATCACGAGCCTTCTCCCCCTCTTTCAGGGGCCTGTTCATCATCGACCCTCATGGCGTGGTGAAGCACATGAGCGTGAACGACCTGCCGGTGGGCCGCTGCGTGGAGGAGACCCTCCGTCTGGTGAAGGCCTTCCAGTTTGTGGAGACTCACGGCGAGGTCTGTCCGGCCAGCTGGACCCCCGAGTCCCCAACGGTGAGCTGCTCTGTCATCCTCCGACACGTCTGTTAAGCCGAGTGATTCTGGTCGACTGATGCAGCACTGTGTCTGCGTATAGTTGGATGACACCATGTTGTGTTTCGTTTGCCTTTCAGATCAAACCGACTCCAGAGGGATCCAAAGAGTATTTTGAAAAAGTCAACTGAAGAAGGTCCATGACTCTGAAACCAGTACAATGGTGCAAATCTATAAATAATTGTACTTTAGTTTACAGTTCCTAAGTTGTATTTACACCAATAATACACCAATAAATCCAGTCGTTATGAAAGACACCTCTTTGACTGTGTGTGTGTGTGTGTGTAGTACCTGCATGTGACTATAGTCTGCATGTCCAGTAAAGCGCAACTACAGAAATATTTATCCTCAAAGTCAAAATCAGACTTAATAACCCCTGTACATAAACATGTTTATTTTCTCTTTTTACAGCAAGTTAATATGCAGTTTCAAAATGTCTAATCAGACATGGGTACACAACATGAGGTGCCAAAATCAACTTCAGTGGGGGGAGAACTGGAAATTAGAAAAAAAAAAGGCATTGCCACTTCTCATACAAGTAGGGTACATACTGTATTTACACAAAATGGAAAAAAAGCGTTTGGAAACACTCCGCAGACGTGTGTGGTTATGAAAACATCTAGTTTTAAGTGGACAGAAATTTCACTTTGTACAGTATGTTGGATTGTGGAAACAAAGCAATCGCCTCCTTCCTTCTGACATTCACAAATGATGCTTCAGGTTAGGCAACAGAAAGGACACGAGGGAGATGGCTTACCAGAAGATGTAGAGCCTTTTAAAGCTTTTAAATAATAATTCAAATCAAACCGAGAAGAAGAGAGAGTGTCCATAAGCAGGTCTACCGGTCATCCAACAGAAAAACAAAAACAAGAAAGAAAGAAAAAGAAATCCTGACGGCGCTGACTGAAGTGAGTTTGATGAGCAGATGGTTTGGTGAAATTTTCATGCAATTTCAGGCAAGATGTAACAGCGCCACCAGCCCCTTCCCCAAGCACCAAACGAAGACAAAAAAGCAACGCAAAAATCTCCTCTTTTTGTCTTTTAACTGAATGATTCATTTAAAAAAACACCCTGTAGTAAATCTGTACAACGAAAATACATCTGGGATCTACATCTAAAGGTACATTACGGTTATATACACTCCCACCCATCCATATATTATCTTTACAAGTAGACTTCATTCAAACCCAAACATTAAGAAAACCCCGACTGAATGGGGATATGGGATCACACCAAACATCCATTTAAAAATCGGGCCTTGCTGTACCTCAACCATTGATCAGTCCCTCTGCTCCCGTCTGTACAGTAAACTACAGCAGGACTAAAATCTCAACTGGATGGACTGCTACTGTAACAGGGAATTAAATAACGGTCAAAAAAAACAAACAAAACAAAAAAACAAATCGGGGAATGGCGCTGGAGTGACCACAGCTTTTGAAGATCGTCTTTTTTTTCTTCTTTTTTTCTTCCGGTTTTTGGGGAGATCCGAGCGGAACCAGTTTTACCGTTTGTAGTAACGACATTTCGAGCGACTTCAAGAATACAAAATAGAAATCAAGTCAAGGACGCGGGCACAAACCCAACCCTCCGATATTCTGACACAACAGAACAAAGGCTTTCAATACACTTAGGCCTCTTCACTGAAGAGAGCGACACTACGCCATCCATAAACATCTGTGTTCTCTGGTCTCAGGTGGGACTGGGTTGGACAGGAGAAAGCCATGTCGGCCTCAATAAACATTTTGCTCCAACGTGTGTTTGAGAGCAACCGATAAAAACAGAACCCCGTGTGTGTGTGTGTGTGTGTGTGTGTGTGTGGCGTCTGATATCTCCTCCGCACATGTTCACTCTTGTTCACGTTTGAGTGGCGGCGTCGAAACCCATTCAGAAAAAAAATGGAAAAAACAAAACAAAACAAAAAAAAAAACTACATTGTACGAAGTGAGATTCTCACAATCTCTTTGCAGGAGAGGAAAGTAATAAAGAATGACTTGTGCCCGCCCGTCTCTCAGGATACTTTGTAGGCAAACTCGTTCATATCCCTGTGTTGCCGCTTCGCCCCTTAGTCAATTTTCACATTTGTGTAGATCTTCCTCACAAAGGCACTTGTTCCCATGTATCCGACGGCGCCTGCAAGGCAAATGTGATAATGTGACTCTCTCCGACACGTTTCATTTCTCCTACTTCCCGAGCCGTGCTCTCGACTACGCCACTGCTCTCCGGGGGCACACGCTGCAACACAATCTCCCTCCTGGGATCGGTCGGGTTCTCCGATTCCGATTTGAACCTCGTTACATTTTTTACACACTGCTCAGGGTAAATCATCAGGGGGCGATTTGGCGAGTGCTCAACACGACGCTCAGATGTGACACAAACCATCGAGTGACTTCATGATCCTGTCCGCTGGCCCTGAGGTGTAAAAATCACCGTTGGGCGTAAATTTGACTTTGAACCCTCATTAAAAACCATGATCATGATCAATGGATTGCGACTGATCAAAAACAATAATAATAATAATAACTACAATGATCAATTAGTTACACTCAAGCACCTTCGCATCGGTCCCAGTTCTTTCATTATTCACGTTCTTCTTTTCACAAAAGCCTATGCTAATGAGGACGATGAAGGCAGCGTCTCATCCCGCACGTTTACTTAGTTTTCTTACTTTCGTAAGTGGTTTTACTAAAACCAATTACGACAGAGCAGCTCTATGAATATCATTTATTTGGGACCATCCGGCAATAGTCGATCGTACGAGAGGGACGACTCACCGCACATGATTCCTAGGGCAGTGCTGAACACAGCCATGTAGCCAAAGTAGAAGGACGTCTGGAACAGCCCGTACATCCTGCGAAGCGTCCAAATTAACACAGGTCACCTTCTCTTCTCACCCACTTAAATTTCATATGAGCACGTGCATGTCGATGAAGTCTAAAAACTCACTTGGTTTTGAAGAAGTAGTAGTAAAAGGAGTACATGTAAACATAAACCGCAGTGGAGGCGGCGGAGAGGAAGCTGGTCCACTGCCTGGAAAAAAGGAAAAGGCGGAAACACACAAGTCAAACAGCTGAAGGCGCCTCTGCGCTGCTTGGTTCGTTCATTACGGTCTGAATGGTGAAGGAATTGAGGGGCGGACAGAGTGGGCCGTACCATCTGTAGTCCTCAGCGTTGAGCAGGAAGTACGTGCACACGATGGTGACGCACACGGTCACGATGCACAGGATGACCAGGACCAGCATCATGAAGCCGTACACGTAGTAGATTTTGTAGGCCCAGAAGGACGTGAAGATGAAATACCTGGTCCGAGAGGGAGGAGAGGGGGGGGTCACCTTAAAGCTTCAGTCACCTGCGTCCCGCCTCACACCGAGGGCCTCGCAAGGAACAGCGCAGACAGACTTACATCTCGATGAAAATGGAGCCGAACGGCAGGATTCCCCCCAGGCAGACGATGACAGCCGGCTCCATGAACCTGACACGACACACAACGCGAGACGTAAGCACGCGGCCGCATGCATCCAGTTCCCGGCCCGCGGGCCGGGGGCGCGCGGCGCATTGTGTGACGAGGAGGAGAAAGGAAAGGGCAGACAAGCTGGATATCCGAGCGCGGTCTGAGTGACAGTGGCCCCAAGTCACTTCTCGCCCATTTCCTGTTGGCAGCCGGCCACGGCGCCCGCAGAGGGCAGTAAATGTTAATACACTGCCTGTTTACCGCTTCGCCGTTTTTTCATTACCCAAAGAATGTGTTCAGACGGACTTCAGACTTCGGAGCTGATGTGGAGCGAGCAGGCAGAGGTCTCGCAGCCCTCACCATTCACCTCGAGCAGCTTGCTCGTCGCCCACCGGTCGGCCGTAACGCGTCCCCTCGCGTGACGGGGTCAGAGTTCACACGGGGGGGACTGAGGCGGTGGCCTGTGATCGCCTGGCTTTTCTGAATTTGCAACGCGATTCGCTCCGGCTGGGGCGGGCACAAGGAAAGGCTGGGGAAAAACACCTGCTTGCTCAAGCCCACAGGTACAATGGCTCGCTGGCAGCAGGTGCGAGGACTGCGATTCAGCGCGAGACGAGCACCCTGGAACGAGTCGAGCTGCCCGAGAGCGGGGACGGAGGAGGCCCAGCGCCCGATGCTGCTGTCTGCAAACACCGTTTGTTTGCAAATGTTGCTACGTCTGACTCAGCAAGCCAATATGGATGAGATCGCAGACTCAAAGCCGTGCCACGCCGTCTTTATGTAGCTTTCCATTACCCTTAGAAACGCAGAAAAAAATCTTAAATGTCACGATAAAAAATTGGTAATGGAAACGCCTCGATTTCAAAAACAAAATATCGGCAAAACATTTTCATGCCCTCAGGCATGTCAACATAGAACTGTATTGCAAAAGTGTAATGGAAGGACGTTTTCTGGCCATGGCGTAGTGCGTCACCTGACCAAGACGGCCTGGTACATGTGGACAGAAATCCAATCAAAACATCTAATAAAACCACCGAGCACAAAGAGAATCCATCTTCCTCAAAGTGGAGTCTTATGAAACAAGATTTCAAGAACATTACAGGATGCTGCGAGACTGGAAATATGGCTCCTCCACAAAGCACCCTTCAGCGGAAATCCCTGCAGGGAGCCATTCCAGAATTTGGGAAATATCACTTTTATTATACGATAAACTGTAATGGAATTTGTGTCTCTGAGCAACAGTATGTTTTGACCAACACCAAAAACAAACGTCTCCACCTCTCCTCTAAAGTCACCGAGGGTTAATTTCCACTTCCTGTGCTGGGCGACACCCAGCGCCTACTCGGAGCCACACCTACCATTTCTTCTCCGGGATCGGCCGTGGCACAGCGTTCACTCGGCAGGGGAAGTTCGGCTGTCCGGACAGATTCCTCCCCAGGATGGTCCCCACCAGGTTCAGAGGCAGGATAACAAAGAAGCAAATACAGCAGACGGCCACCTGCACGACACAGGGACGTCTGTGTTTACAGTCCACATCTGGAGAGTCACGTGTGAAGCAAAATGACATGAGCTGCTGAGATGCGCTTTGAACGCGTCTCTGGGCTCCCTGTGAGGTCTCTCTGAGCAAAGGGAAGCTGTGGACTCGGTCCGAGGCCGCTGTGCTGCACTTACCATGGTGCCAAACGGGATGGCTCTGGAGGCGTGGTAGTAGATGGCGATGAAGTTGATGAAGAAAGCGGTTCCGCACACCATGGCCGGGATCATGAAGGCCCCGATGAACATTTGCTTTATCCATCTCCTGCCTGCGAGTCAGACGGCACAATGAGAAGAGACTTACAAACATTCTCACGAGAGCGATGGAGCCAACAGTGCAAGTCCAGGGCATTTTCTTTTTATTTATTACCTCCTTGTTTTGCATACAAGCTTCCCCCAAAGTAGCCATTGACGGGGGAGGTGGCAGCGTACACAAAGATGGCTGTGCTCAGCATGGAGCCTCTCCTGCAGACACAAGAGGATACAGATGGAGCCTGGTTAAGAGTCTGCAACCATTATCACATTCAATTCCAACTTGTTTTATGTACTGGAGAAAACCTCGATGAACAAAGTATTTGATCAACAGACCAGGACTCCAAACACACACATTGTCATACCCAGCTCAGACCAGACAATTATCTGCCAATCACTCACTCTGTGTACAGATCCTCAACCATAGCAACTATGATGACGATGAGGGAGACGGAGAAGATCTGGCAGCCAGAGCCGATGAGCGAGGAGAAAATCAGAGGATGGCTCGACGGCCGAAACACGTCCCCATGTACCTGCTTCCATCCATATTCATCTCCCAGGTCCCTGTCCTGATGGCACAGTAACAACAGAGGGCAGTTTTACAACATCTAACAACGCAGACAAAAAGCCACGAATAGCTGTGCATCTCATTATCCAAGACTCACCATGTCATCCATCTCCTCCTCTTTGCTGTACCTGGCGTAATCCTTCCTCAGCGTCCTCATCAGAATCATGGACACCAGACCCACCAAGAAGATGACCATCATGAAGGAGTTGAAGATGGAGAACCAGTGGATCTACAAAGTGAGCAGAACCGGCACTTGTTTCAAGATCTGACCAAGTCAAAACTTGCTGTGTGCGACAGTCAGGATTCTGTTTAAGGTATTTCAGCCACATAAGCGCTCGTTTGTACAATCCCTGCTCAGTGGGCTCAGCTCACTCTACAGGTCAGGGCAGGAAAGTTACTTTTCAGCGCGCTGGCTGCCTGAGCTGGCTCGCTGCAGAATTCTGACTTCAATCAGCCAAACTTCCTCTTAGGCAGAACCTGTCTGGAGGGCTGCCACTACGGCAGCAAAACAGTCAGCCAAAAGTGACCGGGCCGGTCATAACACAGAGGCTATTGTGGCAGGAGGCTCGGCCTGCAGCGGCACATGCACCCTCACAACCAGCCACCTGCCATCACCCAGCTTGCACAATGACACCAAAAACCACACGCATTATGGCGGTTGGTATCTATAATCAGCTCACCCTGTGCTGAAAGAAGGACGGGTCGAGGTACTTGTCGAATCTGTCTTCAAACTTCACGTCAGACTTCTTCCACTTCACCTGTAGTGGGAGGAATTTATCATACACAAATGCTGCAGACGTGGAAACTGTGTCGAAAAAGGCCAAGGCGTGGGCGATTTAACACTCACAGAATAAGACATTGCGATTCTTGTGTTTGGCACAAGTCTGACTTTGCCTTCGCTGGTCAGATTCACATCGACAATCCTGTTGCCGTTGAAGCCAATCTCCAGTTTCTTGTACGTCCACAGGTAATGATCTTCTCCGTTTTCGTCTGCCTCGCCAACAATGCCTGGAGAGCACACGGACATGCCCCGAATGTGAAATCTGGTCCTTACAGAAGTGGTCAAACGGACAGGTGTAAACAACACTGCGCCTTTGGATATATACCATTAATAATCAGGGAGCGCAAATGCCAAATAAAGGTTACTTGCCACACTGCTTGTTAATCCTGTGGCTGCATGATCTGTATTCATCATGTATTCATGTTACATCCAGTCTTTAGGCTTCAGCTGTTATCAAAGTTTGTTCTGCGGGCCAATCACTTTGATGCTAAACGGTCGCTCAGACTACGCTCCAAGCTCCAGCCAGTCTATTTGCTCTCTGCGTGGGAACATAGTGAACTGAAATTTAATATATACATTTAACGTTCACCACTGCTGTCAGATATAATATGATGTGATATGAGATATGAGGGGCACAGTGTGACTAATGAGGATGAGTATCCGGAACGTCAAATTCACATTTCCTTTGAGTTTCAGATTATAAACATTAGTAACCAGTGTCATTACATAGTGACCAGAAAATCGACATTACCCTGAGCAAGTAATGCATTTGTTTCTAACGAACTCGGGAAAACAACTCTCCAGGACCAACCAGTTATAGTGCTGGCAAACCGGACATGAGGTCAAAGTCTACAGGCTCTTATTGTCACTGGGGGCACGCCTACATGACGAGCGAGGCAGGTAGCCCCACCCACCACCTGCAACATCCGCTAACACCTCGCCGCCTGAGCAAATGTTGGAGTGGCATCGCTGTGCAAATTACAACCACGTATGCAGGTGATACGTCTGCCTCAGGACACAATGGTGGAGGAGCTTCGTGGTCGAGTTCCTCGAAGCGAGGCTTTCACTCTTATCAATACCCCGCGTTGTTAGGGCAAAATGAGTCACTCAATTCAAGGTTTTTATTTGATGGCGATGACCAAAAGATAGCTCACGCGTCTGCCTAAGTGTTTTTAATTGGCAAACTGAGAAATTATACTCTTGCAGCCTGATCAAAGAACTGGCTCGAATTCTTTAGTATACAAGTCGTTGCCATTACTGCAAACCTCTGTAAGAAGTTGATAGACCTATATGAAACAGAAGTGTACATTGCCACCGGTCTCTGACGGGGCTGCACGATGGTTTCACTTACCCCAGATAGGTAGATCGTCTATGTACATTTGGTACCAGTAGTGATTCTTTATGGCATAGACAAAAGCATCCCGCTTGGCTTTGTCCAGGTCAATTTCACAGTACGTCGTCTGCATGACTTCGTCTACGGACAGCAACAGACACCAAATGATTCGGATTAGACACAGTGCTGTTGCACAGAGCCAGACTACATGCGATAAGAGTCTCTGTGTTTCGCAGGTGAGAAGTCACACAACGGCAGTATATACCTTTGAATTTAATGTCCAGACCGCTGAATTCGAGCTCCACTCCCTGCAGAGCCTCTCCGAGCGTTTCATGGTAATGACTGATGGTCTTCTTGGAGCCCGCGCAGAAGGGCAAAGAGAAATACTTGTACGTCTCCTGTCGGTTGTGGTAAGGCCCCACTGTGTTCATCCATAAAACTACCTCCTCCTTATCTACGTACTGTAAAGGAAAACACAGTTTTACTGTTCAGTCCAAGGATGACACACCACTTCCTTCTCACTGTGTAATAACTCTGCATAATTATCAGACTCATTTTGCACCTTAACTTCATGGCACAGTACAGTTTTTACTTAGGGACTTAATCATACTTTACTTTGAAGTAGTGGTTATTTGTACTACCACTGTTATTTTTATTGTCGTTTATACAGACTTTTACTGCTGCTAAGTGTGAGATCATTAAAGTACATCTATCAATCTATTTATCTGTTTATAATCAACACTGACTTCCAAGCTCACTCTTACATGAATAGCTACAGGTACATTTGATTCAGAGAGTGCATGTCCACTGTAATGTCAATATCTTTACACTTTGCCTGAAACTGATTCATTTTAAAGAGTGTGACTGTATTTGAATGTATGTAAAACAACACGCCCCTACGTGGGCGAAACGCCGCCGAGTGCTGTACGTGTCCATGCTACACAGTTAAACCAGCTAGATACTGTAGAGAAGACATTAAACACACTTTATTAGCACATGAACAACCTGTAATTAATGCGTCCGAGAGCACAAACAGCGACAGGCCCTGGCGTTACACCATTAAAGTGTTGTAGGCATCATCTCGGGGCTGATATCTATAACATGGTTATGTAGTTTATGGTGTTTACAGTGTTTGAGCTTCGCAGTTTTTCTTGTTTTCGAGGCCGGCGGAGCACAAGTTGAGCGCAGTTTCCGCCGGTGCTCAAGGAAAAAAAAAAGCTTTGAGGCTCAGTGTGGAAGACGTGCTAGCGGCTAGCAGCCTAGCGGTGTCTGGGACCACTTGGGCCGAGCAGTGGTGACAAGTTAGCAGCCTGACTGATAGCCTGTCTGATCAATGGATCCCCCCGTATCGATAAACAACACAGCAGCGCAGGGCCTCGGTCTCCGCGATGTCTGCAACACAGCCTTGTAGCAGGCAGCTAGCAGCAGCGAGCTACAGTTAGCAGGTTAACAGGCAGCACAAACGTCCATTATTTCAAGGCTCCTCTCTTTCAGTCGGCCTCTGTCTCACCGTGTGTTCATGTTCGTCCGCGTCCACAGGTAGTAAGGAGGCCAGGATAGCGAGGAGGGCCGCCGCTGCCACTTTCCATCTGGAGGAGCCCATGTTTTTTCCGAGAAAGTGTGCAGGAAAGATTGGGGCTGTTAGCTTCGCAGGGGCTATCCCTCCTTCTTCCTGGTTGTATGACAGAGGCAGTTTTTTAGGGATGCTACCGTACGCATATGGCGTCAGCGCTTCACCGATGCTCACCGCACGCCCCCGGGGTTGGTTGAGTTACGTCACGTGGTTTGCAGCGTCCAATCAGCGCGGATAGCGATGGATCAAGCGGTGAGAAGAGAAACTGTGTCGGCACATCGTCCGCAACCTTCAGCCACGTCATCCGACTGCCACCACCGGAGCTGGAGCTCACCTAAGACAGGGCTGCTGCAGGAAACACGATCTAGGGCTGTACAAACGCCTCCATTCAACCTGTGACCCCGACCAAAAGTTGTTCCAACAATATACCACTTTTCATGCCGTTCAGAGCAGCCACAATAGCCCTCACGTGTCATTCTCTCTATGGGGGCTGTTGATGTTTTCACGCTCCCCTGAACACAATGAGGGTATCTGAAGGAATCCTTAAGTTAATTTAACACCTTTTAACTTACTAAACAGTCGTTTACAACAGAACTCAGATCAACCTGAAGGAACAACTCTAAACCAAATGAAAAGTTCATTAAAAAAAAAACCTTTTGTCACAACAATTGACACCCTGGCTCTCAGTTTTTCACCATAAATACCGAACCTTCTTTCAGTTTAACTATTTGGAAAGTGGTTGAGTACCAACAACATTTCATACTGATTTACCATATAGTTTTTAAGGGCATAAATTCATTTATCAACGCTTAATACTTTTTAAGGCCATGCAGATGAACTGATAGTGCACATAGGTCTTGGATTTATCCGGCAAAATAATGATGTCTCTTTAATTCATCAAATCTGTAGCTATTCATTGATGAAATAATGCATTTATAACACCACTGTTTTGTCGGACCCACCAATAATGGGCTCAGAAACAGTTGTCAAATATGTGAAAATCTATTTTCCACCCACAGCAGTTTTTTAAGTCTCCTCACCTTGAAAGAGTGTTTTCTTGGCCCACCTGGGAGCACCTGCTTTCATCTGTTAAAAGTATGTTTGGAGTTTGGGATAAATATAGTTACCTTAAGGTTTCCTTAAAATATTTTCTCAGCCTTAAAACGGTTTCTTAATATCTTGTGGCTTGTAGCTGAATAAATCTTGGCAGTTAATTTATGAATAGTTAAAGTGGTATTACATGAACGTTACAATGTTCTTGTATCAACAAAGTGAAAGACAGAAACTCCATTACACTGGTAAATGACAAAGGCAAAATTTAATGCAATTAGACTCTGAACATACATCATTTGTGTGTGAATGTGCTGAATAATCTGGGCTAGAGAGCATCAAGACATACATATTTTCCATCTCTATGATAATGAGGAAGGAGCACAGACATTTCCCATATGAGCTTTCCTCCTAAATTATTCTGAAACATCTCTGACATCTAGACATTTAATTTTTGAATTACCAAACTCATTATCCAGTATTATAAAAAAAATCACCACACTGCAATGCCCAGCAGAGGGCAGATACAGCTCAGCTCCTCAAAAGTGCATCTCCAGTGGGAGTGTTGTTCCAGTTCTGATCATTTCGAACAAATTGCCCACCAACGGGTCAGAAAAATTACAGTTGTAACTGACATGAAAACATGAAGTTTCATAATTGATCTGTGAGCATGAATAACGTTTTTTGTTGAAATAATGTGCCATAGGATCAAGGTGATTGAAAGAAAAGACGCGTGATATGTTTGCAGACGTAAAAAAACAAACATCTTAAATGAGGCGTGTGTTGAAATTAAATCTCTTGTATTTGTCTCAACCGGATGTGCAGCATTACAGCGACTCCACAAACGTCCTGCAGAGGAGACACAATGACATACAGACGTTGTAGATCATTCACAGACCCGGCTCTGCTGACCTACAACCACTCATTATCAGTGACACGTTAACTCACTTCAAGATGTCAGGCAGATGAGGGTCTCTATATAAACCGTTGTGCAGGTAGCCGAGAGAGCCGTCAAATTTTTGGAGTCTGACTCGCGCTGCACTCTGGGCGCTCACTGCTACGTCACGCATCTGGGAAAGAAACACAAAGAAAGCTCAGTCCAGAAAACGCATCAAGTTATCCCAGGGACAATTAATCATTGGAAGGACAATACATCAGAGTTTACGGCATAGTTTTTTTGTGCCAGTTCTACCTGCTCAACGAGGTGAATGGGAGCCAAGTGATCATCTTCTGAATGAAGGAAAAGTATTGGGCTTCTCATCTTCTTCAGACTGAAAATGAATAAATTGCGATGGGAATCATTGAATCACAGATTGAGAATTATTCATGATTCGAACATTCACTGCTGTGTCGAAGCAGCATCTTTCACTTACTTCTCTTCACTCGGAAATGCTACCTTGTTTTCAGCCCATGGCTCTGGGAATAAGTAGCCCATACCCGGAAATTTCCAGTAATACTTAGAACAGAAGAAGAATAGAACTTTGGAAGGTCATGCATTCAATACCGGGTGCCTTGAAAAATGAATAAAATCATATATCAAAAGTAGCAACTTTACCCAAGTAAAAGGATGCCCTGGTATCTTCTGTCTGGCGGTATTAAATGCCCCCTCCAGGATCACGCCATCAAAGACCACTCCTGAAAAGGAGAGGACATGATTTCCTCAAATGAGATAACAAGCTTTTATTCCAATCTGCCTAAATTCACCAGAAGTGAAACCTACCTTGCTGAACCAGTTTTGCTGCAGTGTTTGTGGCCACTCTGCACAGAGGCACAAAGGGAAGCGGTGTAACATATACAGACACATGATGCACATGCTTATCTGTGGGCTAATCTGAATACATTTTGCCATGAATGCAACGAGAGTTTTATTGATGACAGAGTCGGATTTCGCCAGAGCTCCATGCTGAATAATTCACAGTGCACGCAGAAAAACAAGAAGCAGCAAGTATAATACCTGCAGGTGATTTAGGTGCACTGCCTACACTTAGTCTCTACTATTTCTTCAGGCAATGTCTGAACAGACTTTTTGCCAACATGCCTTGAATTTCTACCGCTGCAGAAAAGTCTTTGGTCTTTTTTAGCGTGACTCTGCCCTGTGGTACGGTTTCCCAGTACTGTCCTCCTGTGCGTGCAGCTATTTTACATGCTTATGCAAACTTCTGATGGCTTCTGCTGTCTTATTTAAAGCTGAGGTGTTGCAGGCGACTGGAGCTGTAATAACCGCTCAATTAATCGTCAATAAATAAAATGATCAACAACTAAAATGGTAATCAATTAGTCGATTTAAGGATTTTAAGGAATTAAGTCAAAATTCTCTGATCTTAGCTTCTGAAATGAGCATCTGGGTATTTTCTGGGAGAAACAATGTGTGAAATAGAGGTCAGGACAAAAAGAGGCATTTAAAGACCTTATCCTGGTCTTTGAGAAACAGTTTTTGTTATCCACAGATTAATCAACTTGAAAATAAGCATTTGTTGCAGCCCTACTGGTGACTATTTAAGATTTCACATTTCAAAACACCACGGTTGGGAATGAGCATCAAGGGTGGATACTGCAACAGTATATTGAGTCATCCTCTGTTGCGTGTAACTGCTGTGGAGACAGTCTTACTGACCCAGTGCCGAGCGAGTGCCCCCAGATGACGACCAGGCTGTCTCCACAGCGTGCTTTGACCCAGTTGTATAAGTAGATGGTATCAGAGGTGAACCCGGCTTCAGTCGGCTCTCCGGTTGAATCCCCAAACCCTGACGGAATGTCACACATCAACTACTGCTCTGATCCGGTGCTGCTCTTCACTGCCGCCAGGTGGCAGCTGCTCCGGGAGGAGGGGAGATGAGAGAGGAGAGGAGAGGAGAGGGGAGGGGAGGGGAGGGGGGGAGCCATGCACTGGACTGGACCCTGACCTGAAGCTGAACCATTGTCCTCTGACTGCCTCAGAATAAACAACTCATCAGGCACAAGAGTAATCACAAATCTAATTAAATCAATGTGACGCAGGATCAATCAATACAAAGGAAACGTCAAATAATGATGGTATGTGTATGCACATATTTAGATCTTGAGTTCTATATTTTCATATGCACCAACCTCTGTAGTCAGGCACCAGCACGTGGTAACCGAGAGCACTCAGTATCTGTTGACACATAAAGGTTTATTAGTCATAGGAGTGGCTACTGGGACTTTCATATCAAATCTCCTACAGATTGGTATGTCTGTGGTGGTGATCACTCACTTTGGCCACTCCCACCCGATGAGTGGCTGCCCTGTTGATGCACAAACAGCACGCACGCCAATAAATTGCGGTGTTCCATGGAAATAGGGCAAGCCGTGTGACATTTCTGCTCTGTGCTTCCTCGGGAGGCGGCTATACTCCTGGATGTGTTATTTATCATACCTTGTGCCTGTGTTCCCGTGGAGATATATGAAAACCGGACTGCCATCGTTTAAACTGTTCTGGTACCACGCCAAGTCCTTTCCCTGTGCCTCTTTCATCCGGCGTTCAGGGACAGTGTGCCTTGAAGAGTTCAAAACAACACACCTGCTTAGAGACACAACTGAAGATTGGATCATTTAGAAAAAAAAAGCCCTTTCCTTTTTATAGCCTCACTAGAAATTGGAAAACAACACTGAACTCGGGTTCCACTCACCAAACACCCAAGGAGATACCTTCCTCTGATGATAAATACATGTTGACGGTGTGATTAAGGGAGAAATCAGCGGGTTGGCTGAGGTCGGCAAAGAAGGGCACCCTGACTACAAATGGGACAAGAAGAGAGGTGGACCCTTTTTATTAGAGCACGCCGAGGATTTACAGTACTTCTAAGAGGCAGTGGGGAAAATCACTTACGTCTGTGTGTGTAAACAAAGTGCTGGATTAATTCCGGGAGCGTCCTGAGCAGGAAAGGCGCCACAACAAAGATGACAAAGAGAGCCAATAAGCCTCTTTTCAGCCACCGCTGGGACCTGAGAAGAGACAGAGAGGGATGATAAATGTCAGCATCTAACATTATCTTCCTCATCTCATGTCAGTAAAAGCAGGTGACCAGACCGAGACCCATGGGAGGTCTCCACTGGGTCTCAAAGCCACTTGAATATATTTTTGTAATCTCATTCATACAGCAGAGACACTGCGCCTCACCATCTGTTAGTAACAATAGGTATATTGATTATTAAGGATTTCATACCGCTTTGTTGCGTTAAATCTGCTTCATTTCAGCTACTCGGGGGACTCAGGGATGACTCTGCAAATGTGGCCCGAGGTAGAAATCACTTATCACTATGCACATCGCTGCCTCTGGTTTGTCCATTGTTTCGTGTGAGGCTCTCGCATCACGTCAGCCACGTGCTCCACAGTGTCCGTCAGCTAGCCAGTTCCCATACCCGATTCTGTTGATCTCCAGCTCTCGCTCGTATATTTTGTCTGCTGCTAAATGGATCTGTCACATCCAGTCAAGCGCGAAACTGGCCAATAGAAATGCCGCATATAGGGTTAGTAGCTCAGAACCCTATTACTTATGACATTATGTTTCTGTGGCAACTCTTGTCTTTTTCTATAGAGCGACTTGGTCTGAACACAGCCGATCTGACAACGGTGCTCCCAGTCACCAGCGAGAGGCGCTCCACTGCTGCGAGCTGCTGATGCAGCCATTATAACCGTGATTGAGCGTTGTGACTTCTTTTGGTACATGAAAAGATAGGGATTTGTGGGTACATGTGTACAACACCTCTATCGGGTTCGAGGAGGGGAAAGCGGGATGATAGCGCGGCGGGTGATTTTTCTTGAGTAGTGTAAAAAAGAAGCCGCAGCTCCATGTGGGAAAATCAGAAACAAAAGCTCTCCGAGATAGTGGTACAACAGACGTACATGGGAATGTACACTCTGGCCCATCTGGCACATATGGAGCTGCTCTGCACATGTCCTCACAGGCTGTAGCTGCATTAATATGGAAACATTCATATGGGAGACGAGAACTGAATAATCAAATCGAACCGGCAGGACGTCATTGGAGACGGTCTTGACTTACTGGAGGCAACAGCAGAGAAGAGGATGCTGTTCAGACTATTGCAAATTAATGGACAACACATCCCACCACCCCATTAACACTCTAATCAGCCAGAAGAGCCCTCTTAGTCGGAGACTGATTTCTCTACACTTCTCAGGGGAAATGTATAGGACGGCATTGATTTCAGCACGGTGCTGCCGTACTGTCACCCCATCTGCCCACGGTAGTGGATGCTTTTTTTCCCCCAAGTTTACCTTTCACTCACAAGTCTTTATTTCGATGTGTGCTAAAGCTCATTCAAGATTTCCTTTGAAGGCACAACAGTGGTGTAACACAGTGCAACCTTTGCTTCGTTGCACAACAGCTCGCATGAATGTTTGCACACACACACACACACACACACACACACACACACACACACACACACACACACACACACACACACACACACACACACACATTAACTTCACCCAGGTTTCCCTAACCTGGTGTTGGTAGTCTTCCACATTAATGCAGTACACTTGAGTGAAAACAACTTTGTGATTGACTTCCCACTAGTACATGCATTAGTGGTATCTATACCACCCCATTCTGGGTTGGTCCATGTCAATCACCATCTTCACAAAAAAGATCACAGGTAATTGCAGTGGTGCAGCCAGTTCTTACCTGGAGACACTCAAATTTCAATAAAACCTGTTCTCTACCTGTGTTTCAAGTAGGGGTTTTCATATGCACTCTTTTGCACATTTTGCATGGACCTGGTTTTCAAATCAAAACAGTGCAAAGAGATTTAATGCATAATGTGCTCAATCAATATTAAATTGAAGTGTTGAGTCGTCAGGTCAACATCATTATACTAAGTTAACTGACACAGTCCTGTCTGGGGATTTTAACCACTGCAAGGGGAAGTTTGCTTATGCAAAACACATAAAATCAGTTGACCATGAAGGTACTGTTTCTATTCAAATACACAGAGTTTGTTCAATGTCGTTACCATTTAACACCCTCAGGTGAACTAAAGTTACTCTGACTCACGGTGCTGCCTCTTTCTTTGGGACCCGGGCCGACCTCCGCCCGTCCGCAGACGAACCGTCTTGTTTCCTGGCTCTGTTCCTCATGGTTTTACCTCAGTGTATCTACAACACAGTAGAAACACTTCATTTGCAGCGTTGTAAAACTGTCCAGTAAAGTTTGGCTTAAAAATGAAAGTTGAGTTAATCGCAAGGAAGCAGGGGAGGTACTTTGAGATTTTTAAGGTGGAGCTGTAGTTCTTGTTATGAAACATTAGCATGGCTTACGCTACCCTACCTTAAAAAGAGAACGTCTCGTCTTTAACTGTTGACCGCCACTCTCCGGTCACTCACACACACTGCCCTTTGCACACAAATCCGCCTTAATTATATGCGGTACAGATCCAACAAGATGGTGGACACATTCATAAGAATATCTTGAGTCATCCGGTGTTGGACTGGACTGAGCTATGGTGTCTGTGGAGGCCATTGGAGTGGGATGAACTCGTCATGTTCAAGAAACCAGTTTGAGATCAGATGATTTGAGCTCTGTGACGTGGTGCTGTGTGCTGCTGGAAGTGCCCTTCAGAAGATGGGTACGCTGTGGTCACAAAGGGTTGAACATGGTCAGCAGCAATTCTCAGGTAGGCTGTGGCCGTTAAACTATGTTCAATTGGTCCCAAGGAGCCCAGTGTGTGCCAAGAAAATATTTCTCACACCATCAACCACCATCCTCATCCTGAGTTTATGATACACGGCCGGCTGGATCCATGTTTTCACATTGTTTGTGCCAAATTCTGACCTTCCCATCTGATTGTTGCTGCAGAAATCAAGAATCATCAAACCAGGCAACATTTCCTAAGTTTTATACTGTCCGATGTTGGCGAATTGCTTTGTAGAAGCTTCTGCTGCTGTATTTCATCTGCTTCAAGGTTTGAGTTATACCTTGGATGTAACAAGTTGTTGTTTGACTTGCCGTTGACCTTCTATCATCTCAAACAAGTCTGGTCACTCTACTCTGACCTCTTGTATCAACAAAGCATTTTCGCCCGGAGGACCGCTGCTCACTCGATATTTTCTCTATTTCAGTGTAAGCCCTCGAGATTGATGTGCGTGAAAATCCCCGTAGATCAGCAGCTTCTGAAATATTCAGACCCGCACCGACAACCACACCACATTCACATAATTGAATATTGAAAATAACAGATTCCTTCCAATTTGCACGTGTATATGAAGTGACCACTGAGTGTTTGTTGACCATGCAGTGGATCGAGTACCTGTCCAGGATGAGCTCCACCAAGGCCACAGTGGTGTCAGAAAAATCACATCTGAAACCCATATAATTATAATATCTATTTTTATGGTGCCAGCGAGCCATGAATAATACATTTTTATGAACTAAGCTGCACAAAAGGTGACCTCTGGCTGTGTTTGGCCCCAGGCTTCACTTTTGACACCCCTGGCATCATACAGTTTTCTTCCATTCATGTCCATTTTAAATAGGTCTAGGGCAATTTACAGCAAGGGGAGGGCCCCGATCTGTTACAGTCTAGTAATATGATTATAAAACCTGACATAGGGATATAGAGGAGGTGAGGCGTGGATGGGTGAAAGCCAGATGGCAACAAGCAAATCCAAGAAGGAGAAGGCATGAGTCCAAAGTCCATTAAAGAGACAAAAAGTCACTGGGGCAGAGGGAAGGCAGGCAGAAACTGCCTCAGATAGATGTTTTTGAATAACTTATAAACAGAAAATAGGTGGAGTAGTTAGAGCAAAGAATAACTTAACGCATAACTAACATATTTCACTGACAGTATTTTACCCTGACTCAGTTAACTATGATGAATTTTCTACGATATTTTGTTTCTGTGTTCTCAAGTCCTTCTTCTCTTTCTCTTTCTTCTCTTTTCTCACCTCTTTTCTATTGACATTTCCGAAACAGTGGTCCTTGAGTAATCCAAAGCAATGCACATGCTTGGGAACACAACTGATTATTTTGTCCATTTTATTCCAGACATTAAAAACTAAGCTAAAAATAGCACATGCATTTGCACATGTAATAAAAGTGAGTGAAACGTCATTTCAGAAGTGAGATGAGAGGAACAGATTGACATCATACGCTAACTGAACATTAGCATGAAAATAACTTGAGTCACATTTTAGAGTCTGTATGGGAATATCTTTGGAAGGAAATGTGTTGAACCCGTATAAATCAGTCAATAGAATTCATGCCCAAATGTAGGTCTGTATAGTTTCTATAGGCTGTCTGCAGGTGGACTCAAACATCATTCAAGCAGCCACAGAGCCACCTTGAGTCACATAGACCACCTCACAGTGCTCTTTCTGCATCTGCCTCACATTACTGCTTACCTGAGCACTTTCTGCAACCACCATTGCGCTCCGGTACAATGTGCTGTCGTGTTTGTAATAAATAACAATATAATCCGCCACGAAATGTGAGTTTACCGTGAGCGGCAATTACTTCATCAAGTCTGGTTTAATAACAGTCATAGATTTTAATCATGTTATTGGTCAAATGCTCAACAGCTATTATATTGCACACATTTGAAAGACCAGTCGGGGGAATGAAAAAAAAAAAAGAAAAGAAAAAAAATCATTAATTTTCCATCAAAACCAGCTGAGATGTAATAAAATCTGAATGCTTTGGCATGAAAAGGACACACCAAAGAGAGGCTTCTCCAACAAGTCTCCTCCTGACAGGGGATCTTTGGAAGGTGCAGTGACAGCAGTGAGCTGTTTAGGTGACGCTAAAATAAATGTTACAGATGATGACTTGCAGCACTGCGAGGCTCTGGCTGGATGTGGGTCCCAGCAGAGAGGACCCTTGCTGTGGTGGAGCCCTCTGGCAGCTGATGGCTCAGGTACACACCGAACGTCACCTTAAAACGAATCAAACGACACAAACAGATTTGTCACCAGACACACACACACAGTGTTGTGTGTACGTGGGCAAGCAGTGAATGCGTTTGGCCGACCTTCCCAGTGCGGTGGGCTGACAGAGACATTATCAGCTCTTTCGATTTGGTCCCCGTGTCTTGGTCCACGCCAATCACCTGGCACCTTCCGCACTGACCTCCCACCTTCGGGTTAATGGCACATTTGTGAGAGGTCTACGGCCGAGGCATTTGGAGGTTTCATCATGTGGCCCAAAGTGTCAGCTCACCACAAATCGAATGTTGCCAATAATCAAGTGTGACCAATTATCCTCCTCGAATGGCTCCGCTCCAGCGATGACTAAATTGGCGCGGAAGCGGCTAATGACATTCTGTGTGTCGAGGAGCTGATCGCCCTCTGAATCGGACTGCCTGAGGAAAGGGAACGTTGCAACTGCATGTTATTTGCCATGCTGTGTAATTCACCCATTCTAATGTAAATGCACACACATCCTGATGTTTTTCAGCAGAATGCTGCACGTTCTGAATGGCGCATCATGTGTTCAGACCTGCTGCTCATTAGTTTGCGAATGAGCTCCACGCTGGCACGGTTGATCATGAGATACTGAGCTTCATTCACCAGGGAGAGGGACACGGAGGTGGCAGCTAGAAGGGAAAGACTTAGATTACCCCGGTGATTTGTCTGATTTATTCAATTTGAGGCAAACACTCTGATCTCGGGGTTGAGCTTACCTACGCCCTCACACAGAGACTGAAAACTCAGGGTGTAACTGTAACACGTAAAGGTGGAAAATGTGTGGCCTAAAAATGTGCAGTTGGGATTCAAAACACCTGAAATAGGGTTTGAACAGAGATCAAATCTTTTATCATTTTCCATTACCATGTATGTAATTTTATACGACATTATCAATCTCGACTTTTCGTCCGAGCATAGAAGTCCTTGAAATGCTCTGAAAATGTAAATTTCAACATCTACAATTCAGAGACAAATGGCTGCACTCCATCTGTTGAGGAAGATTGCGTGATACGATCAAAAGCTCCAGAACGGCTACGAAATAGCTGTTGTGATGAGTCGTCATATATCGACACAGAGCATATAAGGACATAGCAATCATCGTAGGGAGTCAATACAGAAACTGGTTACAGATAGAAGATAGGAGAAGATGGGAGTGCGGTCGCTCTGTGAAACACAGATCTAAAAAACTGAGATAATTCATCTTAGTCATCGTGAGGTGCTGCTCATTAAAGCGACACTGACAACAAAAGTGTAACAGCTGAACAAAGGACAAAACAAAGAAACCCACACCCGAGGGTCAGTTTACTCATCACGAAGAGTCTGTGAAAACAGCTGCAGTGTCTCCTGCGGCTCTGTTGGGAGTTCGCTGCCATCTGAGAGAAAAACCCTGAAGATGTAGTCAGGATGAGGCCATCTTAGATTTGGACATTGCAAAAATTGCATGTGACTAAAAGCTGATGAGGAGAGGCATCAGTTGCAGCGTGTAAAAGCAAGGATCCAGTATTTTTAAAGCTTGACTAGTGTCTAAAAGTCATGATGTTCTGGTCATTTCTGTATTTTTTAATTATTTTACGAATTAAATAACTTCCTATATTCATCTTAAACGTTTTCCTGTGCTTCACCTTCTCTTCCTTGTCCTTCACGGTTCGTACTGAATGTGCTTTTCTTTACAGCTAATGGGGCTCAGGGGCTATTTTAAACTGTAATTTCTACTTTCCTTTCAATTTATTATATGAGATACTTAGAATCATCTGAGTATCTGGGGCGCACAGGCCTTTTGTCGGCAGCTACAGATCATTCATGTAATAAACCTGGGCTTTTAAGTAACTTGCAGCTGCAACGGATGAAATTATAAGTGGCCAGCAGCAGGAAATGGAAGGCCACTCAGAACAGTGTAAAACAACCAAGGGATGGTTGTTATAGCCGGAAATGTGGCCTTGCATGTGCAGCATGACAAATAAATCCACGGTGAACAAATGAGAGCCAGGCAGAGCAGGTGAAATGCTTATATAAGTACCTCCACTAGGCCTTTTCTTCATGTCTCGGGTAAAATCGGGACTTTGTCTTATCAGGCGGCAGGGTTGTCCGAGGAAGTCTGAGAGCCATGCTGCAGCCTCATCTCCACAGTCGACAGTCTCCACCCTGGGGAAAGGAGCATGATTATGTTGTGTAGACCCTGAGGGAAATCTACAATCTTTGATGCTGCGTATTACCAGGGCGGCACACAACGTAAGAATGAGCATCTTTTTTTAACTTGTGACTCGTCATGCAGGTGTCCAAGGAGATTAATATCATCTCCTGCACACTGTTTGTTTTTTCATAAGACATCGTAAATAGCAGGAATTTCTTATGAAGCTGAGAGCAGGCGGCCTCCTAACGCCACCCACTGCAGCGAGGCAGCATCTGGAGTGACACAACGCATTGATATGAGTAAAAAAAAAAAAAAACCCACGGAACAAATGATATGTGTCACAATGTTTCCTGCAGCAGCTGCTTTCAGATGTCTCAGCGTTGCCAGCTCACCTGTCACCACAAACTTTAGTCTGACACACTTGATGGCTGGGGTGCATTTGTGTGCTGTTTTCCAGGGGAACCGAAATGGTATCCATCCCTGCAGGGCAATGGAACAAAAACACAAGTCCTCTGACATGGGAAGTTCATTCCAGAAAACCCGACCGTATGCAGTGTACGTCTGTGTGTGTATTCCTCGAGCTGTTGCCAGAAAGCCTCACCCGCTGCCTGAAGGAGCAATTTGTTGGAGGGCAGGTGTACTTGCGGGCGAATGAGGCACAAACGTGGGGCTCTCTTTTGACTCAGGCACACACCGTTTCCATTCACTACCATCCAGCCTCTGTCATACAGTAAACCCAGCGGTCCCACTGGCCAGTCGTGGACCTGCATGGAAAACAGCACAAAATCAAAGCGAGGCAGAGGGAGGGGGATAGAACAGGAGGCTGAGACAGATACAGGATAAGACAGAAATGTTTCGCTTATCCTCAGACCTCATATGCGGCACATGATTTGATGGGATAAATGAAGATGTTGGTCAGAGTGTAAGCCTCCCTGTGGCTGTTTGTCTCTCTGTGTCCAAATCCCCTCAGTGATGCTGCTGTGGGCTTCTCCCCCTCATCTGCTTTACATAATTCTCCATTAGTGATTTTGATTGGACAGTCTTCATTTGAGCCACGGCTCGCTGATGTGGCTGCTCTTAACTCCTCCAGTCTCGCCTGGTCCACTGTGACCGGTTTCTCTACGAAGCACTCTGTGACGAAGTTCAGGAACTTTTGACAGTCTTCAAATGTTGACATGTAGCCAAAGGACACGCGAACCGATCCGGTCGGCTGACCATCCATCAGGTCGACATTGTCTCCACAGACGTGGCCGGCCTAGACAAGGAAAAACACAAACTAAACTCAATAAAAAAAAGACAAAAAAACAACAATTTTTTCTTCTTCCTAAACATGCCCTGAAATAAAGTTAGGCATTTTTCCGCTTCCTTGATCTCTTACCTGCAGGTTTCTCTTCACCTGCTCGTTGGTGATCCCTAGGAAGGACTGGCAGGCCCCCGTGTTGCAGAAGCAACCTGTGCGCACATGAATATTGTACAGACTGGCCATTCTGTCTACCTGAGGGCAAAAGAGACACTGTTTTAATATGCAGCAGCACTGCCTACGCACAAACACGCAGCAATTAAACTGTAGTGAAATGGAAATAAATCCCCTCTATTGAGTGCACCTGAGAATACCCAATTGTTTGTCCATGACAGTCCATGAGGTTGAAGTTTAAGATTGGGCCTTGTGTGCTTGGACTCTCAAACTGGCCTTCGGTGTATATCTGAGCCACTGGTCGCCCGTTGCCATGGCAAAGACTTGAGAGGAGCATGTAAGTGTAGCGTGCCAAGCCAAATGTGTGCCGTTGGATGTTGTGCATGCCCCCTGAAGGCGACAAAAAAGGGTGAGACAGGGCTTCAGTTCATGTTGACTTGAAGCAGATTGTTGTCAACAACTTGTGTATGCATCGTGACTCTGCTCATAAATTAGCGGTTTAATGCTTTTCAGCAAATGAGCACGGTCTCTGGCAGCACCTGTGATCCTGTAAAGTGTCTCAAAACCATGATTTACGGCTATGATGTCCAAGAAAGAAACCGTGCCATCTTCAAATCTGCATCGGGGGGGAAGGAAATATCACATTTTAGTGTTTGGACGCAGGAACCAACCCAACAATTGTGAGCTCTCAGAGAAATATCTAGGGTCTGGCAGGCTTGTATAGTACTTCACCTGTCAGAAATGTTTGCCGCATACACATAATAATCTTCTCCCGAAAGGTACGCTGCTGCTGTGCCTCCTCCAAAGTAAGTCTTTTTTAGTATGCCTGCTGCGTCGTGATGGACAAGAAGGGCCCCCAGACCTGTGGGGAAGCCAAATATCTTGTAGAAAGACAAGGCGATGAAATCGGCAGGGCAGTCCTGCAGGTTTAGAGGGGAGCAGCTGACGTGAGAGGCGGCATCCAGCAGCACGAACCAGCGGCCTCGGTGGTCACACGCTGGGTAGAGGCGTCTCGCCTGGATGCCTCTCACATGGCTGAGGGGGTACTTCCTCCCTGAGAAGTTGCTCTGGGCCGGGTAGCAGAAAAGGTGCGGAGTCTGGCAACTCACATCTTCACCTTCAGCCTCATCCTTCACCTTGCTCTCCACCTCCCGCGGAGAGATGGGCAGGGCAACTACCCCCCGCTCAGACGTCACTCCTCGTATTCCGACTGCGGAGGTGTGGCTGTCGGTGAGGTAGCAGAAGAGGCTCCCCGCTTGGCTCGCAGTCTGTGGCCTCCAGGGAAAGCTCTCCGCCACTAATTTGAGAGCGGCTGTGCAACCAGAAGTGAAAATCACAGAGTACTCCTCGGGGGTGGCGTTAAAATGCTGCAATATCCTGTAAGAAAATGTTCTGTGTTTTTCTTTCCCCCTACTTACGTAATCCAACAAAGTGCCACTTAAATGAGTCACAAAGGAGAGCCATTAGGGGGTGTTTAGAGGGGATGAATGACTGTACCTGTATCTGACCTGCTCTATGGTGTCATGTGTCAGTCTGCTGCTGGGGTTATGACTGTGGGGATTTCCTGTTGGGGCAGAGGAGAGGACTTGAACAATGGACTTTTGGGATAAATTATGAGAACAATTCTATTTTACTAAAACTGGGTTTTTAATCAGCCTTAACGCTCACCGTACACGTGGCTTGACAGGTCCCTGTAGTAGTCCTGCACCAGAGACTGGGGGTAGAGAGTAGCTGCTGCATGGTCCAGATACGTGATTCCTGTTTGGTTGAGTTTTTTAGCAGAAAGGTGCAGATATGTGAGCCAGCAGCTGAAACCCCGACCTGCCTGTGTCCTCCGCTCCTCAGACAACACACCACGTAATCACCTTTAATCCGAGGGAACTCCTGATCAATCACGGCCGCAGGGATTCCCGTGGGCTCGCCCTGACCGCACAGCTGCTGGAAACTTTCAAAGGAGCACAGCTGGTAGAAATCCATTGCTAAGAGCTGCTCTCTCCCTCGCTCTCTCTCTCTGCCTTTTACCCTGGTCCTGAGTCCGGGTCTAAGTCTAAGCCTAGGCTGCCCCCGCTGTCAGAGCTAAAGCACTGGGACGTTAATGAGTAAAAAGAAAAAGATCACTGCTACAAAGTTGACTTTATGTCGAAATGGAGAGGTTCCATTGGTCGACGTCACAGATAAACAACCGCAGCTATAACTGATTAGCAGTCATGGGGTCGAGGAGCTGGTTTATGACAAGGTTGTAGCCACAAAGCTGTCACTGCTCACTTCACAACTCATGTACGAGGTAACAGGTCAGCTTTCAGTAACAATCCAAACATCTTACTTAACACTGTGTCTTCTAAATTACACAAAGGTATTGTGGATATTTGGCCTTATACAAACATACGATGTGTTTCATGTTTTCACACGTGGACAGTCTGAACTTAACACACACACAACTTTTCACACACACTCTGTGTAGTGTTTGCACATTCACCCTGTGTCTGTGTGTTTTTTTCTGCCTGAACTCCAGTTTCCCGGAAAAAGATGCATTATTAGATAGATTGAAGAGGTGAGATTATGAGAGTGCTGTGAGTGTGTGTGTGTGTGTGAATGGGATGGATTGGCAGACTGTCCAGGATATAGAAAATTGTTAGACGGATGAGCCTAATAAAGAATCAAATTAAATATTCAGCTTTTTTTTCTCCAAAATGTTCCAACATGGAAACTATTTTGCTGTTGCACAGAGGATTTTGTAGTATCTGCAGAAAAATGAAAACTATGAGGAATCGTCTCTTTTAATCTATGCTATAAATATCATGGATAAAAGGATCTTCATTGTTTCAGCATTTTACGCTGAATAGAGTTTGCTCCTTTGAATAGCTATTCATGTGTCTGCTCCTCTGAATGAATGTGAACTCTGCACCACCTTTAGTTACTATGATAGATCACACAACACAAAAGCAGTTGATGTTAATAGCCTTATTTAAGATACTGATACTGACCAGTACTCATGTGAAATCAGTACATTGTGTCGGGTGACTTGACTGTTATTTAAGATAAGGACGGTAATGATGAACGAACAGTGTGTTTGATTTACTTCTCCTTGAGCCATTCTTTTACTTAGGGTAAAGGAGAACAACTGTGACCATCTTCCTTTTCTGGATATTTTCAATTCATGTGCAACCTCCCCTGCTTTTAGTAACTGTAACTGATTACACCTGCAAGTCTCAGTAATCACTTCACACAGCAATCCCATTACATATAATCCCAGACTCTTTAATCTCATTGACACACACAGTACATGGAGGAGAGGAAATTAGTCACAAGCGATTGGCATGAAATGCCTGATCATTGCATGGTCTTTGAAAGGATAGAAATAACTGTCACATAGGCTTCGTCACATAGACTTTGTCACATAGACTTTGTCAGAAGTCTTGCCCTTAACAGCTTTGTTGTGCTCCTGACTCCTGACTGTTTGCAGTTTGCTAAGTAAAAAGCCGCACCGCTGCACAAGTGTAAGCTCTCTGGACTTCTATCAACCATCGTTCTTTAAGCCTTCAAAACTAAACCATTTTAATCATTAAACCTCCACTCAAAAGTTGCACTGAAATCTGAATGTAATGCAGCCTGTTAAGATGCCTGATAGAGGACCATGAAGCTCACAGGAGCCATCATTGTCCCCGTGCAACACAGTGAATAGTAATTAAATATGCCACTTATGCTTCACTGATTCATTTCCTTCACAATTTTGAGGCACAGCTGAATACATTTTTGTGCAGAAGGGCTGTATTGTATCCAGTATGGCCTCATTACGAGGGCAGAAGGGCTTGGTGTGGGGGAGGGCAGAGGCACCGAGGGGGGAGAAGCACCCCACGAAGACATTGTGCTTAACATCACTAAATACCCAAAACGCCACATTGTCTTTCCCAGCCCTCAATTAGTCGGGACCCATGTACAAAGCGGCGATTTCATACAGGGAGATTTATTTTTAGAGAAAATCCGGCCCTGTGCAGGCAGGAAGCTCTCTGCAAATCTAATGAAGAACATAGCAGTCATGCAGAGTTGGTAGCCTCAGAGCGACGTCGGTTAACAAAGCTTCTCTTCAGTGTCTCTGTGTTTGTTTCTGACGACTGCAGTAGGCTAAACTTTCCAGATTTTTTTTCCTTTTTTCTACTTGTTGTGGTGGTGGTGGTGGTGGCTGTGACTGAAGCCTGCTCTATCTGTGCTGGACAGCCTCCAGCCAGAGAGCCTCTCTGCCCTGCCCTCAGGCCCCTTCGGCTCGTGGATCTCCGTGCGGAGGAACGCCTCTTTGGTGGCTGTGACACAGAGAATTAGGCAAGAGATGCGGGTTCACTTGCCCTGCGTAGGGGCTTATCTTGGGCTAAGCTGAGGGACTAATAGCAAAGCCAGCCTCCGCTCCAGCCGGTCTGAGGGCACAGGGAGCCATCTGTCCACTCTGTTCATAACCGACAACAAAGGGGGCAAACATTGACCACGGACTACAAAACTGAAGGCCACTCGTTTAGGAGATACCAGATATAAAGAAGAGGAGCCATAATTTTGTATATAAGGTCAGTACTCAATGCCCGTCCTTCTTGTAGGACTGCAGGCCTGACTGAGCCATAACTGCAAAGCTCAGCCAGTTCAGAGCTCAGCTTTGGTATGGTTGCAGACTGCTGTGTTGTGGGGTTTTAGCCAGAAAGAAAGTTCAAGGAGAACTTTTAATGCAGCCTCCCTTTTTAGCTCTGTAGATTGCAAGAGCGCAGAAGAAAGTATGTCTTTGTTTTAATGCCCCACTCCTGACTCCCATTAGAGCGATTTGTTTGAGCTGGATGTTTTTCTGCGCTCTGCAGTGCTGTAAATGTATTTTGTTTCACTCTTAACTTGAGTGATAGTTTGGTGAATTATCACATCAGAGAGGAATAAAACTACGTCCCAGCCTATTCTTACAGTCTTTGATGACCTCGATGGTTATTGAAGTATTTCAAGAAGGAATCAAGAAGTGATTGCGGATGGGAATCTTTCATTAGGATAAAGATAACATCTCTAAAACGCATTCAAAATACACAGCATTATAATAATTGATTTTCTGTGAAAGGACCTTTGTTGCAAAACTACAGCACTATTTTGTGTAATAATCCTCTAAAACCCAATCACATTTTCATTATGTTTTTCGCAATGTTCAAAAATTGCTTTGTTTTAGCCTCACATTTGTAATATATTTTATAATGAAATCCTTCAAGTAATCCACTTAGACATTGTTCTCCATTTCCCTCAAGGATTACAGCCTGTTTTTTTATTGTCTGAAGCACACTTCAGCCTGTCAGTGCTCTGGGAGCTGGGCTCCAGATTATCTATTTTATCATGTATACTCTGTGGGTGTTGTTGTGCACTAGCGTTTTGTTCGGAAGTCTTGTGTGGGCGCTGATGTGCTAGAGGTGACAGAAATGGGTCAAAAGGGTCTTAGCATTAACTAAACAAATCCCGGCCTATAGGATTAGACTGAGATGTTGCTGTTTATTTGATATATTCACCGTTCTTTATAATGATACACTGAGGGAGTTGTGAGTCTTTGTTAGTAGTAAGAAACCCTCCACTTATTCATGATATCGTGTGGATTGAGTCCTCCCTAGCACTTTGGTTTTATCACCATGTGCCAGAGCAATATCTCATTGTGCTCAGCTCCTCGTTTTTTATTGGCTTTCTATTGTGCTGATATTCCCACAGGTCATCAGATAATTTGTCCTGATTTATCCATCATTAGTATTATCCTGACTGACTGGAAACCAACACTGATTTTGGTCTTTTTTTTAGGTGTGGAATGGCCGCAGGGAGTTCTGTATTTGTTGCTTTGTGTGAGTATCTCAGCAGACACTGGTCAGTTAGCTTGTTTTAGCATAAAGACGGGGGACACAGGGAAACAGAGACAGCCTGGCTCTGTTGCAAAGCACAGTAACAAAATCCGCCCACCAACCGCTCTAACGCTCACTAATTAACACATTAACTCAAGGTTTGTTTAGAAATGACAATTTGCTGCTTTACAGGAGCTCCTGTGCCAGACTGTATCAGCTGGGAGCACTAACTTCCTGGAGTCTCTGCTGGTGGCTTGGCAGCTGGTCTCAGCCACGAAATACTCTGGCATGCAACCCACGCTTTTTTTTTTTTACACCTCCATTTATTATGCAGATTAATAAATGAGATACAGGTTAATTGGTGAGCTTCGAGGGCGCTGGCTGGTGGACTCGTTACCTTTGGACAGCGCCCAGCCAGAGGTTTCCCCCCCGTGCGAAGCCTATGCGATGCTAAGCTAAACTGTAGCCCGTTGGCTGCTGGCTTTAGCGCCATATTGACTGTGCAGACAGCAGAGTGCAATCGATCTTCCCGTCCAACTCGTCATACACTGTGGCACAGGATTGAATTAAACTCTCCCACCCTTTATCATCCAAGTAGCCAAAGGTATATGGAGCATTTGCATTAAGCAAACAGATTAATGACTCACCCCTTGTTAAATTACCTTTTCTACTTGAATTATTTAGTTATTAGTCATCATCTGATGCTGTTTGCTGTGCACAGTGCGTCTTTGTCAAGCCTCGTGTCAGATATAAATGGTAAAAGCATTTCTCAGAGCCGTACTGATCCCACAGAATCTGTGACCGTGGTCCTTCGTATACTAGAAGTCTTGTCTCTGTCTGTCATGGTGCAATAAGCCTCCCCAGCTTCCTACGCTGTGTCGAGACATTCTTTATTTGTTCTGCAAATACAACGAATTGGTTACGCGGCCACAACAGAGCAGACACTGTGTGGTGCCAGCGTGATATTAAGAGACAGTCACACACACATCACTTGATCTTCCACAGCACAAGTAGCTTCCTTTGTTTCTTATCTTATCCCAGAGAGTCACACAACTTGTGTTTAGCCGGAACTAAAGACAGAGTCCCAAGTGAAGATTGCACCTAGTGATAGGCTTATCATCCCACGCTCGTGACAACACGATCAGAAGACAAACTGTGGTCCTCAGCTCTTCAGAGAGCATCTCCTGATAATGTCTTAAAGAGGGCATTTGGCTTCTTTTAGGCTGCAGAGAAATTACTGCTCCAGCTTTGGAGCATTTTCCCTGACTGCTAAACATTAGTCATAGTTAAGGTAACGTCCCATAACATTTTTAAATAGAAATTTATTTGAACTCATGCAACAGCGATGATGAAGCTTACACTCAGTCGATCATGGCCTTTACATTTGCTGTGTCTGGTTTCCCAGAAACATCTGAAGTAAAAAAAAGCAAATGTTTTCTGCAGCTGCAGCAGTTTTACTTCAGTAAAAAGGATAATAATAAGAGAAAGTGCAGGGTAGTTGCACAAACTGTAATAATAAAGGTCATAGCAAAGAAAAGTAAAATAATATATTTGCTACACAGATAAGATACGACTAAATTTGAAAATATCATCTGCTAAAGCCACTGAAACACTGCAGAGCCGGGGTAAACAGTAACTGTGATGCAACTTCTTTCTTCTTGCAGAGTGTTTACTTTAAAGCTCAGAAAACAGAATGTCTGACAAGGAGGAAATGGCTTCAGATGGGAGCCTGAACGTTACCCTGACGCTGAGGCTGCTGATGCACGGAAAGGTGAGAGACATATGGGGAATTGATTCACAGGTTCCAAAGGTTCGGGGGTGTGTAGTAATGGCTCATTGGTCCGATAATAGAATGTGAAAATGATTACATCCTGCCGTAAATGTGAAAAGCTGTTGAGATCGAATGTGTTTTGTCTTACTCAAGCTTTATTATCTTTTTATTTTCAGGAAGTTGGGAGCATCATTGGAAAGGTAGCTTCATTTTACAATCCCTCAGCACGTACCGAGTCATACTGCATTATTTCTGATTGCCTTGTTATTTCCTTTTCGGGAAAACTAATCAAACATACAATTGGTTGTGTCTTCCATGACTCCAGAAAGGAGAAACGGTGAAGAAAATGAGGGAGGAGGTGAGCGTTCACTCCGACACCCGGAGTGTGACAGCACATGTAATTCACATGTCACCACAGATCAATTTTAACAAATGGAGGTCAGAACAATTGTCATATTGGGTTTCCAGAGTGGTGCTCGCATCAACATATCGGAGGGATCGTCCCCTGAGAGGATAGTGACCATCACAGGACCCACGGAGGGCATCTTCAGAGCTTTCGCCATGATCGCAGAGAAGTTTGAAGAGGTACAGGAAATACATGCAAACTTTCACCTATTGTAGACATAAATCCTTTATTTTACACGAGAATTGTAAAAAGATTTGGACTGAAGTCTGAAGGACACTGAAAGCACCTTTCCTTCAGTCTTACCAAACAGAGACTTGTCAAATAAAGCTGACATTCTTACAGTCGGTGCAGGAAAACATATTTTTGAATTCTCCCGCAGGACATTAGCGCAGCAATGACAAACAGCAACGTGACAAGCAAGCCACCTGTGACACTCCGCCTGGTTTTCCCAGGGAGCCAGTGTGGCTCACTGATTGGCAAAGGAGGCTCGAAGATCAAAGAAATCAGAGAGGTAGGAGTCCCTTTCTTTTTCATTTCCTGTGAGGAAACTGTTTTTCTGCACCCAAACAGAGACGGAAAACACCCACCGTGTTGCTCCAACACCAAGCATCAAAGACTACAGTCAAACTTTTCTTGTTTTTCCTCCACTTCAAAATATGTACGTGCATGTGTGTGCGTGTGTGTGGGTCTTTTTGGGTAGCCACTCATGAAAATCCCAGTGATTATTACTGAATACTCGTTCTCAATGGACAATATTTGTGTATGCCTCTTCAAATATTGAAGCACACATTGCTATTTGGCTTGCAGCTGCTCATTGCATGTCAAAATGTGTTCCAGGGTAATTTGCGGCCGCTTGAAACAGCATTTCAATTTGGGTTATAGTCTGCTCTTTTCATAATAATAAATAAGCTTTGTCTCCTCTGTTGTCTGGCCATGTAAAGACCACAGGCGCTCAGGTTCAGGTGGCAGGAGACATGCTGCCGGACTCTACAGAGAGGGCTGTCACAATCTCCGGCACTCCACAGGCCATCACTCAGTGTGTAAGACACATCTGCTCTGTCATGCTGGAGGTAAGCACTGTCACACAGCAGATGATCTTCACATTCAACCGCCCGGTTTAGGCGTCAAGTGTGTCACATTTGTTTAAGATGGTGGGAAAAGGTATTCAGCAGCATATTCACCCTCTGCCTCGGATGGTTGCGGAAAATTAATATTCAATATTTGCAGTTGTACTGCAGTTCTTGGTGTTGTTAATGATTTTTATACTGGAATTGCCAATGTTTCTCAGTGCTGGCTTTGATAAAAATTTGCATTTGTAGTGACACCAGACGTGAGGATGAGGCGATGATTATTACGGTATCCATTATGTGAACTCTGTTGCCGCAGACGCTCATTTTTACATGTCTAGGCAGCAATTTGTGGTTATTTCTATTATGCACTGGTCTTTTTCATGATTGTTTACCCATTGTTTGATTCATGAATCCAGTTGCTACATGTGCATATTCTTCAAATTAATCAATAATGTAGCTAATCTTTTGTACTGTTTGGTAGTTATTGTATGCATGCCATAAAATAAACACACATCTGACATGCCCTAGAATGGAAATACATAGTGAAGTACTAGTACTACAAATCTGTATGACCACCACTGAATTCTAGTGCAAATAATGGTGCACCAATATTTCTGTGGCAAAATACTGAGGCCTGTATGACCTTGTGTGAACTCGCTGTAATGAACCATTTGTGTCGCATCATTTTATTCTCATAGTCTTTATCATTTGTTTTACACAGTTTGTAGTAACTCGTGTGCATCAATACAAAGAAGGACTGTTATCTAATCAGGCAGCTGCACTCTGTTGCAACTCTGTATGGTGGGAACAACCACACCACTGGTATTCCCAAAGAGTCAAAAACATTCGGCATGTTGCAGATTATGATGAAGGTGATGTGATGTAGGTGATGGACTCATTGCTGATGACCTTGCTCCTTTTTGCCAATATTAAAGGACACCTTGTATGTGGTTTTAGCCCCAAGTCAAGAAAATGTCTTTTTGACAAAAGATTCTGATATAAATGTACTGGAATATTCTTTAGTCAAATTAATTAAGAGTCCCATTTCAGATCAATTTGAGCTCTTTTCTCAAAAAAACTAATTTCCTATTTCCATGGGGTATTCACCGTTTTGGTCCAAGGTCTTATCTAACTTTATTAATAGATGAATAGGATATAAAACAGGCACAGCAAGTGATATGAAAATGCTTATAAAATGCACCGCTGCTGCTTAGAGTTCTTTTCTCACTTGCAGCAGCCTATAAATTTTTCTTCCGTTTTGGTTTGCATGACTGTGTCTGTAGTCTCCACCAAAAGGAGCGACTATTCCCTACCGTCCCAAGACCCTACCTGGTGGAGCCCATGCAGTATTAGCTCCACAGCACTCTGCACAAGTAAGTAGCCATATGGAGCTGATCCAGCTGCGATTGTGGCCACTTTGTTGAAAACGTAGCACTAAGATAACATAACAGTGAAGCTGGGCTCGATCTTTTGCAGGATCTCAGTCATACTGATCATTAGCCATATTCTCACCACTAGAGGGACTCATCTGTGTAATTATACAGCAATAACATCTACATATTGTGGAGCTGTAAGCAGTTAGAGGAGGTAATGATCATATTGGAAAATTGTGATGTGTCAGAGATGTAAACTGAGGGCGTTTTAATTGAGAATTGCCCTGCAGTGTGAAACCTGGAGGATGTCGTGACTGAAGTGCATGTTTTCCATCAGCCAGTTGCTGTCCTGAATTTGGCACAGTCTGTTCTGACCTATCAGACATCTGTTTATGTTATTGGATTTCTGGCCATGGTCAAAGAGGGGGAAAACAACAGCTGACATTTAGATGAAATTCCATCAAATCTATGCACATTAGAGCTATGGAAAGAGGAAGGGATGGATTTTCAGACACACTCTCTACACGGGGCCTTGTCTTCACACGCGCAATGTGACAAATTCAACTTTCAAGTGACACGCTAGAACATGTCTGCAGCTTCCGGGCATATAACACATCTCCTCTCATCCCTCCCAGGCCTTTGCTATTCCCGGGCAGTATGCTTTTGCACACCAAGATGTAAGTATGCTCATTTGAGTGACTGACATCTGCCCCAATGACCTACTCCTGCCCATTCCCTCCAAACCACCACTACACCCTCTTTGTGCCCTACTCTGCAAAGATGAAACTTCTCTAACCCTGATCGTTGACATTACTAACACTAACAAGCAGTAGCAGCATGCGGTGATTGAAACGAAGGGAAGATCCTCAAGCGTAATGATCAGTTGTAGCTTTATAGCCGGAGATGTGACTGCATTTTCAGATGACTGCCATGAGAAGCCAGCATGCTCTCTGAAGGAAATGAATCTCTTCACACTGACACCATCTGTGATGTTTGTGAACTTCAGATTGGCTCTACATTGTAGTTGACAGCTCCTCTGAAATAATCCAGTTTGATTGGTTAGCTCTAACTTCCTTCCTACCCTGCAGTTGACCAAGCTTCACCAGTTGGCTATGCAGCATATTCCCCTCCCTTCCCTTGGGCAGAGCAACCCTACCTTCCCTGGTACGTACCCACGGCTCCCCGGGGAAGTCCATCCATCCCTCTGTCTTCACCTCCTCTTCGAATCACATCATCAAAACACCCCTGTCACCTCAGAGAGGATCAACGATGTCTCCCTTCTCTCAGAGTTTACAGATGCTCTCAGAGGTTCTTGATATATAAATACGTATATATATATATGTATAGATAAATATTTGTGTATTGGTGGTGGCTTGCAGAGAAATGCATACTGCACGAGTGGTATTCATATCTACTGCAAAATATATGGAGAATAAGCAAACAAGTACTGAATAGAATAGTTAAAGGATGAGCCACCAAACTACTTTATTATCAACAATCCTGAGAGTAAGTCACTGAAATATTTATAATCCAAAAGAGTGTGTGACAGACTGTAGCAGACAGAGCAAAATACAAGAGAAAAACAGAGCTCTCTGAGAGAAATGTGGAAAATGACAGAAATATTTACAGCTCAGTAAATATTTAACCATTTCTCACTATTTCTCATGTCCACCCTACAAATTCAGCTCCATTTGCCCGATTTCCCTCTCCAAAAAGAAATCCTAATCTCTCGACCCCCATCCTCCACCTCTGCAACATTTCTCCTCCGATTTCTAACATTGTCTTGGCCAGACCATCCCTGACCTCAACTCCCCCACGTACTCATACACGCCGCAAAGACTAACTGAGGGCAAAACATTATTACATTTTCATGATACAGTGAGGACGGTGCTAGAGCTTATGAAACAATCTCATTTGAATATAAAACATCTGTGTTATATCAGCTATGGAAAGGTATGTGCACAGACCGTGAGCTGGAAACGCATGTAAAGCAGCCGTGTCTATCTAGGGAGCTTTTCTTGCCATTTTCCATTTTGAAGCTCCTTTTTTAGCAGTGTACCAGTGATAAACTAGACAAAGTAGGGCAACTTGTCATACCATGAGAGTGAAAGCCATTAGTGCCATTCTGTTGTTAGCATTCCTTGTCCTACTTTGCAGGATTGGATGCATCTGCCCCCACAAGTTCACAGGAGCTGGCAATACCTAATGATGTAAGTGCCACATTGTTTGTGTTCTTCTTCCAGCATTAAAACTTGCACCGTTAATCCTCCCGCTTCTTACTTCTCTAACATGTTCTGGGAGGACGGTTATAATGAGGAATTTCTGGACAAAAGAGTTCCACCTTCTTAGCTGCAGAAATGTAATTTATCCTTTGTCCTTTGTATTTGTCGCATGAATACAGTAAACAAACAGTGTATGTCTTTGCAGTAGCATTAGCTCATTGTTGCCTGAATATTACAAAAACGTGAAATAAGAAGGGAGCGTAATCTTTTGCTGGGAGAACTGAAAACATAGGACAGCCGTTTGTGGCAGAGTCACGTTAGGTAAATACTGGTCCACCTCAGCACATACGCACTGACGGGAAAACATGTAGTCACTGGTGATAAACCTGATGTATCTGATTTACCAGGAACAAAAACCAAAGTATGAAAACAACAGGTCCAGGGTGGCTAAGTGCAGCAGCCTCATTGACACTTTGAGGTTGCCAGGCAACCAGGAACCTCCAATGCACGACGGCGGTCTTTTTTACGCTTTGATTTCTGTACAGATTAAACAAGCGAGACACAACGTGTCAGAGGAGCTGCTAGGTGGCCAGCCCAGTCAAGCAAGGTTGCCTCCTGCTCCCAGGGTTTGTGCTAAGCAAAGAAAACGGTCGTCTTCATCGTCTAACCAATCACTGTGGAAAAGTATCTGGCGAGAAAAAAAAAAGCCCCTTTCAAGTGATAGACAACACTCTCAGTACTGTCAACAAACATTTCATGCGATCTTACAGTTCTTGTAGGAGTTGACACTTCTTTCAGCATAATGCATAATGGAAAGGTTTTCCTCTGTTGGAATAATACAACTGGGACTGTGGTTTTCTTCTGTAGACGACTACAGAGGCAGGCTGTGGTCCCACTGTCACCACGCCGCTTACTTCCCCATGCTGTTTCGGAACCCGATTCCTGAAAAGCGCGGAGAACATGAGCCGACGCGCTTATTTACATGGTTCCAATCTGTCGTCCCTCTAGTTTATTGGCTGCATAATTGGGAGACAAGGCAGCAAGATCAATGAGATTCGCCAGGTCTCCGGAGCTCACATCAAAATTGCCAGCGCCACTGATGGCTCAGCCATGCGCCAAGTCACGATCACGGGCTCGCCGGCCAGCATCAGCGTGGCCCAGTACCTCATCAATGCCAGGTAAGACATGACACACACAGACGACCACATCCAGCAGGGCCTCACAGCGCAGCCTGGTGATAAGACATCCAAACACCAAGCTATTGTATGAGGGCAGAGTTATTGTACTCGGGGTGAGGCTGGATTTGTTCCATCTCACTGCTCTGTTCTCTTGACTGCATTAAAATCCTTATTGTCTCTGCTTTTTAACACATTCCTTCTTTGATTTCTTATGTTTTCTCCTCTCTGTGTCTCCTCTCTCACCTCCCCCCCTCTATTGTCTCACCCCTTCTTCTCCCCCTTTCCATTTTTCACTATCTCCTCTTAACCATCATCACCTCCCCGCCTCCACACGCCACGACCTGCAGCTTAGAGATGGCTAAATACACCATGCAGGCAGCTTCCTCTGCGAACCCCGTTGACCTCAACATGAATTTCTCTCAGTCCGCTCCCACTGCCTCCACCGCTGCTACCTCTATGGCCGTCCTGGCGGCCTCCACCCCAGCCCCCACCACCATTAACGTCCACTCTCCCTCCACTTTACCAGCCATCCAAAACCCACACTACGCCATCCCTGTTTCCAGCCTGCTTGGCATGAAAAGTCTCCCTGTCCTGGCTGTTCACCCAGCAGCCGCTTCCAGCCTAACACAGGGTTTATCCCCTTACACCGCAAAAATGCCAACCTCAGGCATCAAAAAGTCAGAGCGACAGAAGTTCGCTCCTTATTGATGCCTTTTTTTTCTATTTAGGTCTAGCTGACTGCTAAGACATTATTAAATCATGAAAAATGTTAAGGATTTGGAGTTTTGGGCTTAAAAATGGCTTACACCAGTGTGTGTAAGTTTTGCCAATGTAGCACTTGTGTTCCATGAATCAGGAGAATATTGGAAACAGACTGAAAGGATGTCAGTATCAAAACATGTCCCTATTAATTGAAACAGGCAGCAGAGGTGCATATTAACTCAGTGTTATCTTCAGGACATGCATAACAATTCTTGTGGGCAACTCAGGCTTGTATTGGTATCCTTGGAAAAGCTATTTTTCAAATGGATTCATGTTACCAGAGCTTTTTATGAAGACTTACTCCAGGGGAGGTATTTTCCATGCAAATGTTGACTTAGTTTTTTATCTGTGTAACTAGTTTAAATTCAGTTTCTCTTAGATAATGCAAGCTAGTTTCATAAGACGTGGTGCTTTATTGGCAGCAGGCTGTTAAAATGTTTGTCTTGTATAATAGAAGTGAGTGTGTTAAGTATTTTAACAAGGATTGCTTCACTCTACTATAGGCTCTCATCAGTGCTAACAGGCGTGGGTGCCCTGTAGTAGCGTTGCACTGTAGCAGTTCTGATGGGATTATCCTAAAGCCACATTGGATCCTAGTGGATTTCACTCTACACAGTAATCCTGAAGGCGGGAATGGCCTAACTAAGTCATTTATTGTTTCTGTATGCTAGCTTGTTTCTTGTTTGTTCTCCATCCTAAATGAGTGGAACGCTTCAACTTTCAGCGTGTGAAATGGACGCTGAGCAATTATTATAATAAATGTTTTATTCATGTGTTTCTGGTGTGGGTCTACCCACAAATGATGCAGATTTGTAATATTTGTTGATGAAATGGCTTTGAAATAAACGGGACTTTTTATGAATACAGATTGGTCGTTTTGTTGTAATTCTGTTGTTGTGGAAAATAATTTACATTTTTCTTGATTATGTTGATGACTCTAAGCATCTGCTCCGAGAATTTACACATCGTTCATCTCCCAAGCACCTTTGAGCTTTAATTGTATACAAATGAGGACGACAAATTTCCACTGAACCGGAATTACAGTTAATAGCTGCAAGCACTGAAGCTATTTTGTGCAGACTGGCAGGTCTCAAAGAGAAATCTCTTTGGTGCTAAAGGAAAAGTGCGTACATGAGTGAACATATTAAAAAGAAAGAAAAGAGTTTCTGAGGCTTTCTTCACAGACAGTGGAGAGGGGATTTGAGCACCGGCATGATACTGGTTTAATTTTCACACTTTATTGATGCAAATCCCTGACTTTCTCCACAGCCTGCACATGTAAAATACTGCACAGGAGTGATGCTGACGTAAAGGAAACTGCAGGGAGCAGTGAGAGCAGCAATTAGCTGTTCACAGCACAGATATTATGAAGAATCTGGCAGATATACAAAGACCTATCTGCACAAATTGGCTAATGCTATCAGGGCAGTTTTTCCTTGATGGCAGAGGGCACAGAAGATTCTGCCCAAACTTTTCCAGCTGCCCTCAGCTGAAAAACAAAAACCTGGGACTAACCTGGCGGTAAATATTCAACACATGTTGTGGCAAAATTCTCATGGGTCCCAAAAAAGAACAACTTCACCTCCAGTCGTCCGCTCAAGCATACAGCTAATGGGCTGGTAGGGTACAGCGCAGTCAGTTCTTGTTGCTCTGCATCCCGCTCTGTCCCCCTTTACCCCCTGCCCCTGGATCTCCACTCCCCCACCACCCCTCCGTCTCCCTCCTCGCTCACTTTTCAGTGTAAAAACCAGGAGGTGGGCACTTCTGTTCCGCCTCATCCATGGAGTATGAGTAGCGAGCCGTGCGGGCCATTTCCACAGCAGGGCTGGAAATGCTGAAGTGGAGATAATCAATAGTTAATGGGGGCAGAAATGTAATGACAGTGAAGGATGACATTTGAACCTCGGGGAAGGTGTAGCAGCCGAGCACAGTGCTGCATGTATGCTGATGTGTGCCCTGGGCAGTTATGGCTTCACAGCCAGCCCCTAATGCTATATTAATGATTTCCTTTTTCTGCCCCGACACAAGCACGACGAGTCAGGGGCCCTTTTTTTATTTATTTTTCTTAATATTTTTTTTATATTTTCTGGGTGTTCGCTGCCACCGTGCCACAGTTGAAAAAGTAATTTAAGGTAAATAAGTAAATAAATAATTTTGTTCACATGCATAACCACTCGCAAGTTTGTAACAAATTGGTAGGCAGGCTTGTCACTCAATCCCTGATGAAAAATAACTGCAAGACTCCGATTCCTCTGGGAACAGACCAGCCCGTATGTGCTGCCTAATTGTATTTTTTACTCTGCCTCTGGTTCTCCTCCAGGAGCTCTCACTGTATTTCTACACATTGCTGCTATTGTAATAAAGGACAATATATGATGACCATATGTCTATGCATGTATGCCTATAAAAAAATGTAAATGTTCATCAGATGTATTAAAATTGATTGTTCTGTAATATTCTTGTGGCGTCTCTTACTTTGATCTGCTTAAAGCTAATTGTGATTTGTGATGTGGGGAGTAGCTCGAAAGCTTATCAGGAATTTGGGAGATTTGGCAATTCACAGCAATATAGCATGAATAAAAGTTCCACTGGCACAATATACAAAACAAAGAAACAGATGAATGCATTTCAGGGGAAGACTTTGCGTTTAGATTTTTACCTAAGAAATGAGTCATCCTGCAGAGAGATTGTGGTGGATATTGTATCTCCTCATGGTCCATTTGCTGTCCTCTATGGGTATGTGTGTGTTTGTGTGTGTGTGTGTGTTTCTGCTGAAAAAAACAAATAGCCTCTTTTAGTATTTGGTCCCTAGTCCTGGCTCTGTAAATGAAAGACAAAGAAAGTGGCTGTGACCCACAACACAATTCCAGCCAATCAGCAACAGGTGGTCCACTGCACGAGGGGAGTAATGGTATTATGGACAGAGAGGAGAGGAGAACAATCTCCCTCCTGAAAACTGCTTGTACTTGGGACCAACATAATGGATTATTCTTACCTCTGGAAACTTTATTGTGCTGTGATTTTATCATTATAAGGAGGTTTAACTCCCACTAAACAGGTTTTATGTGCATTAATCACAATGAAACTTCATACAGACATTCATGAACCCCTGTGAATGAATTGTTGTGGTGGAGCATTGTAAACCGCAGCATAACAACTGTAGTGTGAGAACATGGATAGCAAATTTACACTGCTCATCTTTCTATATACATTTTGTTTTCCTTAATATAAAATCTGTCATCAACATGACAAAACAATCAAGATAAGTCCCCTGGATTCCTCCAGTTTGACCCTAGTCTGATCTAGGAACGATACTCGAATATTGATCCAAAATATTGATATCTAAACACTTTGGGGTAAATGTGTGTGACAACATTAGAACATTATTTGTATTCTATACCAATGTTTACAGAGAACACAATGTCAACAACATCCATTGGGAACATTTGTAAAGAAGTTTCTAGAATAATACTCTATACAAACTTTTTTGCTGTACTAGTCTATACTTACATTAATGTCTATACAAACAGACTGACACATTTAGGTGATGAAATAAAGAAATGCTGCAATAACTAGCAATATACATATAAACTGCACCTTTTCAGTTCTTCTTTATTATTCAGTGCCTGATGTCTTCATGGAAATGATGCAGTCTACTTTTTAGTTCTTTTCCCTGAACTAAATGACCTTGAGCTGCACAAAACAGTGTGGCAGGCGTACTGGTGACACCAGCCTAGGCATTATTTGATATCTGATCGGAGAGGAAATTGGTGGCAAGGCATATCCTGAATCCTTGGCCTTATTTTGGTTAACAAAACAGAAAGTTATCGGTTCAAAGGGGGAGACGATGAGCTGGCAAATTACCTGCTGCTCATAAGAAGCCTTTTCTGGTCTTCACCACTCACAGCCACATTTATTCACCCATTCACACATACACACTCTGAATGCTCCACCAGGAGCTTTTAAATCATTCACACACACACACACACACACACACACACACACACACACACACACACACACACACACACACACACACACTGATGACACAACACCAGAAGCAGTTTGGGGTTCAGTATCCTGCCCAAGGGTGGCTGCCTCTAATAAGCGGGGCCTGGGTGGCCCCATAACTCAAAAGAACGTGCGTGCGTGCGCGCGCGCGTGTGCTTGCACGCGCCTCATTCTCTGGCGTCCTTGTCCAGGTCCGCAGGTAGGCACACTACCCCGTGACCAAAGCGTGTCATGGCGACAACTTCCTAATTGGACATAATTATGCCAAGTGGTTAATGACGGAGCGCGTGAACCGTGTGCACCGGGGCTCGCGCTAATTGCTCTGATTGTTGTGTGAGTGAGTGACGCTGCGCGCGCCCCCTGGCGGCCGCTCGCTCTCTCGCTCTCTCGCTTTGACGTGACGTCTGAGCGCAGCCGCTCGTTTATGAAATTATTTATTTATTTCCCTCTCTCTGTTTTTTTGTCACCGTGGGAAACAAAGTGCCGGAGCGGAGCGCGCGGGGACACACAGCAGCGGCACTCTGAGCGAGCGGCGCGGCGCCGGGGACGGAGCGCCCTCACATGCGGAGGGGAAAGTTGAGCGCTCGGTGCCGGTGACCTGCGAGCATCCTCCCGCGGGGAGGAGGGGGGGGACACTGCGCTCCTGACGGGGCTTAACGAGCCTCGGCTCCGGTCTCCACACCGATCAGCGGTCTGACAGTCCGGGGGCTGTGCTGGATCTGCAGCCGGATCCAGGCGGACTCCGAGGATCACAGGTGAATTACATCGGCTCTCTGTGTTGCAGACCGTTTTTGCGTGGATTCGTATCAACTTAGTTTGCTGGTGCTGAAACTGAGAGCTTGTTTGCGCATTTTTGTTGAAGTGGAGCTTACTTGAATGACTGGACATTGAGATACATTTGTCATAAAAGCCTTCATGCAAATGAGCTTAATGGGCATATGTGATGCGGAGAGTACAGACTGTTGCTACACCTGTGGAGGCTGCAGCGGTGAACTGTGTTGCTATTTTGATGCAAATAGAACTGAGGCTCATCTGAGGAGCAGGCTGCACACACACATGCACACGCACACATGCACACTCGTACGCACACGCACGCACACAACACAGCCCAAACACATTCAGTTTGGACAGAATTAGTGTCGAGCCAATCAGGTGCATGAGTGATCCTTGTGTTTTCCAGGTGATTGTTTATATTTGCAGCTGAATTTAGAGCCGTGCACGTTTTGATTGGAATGCCTCCACATCTCTGTGTGTGACACAGAAGCAAATCTCCCTCTGAGAAAAATCAAGCTCCACATTTCCTGCCACAGACAGTTCCTGGACGGGCACATTCTCACCTTGTAATCATGAGATTATATGACAGTTGTGCGAGGGCAGTTTATCCGTCGTACGTTTAGGCAAACTTTCCTTTGATTTGGGTCACTCGCAAGATTTACAGTCAGAGGATAAAATTCAATTAGGCAGCCCTGCAGCGATCTTTACTCACAGCAGATGGCTTAATACTCTTGGATCCTGCCTTAGTGTCCCTTATTTGCTCTAATTGGATTTCATCGCTTTACACTATTTATCTGTTGAAAAATGAGTTTTAAAATGTGGCATCATTAATTCAATACTTTCTCAGCCTTGTCAGATCCAAGCCCACTAGCCACCACTGTCAAAAAACATCTCACATCTCGTCCCCCTTGATCTGCTTTGTCACAAATTGAAGTAGACCTCAAAGTAAATTGTTACATTCCCTGTGTGCCGTCGATGGCATGTTGGGATTTTGGAGCCATGTTTGGCTGATAATCTGTAATGTGCAATAAATTGCACATTACAGATTGCACATTACAATAAAGTGCATGCGGCGGCGAAGGCATATTGTCTGTCTGAGTTAATTCCAGCCCCGGGGAGTTGATTTTCCCCTCAATGACATCCAGTTTTTTGCAGGGGGACGTTGCAGGAGCTTCATTCTCTAAGACAATGTAAATGTGATGTTTGCCTGTTCTGGGGGCTCATTGTCAGACCTGCACGCTGCACCACGATCCAGACCTCAGAGACAAATCAGAGCAAAGAGGAGGCTGTGAGCCTTCCTCTCTGTCTGGCTCAGGCAACAGGGCATGTTGTAGTAATATTCTCTATTATGCTTTAATCACTTAATGAGGCTGATTACAAAAACAAACAGACATACACATCCTAGCACATTCATCCATTATGTTGCCTGCTTTGTACCTCAACTGTGTTACTGAGGTCTGCTGGTGTCTATCTCTAGCTCATGTGTAGGCTGAAGGCAGGGCATACACCCTGAGCAGGTCACCTGTCAATCACAGGACGCACACACACACTCACACACAGACACACACACACCTTTTACTCTCACGCTCACTCTCAGGGGCGATATAGAGTCACCAGTTCTTGGACTGTGGGAGTAACGCGCAGACTCCACAAACCTCGGGACCTTATTTTGTATTCACTGAGCCACTGTCGCCCACATCCTATAGCACTAGTGTGTGGAAAATTCCTCGAGTTGAGAGCAGATGCTGCCTCACAACATCTGGAGCTATTTATAGCATGATCGGTGTGAGTGAAAGTGTCATTATCCACCCCACAAGAATCATCTTCCAGTGACATCCAGGTGGAAAGCGTGGAGGCGGCTCAGCCTCAGCACCACTTCCACTTGTATGAATACCGGCGTCTCGGGAGGCTACGCAGTTCCTCTACGTGCTCAGGTTGTTGTGTCGAGACCCATTCGCTCTGCTGGGTAATGAAACCCCACAATAATTTATGAGTCATGAATCGATGGCACAGTGAGCATCGTTGAACCGTGAACCAGTGGCCAGGCTGAGTTCCTGCCTGATTAATCACTGTGGCTGCACCCCGGTGGTGGAGACGCCGTGTTCAATAGCCTTAGATGTAAACAGATCTTTGGCCTTTGGACGGGATAGATTTATATTTACAGTGAAGATAATGACTGAAACCTCTCTTCCTGTGGCTCGCTCAGAGTTCAGTGAAGGAGACCACATTTAAATGTCAGCGCAGAGTGGAAATAGTGTCGGTCCTCAGACGTAACCGCACGTGGTGCAGCACCACTCAAATGTACCACGATAATGGCGAGGCGGCAAAACAACATGCATCTTTATTATTGTGGAATTAGCCGTTTATGGCAGATAATTATATTTTCCAGCTGCTGCATTGCAAATTCAGGAGAACATGTGCGGCATGTATGATCAGTGTGGCTTACTGAAATCAAGCTGTTGACCTGTGGGACTGGAAAACTGGAATAGGAAAAGATTGTTTTTGATGAGTGACCACGTAACATCCTATCCTTATCAGGGTTTTGTCATTATGAGTAAGCCGATGTGATTGTCTCTCTGCAACTATCTGTAAATATGACCTTGCTTGTGTTGAAAATGATCTTTATTTAGCTTCCCCAGGAATACAAATCACCACTGACACTTGATCTGATCAGTTTTTCTCCTATGGTGATTATAGCTTTTGAGAATGGTTAAAAATACCCTGTGGTGCCTGTAATTGAACTGCGGCTTTTACATCCTGCTTTTGCAGCTGCAGAGAAGTGTTAGATCAGCAGCATTTGTCCATACGGACACTTCCTTCTTGTCTGGAGCCTCAAAATACCTATTTTTTCATTCCCATTCTGAATATTTTTGAGACTGTGAAACTGAGAGAGGCATTGTAGTGGCAACACTTCACTACCACAAACTGAGTACCGCAAGCCACAATAAGAGGAAACACAAATGAAAAATAAAGGAGTTGAAAACATGCCAAGGTTTGCCAGAGACTCATTCACAGACAGACGTTGTGTTTTGGATGCGCAGTTCGACCTCCCGGTGAGAAGCTTTGCATAGAAATACAGGCGAATCCTTGACATTTAACTGTGTACTTCAGCCAGTCCCTGAGACCCCACCCATTAATAAAGTGTCCTTTGTACATTCTCTACGTGGCGAAATGGTGTTTGGGACGAGTGACCCCAGACAGAAGCCTCTCTGTGCTGTGCAGTATTCTCTGTGATACCGGCTGCGCTCTCTCTGATACTCCTCTCTAATGATGTAACATTGCGTTTGATGGAAATAAGCTTCTCTGCTGCTGAGGTTCCCAGCCGAGGTTTTCCACCTGTCAGACCGGAGGTTTGAACTGACAACTTTCGCATCACATCCCAGCGCCGGCCCGAGCGCGGATGGCTGCCTCGCTGCTGGAGGATTTCACTTAGACTCATGTTTCACTTGATCATTAAACTTTGATGATATGCGCAGAGACGGTTCGGTAATATGTATATTTAAGGCCTTTGTTTTACCTTGGGGGAGTGCGGCTTGTTTGCCAGTTTACTCACACTGATTGCGTCGTTATTTATTAATCAGGTTCAATTAAAGGAGCAACAGTAGATTACAGTTAAGCAGTTATTTTCCTGCCTGTTTTTCAGCCTCCTGCACAAAACAGTTTCAGTCTACCCGGCTTAAGCCACATGTTTTTGCATGGGCTGGATGTTTGATTTGCTCTCGCTTGTGCTGTGTTCTTAATCGACCGTTTGTTTTTTGGCCGGGCCATTTTTCACTCGCTTGGACCACTTGAGCGTTTGCAGCCATGCCGCGTTCCCTGTCTCTTGCAGCAGAGCAGATGTGGCAGCAACAGCAAGCACGTGACCACTTATCTCTGCTCCGTTACAGCAGATGACTGTTCCTCAAGCTAATTTTGAAATGAGTGTTTGTTTTCCAGGGATAATTATTTGGCATTGACAAGTGTTGAGTTCTTAGAGTTGCGTTTCCACTTTTAGAGCTGATTTCTTTTTTCACTTTTTTTATTTATTTTTTTGGGTAAGAAGTGGGTGTTCGGATGTGTCAGAAGTGTGAATGAACCTGTGGCGCTGGCTTACATAAACCCTGGTATACAGCTGATTGATGGGTGCAGCCTGTGGTTAGTGAGCGGGGGCTGTTTCAGGTCACACGTGTGTTGGGTTTATGAGAATGACTGCGGCGTCGCTTGGACTCACAGAGAGCTGCCGCATCAGGACCTGATACTAATGAGACCTTAAAGAACTACGGTGGTAGTAAATCACACGTTATGAGCTCATTGTACTCAATTTAATACTCGCAATTTGTCTGAACGATGGCCCACGAGGCCCGACGCGATGCTGCAGAGATGTGCACACGCTGCATTGTCTCTTTATGCAGTTTGCACTGTAATTGTTTTTTTTTCCTCTCTCTCTCTGCTGCCAGAATATCTTTGCAAGTACTGTATTCGAGCAAGAGCAGTGAAGCAAAAAACTAAACTCTCTGCAGGGCTGCGGGCCAGAGATAAATCCATGACCTGTCACCAAATGTCTTCCAGTGTATACAACACTGTGAACGTAGGAACGAGGGCCATCACTCCACCCCGTGGGGCTGCTTAGGAAAAAATATCCACAAATGCATGAAAACAGAGCGGTGACATTTTTGAGTTTCAGCCCGTACAGTTTCACGACATTTGTCACACATTGTTAGAGCTGATGAGATCAAGTGGAGACGAGGCTTGGACGGCCGGACGACTGTGGTGCGATGACGGCAGTCAGCGGTTTAATTTCCACTGAACGTGAGCTCGTAAAGATCTGTTTTTTATGAGATGACAATACGTAAACACCAAATGGATACTCCTGGCTTTGTTTTTCACTCCCTTTACTGACGACGGATGACATGAAAGAACCAAAGTTGACAGTGCACACGGTTTGCCTCTCGACACTTCCTGATTCCTCTCTGCTGTGTGTTTCAGCCCATTCACGCTGTCTGGGAGCATAAATATTTAAAATGGTCTTAAATATAATAGTTTCTATTTTCAAGAAGGAGTAAAACAGCAGGAAGCGGTCGTGCAATTTTGAAGGGACCATCCTCAGCCACGGATTAAAACACCTTTGAGTTTTTACAGTGCAGGATGTGCGGCAGTGTGGTGCCGCATTGTATTGGGTGGAGGCGTGATGGAAGTCAGCACGTTCCTGTCAGCGTGATTGTTCTCAGCCAGGAAAACCGAGACCAAGTTATCCGAACCTGCTCGTCTGGCTTGGAGGCCTTTAAAAATACATTTACACACACGTCTAGATATTATATTGATATCGTCTACCCTCAGTGCATATTCATTGTTTCTTGAGTCTCTCACTGATGTTCTGCTACCACCCTCAGACACTTCCCCACTGTGGGACCATCCATCCATCCATCCATCATTCTACCTGCCTTGTACCTAAACAGTGTTGCAGGGGTGTGCTGGAGCCTGTCTCCAGCTCACATAGTGTGAAGGCTGGGAAAACACCCCGAACAGGTCTCCAGTTCATCACAGGCGCTTCTGTTATCTGTACAAAAGTAAGTTAGTCCTTTCAGTGTTGCAGCATCCGCACCACAGCTGAATGCCGCATATGGCGAGTGCAGCGACACAGTATTGACAGGATAAACAACGAAGCCGGTGTTCAGAGCCGTTAATCACTGACTGAGGTGGAGAGGAGCCGTGGGGCCCAGGTGAGCAGGATAAATCAGGCATCCGGGGACGCTCACGCGGCACTTGTTAGCAGGACCGCTCCGTCTTTGTCTCGTTCTCGTCCTGTAAGATCCCGTGGAGCTGCGGCCAGTTTGTGGCTGGCTGTCATCCAGCCCGAGGGCCACCCAACGCTCAGGCCTGATGGAGAGCACGGCGGCGGCAGCTGTAACTGTGTGACAGCTCCTAACAGCTGTTCAGGTGGAGAGGTGAGGCTGAGAAAAGCCAAATGAGGTCCTTTTACTAATGAGGCTTGGCTCATCTCTCTCTCCTCCTCTCTCCCTCTGTGTCTCTCTCTCTCTCCCTCTGTGTCTCTGTCTCTCAGCTGCAGCAGCATTATCGGTATGCACCTCATTCTGCTTCCTCTGAGTTCCACAGCAGCTCCAAGGATTCAGCCTCAAACATAGCAATTCAGCTAAAACACAGCTCAACACACAACTGGCGTGCCAGCAGTCAATTCCAGCCCTTTTCCCTCCGAATGCATCAGAATACATGAATATCAGAGCGCGTGACTCGAAACGTATGGCGAGACTTTGGCTTTTTGACTTCACAGTTGGAGCCTGATAGAATTAATGTGGCTGGTTGTCCCGGCATTATCTCTGCGCTCTCTCTATGTATTACCACATACCTAAACGGATTAGCTCCCGGCTTATTTAATGCTTAGTTTCTCTTCCTCCCGTTTAGTCCCCCTTATCGTGTGCCTGGAAATTAGCTGTGTTCATTGAGGTTGACAAATTAATCAATACGGCGAACTATTCTCAAACAAGCACGCGCAGGACTTTGCAGTTAATTGTTGACTGAGTCAATGCGGAGCAACCTCGCCGTCTTTTAAAACAAGCCATAAATGTCAACACGGCCGCAGCCAGTTAAACGCAGCTCAGAGGCGACGGTGAACATTTGGAGAGGAAATGAATGGAAGTAGGCCACCGCACGCGGCAAAGCATCGTAGCAGGCATTTGAATTTCAAGACGCCGCAGTAAATCAAGTTAAGCAACAGACGAAAACAAAAACATTGACTGCAGCTCTTCCAAAACAAAAAAAAAAACAAAAAAGTGCAGCCTCTGCAGCGTCTGCAGCTGATCCTAGGCTTTCACTCCACTCGAGCTGCTGTGTATTGACTCCTCTCAGAGCTGAAAACTGTTGTGGAAGTGATGTGCTTTCCCTTTTGATTAAAACAAAACGGCAAGATGTTTTTGGTGGGTCTCTCCCTGGGAAAGTTTCGATGTCCGTTCAGCTCTTTAGATCAGGCCTGGCTTTATTTTGAAATTGATATGGCCACCTCTGCCTGCTATGGTAAATTCTTCTTTCCGGGCTGGAATTATGTTCCATTTTCAAATCAATTTCTCTTTTTGTACATTTGACTGTGATTCATTTAAGAAAAGCAGACATTGATCCCCAGGCTTTGTTCCACACAGGGAGCAGCAGCTTAGGCGTACTAGATTCAGATCCATCCTGGGCGATTTTCCTCTTACTCTGTCACTGCTGGGACCGATTGATGCGGGAGGTGTTACAATATGAAGCAGTATCGATTTCCTAAAACTGCTCCATGAATGCTCCCTGTCCCGATGATCCAATTCATTGCTTCTACAGGCCTGCATCACACCCAGCAGGATGCTTGACATGATGGAGCAGTGCTCTGAATTTCGACTCAATTTCTTGCTTTTGCTCCACCACGGAAATGAGACAAAGCCTGTTCTGGTGATGAAACTGTGACATGGAGCCGAGCGCATGACCCCAGTTTAATTTTCTCTTTCCAGATGGACTGGCTCACACCTGAGATGTGAAGTGTGTTATGTGAGCCAAGGTGTTTTCCCACCTCGCTGGTGGTGGGGAGAGATGCTGCACTCCGTTGCCATGACAGCACAAGTTCTCCTCGTCCTCGGGGTCCTGATGAGCGGCGCTCACTGCAATCCTATAGCGACCTTACCGGTGAGCCGGGAGCGTCTGGAGAGGGTGCTGACCCAAGCCAGGGAGGACAAGCACCCGGACAGGTTGGCCCTGCCGGAGGAGCCCCTGGGCTACGCCGCTCAGCAGCGGCCGCAGGAAATCGTCGCCTCGGGCCCCAACAGGACTGCGGGGAGCCGCGCCAGGCCCGCCCTCAGCACCCAGGCGCGTGGATCTAAGGGCGTGAAGCCCCAGGAGACGTGGAGCGAGCAGGACAGCCTGAATCAGATCGACGAGGGTCCCACCAGTGACGTCACGCTGTCCCTGGACGCCATCGACGAGTACGCGTACCCAGACTACCGGGGGAAAGGCTGCATGGACGAGAGCGGCTTCGTGTTCGCCATTGGCGAGCAGTTCACCCCGGGCCCCTCCACGTGCCCCTGCCTCTGCACAGACGAGGGGCCCCTGTGCACCAAGCCCGAATGTCCCAAGGTCCACCCTCGGTGCATTAAGGTGGACACCAGCCAGTGCTGCCCGCAGTGCAAAGAGAAGAAGAACTACTGCGAGTTTCGCGGGAAAATCTACGCGTCTCTGGAAGAGTTTAAGGTGAGGCTCGGTTTTGATACACTTAAAGAAAGTAGTGGTGAGAGGCCGCTCGTCGCTGCTCGGCAGAGTTCATCACAGAGACCAGCTATCTTGGCTCGCAGCATGCAAGCGAGCAGGCAGGCAGAGTTATAATGCCAAAGGTCAGCACTTGTCTTTTTCTCAAACGACGGCTGAATGTTACCCAAGGCATCTTCAGCAGCGCGTTTCCATATTCAGTTTGCTGAGACACATGATGGGGTTGTAGTCATGCTCATGTTACAGCTGTGCAGAGATGCTGCATGTCAGTGTTTGTGAGGAGACACACAGAGAAGCAGAAGCCAGATTTTTTTCCCCTTTCCTTCCCTTTTAGGTTTTATCTCCTTACACTCTGGCTTGAGAAGCTCAGGACTCTGCCACAATCTTGATGCCGTGTCTCTCATAAGACGCTTCGTTTCCCAGCTCTTAATGTTTTTTTTTTCTTCATGACGGCGAGTGTCTCAGCGGGGGCTTCAAGCTAATATGGGATTTTCCTCCTCTAAGTGTGGATGGTGGTGTAATAGCCAGGCAGCTTTATGTGAAGTCGCTGCTGTAGAAAAGCTCTACTTTCACAAGCGGCATATGTAACGTCAGGCTTTGTGCTGTGCAGTGGTGTGCAGGGAGGGGGCTGCTTTGAAACTAAGCAACAGGCAGGTTTTCATGCTTGATTGCTAAGTTCTGAGGCATTGTACTAAGTGCTGCCTCGCTCCATTTCTCACAGTTGGAGTGCCATGCGGAGGCGCAAGCCTCTGCAATCTACAGCAACGCTGCCAGAATTAACCTCTGCTCTCTAGTTAAGACTAAAGGTGTATGGCTTTGTACAAGTGGCGTCGAAATGAATCCTTTCACAGAGGAAAAAGGCAACCAGGTCTATTTTTCACAGTGTAGTAGCAGCCCCGGCCATTTGTTCTATTTCAAGACATACAGGGACGCTCAGATAACGGAGTCACTTCCAGCTGCTCACATGCCAGGAAAATTGGAGGCATCTTCCTTTCGTTTCCATTCCTATTGATTTTTATATATCCACTGATTGGATAGTGACATTCAATTTTTGTCTTGGCTCTTCCTGAAATGAGGCATTCATGAACTTGAGAGGGATGAGACTTCCCTATAGATGTAGCTTTGTGACAGTGAAGGCACAATGTCTTAAGCAAACCAGACAGGCAGGAGGGCTCTGTGTGTGTGAGTTTGAATGCGAATGTGTGTGTGTGTGTGTGTGTGTGTGTGTGTGTGTGTGTGTGTGTGTGTGTGTGTGTGTGTGTGTGTGTGTGTGTGTGTGTGTGTGTGTGTGTGTGTTTTCTGGGATCGCTGCAGAGAGGCACAACTGTGGAAAAGGAGAATGGGAGAGACAGACACTGAAACAAACAAAGAGCCGAGACAAAGATAGCAAGAAATTAATTAAGCGGGGACTCTTTGTTGTCTCTGTGTCTGTGTGCGAGTTAGTTGCAGGGGGTGTTAATTACTGTTTCCTCATCACCAACCAGGTGTCTCCATGCGAGAAGTGTCGCTGTGAGCCCAGCGGAGAGGTGCTGTGCTCCGTGTCGGCCTGTCCTCAGACGGAGTGCGTGGACCCGGAGTATGAGCCCGATCAGTGCTGCCCCATCTGCAAGAGCGGTGAGTGGAGACGCCTTCCTTTGGCCGCAGACGAGTGAAACCAGTCTTCCAGTGGTGGGCTGCTGGGTAGCTCCACTGGGGTGTGAGCTGATTGCCACCGTGTTGCGTAACCGTTTTTAAAAAACAGCTGTCACAGCTGAAAACAGGCAAGAACATCAGAGCTCCATCCATCCGGGGCACCTCTTCTTCCGCTGTGGTTTAATGTAGAGCTGCAACGCAACAACTCGTCTGTTAATCGACTGTGACTTGACTAATCGAGCAATCGACAACTTTAATCATCGATAAGTCGATTTTACCGTCAAAGTTTCTTTCTGAGAAGCATTTAAAGAAGTCAAAATTCTCTGATCTCAGCTTGTAAATTGTGAATTTGAGAAATTTCTTTTCAGCTTCTTTTCTTTTGCCCTCTGCGAAATTGAAGTTCACTGAGGTGTGGACATTTGTGAACGTTAACAATTTTCACTGTCTGTCATTTTATGAACCCAACAACTTAATTAATCGGGAAAGCAATCCACAAGGTGAAAAGTAAATGGACTGGTTATTGGATATAATACGGGAGAAACTTTGAATTTGTTGTTCTGCACTGCAGATGGTTTACAAATTAGCTTTGTGAAGAAATGCTGCAAGAAATGTGATGGGAATTGGGCACATTTTCATCAGCTTGCACATGACAAAGTCTAACAGGGAAACTGAGAGCTAATACAAACGAATGGCTCTTCTGCCTCAGAAGGTGAGCTTTTTTAGCTATTGGTTCCATTCCAATGCAGTTGCATCAGATGGAATAATTCATTGTGATTTGTAGGTATTAATCATGAATTACGACTTCCTGTTCACGCCAGCCCGGACCAGTTGTGAGAGCGCGTTGTGGCGACACATTGCTGAGAGGACAACACACTCACTGCAGCGTCTGCAGTCTCTTGCCATATCAGATCACGTACTTTGGGTAATGAGATCCGTTTCAGTGATGCCACACCAAAAAACGTGCTTAATTAGCTTTATTTCCCATTTTCAGCCTTAATTTTATATGATGACTCCGGCTTGTAATTGCTCATTTAACTGAGGCTGCGGCGCATGTTCTGACCAGACTCCCGGGGATGGGAGGAGGGTTCGGGACGGTACGCTTACGACCCTGTTGGTTCGCGAGCTTCGGCCCATCCGAGAAGAAGGTTTTCTGCGGCTCACAGTCGATTATCTGAAGTTGTTTCAGATGATTCCAGACAGCATGTCCTAGATTATGTCCCCTTGTTTTCTTGGTGTGACTCTAATGCAACATGGCAATGTCAGCAACATTGCTTCCTTCAGCAAAAAGAATGATGACTTGCGATATGTATCTCTGACTTAGGATCTTAAAGTGGCGCAGGCTGTCTGCTGTAAACAAGAACAAGCAATCTGCGTGAAGACAGAAATGCCTGCAAGAGGCTGGATGCGCAGTGCTTTGCACTTAAAAATGCTTTGTCTGTATGAGTATGCCATTATCATTTCTGAGTGGAACTGCAAGCAGCACATTTAGTCTTTGAAACTGCTTTTCCATTTAGCCATTAAATGGCCAAATCAAGTGCAGATAGTTTTGCAAGGGAAATTTCCCAAAACAACTGATTTGCATAGAGACTTGTTAAAAAATACATAGATTACAGGTTAGAGGAACTGGCCAAAATAAGCCTAAAGTCCACGTCCTGCATGCTTAAACCAATAGAACTACTGCCGGGCTGTCACATTACCATAATCAGTCATGAAACATTACAAATGTTAGCATTTGCATGTAATGAATGTTCATGACGAGTTATCAATCAGAGGTTGTCCCGGTTAAATTAAAAGTCTCTCGAGATAACCGGTCAGAGGCATTGAAAGTCCTGGAGCACCGCTCGCTCTATTAATATGTGCCTGCTGTAATCTTGAGAAATACATGTCGGTCCTTCACTGCCTTCATATTTTCTTGCTATTCACCCACTTTTTAAATATGCACATATCGATCACCCTGGGAGTGCTTGGACTTGGGCAATGCTCCATGTTTTCCCCCGTTGAGATGCCCAGTGGATTTGCTGAGTAGCCTCCTCAGGAACACCGGCCTTGCAGACAGATGCACTCGTGTGTCTGCTGAGATGTGGCAGACACATTGACGCATCTGTATTCCAGAGTCCCCCCTCCCAAATCCACAGGCTCGCTCATCCGCTGAGGATTTCCGGGTTTAAGATGGCATCAGTCCCAATTACCATAAGATTACCACACATTACCATTCCACAAACAGAGCTCACTAGGTCCAAGACGCCAAGCTACCAAAGCACAACTAACAGGGTCTCATGCTACGTTAGCAACACTTGGATAATTTTAGTCCCGTGGGATTAAAGGGGCACTGCTCCTATTGTGCACGTTTGGTCAAGTTTACTCATCACAGCTCTACTCGGCCCGAGAAAACCGTTGCGTAACGCACTATAATGTACTATAAACTGGCAGCATGGAGTTGGAAATAGTGGGCTTTTACCAGCCTGAGTGTTTAATACAATGAGAGTGGGTGTAGTGTAACCCCACTGTGAGTTCCTAGTTTAAACGTGTGTTTTATTGATATCCTCAGAAGCCCTCCGCATTGAAACTTGGAATCCTTCGGATTAATCAAACAATGTGTATTAGAGTTTGATTTCTTTTATCTTTGTTTCTGATCGTTTTAATTTTTCTCTCATACAGAAAATCAGTGGGTGGGTAGAAAAGATTTGGGCTGCTGCTTTGTTGTGTAGATTGAACCCAGTGTGGCACAGTTATAGGAATGAATGAACTGATATCTTAACTGGGAAAAGCTGGAAGAGGAAATGGATTTAACCTAAATGTCTTTTTCTCCTTTTTTTTGACGTGTAACTTGGGAGTTGTATTTCATTTACTCGTGGCTGCAGACCGTACCTTTGACATCAAAGAGGCAGATGTTGGAGACCCAGTTGTTGATGATTCAACCAGGAGAGCGTGGTGTCTATCAAAGCTAGCTGTAACTCCCTGAGCGGAGGTGGGTAGTATTTTTTTTCCAGAACTATCAGCGTCAGCGATGCATTGTGGGAAGCGTAGGCCACATTGTTTGCCAAGCTTGACCTATATAGAGTCGGGCGGTCAGGATCTCTTTGCCTCCGCTGCTTTGAGTTTGGCTCTTCACTTTGAAACACTCTGCCTCCGGCAAGTCCCCGCAGATTCACGCTCCGCTTGCAGAAGCACAGTCGTATCGTTTTCCTCCGCGCACGCACCTGCGTGGCACTAAAATTACGGCTGCGGCTACATCTTCATGCGACCTCTGTCAGCTCAGTCCCGCGCTCCGGCAGAGTAATCTACCGGAGCGCAGCAGTGGCGGTGGTATTTATGACAAGGCAGAAATAGCCTTTGGCAGCATTTACGCCTCAATCGTGCAGCAGTCAAGCTGCAGTGTCTTTAAAGCTGCAGCAGGTGAGATTTGATTCTAAAAATAAATTGATTTTTAGGCTTGTGCCAATCACCAACTTCTTTTTCTCATTTTTGAGCCTCCTGCTGGTGTTTTCACATCTCTGCGTAGCTGTGAATACCAGAGCTCAAACTGTTAATTAAGTGCCTGTTCTGGCTGGACAGAGAACATCCCTTGCTCTTGTTTGGGGTGCAGAGATGGCGAGGTGGTGACTGTGTAAACACGAGGTGTACACTCTCTCTCTGAAATGTCACATTTTGCTATACTTTGAGTCGTGCTATTTAGCCGTTCCGCACATGCACAGGCTCACAATCTTAGGCTCTGTTTCCAAAACTGACGCAACCTAGTTATAGACGTTGGTCTATGAAAACGCACCAACCCTGAAATCTTCATAGAAAATGTTACAATACAGTGTCAAAATGTGCTTCACTCACGCTGTACCGGCAGCATAATTTGGTACTTGTCTACCCTGTAAATCTTATATTTAGAGTCTAATAAAGGAGGATCATAACGCCTCCCACTTTTTTATAGTTCACTTCATCTGTTTGTAACAGTTATGTGATTTATACAGATGCAAGTCGAAACCCATCAGGTAGCATTTTTCAATAGAGTGTATCAATTTAAGACGCGGGCGCTTTTATCAACAAAGCAGCAAAATGGCAGTACATCAGTCTCCGAACACCTGCTGTACTCAAGCGGCCTCTGAAAAGCATGTTGTTTTGAAGACTCTCTGCAGCTTTCTCTTGTTCACGTTTGGATTTTATTCATTTCACGCCAGAACACACTTCACAAAGTGCGCGAGTTAAAAAACAAGTTACAGGAGATACCATGTTGAATAATTGGAAGGTACAATGATGGGACATAAACAGAAGTGACTGAGACATCGCTCTAAATGACACCGCTGATCTTCCTTCAGCTCGCATCAATATCAAAACGATTAGACATTGGATTTCACTTTGTCTTTTATTCATGATGCTTCTTTGCCAGGTATTACAGGCGCTGTGATTTAAATGATGAGGATCATTGACTGTCAACTCCCATCTCGCCACTGTTGATCATGCGGCGCTCGATACGAGACAGCGCCGCAGTGGTCGCGCCGTGATGAAATACTGATGATGTAAAATAAGGTTATTGGAGGTCGTCGGAGAGTTCCCGCTCAGGTGCGGTTGTTTGTCTTGTCTGCAGATGTCGCTGGCAGTGCAGACAGATGTTAAGACCTCCCAGGAACTCTGACGCATCTGAAGTGTCACATCAAAGCTCAGCTCATTAAAGGGAACGAATTAAATACTCATCCAGATGTGAAATGCCACTGGAAAAAAAAGGGAAAGAAAACATTTGTGGCGACGGGGAGCGTGCGCGCACAAGGGTGTGAAAAGACGGAAAAATGGAGCAAATGAGCTGAAAGATTGAAACATCAGATCAGATGGGAGGGGAGAAAAACCCCTCAGTTTTATTTCCTCATTCAACAAGTCACCTCGGATGCCTCTTACTCTTATCTCCCCACTAAAAGCAGTAATCCTCTCACCATTTTCACCATTGATATAAATCACAATGAAGTATTTCAATGTTTGATAAGGTCATCAAGTATGCACGGGCATTATCTTGGCCTTTTCAGGGATGCAAAATCAATGCTTATGGCAGCGCACCCTGTCTCAGATGTGTTATTCAGCCAGAATGCAAGGAGGCACTTGGGGAAGAGCCAGGGGAGGAAGATGAAAGTGAGAGGTATCGCTAACATCCACCGCAGACAGTTGTTCATGAATATCAAAGCACAGCTGTGAAAGGAGGCAGGTTCTTCATCATTTTCACTCATTATGTCACAGCACTGGAACACATTGCAATTAAATGGTCTCATACGCTGTAAAGTTTGACATTCACTCGCTGCGGTAAAGTTTAATTAAACAATATTGATTCCCACAAAGAAGCTTTGAGTCAATACAAGTCGAAGGGTGGAACAATGTTCTCAGAGCCTCGGCTGGTCTTATTTTCATTCGCCGGGACATCCAGGTGGAAAAGACAGAAAAAGGCTGTACGTTCAGAGCCGAGTGTTTTCTCTCTCGCAACATCTTGCTTCTGAAGAATGCTTAGGAAAGAAAATCAATGCAGGAGAGGCCTCCCTCCACGGCACCTCGGCCGTGCCTCTCTTCCTCTTGTCCTTTGCTCTTGCAGGGTATCGCCTTGGCAACGCATGAGGAAACAAGTGGTGCTCTTCAAGACTCAGACATTAGGGTCAACACTAATCTGGGGGGGATGTGATAAACAGTCTGAACCCGAGCCAAAATCACTTCAAATGGAGCAACACGAGACATGGTCGCCCGGTTGCCAGGAGGGATGAAGACTCATTTAAATTAAAGGAAGGCATGATTCATAGAGGGTCTTTTAAGATGCAGCCGTGTCTCTCTCTCTCTCTGTGTGCCCTTTTTTAAAACAAAGCACATTAAAAAATACTCAGATGAGAGGAAAATTGTGTATTTGGATACAGAACGCTCTGAAGCAGCCTCCTTCCCCCCATGATAGCAATAGCAGAACAGGCAGAGCTCAGTAAATAAATGCAAAAATTAATGCTCCTGTGTAATTGACTGTTGTTTGCTAAACCCTACAACTCTTAGTTACCGTGGCTACGCCTGCCGAGCTGGAGGCTTAAGCTAAAGCTGTGGCAAGTGCAGTGGCAGCGCTGTGCGTTTCCCTCCCCGCTGCAAGAGTAAAAGGCTGCTGTGACATCTGAGCACGGTGGCGAGCGAGCAAAGCTCTTTCTGACATTTGGCGAGAGGGTTTCAGGACATGAGAAATAAGCCGAACACATTTTGCTCCACTGGTTAGAGTGGAAAGCAGCTGACATCTCTACGGCCACAGCGGCTCTGACGCAAGCTCATTGTGTTACAAAGCAGCGCCGAGCGCAGAGACGAGACGCGACGACCTCCCTCTGCTCGGGCCCTATCGACTGCCTGAGCATCCTGAGGGTTTTTTTTCTCATCCGCTGCCTGGTAGTTTGTATCTCTGTTTGGGACAAACCAGTGTCTGCGAGGAGTCGTTTAGCAGTCCCCGTACCTCTGTGCGGTGGTTTTGTTTCTGGATGAATAATGTCACCCAGAGCCAACCACATGAGCATGTGGAGAAATCTACGGCTTTGCACAAAGCTGGAGCAAATTTCTCCCGCAGTGGAAAGTATTTTAGCCTTACTTGGGTTAGCTTAGAAACAAACATCGTTAACAGATGGTTTCTGCATCTTCATATTCCAGTGAAGATACAACAAACACAGCAATGACTGGTCATGGATCAAGCATTTAGTGAGCACTGGCCATGATGTAATCAGGAAAAATAACAAAAGTGTACACTTACTAGAAAGTAGGGCATTTTACATCATCTACTAAAGTCACAAAAGCTTGAAAAAAATATATTTTGTTCCCCCAGTTTTTCGCTGTTGGATTTAATGCTTTCATCATGCAGCTATAGTTCATTATCCAAAGGCTATTTTAATTGGTATGATTTGGCTGGAGAAAAGAAAGGTCACTAATAATGAAGGTAATGGTTTCTCACATTATGTCTTCACAATTAGAGCGCCGCTGAGTCTCTCTGCTTGTTATGTGTCATTTTCTATGTAATCATCTGAATAAAAGTCAATGTGAATGTTGTTTCCAAGTGCATTTTTCACAATGCCATAATAAAGGGGAGCACAACTTAACAAAAGAAAAACACATTTTTCAGTTGACATTAGGGCTTTAAACATGCTGTTTGTGAAACATGGACCAAGGATGAATGAGTCTCTGTCACCTTGACACTGCAGCCATGGCTGGAGAGGTTTTATGGCCCGTCCTGCTGAAGGACACAGTTCACAACAGTCTTTCCAGTTATGTACAGCTGCACTATGCGGCCAAGACCGGCGAGCACATAATCTGGAGACAACATTATCAAACAAACACTGGGTACGAGGTGGTTCCTCTTTGTTCAGAGCGCTGTCTCCAGCCTTAATCCGGCTCATATTTAAAGCCCAGCTTTCCTCCGGCTTCTCTGAAAGCACTCCTTCACGTTGTTGTCATAAAGCATTGTCTCACCCCTGCAAAGTTCTCCCACTTCCTGTCTTTGCAAAGCAAGGTCATTTTTATTCCGCATTTATAATGCAAATGTACTCAAGAAATGCATTAGGATGAGTGATTTCTGCTATTCTTCTCTGCCCATTACCTTATAATGGAGCTCGGCAAGTTTTTAACCTTTCAGAATTAGGGCGTGTGATGATGGGGATGTGTCCTCGTTTCCCCGTCCATTATGGAGCTTCGCTACACCCAAAAGCCACAGGTGCTAATGGATAGCTGCTTCACACTCTGCCCATGCCAAGCTCCGCCATGCGGCCGTGACAGTTTGGATCCAACTGTTCATGAACACGCACAGTCCATTTGTATCCGTCTCCTCGGGTGTTGTTGAAAAGCTCTCGTGAAGCCTGACGTGCCTATAAAAGTCTCTTTCTGCCACGGCGAGCGAGAGACAGCCAGCGACAGCGAGTGATGAGGAGACGGGGATATCTTATATTAATGAAGCATTGACAAAAAGGTGGGTGTTATATGAATGGCAGAATAATGGGAGGACAGGGATGAGTAAGCACAGTGGCGCTGAATCCATGCATTAATTAACACAAATGGGCATCATGTTGCTGTGAAAAGCCTGGCTGACAGGTTGTGATTTCCATCCCAGCTCCAGGAAGAGGTACTTTTGATTTATTTTCCAAAGCGCATGATTATTTTTTTTTCAGATTTTTCTCTGTTTTATATTTTTTTTCCTCTCAGAGGGAAATTCTTGACATATGTGTGTTTTATTTGAGCCGCTATGTTCTAAATGCTGCTAATGATGATGAATCAGTAGCGACAGCAGCCCGGGCCACAGGATGAGTTGTTATTCAGATAGGGTGTGTGCGTGTTCATCTGAAGACTTATAAATGTGTTAGGGTTGACATTTTGACAGGCCTCTGCAAACTGTTCACATTGATTGATGTGCCAGCACGCTCCTTCTGGGCGCTGACGTCCAATGAAATGCTGTGGCTGCAGCTGAAAGACTCCCCATTTATCAGCGTCTTAATTATACAACAGAGTGACTCAAGACCTTGTTAGTCGGAGGGAATGGCCATTGTTATGCTATACCTGATGTTGTGGAAGCAATTCCTGCAGCGTTTATATTTTGCCGTGCAGCGTTGGAGATAATGGATGATTTATGAGCACTTTCAGTTGAGGACAGAGGCTCTCTGACCAGACGGAGCCCCCCCCCACCCCAACCCTCCTACACACACACACACACCTACCAGCAAAAGAGCGTAATGCCATAGGTGATAGGAGGGCATTTATGTTGATGATTGGGAATTTTTTATTTCATACACACCATGTTGACAGAGAGAGAGGGAGCGCCAAAATAAGCCGGGCCCCAGTGGCAGTACTTTTTTCCTTTTCCCCTCCCTTCATCTTTGGGCTCCTTACAGAGCTCAGTTCTTAACAAATACTACCTTCAGCATCAAAATTTCCATTAGTGAGATCCAATTTCCTGAAAAATAGTAAAAAAAAGAAAAGAACGGTCCCTTGGGGTGCACTTCAGAACTATATTAGAGGACTGCGTAACAGTGCTTAATTTGGTTTTTATGCATCGTTCCCACTCTGTGCATTACAACCCTGCAGTTGCATATGGAGGCACCCCGCTTCTAGCAAGATTTCTGCTGTGCTTGTGTTGTAGTGAATCGAAGGAGTGTGAGAGAAAACACAGCTGAATGCCTCTCGTGTGAGCGTCTGAAACCAAATCGCATTTGCAAATTTTACGTTTGCAGAGCTTGGATAAATGTCTGAATGTAGAAACGAGACAATAGAATAGATAATCATGTGAATTGGGCTCTCAAGTGTAATAACTTTAATGCATCTTTTACCTTACGTGCGCACAGTCTTCCAGAATGGAAATGTTCCTCTGCAGTGCTGGTGAGTGCCCTCTCACAGGCACAGTCTGTAGAGTATGGTGGTTATGACCAATGAAGGAGCTATTTTGAGCAGATCTGAATTAACTGATGATTCATAGGGAAATATTCAAAACTGCAAAATTTCAGCACAGGAGACGCTGGAGTGAAAACTCTTGCATCAAATATGATCAGCATTTAGTTTGCTCTGAATTAAACTTGGAAATGGCCACTTACTCTAGCAGGAGCTGGTTTCTGTCCCCCTTATAATATTATTTTGGGAAATAGTGAATGAAAGCCCAGATGTGAGAGCCCATTTTCCACTGAGAGATTTGAAATGAAGGGCAGCACTCACCCTCTTCTGCGTCGCAGCTTACTAGGATGTCATGAAACTATCCTAAAGCAACACAATGAGACAACGCTCTGCACCGAACTCCATAAGGAAATGTGGTAATTTTAACTGACATAGTAATATAAAAGTAGCAGTGAAACAATAACTGAACTCTTCTCCTAATTTCAGACTCACTCGTCCCACTGGCCTGTTTGTGGGTCTTCTTTTAGCAGTATGATATACATATAAATCAGAAAATATTGTTTAGAATATCACTATTTACATAATTCATGTTTTTGCAAACACCATTAGAGAAAATGCCATCATTAATTTGTGAATTAATAATACAAGAACTCAGCGGACCAGCTTCCTTAATTATTTAAATCTTAATATAATGTAATTATTTAATAGTCCATCCACAGCAGATTTGCTTTACAGTAAACTACACATACCAGAAACCGTTTTGCACACAATTTCTGGTGTGAATCTTACCATGCTATGTAGACTTGTCTATAGATATATTGTGGCTCATTTTTAAGGGCTGCCTCAGGTGGCCGTTCCGTGAACTGCAGTTGGTGCTACTTCAGTATTAGCTCGGAGTAACTTAAGATTGATTGTCTGTTCATGTGGAGCGCCTTGAGGGGTCACAGATATAGACTGGCACTGTAAATTGGGTTGAACTGAATATTAACTGGTAAGGCTAGGCTAATGAGCTAACTGAGGCACCAATGGATAATCCCTCATTTCTAGCTTTAGCTTGTTTTCTGTGTAGTGCTTTTGTTGAGATACTCCTCAAAGGCACATGAACTGCATACCCCAATGCTAATGACATTAGCTAAAATTAGCCACCTTAAACTAGCAGCCACATCAGCTAAGCAACTAATAGCCAGTGGACGATTAAGACAACTTCCTGTTTGTTGACCAGACATTTTCAAATCCTACAGTTTCATTTTTCATCAGCTAACTCAGTGCCATGTAGCAGTGCTATGATCTGTCATATATCCATCCATCCATGCATCCATCCATTATCCTACCCGTTTTGTACCTTAATATAGAGTGAAAGTAGGCAATACAGCATTGCAGAGATTGTATTCTCCATCCTGGGGTGTATATACAGTAAGAGAAAATGGTTTCCAGGGATTTAGGTAGTTTGAAATACAATGTTTGTGATAATTTATCATAAAAGTAACGGAACAGATTGATTCATGGGTTTTCATTGGACAAAACTGCTGAAATTATCTGATAATTGTCTGGCACGGACGTCTGTGAATTAAAGGAATTTCAACTAGGTCCTTGGAGCAATATAAAGGATGTTTGCTCTGTACTCTAATTGCGTTTTTTAGACATTGAACAGTATCCTTGGTAGATCCAGTGGCAGAAAAATAAGACAGACTTGGATGCAATGTGGGCATCACAAACGGTAATACAAGGATTATTCCTGACATTGGGCTTTGGGTTTTTCTTTGTAAACAACTCAGAATTAGAGCAGCAAAACCTTACCTGGCCTATCATCAAGTTTCTGTTCATTTAGTTTGACCAGAGCATTATTCCAGCGGCAGCTAAACCACTGGAGCGAAGCAAATCACACATTTTCAGTGCTCAGAGTCTGACCTCGATAATGTGACATGGTGCTGACAACACAAAAGAAATGCATTAAAAATACATAAGGCCAATTTCAAATTCAATTTCGAAACACATTGGGTTGCATTTTCTGTTTTGCTCCACTTTTCTTATTTTTCTCGTGCTCTCTCACACAGGGCCAAATTGCTACGCAGACACAGCGGTGATACCGGCTGGCAGAGAGGTGAAGATTGATGAGTGCACAATCTGCTACTGCACATACGAGGAGGGCACGTGGCAGATCGAGCGGCAGGCGACCTGCAGCAAGAACGAGTGCCAGCGGAGCTAGAGACTGGCACGGTGCGGGGAGGCACGTCGGCACACAAGACTAGCGCCAGGCCACACGATGTAAACTCTCTGCCTTTCACCTGGTCCACCAGGCATCGCCAGGGTCGGATGGCAAAAAAAAAAAACCTGGAGCATTTCAGCATTTATAGTCACTCCTGTATTACTGAAAAACAAAACAAATGCTTTTATGAAAGTTTGTAATCCACACACAGAATATCTATTTATCTATGTATTGAATTATTTATGAATATATATATAATATAGGGAGTCATTAATGCTGAACTAGTGAAAAGGTATTTTTTATAGCCTCTGTATTTTAATAAGCAATGTACTGGACCAGAGGTCGATTTAAAAGAAAAAAAAAAAAAAACAACAACAAAATACAGAATGTATAGAAAACACACAGCTGTCTTTGGAGGTGAAAACCTCAATGTCTCGACGCGGTGTCACCAGACAAACCTTGGCACCGGTCCCTCTACCACCAAAGTGCAGACTAGACTTTGTGCTATCCTAGTGAGAGTAACGTGCTGTGTACTGTAGAAAGTTCAAGTGCAGAGTGAGACACAACTAAGACAAAAGAGGGATATTCGAGAGGACTTGACTGTTTCCTGATTTCTTTATCTTTTCTGGATGTTCAGACGTGTTTTTGATTTGAAAGTGCTTTTTTGTATTTCTCTTGGTACTCGTGCGTTCATGTTTCAAATAAATGCCAGTCTGCGCTGTGTAAATGCTCACATGGTACTTTTCAGCTGTAGGTCTTCATGTTTAGTCTTTGCTGAGAGGAAGGTGTTTTACATTTACAGACTTCCAATGAAATAAAATGCTCACTTGAATCAACAAATGCTCAGGAATGATCAGCCCGATTTCTTTCCAAATGTGCATTTCGCGTATCACCGGCAACCTTTGAACATGACAGATGTGAACAAATTCGCCCTTAAGATGCTTTCATTTCCCTGTTTTTAAGCTCCAGGAGGAGAACAAAGCTGCAGGTAAATATTTAATGGGTTGTCAACAGGATATTAAGTTATGCAGTAATGCTGCGCCTTCACTTTCAGTAGCTATGAGCGTCACAGCATAAAAACAAGATATTTATATGAACACAGTCAGATAATAATTGTGTGATTATTAATAAAAGCCAGACTCTGCACGCCCCCTGGTTTCAATTGGCTTCCAAATTTGAAGAAACGATTAAGGTCACATGACTTGTGGCATGTTTGGGTTTTTTTTTTCTGTGCCTTCATCTTCCTCGTCTTCATCTCCAAGACGAGGAGCAGTGAACACATGGACGTGGCAGAGCCATGGGGCCTGTGGGCCCACCGATCAAATGATTCATGATTCATAATTTATGTCCAGTTACAGTGCAAGGCACTGAAGGGCAGGCTGCAGTAAGTGGATGCAGATGTTGTGTTTCTGTTTTCCTCCATTTTTTTTGTTTTTTTGTGTGTTTTTTTTTTTGTCTCTGTTATCTTTTGCAGCACCGCGCTCTCTCTTTTCACACCCTTTGCAATGTGCCGGCCAAGCTGCGAAACTCTTTGATCAAGGGGTTGCCAGACAACAACGCCACATCTCCAGCAGTGAGACGTGCCTGTCAGCCAGCTGGAAGGATCGAGGTAAATAAGCCTAAATGCATGTACATGCTATGTGACAGGCTCCTCTCGGAGCAGTGGGAGTGGGGGTGGGGGGCAGTGGCATAGATCTGTTAAGGCCGTCTGAGGAGGGCAGACTTGCCTCCCCCGTTTCCTGGACTGTAAGGGTTCCTCTCAAACCAAGCTCATTCATTCAAGGAAAACGAGGCTTGTGCTTGTGCATCCAAGTTGTAAATGATTGTGGGCTTCTTCTCACCGTCTTCTAGTATTCGTTCGTAAGAGCTCATCTCGATGTGCCTTGTCCTCAGTCCTCAGTTTTTATCTGTGCGGGGGAATTACAGCCGCGCCTTCTCCTTCTCTTCATTTCACTAGGTAATACTCCCATATGTCTCATTTTCCAAGCAGCTTTTCTGCTGCAAATCGGCCCATGAAGTAATGGGGTGTTATCTGTCACCCTTGTCTGGTCTGTCCACGTCATTAACATTCACAATTGGCTTTTGATCAGTTCATATCCCAGCAGTTACTCGACATCGGTCGTGTGTGTGATTGATAGAATAAAGTCGTGATTAGGCCTGTACAGTCTACTCATCAGAAACTGGCCTGGATCTTTTACTTTGAAATACAATTCCCAGGGCAGTATGCATCTAAATGCCTTCAAAGGAAGGCCATTAATTGGGCACATCTGTGGAGAAACCGTAAGAGATTAGCCTGGGCTCAGGCCCGATGCTCTAACTAAGTAATTAGGCGTCTGCCCTGTTCTGGACAATGCGCACAGCTGCACTAAGATAAAATGTGTTCGTATTACAGTAGGTGATGAAATTCATTATTCATTCATAGCAACGGGCCTGCTCTGTGATTTCAGACCGAAGCGTCCCAAGTTTGGAGCCTGATCAACAGGCAGTTTGCACAAACTTTGAGGTAACAGGAGGACATTGGGTCAGATGAAGCTACACCGTGTGTCTGTCACATGAGGTCATGTTGAATTACGCTCAGTATTATATTTGTGTTTCCTGTTTTATTTTGGTCACCTACCACCTGTCGTGTGTCAGTTCCCACTCCTGTCATGTTTCCCTGTCCCGCCCTAATGTATTGCACCTGTGTCAACAACATACAACGAGTTTTTGCTAAGATGCAACTTTTTTTATGTGTTTATTCACAATATTATTTAAATTTGAGGGCCATCAGACTCCACTGTGAACAGTCTACAGCTGTTAAGTGACCCACATATGCAGGAGATGTGACTTCAAAGGCAGTGATGCTATTATTTATGAGCTTATTTCTTTTTCTTTTTTTTTTTACTAAATTGTTTCATCCATTGTTTAGATTTGGATCTCGATAATAGATCTTGCAGAATTCAGGCGCGTTTGTTTCACTTCATAACCGTTCAGACTGAGGTAGGTTTGAGAAACATCAGATAAACATTTAAGACCACATATGAAAGTGGGCTTTGTCTGATTTTAAGAAGTCGAAAAAAAACATTGTTGTAATCATTGTCTTACTGGTTTTGTGCCCACTAGTGTTGTAAGTTGTGAGAATTGCAGTATTGACCTTTGAAAGTAACCCATCCTATGGCTGCTGATTTGGACACCTGTACCAGTTTTGTTTTAATTATACGCCTTGAATCATTTCTTCTTGCCTGTTGTCTGCTTTGTGGGGACGGTTTGTGTGTGCCCTTCTCATGTGACAGTCGCTCAAGACTTTTTCAGTTGTTGATATTTAATTGGTGTCGTCGCACTCATCGTAAATTCTACGCTTTTAATTTCTATCTCTCTCTTTTTCATTGCCTCCGTCTGAGAACTGCACTGCAACACAAAAAAAGACATCGCGGCTGACCTTCAGTGAATCAGAGCAGGCAGCGGTGCTGCAGAGAGGGAGCGGGCGGGAGGGAGGGAGGGAGGGACAGAGGAAGAGAAAGGATCAACTTCAGATGAAAAATAATTTCGACCAGTGTGAAATCACACAAGGTGACAGCAACCATGTCGCATGTGCTGCTCAGTATTTCACTCACGGATCGACTTGCACGACAAGACGTGCGTATTGCATTCGGCTCGGCGAGTTTGACCTGTGACGGCGCTGTCGATCTTCTACGTTTGATCCTGCCGTGATTTACTGCTCGACAATGGTTACAAGCTAATGCACAACGCCGCCATGCAAATGGCTCAACTGAAGCTGACACGCTCAAGTTCAGAATCAAGTTCAAGTGGCTCCCGATGATAGTTCAACCTTGGCCAGGAGGAACAGAAGTACTACTAAATACCTCTTCACATGTATTCTGAGATAAAGTCTCTTTGAGCATAATTTTCAGACTGTGGGAGGAAACAGTGCCAAAAAGGCACTTGGTCCGACCTGAGAGTTGAACCTGGGATGTTTTTGCTGTGAGGTGACCGTGCGATCCACCATCTGCTGCCGACTTTACATTCTTTGTAAATAAAATGGAAAAAAAAAAAGTGTGAAATTGAATCAACATCAAACTTGTGCTTGGAGCATATTGTTCTCGGCGGCTGATGTTTATGTTATTTACTGAGCGAGTGATGTTATCTCCAGCCCGTACCGTGCATCTGCACCATCGGGTGTCTAAAAACCTGCAGCACCTACACATGTTCAGTTAGTCAGACATGCGTTTAGCATTCAAGATGGAAAATGTACACTGCTAACAAACATATGCCGAGGCTCAGCCGCGGCTTTCGATTTTGAGGTTTCAGAAAAACGCCTGAAAAATAACAGATAATTAGTTTTCTTTCTCAGCTGATGTAGTTTTATAATCGATCTCTAACATTTTGGATTGCTGACACATTCCTCTCTGTCTGACATCTTTGATTTGATTCTCGGCCAATCGTTTATTGAATGCGGTGTAATTAGTTTACTTGCTCACGCTGAGATGAGACGATTTTCGAGTTCTCCAAAAGCTGGTTGATAATGTCCTTTAATGTGCTGACTGAAATTTGTGAAGCCTGTTTGAGTCTGTGAATGATAATAAGTCTTGTCTTAGTGCCTCATATGATTACTATGTCTTGTTCCCCAGTATAGAAACTGTGGCCTTGTGAACGCATGTAGTTTCTTTGCGGCCTGGTTTGTCTTTAAAGCTCCGAATTATTCCATGCGATTGAAGCCTCAGATAAAACCACTTCAGTGCCAGCTTCAATCTGAGGTTGAGAAAGCACAGATTTACTCTCACACCCCAGAGTAAGGCAGGGGCCTATCTGTCTGCAATCCTATGAAAGGCATTAAAAGCTGCGAGAAGACGATGATCCGACAGAGGTGAAAATGCTTCATGAGCCCACATGAGAGGCAATTAAGTGAACGGTTAAAGTTCAGTTTTCGGTTTTCGTCTGTGTCAGGCAGAGCGGGGAACTTTGATAAATGATACCACCAGAAAGCAGCTCATGCAGCCGCACACGCGGAGAACTCACTTTCCCTTGATGCCGCACGGATCTACCTCCACAGAAGTGAAGCGCATGATAATGTGGGATTTTGTTTTTTGTTGCGCGTTCATCTTCAGGCAAGAGCGGCGAGACGACAGCCGAAGGTTATGAATATTTGATGTCACATTTGCGGCGGCTCGTTTCAGGGTCTGTAGGGGTGCTGGGTTGTTAAGCAGGATCCCTTTAAATAAAAGAAACCTTGTTATCTATAAGTGCATTTAGGCGTCCCGCCTAATATGACTGTTATCAACGGGAAGCGTTCATCACAAGATTCCCGACTCCTCTCTTTCAAAGCGAGCGACGCCTTTGAATCTCTGCTGTGGGGAGACCGCTCCAGCTGTCGGCTTCCCTGACGGCTGCTTCATTCCTCCAGATTCCATTGTAGTGAACATTAATTTCACCGGACAGCTGCTAAATGCTGGTAAAATGCTTTGAGGATTCTATTTGCACCTTCCGAAATGATTTCCAAGCACATCACCTCAAATCCGTTAAATCCGGCTTTGAATCTCTTGACAGTTCTGCGAGTCGTCCTCGGAGGCACATGTAACAATCCCACGAGATTACGACGCTCCTTGATCAATCAGAGCGAATCACTTCATGATTGAACGCCCGAGTCTCCAGAGTCTCGGGCCTGAAATTGTGCTTTATAGATTTGGTATTATATCTCCAGCGCTCCTTCTGCTCTGCCATTAGGCAGGCTGTTGCATTTTCACCCCTATCCCACCTGTTTTATGTACACAGAGGAGCCGTGGTGGTCATCTCACAGCAGCTCCATTCCTGGGAGGTTTTTCTTTCACCCACCCTCTGGACGCCTCCTGCCACAGACCAGCACAGGATAACTGGTCCCTCAAAACTGTCTGCAGGTGTGGCCGCCCTCATGTGTTCTTGGAATTACACTAAACACGTCATTTTGAGTCTGAAACAGCGTCTGAAGACCCTCCTTTCTATGAGTGGAGGTGGAATTACAAATCTATCTCGTTCGAGTGCTTTGTTGTTGGAGCGAAATGAAACATGTTGGCTCTGAGGTTCCTCCGCTCCCAGTGTTTGGGAAATTTCTATTTGGATTTCTTAATGCGTCTGCTGGGGAAACAAAGAATTTAAAAAAAAATGGATTCATGCAGATTGCACATTAAAGGTATATACACATATAAAAACTGACATTTAGATAAAATAAAATGATTTTATTTTCTTAATAAGTTAAGAATAATACCTGAGATAATACTCTTAATACCTGAGAGCCTGAGTTTGAGTCTTCAATCAAAGACGGAAAAACAGACATAATGAAATTGTAATGTCAATCATTTTTCATTTTCCAATGTTTGCAGTACATTTCCTTGCCTCTGTGAAGCACTATGAATTGCTTTGTATAAGAATGGTGCTGTACAAATAAACTTGTCTTGCCTTGTCTTTCTTTTTTCTTTCTTTCTCTCTTTCTTTCGTTCCTTCACTTCAAATAGTGCACATATTGCTAGCCGTGACTCATAATTGTAATCTGTGCATCCTGTTTTTCTAAAACAGTCGATGAGGAAGAAGCCTGCATCCGCCTTTCTTCATTTAATGTCATTTCACTGAGACCACAAAGCACTTTAACATTACGGTCCCATAACTTCGACTTTCCCAGTGAGAAGTGGAGTCCTGTGGCCAGCACCATCATGAGCCCTTTGATGAACTGGCTACCGGTTCAGGGTGTATGCTGCCCCTCGTCCGGCACTTGCAGGGACTAAAGCACAGGATGCATCGTGCATCATGACGCCTGGTCCTGCCTCCAGATGAGAGCCTGTATTGTACCGTCTGTGCGGCACGTGCGACAGCTCTGTGTTGAACATCCAGTACTTGGAAATGATGGATAATAGAAGGAAACACCTAACGTGGCTCTGCATTAAGACCTAATCTACAAAGCTAATCCTCTATTCTCTCTAAATGACAGGCGGCGTAGAGGTGGCTGCGGGTTCAATCCAATGCCATCCATCACAGGCTGTTACGGGCCGGCTCGCTGAGTGATAAGCCTGAGAGCATCCTGGACGACAGCGTTTTCAGCTTTTCATCCACAACAGGCAGCCGGCGCCAATGTGACCTGTTTGCTGAGCGCTGTTCGAGGAGGGGGCTCAATTCAAGGGAGCGATGCTGAGCCACGCACATCTGCATAAGTTGCTGTCAGACGCGAGATAGTGCTGTGGATTGTAGGGTTATCATGGAGGAAGCTGCTCCCACGTTGGCACCCTAGAATACCAAGTATTGTATTTCCAACCCAACATTCATCTTGATGTGTGTTTTTTTTATTATTTTCTAAAGCCCTGGTTTGGTAATTCATCATCCAGGTCTTGATGCCCAGTGCATGTTAGCTCAGCTCTGACAATCCCTCAAGATATTGTTTGTGTGTGTGTATGGAAACTAGGAGGACATTAAAGTTGAATTTGTTTTGTCTGTTTCCTGAGCTTTTTGCCCTCTCGAACAACATAAAAAGCTTGACCCGGCCGTGAGGAAAAGCAGGTTCACACCGTGGGCGACCGCTCTGTGGCTTCTTTACCATGCTTAAGCTTCGGCAGCAGGTAATTTCACTTTGGTCACAGGGAATGGAAACAGCATAGGTGGGCGATGTGGTGGAGGTTTAATAATGGAAACCAAGGTCTCCAGGGACAAGTCCATCTTCCAGAGCAACAGAGAAAGTCCATTACCCCTGCTGTTTCTTTGCCTAATGCGCCGTCTTATTCGTAATTGAAAATCAGAGGTGTGGTTTTGCGCGCTGATCAAAAGCACAAATGTGGAGTGGTGCCCCCCTCAAGCCCCCCGAGACAGAGACGAGGATATCAGGAGAAGGAGACGGAAACTAAAACGAGCACTTGTGCTTTTTGTTCCCACGTCGACCTTCATCCATTCATCCATTACGTTCATCCAAGGTGATCGCATGAGGGTTGCATCTATCGGTGGACGCTCAAACCTCTTCAGTCCTCTCCATGAACTGAAGCTCATTCCTTCCCCTGTAATATGCAGCTTTATTTCCCCTGCTCATTCATTATTCAAACTGTTTATCAATTCAATTACTATTTACCCACGACTATTTTCGATTCATTTTTATTACCTGCTGACATATTAACGAGTATTCATATATTTTACTCTACAGCCACACCATCAAAACCCTTTAATTTTTCTCCCACTTAGTCTGCAATTGCCTTTTTTACACATATAAAAGCACAACAGCATGTGAAAAACATAAAAGCGACAAGTCGTAAATGGGGAAACAGAACGTTTGTTGTGTCATTTGTTCATTTAAGCAATTCAGGTTGTTATCAGTAAATTACACTGTGCTGTCTCTATCTTATACATTTCACCCATATTCTGTGAAACACACCGTCTTTCACTCATTCTTTCCATCACATATATTTCCCGATATCTAGCCACTGTCTTTCCTTTTCAAGCCATTTTCTTGTGATGGCCTTTTTGCCCATTGTAAACGTATTCATCTTCCCTACTTTGGTAACATCGCCCAGATGCAAAACGGAGTATTTTTTGGAAAGGCTGTGTATCTTGACATGCAAACAGTTTTAATAATCAAATCATAATTTCTGTTTTCCCTGATTAGTTGAGCTCAGCCTCTCCACACCTGCAGCGTCACCCCAGCACTGTTCTGTTGACTCTGTTGGTTTTGTGTTTACGTGCTCCACGTAAAGCGGCTGAAAATAGCTCGCTGCAAATAGTTACCCAACCTTTGTCATTTGCGTGATTACTTCCTTTTGATTCTCGCTGAACTGCGCTCCAACTCATTTGCATTCATCTTCGCATCGTTATGCCTCGCTTTCATAGTTAATAGCCCTCCATTTCTGGAAGCTCACGGGTGTGCTTCCTGGTAAACTAATTAATTACGTACTGTAATGATGTGAGACCTGTATAGAGGACTCACAGTACAGTAGGAGTCTCGTTTTTCTTTTCTTTTTCCTCTCTTTTTGCCACCAGTTGTGTCCTGTTCAACCTCGGCCTCTGAGGGCAGACACTGCAGACGCAGACCAACTTACTCCAGATTTACAGCTGCTTGTATATCTGCTGTAGTCAACGTATTCATCACTGAAAGTGACATTGTGTTATGCTGACTGCGCCCTGGGGAATTTGAGCATTAAACATCATGCTCATGCAGCATCATGATAGCCCAGGGGGTGCTTGGCGGGGGAAGAGTGTGTGTGAAAACTTCCATATTAAAAGCATTATTAAGAGCAGATTTTTCACTCCCACCACCCTCATGAAAAATGTACAGCGGCATATTCATTACTTCATTGGGCTAACAGAGTGTGACAAGCAGAGAGCTGCGGCAACCCGGGGCAGGGAAGCAGCACCACAATGAAGCCCTCGGCCAGTCTCTGAGGACATGGCTACCCCCGCCACTCATGGGCGCTTCATGGCTCTTTGGCTTTTTCCAAATGGTTGAGGGTTGCCGCACACAGCGAGAGGCCGAGTTCACTGCGGCCAGTTTGCCCTCTAATCTAACGCACGCATGGTCATCGAGCAGTAATCAATTCACTGGCTTTGCGGTGTGATGAATCTGGCCCACGAGCTGCGACTTGAGGCTCTCACGCTATAAATATGGTCATGCATTTTCATCAGTTTACAGGACACACAGGCGTCATCTGCAAAGTGAAGGCATTAAGCTCCACAGAGATGGGCTCTTTGTCTTGGCTGCATTCTATGACACGCAGACAAAGACAGCTTAATATGGGTATGACTTTCATGGAAATTAGCCCTATAGGTATCCACAGGCACTTCATGCATCACAGCGTTATGGTGAGATTACACTGAACGCTAATATCTGCTGGAAATCTATTCCCATTTATCTGCTTAATCTCTTGAAGCGCTGGTTCGTTGGCACACTTTTGGGTGAGGGATGTTGTCTGTCTAAATTTTGGAGTGTCCTCTCCACTCTTGGATGATCAATCCTCTGAGCCCGGTGGCCATATCTCCTCCCGGCCCTGCCTGTCTGTTCCTGAGGTGTCATCCCGGGTCATCCTCAGCTCTGCTGTCTGATTAACAAAAATAATGCCTCGCCCAGAGCGGCCACAGCAGCGGCGGGCCCATATTGTCTGTAGCCTCGACACCACGATTGTGACTTTGCTTTGTTGACCCTCCGCTGGTGCTGCTGCTGCTGCAGCAGCTGCAGCAGCAGCAGCACCAGTCGAAGCAGCAGCCGTGACAACAATGCCTCTTAATCCAGAGCAACAGTTTCCCTCAGATGAATGCAGCCCGCACAAATTAAAGGCTGCTGTACTGTAGCACTGGGCCAGACACCACGGGCAAAATGTGAGATTTAAATAATTTCTGAGTCTGTGGAGGAGTCTAGAGAATGGCAGACAAGCTGACTAATAACACAAGATTCAGTAACAAGGGCTGCTCCGATGGTAATGACTCCTCTTTCCAGAAATATCTGATTCCCTGTAAAGAATACAGTCATCTCAGACTGAGGCTGGTATTTAAATCCCTGCAACAAGAGAGAAAACCCATGAAATAATTGGAATGAAAAGACATTTTGGCGAATAATGCCGTGTATGTGGAAGAATTTCTGGTATGGGAATAATTAATGGACCCCAAATGCAATAAATCATGTGGACCTCTGGGCCTATGCTTTCTCATTCATTAGAAATAAATATGAATATACGATATCAACACAGACTCAGACTGCTCCGCAGTCCCTGCTAGTGTACAATGATCTTCACCCCTTCCCTCCAATACCATGCAATAAACGATTCCATATACCATAGCGTACAAATCCCACACATTTCGCATAGTGTGTCTGAGTTGTTTTTACAATGTGCTGATGTCTAAGTGTATTATGAGTGCTGCCCAAGGATATTATTGTCAATCAGCAGGGATGAGACTGATGCAATAAATGTATGTCTTTCTATGTGGACTTCAGCAGGAGCCCATGTCAGATCTCCCAAGTGTCACTTTGTGCTCTCCTTTTGTGGAGGAACATTGTGTGGGAGTCGGGCATACTCACCACTCAGTTATCAGAATAACTCTAATTAGGCTATTTTTAACACATCCTTTTCAACAGCTCCTGGGTGTTTACATTTGCTAATGACAGCCCGAGTAAAAATCATCTTTCAGGAAGCATCATCGTCATCGCCACTGACACATTAACATGGATCCTTTCCCAAGAAAAAGGCCACCCCAGCCAGGGTGCTTCCACTGTCGGCATATGTGGCTACAGTGTGCGCTTATACATTTCTGTGGCATAATTACATATGCACACTACATCGCAAACAACCCAAGCAAACTAATTAATACTCAGTGAAGCACAGTGTGTTATTTTTTCCTTTTTTTTTCTTTGCTTGAGTGAGTGTAAGACAGCTCTTTCAAGCCAGAGCATTCACCACATTACACCGTTTGTATAAATACTTTTTACATGCAAGTGATTTACATAATTTCTATTTTGTCTACTGTCAACTTTTAAAATGCAGCTTACGCGTTGGGTCTCTTCGTTAAGCTGCACCACTTTCTGTTTTGAGAAAACACGTTGTATAGCTGGAGCACAGAAAGAGGAGTCATCAATAATTCTTGGACGACTCGAGGGGTGTCTGAGGCATTCAGCGTTGCACCGTGGTCACCTTGTTGTACTATAATAGTTCTTTTATCAGCACATGTATCATCGTAATATTACAACAGGGACTTATATTTTTTGCAGAGGTATTTGTAGATATGTGTCTCATTTAATTCATGAGAGGCAGGACACCAAAGGACAAGCCTGTGTCTGCTCCGACTGTCTCACCCTGCAGGCTCTATCCTGCCATCTAGTGGACACTTGGAGGACCTGCACACAGTTAATTAGAGAGAGCGAGAGGTTTATTACTTTTTTTTTCTCGCAGAAAATAAATAATTCCTAAGCCATCACAAGGAGTAATACAGCAGTCCCTCTGGAAGATCACTTCTCTAAACCCTCAGGCAGGGCCATGTCTTCTCATTATTATTTGCCACCGAAATACATTTGTGTTGAGCAATTTTCAGGGGACAAAAGCTTCCCCTGATGACAGAACAAACATTTTTATTTGGTCAGTCTGATAAATTAGTAAGTGCAGTTGGCCAAAACATAACATTTCAGAGGGAACATTATTGCCCAGAAATGCTCCCCTGGGGTGAATTACATGGTCACGATATCCAAAATAGATAGAGGGCGCCGCTATTGGATCTTTATTTTCCATTAGGGTTACAAAACACAGAATAAATGTTGACACATAAACGCTGTGTGAAGGCATGCTGAATCGTACACCTTTGCAGGCTGCAGGTTATGTTGCAAGTCTGTAATTTGATCCAAGCAGCAAACAAAGACAGTCCCAGGGCAACCATCGCTCAGTGCATCATTATTCCTGACAGCAGATCTATGACCTGCTCTGCCTACCACACACTCGTACACACTCTCTCTTTCTCATACACATTCACACACACAGACACACACTAAGTGTGAGTTCCTCTCCTGGCAACGAGGATGCCGGTTTTGGACCCCTCCAGGCCCTTCTCCGCGGAGCTACATGTCATCAGACGACTGAATTCCAGTTTGCGAGGGACAAGTGCTAGAGTTGGACTTGAACCTGGACGGCAAAAGTCTTCTTCTGGGAGAGTTCGGCCTCCTGCCGAGCTTCCAGCCTTATCTCCTCTTCGACTTGACATCCCGTTGCTGGACCCCTGCTGCGGCCATCTCAGTGCTGGTGCAGAAGTCGACCTTGGCCTCAAAGGACGACCAAAATTCATTGATTTCCATCATGTGGCCTCTGCTCTGTGGGTCCCTCCAGCTTTCAGAGAGGGGGCGCAAACAGCCTCAAGCCACTCTGGTTTCTGTGCAAACCTGAGCGAAGACAAGAGCTGGAAGTCCAGAAGGATCCCTGATGCACTCTTGAAAGCGAGTCTCAGTGGTAAACAAGCTGCTCCTCTTGCTTCAAATAACACCATTGCTATTAATACCTACTGTGACTGTGACTGTGACAATCACAAGATGTGCAGGTAAGGCATGAGGTTCTTATCCTAGAGACGTCGCGGCTAGTTTACCTGCAGCACCCTTCATAATGAGGAGCAAAAAATAAACTCAGACTGATCTGATCAAACAGATAAATGATGAAACTGACAGCTAACTGGCAGCAGTTTATTCTCAATTTTTTTCAGGTAATTTTCCCTCCTGCCTCTCAAATGTGGAGATAGTCTGCTCAAATGTCATGATGACATACATGTCACATACAACACATCATATTAACACCATCTTAGCCAAGCGAGAGGCTAAACCACTGTGGGTCCATACATTAGCTTAACTGCTTTGTATCCAATGGTGACACTGGGGTCTGTAGTTTATTCCCACTCACATAGAGCGAAGGCAGGAATACACCTTGGACAGGATGCTAGTCCATCACAGAGGACACACACACACACACACCACATTATTCACTCTCATACAGTACACGCACCCAGGGACAATTTAGAGTCTCCAGTAAGGCTATAAAAACATGTTTTTGGACTGTGTGAGCAACCCAGAGCACACAGATAAAACCCCCTGCAGAAGTCCTCAACTCAGTTTGACCGTAGAGTTATGGGTGAGAGCACAGCATACAGAGATGATAAGAGCCCCAAGTATTTTGTTTGTGTTCTGCCATTATTTATCAGGATTTGGGGTGATGTAGTGCCCCCTCCTGCCCACTTGCAGGCAGTATTCGTGTGAATGACATGAATGTAAAAATATTTTGTTTTCTTAAATCCCGAACTACATTATTGATCCTTCAGAAGACTCTGCTTTGTTAAGTGTTGCGTAAATAGTCTGTAGTTGACATATTTTGTGTGGCTCAAAAGTACATCTCAGAATGAGCTCTCTCTTATGTGTTAAACCAGTAAACCTTCCTGTGCAATTTATAACGCTTACATCTGCATTTCATTTGTGGCTGCTGATGTGAGGTTGCAGCCATCTCTTATTAAATGTCCAATACATTTTTGATTTTTGTTTATTGAGCATTTGAGATGCAATTGAGTGTTTATACATGAATCCAACACAGAAGTAACAAATTACGTGATCACTTGAAACAGGCCTTCCTGTCATCTTAAGGAAGTCAGAAGGATTTTGTTTGTTTAGAAATAGGTATAAATAATGATTTTAGCTATTTAGGTTCAATCAGTCTGGGGTTAGGGTGAACTGAATAGCTGGAGGAAGTGCATTACCCGTTTGTTTTGGAAATGTTATTTGCAGTGACTATGGTTTGCTTTTGTCAACCAGCCTTATGTCAACAATGTTACTAGCTAGTTCCTGCTGCTGCAGTCAGTGCCTACACATAAAATTTACCTGGTCTAACGAGGTAGACCCTCAAGATGTTGCTTGTTAGCCAGGTTCTTTGAGGTTGTACAGGTTGTACACCTATGTAGGATAGTTGAAAGGATGTTGACTGGCTATCTAATTTACTGCCGCTGTAACTTTTAAAATTGCTAGCTAGCGAGCTAACCTACTTTGACAGACATAGCAGCAATAACTAAGGGGGCGGGGCTTTTGCAAAAGGTCAATTAAGGCCAACAAAAACAACAAAGCAAACACCCTTTAAAAAAAACTCTACAAGTGATGAGCGTACGACGACGATGTATGTGACGAAACTGCATTGATGTGCCCAAATGATGAGATATCATGGTGCAGCATGTACTAACAAGTACTAGTTGGTCTCCGGTATGTCAAGGCCAAACACTTAATTATGAGGCTGCCATTTGTAGTCTACTGGCTCCTCTGACTGCACCTGATGGGCACGCACTGAGAGGCAACAGGATTCATACACAATTCACAGCTTTGCCCTGGGGTCCTCTGGCAGCCTAATCTGACATTGAGAGTCAGTCACTATTGTGCATAATTACAGTTATAGTTTACAGTTTGCCTCACACTTTATTGCTATCGTCCAAAGGTGCACACAGCTCTGCTGGGACACCAGGCAGAGCAGCTTCACACTGCAACCTCCCTGACAAACACACTGCATCTCAGGTGGGTGATCACTGAATTGGCTCCGGCTGAAGTGCTTTGCTAAACAACCTTTATTGACTTAACAGCATCCATATTCTCTCCCCCTCTCTCTCTCTCTCTGTATATACTTACTCATTAACCCTGCAGATTTCCTTCATTTGTCCTATTTAATTCTCTGAACACGTAAACACTCATTGATTTATATGTTCAATTTAGTCCTGTGCAGACACTTAAAACATTTGTTTGATATACTGCAGGCTTGGTTTGCGGACAAATTAGTTATTATTGCTGGTGAATTAATCACTTCAATATCATAACACGACTACATAGCCCATTGAGTGTGAAAGAGTAATCCATTAACACCCTCCCCTAACTTTGCATCTACATGTTACAGCATCACATTAGTGCACTGTGATGGGAGCTAGTGTCCACTGTGGGAACATAATCATACTCTATTATTATTACTATGAATTTGTTTCTGATTCTGCTAATTGCAGCAGTCATAACTGCTTACATAACAATGATTTAGGAGAAGCTTATTCAGTGCACAGTCGTGGTGAAGTGTTGATTAGTGAGTGGGGGCTTGATTGGAGCTTGTGTGGGGGAGAGTGGTTGAAGCGCTGCCTGTGGGAGTGTGAACTCTAAACGTTGGCTTGATTGGCTCAATTAGATGTCTTGTGTGTTGACCTTCATATGTATTTGCATTAGTCAGAGTAAGGTTGTTTAGACAGCATCCCTCAATTAATTAATCTGCCAGATTGCAGAAAAAATATGCCCGGCAGGATGAATTATAATGTATCGTGTTTTTGACTTGGTGCTTTATTTAAATAGATTGATTTACTTGTAACTTTAAGGAGAAACATCAGATTTAATTATGATAACCTCTGTGAGGCTCCAGGTCTGCAGGTTCTCTGACAATCTATGTGATGATTTTATTAAATTTTTAATAATTGCAAGAAAAAAAAGTGACACAAATGTAGGCAACTTCACAAATGAGGATGGTGACAAACTTCTGACCATGTTGTCGAGTCTCTGAGCCTTGGGGAGGAGTCAGAAGAAAAGCAGTGGGACTCATGCAGCTTTGCTCTTCAGACCTCCTCTGACACTTGTTTTTGTTTGTCCAGGATGGCATCTCGCAGAGACGGTCCAGCCTCCACTCACTGGCACCTCAGCCCCTCAGTTACAGCACTGCAGCACAAAGGTTTGACCACAGTAACTTTTTAGCATCACTTCTCAATCAATAATCCTCAATGATCGTGTAAAGTAAAGCTTACAACAAGAACAGCAACACACACACAAAATAAATGGCCTTGTACTTTGAGATCTATTGAGAATCGCTGGGTTTTATTTTGTGCTCCAGTCATCAGGAAACTGTGAGTCTCTTGCTGTGTAAATTGATGATAGCCTTGGGAGAGATTTAGCTCCTCAGTTAATGAACTGTCCAGTATTCTTCACAAAATGAAGGGGGTTGTTTAAGAATTAAAATGAAAGCAAATAACGTTTTCAGAATCAAGGTAATCAATTGCGCTCAGGGCACTCCGTTCCTGATATTTAATGGCTGCAATTTCCCCTCTGTGTGCAGGAGCTCTGAGGAACTCGACTGGGATACAAAGTTACCCCCGCGCTCAGAGAAAATGGCGGACCCTGTGAGTGAGCGTCCTTCAACTAGGCGCTATTACAGTCGACCGCAGCTGTGGCAGGTGAGTCTTAGAAGAAAAACAGCAGTGACATGTGGCCCAAAATGGTACTCAGTCCTGATTGTTTTCTCCAGCTGTGACTTTGAGGTATACACCTATGTAACCACTCTCTGGGAGCATTTAATCAATGCAATTTGGTAGCAAGAAAAATCAAATATCTCATTTGGATACCTGAATGTAAAAAACATTAAAAAAAAAGATATTGCCAATAAATCTGCTAAATTGCACTCCCATGAGGTAATTTAGCAAGAAAACAGCATCATATTTGCATCATCTTTTAATTGTAGGATGGCTTAATAGTAATGTATAACACACTGGGTTATATGGTAGGCTGAGAGCAGCTCAGCTTAGCTCAGCTGAACCCAATCAACCTGAGTCGTGAGAGGCTGGAAGGCCATGCCCAGACCACGCCCACATAATGAAATGGCTGCTGATTGATTCCAAAGCAGTGGATGATTAGACCTTTTTGCTCGTAGATTGTGGTAACTGATTCCTCCCCTCAGCTCAGGTCACTGAAATATGACAAGTGTTACGCACACAACTGATTGGGAACAAGGGTTGATGTCTACAAATCTTGATTTTTGCCCATTATTGTTATTTATATGTGACATATATGCATGTCATATATACCGATATAATGTACAGCTACTTTATTGGGTGCACCTGTTCAACTGCTCATTAATGCAAATAGCTAATGATCCGATCACATGGCAGAAACTCAACACATTTAGATGATGACTTAAAAACTTGAGCTGCTTAAAAAACAGAAGGTTATATTCTTATTGAGTGGATTGAATAAAACCAGAATCATCTTTGGTTCCCCAGTGAAATGACTTGTTAGAGGTCCTATGGCTCACCTTGCAGCCTGCGACATTATCCTCTGCTCACAACAACATCTGAGTTTCCTCCTTGACTGTGAAGCCAAAGGAAAACGGCTGCTGTGGGGAAATGATGGATAGCGACTTGTTGTCGTTTATTGCACAGTGCCACAGACCCTGATTGATGTCCTAATAGCACTGAGAGCACATCGGTGGTTCACATGCACCACCCGCTGCTTTCACTGACACAGAGCAGAGCTGTAACAACTAATCCAGTGACTGACTAATAACTGACCAATTACTGAATGTCCTTAAGCCGTTTGAAGGCGTTTGACAAAGTATTTTAAGAGGGTTTTTTTTGCCTTTGTAGATCAATGTTTTTTGCCATTTTTCCAGCGTGTAATAGACTACAACAACTAATCGTTTGGTCAAAAGCTGACAGAATCATCATTTACAGAAATAATCGCTTATTGCTGAAGAATGGGAAGGATTTGTAATTACCCACAGCTGCTAAACTTTGCTAAAAAATCCCAAATGAAACAACAATGAAACGATCCACTGTGTGACCTGATAATAACGCTTAATCCTTTCTTGTCTTTACATCAGTATGGTTTTGTGGTGCCTGACAAATCCTGCTTGACAGTCTGTTGTAACCATTCTTTCCAAGTCCATTGGAACGGCATGGAACAAAGAGCAGCTTCGATTGAGGAATGATGCCAAGAAACCCATTTCATTGTGAGTTTCCAACACAACAGTGGCCTCTGTCTGCACAGCTTCTACTTTGATGATCAATGTCTTCTCTCTCCAGCTGCAGCGCATCCCGGAGGTCAGGTCAGATCCCTCTGTACACGTGAGTGCTCCATGCTCGAGAGGTCACCTCTGCACGTCCCGTAAAGTGAAGTAAAGTTTGGAAGTGGCTGTCATAAGTATGAATTATCACAGTCAGCTTCACCTGGAGAAGCATGATATTGACCTATGTGGGTCTTCTGGCCAACAGTGAGACTGAGAGCAACTCAAAGCAGCTACCAGATAGGCAGCAATGAAAAACACAACAATGCAGAAAGAAATCGACCTAAAGGGCGACACAAAATGTTTGAACGGTCACGTTAGTATTCAGAAGTCGGCTCCTCTGGATGTTTGCTCAGAGATGCTGTGTGTGTTTGCAGTGGTACGATCGGCTCTGAGAACATGGACAACATTGACAACGTCAGTGAAGATTTTCACCCACTGACCCTGAAGAGGAGCATCGTTCCTGCATACACACCCACAGCACAGTAAGACACTCTCCCCCCAGTCAGTGATGTAAGGCAGCCAAGGATGATCGATCGTGATGTCTTCTTTTTTTTATATTTCAGCCGAACCACCATACCTGGATATACAGGCAAGGCCGACTATGTTAACTGTCCTCCATATGCTGCAAAATCCGCCCCTGCAGCGAGCAGTCCCACGCACACCTCTCTGTGAGTCCCACTGTGACCTCTAGACTAAACTGGGTTTCTAATCATTTCTAAAAACAACTTCATAAATCTCCTTTTCTCTTCTTCTTCTTCTTTGTTGTTATTTTGTTGTTAGCACAGTGAAATCTTCCCACCTGCAAGATGTTCTTTGCTCTGTGCTTTTCGCACCTTTTATTTGCACCTTTCACACCGTACTGTGTAAATCCAAAGAGGTTTCCCTCCAAAGAGACAGTTATAGAAAGCTGCAGTCCTGCCGCACAATAAACCATCTTTGGTGAGATGTCTGCTAACTTTTCATCCTTCACCGTGGAAGGTCACAAGTTTTTATGTGAGGCTCCTCAGCACCTAGTTGCTACAGTCGGGTTTACCAAAACCAAGGTTTGTTTTAGCCCGACACCTCAGTCTTCCTCACCTGGTCCTTGATGTTTCATAATGAAAGTTTGCCAGCTCGTTCTTCAGTGAATAGCCAGTGTCACAGAATGAATCATCCTGTCATCCTGTCGAGTTGAAGTGAATTCCCTCTGTATTTGTGTCGTTATTCAATTTTAATATGTTTATCATAGTCATGAGTTACGGGGGAAATTAAGCCAAACTCGCATAATAAAACTTGACCCACTGTGTCCTGGTTTAATAAGTGATTCGGCACAATGCGTCGCAGCGTTTGCACTGCACCGAGTGACACAGCAGAGTCTGTGAATGAAGAAGTGCTCCAAACAGCCCTGTAAAAGCTGAGAAACCACAGCGTGCAAAAACCTGATAACAGGAAAACTCATGCTTAAATAGTCAGAGTAAAGTAAATTCAACATTAGCTGCTTATTTGATACACTTTGCTGGATATCACGATCACTGTCAAATATTGCAGTCGGTGTTAAACTTAATAACCTGGAGCGATCATGAAACTGAAGGCCTTGAATCCACCTGAAGCATTAAAATGATGAGAGGATGTGAGGACATTGCCGTTAACATAGCACAGGTTTACCTGTGGTTGAGGTGCAGATGGATGGATAAATTCCTCAATTCTTTCTATTCCTGATAAAAATCACATTCCTCTATCCTCTTCTCAGAGTGAACCTGGATGCTTCATTTACTTACAAATCATAAACAGTCTTTGGCCACCCCAACAATCACCTTTTTTCACCTCTGGTGGCTTTAACCTACAGTATGGTCTCCTACCATTGCCCTTGTGACCTCAGGGTCCAGTATATCCTCTGGGTTGAAGACATTGGGCGTCAGTACTCTTAAATGTCCACTGGGGGGCGATCTAATGCTCTCCACTGAAACTGCTCCACTCTAACTGCGGTTATACTCCAGTTTCTTCATACAGATGTGTTCCTATTTTACTGCTTTAAGTGATGATTAACAGGTTGAGTCACTGGTAGTTAGGCACCATTATATGATCTAAAATCCAAAGTGAGTGTTTCATACCTGAGGAGGAAAGAAGCCAAGACCTCACAAAGAGATCAACTTTTGTGACGGCCTAAGATGATTCACAATTAATCTTGGCTAGAAAAACAGCTTTAAGCCTGAGCTGTAATGTATAGGGTTGCACACAGCCACTTTGGCATAGGCATGACAATGAAACAACACAATATATATTTCAAAAGGCAATTTGGCAGCATAAAATGAGAATAAATAATGAAATCATCTGCTAAAAAAAGCTATAAATGATATAAAAATGTTCTTTTTATAATATTTTTTGCATGTTATTTTCAGTTCTTCGCCTGTTGGTATGTGTCACTTTCAGCATCAGCTAAATATGTATCCTGGTTTGGTTTTGGATGAGTGGGCTGGTGATACAAGCCATCGGTCAGCTGGTAAAGATTACAATAATTGGAAATGTTAGAGATAAAAAAAAAAAAAGCAAAACACTGGATGTCATTCCTGGCAACTGACAGGAAGGAAATTGGAAGTCTTGGAAAACTGTGGAGAAAATGACACAGAGGTTAATTTGAGGACAAAATAATAGACTTACGTGGAGGAAGATTTATGATTTTCATCATCAGAAGCAAATGTATTTGTAAATGCCCCTCTTTGAAACATCTCGGCGTGCAGAGCCGACAGCCCTCCACTCTGGGAGAGCCGTCTGTCTGTTGAGGAGGTGTAAACCTGTTTCCTAGTTGGGCCCCAGTTGAGCGAACTTTACCGGCTTTTGGAGCAGGCATCTCCAGATGGCTGAATCCAGAGCAGTTCGTGGTAATCGTGGTTTTCACAACCTAGATCCATTTTCCTGGTGCCCGACACCCCCTGAGATCTGTTTCCTCTGCTGATTAGGCTGGCCTCCCATATTTTTTCCCCAAAACAGAAAAAAGACAAGCACTTGGATTGATTAACTGTCTGCTGCAACCGTCAGGCGTCCCCGGGATCAGCCAGACTGCGTGGCTGCTAGCAGGCCTATTTTGCCCATTTTAATATATTAATAAACACAAAACAACTTACTCAATGCTCAATTTCTTAAAAGGAGTGGAAAGATTATTACCAGGGTATTAATTATAACATGCTCACTCAATATTGTTTCCACAGGAGTGTCACAGAGGTGCAGGGTCCTACTTTTGGGCGTGCAGCGCCCCTGTCCAGAGCGGTGACCGCAGTGACCCCCTGCAACCCCTTCCTGAGAGCTGCACTTCCTGCCTCACACACACACACACACACAGACAGGGGAGGCATTAGACAAAGCAGATGAGAAAGTTTTCAAAGGTATCAGCCTTCTTTTTATGCCATCCAATCTGTTTATATGAATGTGTCTGTAATGATGTGATGTCAGTGACTGATTCAGAGTGAGTTGGAGAATAATGAGATGCCCCATTATCATAATTTCCCTGATTTAGATGAGTGGTTTTCTAACACTGGGTAGTGAGCTCTCGCATTGTCCTTTTAAACACTCGCTCGCTCAGACTCACTCACTCGCTCACTGTGTGTGTGTGTGTGTGCGTGCATGTAAGTGCATGTGTGTGTGTGTGTGTGTGTCTGTGTGTGTGTGTGTGTGTGTGTGTGTGTGTGTGTCTGCCTCAGCCTACACATTCTGTGTTTCTGTCATGAAGGGCAAAGAAAGGTGACCAGACAGGAAAAGAAAATTGGGGATAAAGTGTATTCTGCTTTAATGTTACTTATTTATTAGTATGAGAACTACGGCCGGGACAGTAGATCTACGATCTGCGACATTTTGGTAATTTGCTCAGGAAGCTGGTATTAAGTACATTCTGCAGTCCGTGCTGCACACACTCGAGCCGGAGGTGTTATTTTTTCTGTCGATGTGACTGTGGTGCTGTCTCGACATTATTAAGAGGCTGAAGCTATAGCTCATGTCTGTGGTTTGCGCTGTTTCACACCTACACAGGAAATAGGGATGAGCTGGTTTTCCTGTTTCTCTTCATCTTTACTTTGGTTAGATTTACATTTCATAAGGATTTTTTTAGGTGAACAGGTTGCTGATTTTATTGTCATTACAGAGCCATGTTAAGTGATAAACTGTAGCAGTTATGTGAAGCTGAAGCTCCACTAGACACAGACTCAACAATGAAAGCTGTTGTTTATTCTTGGGTCCTACATTGCGCTTAGTGCAAGTCAATCTGCATTTTTTTAATCATTACGGTCATTTTTCGGTGTTTGGAAAACTGCTTTTGGAGCCACACTGATTTTAATCCAAAGCACACGTAATCGAGTGCATATTACACACTGAAAAAAGTTATTGCATTACATATGAGTAACAGTATTATTACCTAAGAGCCATTTCAAAGATGCATTTTAAGCACCATGGAAATTCACATTAAGCGTTGTTTTAAGGAACGCAGCTGCTCGGCTCTAGTCCTGTTCTCCCAGTGAGACCAACATCCCAATGAGGTGAGGTCTCTCCTCTTTTGACCTAATACTAACATGTTTCAGACTGAGTCAGTGGCTTCACACAAATGTCAGCATGTCAGTCACAGGGCAGCTGGTTTGGGTGACATTTCACTATCAGGTTAAGTTACTGTCAGTATTGAAGGCAATTAAACTGAGCTTCATGCGTCTAATATGTTACATTTCACCTGCAATGGTTTGGTAGTTTAACATTCCAACGAATCTGGATAATTTGTGAACACATTTTGAAACAATATTTGTCAATATCTCAATGGCTGGGAGAGATGGAGATTTGATAACAGTCAAATCTGTACAATAAAAACATTTTTGACTTCCTGTGGTGCCAGCCTTGTGATAAATTGTTTTGTCAGTGCCGGAAAGAAAGTGATTTTTCTTCAATGTTGGATAATTTCTTGAAAATGTTTGTTTCCAGTTGTGTTTTTGAAACTAATAAAATTGAGTAAACCTTCCTAGGGTAATCATAATGCTATTTGTTAAAGAAGCAGCCCCCTAACCCCTCCTCCTCCTCCTCCTCCACTGCCTCAGATTTTCCAGCCGGTGGTCTGAATCTCATCACTGGCTTCTTTTCAAAACAGGCGCACAAACATCATGATTGATTCAGCCACTATCCTCCAGGATCTCTCAATGCCTGCCTGGGCTGGAGATTAATTTCCTTTTCCTCATCTTAATTTTTACTCATCGCCTCTCCATAAAAAGGCTAAATGTCAAGCATGCCTGACTCCTTCTAGTGACACGTCTATTCCAGCAGATAATTACCATAAGGAAATAGATGCTTTAGTGTGCAGCGGGGGGATTTAATTTACTCTGACATCCTCGCAGCATAATGCATTCCTAAAGAAAAGAGTTTTTCAGTTTGCAATTGACTTTTTAGATAAATTGGACTATTTAATGTGATTATCAGCCTTGAACGTCTTTGACTTATTAAGGTGTTGAAACCAATTAAGGGTTACATGCTGCTCATGCTTCCAAATGTGAAACAGTGAATACTGCTTAAAGATCCATGAAATAAGAACCAGCCGGAGCCTTTTGTTCGGTAGTCGAGCGGCTACATCGCCTGATGATGTTTTGAGACTTGCCAGGTAATGATATTAATTATAGCAACATGGCCGCTTGAGGTTGTGGATTAACCCCGAGGAGCAGAGGGTTGTGTTTACTTTGATACGCAGGAGTACATTACAGGCCATACATGTGATATATTAAATACCGCAGGATTAAGCGATCTCATAAAACCTTGGCACCCTCTGCAGAGATCTCCTCCAATTTGTCAGTATTTCCACTCGACCAAGGAGGACTATTTACACATATTCAAGAAGTCAGACGTTGGGATCATGACCAGCAGTGAGACTGCAGTACTCTAAAAACTGTGGCTGAATCATTGTCCTCGCAGGTCTCTCTCTCTTACTCTCTCTCTCTCTCTCTCTCGGCCTGGCAGCTAGCAAAGCTGCTGTGTCACTGGGATGGGACAGTATCTCAGGGTCCTGGAAGACCACACTCTCGTCTGAACCCCCCTGTGTTCGCTGATAGCGCTGAGTCACATTTCATCCCCCTCGACATTCCCTCCACGTGGCCTCAGGAGCCGCGACTTTGACAAACCTGCCCTTAAAGCCTCTCTTTCTTTTTTCTTTTTCTTCCGCCAAAAAGCTGAAGCTTCACATGGTCTCACACAGACGTAGCAGCGCCGGCCATTACGCTTTGAGGAAGTCGGCAGCGTTGCTGCAATCGGCTCTCTGGCCGTGAAGACACAGCAGGCCACAGCGCTCCTGCCCAGAGTTCCTCCTTTTGCAACCAACTGCCTGAATGTTGTGCTTGTTAGGAGATAAGGGCAGCCCCCGACGAAAGGTGACTCAGCTGTCCAACACACACACACACACACACATGCGGCCTCTCCTCCTGAGATAAGAGCGTCTCTGCGGGGCCTGAGGAGCGCGGGATACTGGGAAAACAGTTACAAGGGGTAGAAACAGAGGAGGGTGGATTCAGGACTGGGACGTTGAAACAGACACACAGTCTGGAGTGAATTTCTACATTACTGTTTAATACTGCTTAGACGTGCTGGCTGCATCTGTAATTTCGAGTACAGTAATTACTGCAAATGTTCACTCCAGCAGATATTCATGTGATAATAATGATGGGACATGTCTGAGAACGGGGCGAGTTATTTTAGCCAAAGCAGAGGTGTAGCACATTATTTATTTAGGCTTTCCATCAATATTAATCCACTATTTGCATTTCTTTGAGAGATTTCAGTCATTCAGTCCGGCGCCTGCGCCCGTCACTCTGCCGCTTTAATCACATGACTGACACGTCCGTGGGCGTTGCGAGGAAATTGTACTAAGTGTGCCTGATGAAGCGCCACATACACGTATATGTGACCTGGAGTGTGGTGACGGCCCAGCCGGTCACCTGTGACATGGTGGCTCACTCTCAGGCTTAGGTTAGAAGTTGACACAAGCACTATGAGGAGTTTGGAGCCACCGAGTAGACTCAGAGACTCAGTGCTTTTCTGCAGCTCCAGAACTAGAGCACTGCCCTCCTCTACTTATGTGCACCAGCCTGGAGTATATGACGATGGTACAATGGGTCACCTGGTGATTCACAGCTCTCAGGTTTAGCTAAGTTGATAGGAATCACAGAGACCTGGAGTTGTGCCGTGGCTCCAGGAGCAATGCACTGCACCCTTCCACATATGTACATGTGCCTGGTGATGGTCCACCTGTCCACATGTGACCTGGTGAGTTTCAACCCTCAGGTAGAAGTACACATTAAGGAGTTCTAGCTCTAAGCCAGAGACTTAGAGCTGCAGCTCCAGAGTATATGATAATGGTTGGTATCTTCACCTGTGACGCGGTGAATCTCAACTCTCAGGTTTCGACATAAGCACTTTGAGGAATTTGGAGTTTGTGCCACAGCTCCAGAGATATATGTATATACACATGCATGGAATATGGTGACGGTCCACCTGTTCACTTGTGACGTGGTGCATCACAACTCTCAGGTTTTAGTTTGAGACTGACACAAGCACTCTGAGGAGTTTGGGGACTTAGAGCTGCAGCTCCAGAACTAGACCCCCCCACGTGCATACATGTGTCTGGAGTGTACGGTGATGGTCCACCTGTTCACCTGTGACGTGGTGAAGCTCAGGTCTCTCAGGTTTAAGTCAGAGGTTGACAGAGCCGCATTCAGTGCCACAGCTGCTACTAAAACTAGAGCATCATCTGCAACCAACTGCAGTCTGTACGCACATCTCACTGACCCAACGAGTGAAAAAAGAAGAAAAATAGCAGAAAAAGAAGGTGCAATTTGCTAGAGGTCCACCAAGTGTAATGCGGACTGTGGGACACCTGCTCTGACAGCATCGGCGGGAGACGCAGGGCATGAATCAAAGGGATGAAAGTCATTATGTGGGAAAGCAAAACTGTTTTGTGTGTTAATTTTCATGGCTTCATTGCCAGGACAGGTGACAGAAGGAGTCCCCCCCCCCCCCCCCTCCCACACCAGCACCAACCTCCTCCACCACCTCCTCCTCTGTCAGCTTCCTCGGTGAGAATGAAATAAATAAACAATGAATGGTCCACTCTCCCCTCCGCCTCATCCCATCTCATGCATGGCTGCCAGTAATGGTCTACTGGGTGTCAGCTTTTTATTGGCACGGCACAAAGCGAGTGCCAGGGCTGCTCGGTGGCTGCGACTCACCCTCCTGCACACTCGGGGCCCCGTGGATAAAAGCGAGCAAAATGGCCCAGCAGAGCTCACACAGCTAGTCATGTTGGGCTGGGACGAGGAAGTGCAGTGGAGAGGGGAGGGACTCCGGGCGCAGCTCCATGGGGCCGCGGCGCTGCGACCTGCTGCACATGGAGCCGGGGAGAGCTGGAAGAACTTCATACTGCAAACTCAAGGAATAGCAGGTAAACTTTTACACCTCCAAAGACTTTTTTCTCCCCCCTCCCCGCATAGCGCCACGCTGATAGGGAGAGGTGAGGGAGCTGAGTTTGAGGGGGTAGAGACGTGTTCCTGGTTTAGAGAAGCGTCAGGAGCGCTTCTTCAAGCTGCACCTGGATGGAGGAGCCTCCCGTGGGGGGCTCCGAGCAGGTGCCGCAGCACCGCATCCCGCTCCCGGGATTAACTCAGACTAGATAATCAATACTGAAAAATATTTTATTCTTTGTTGGGGGGGAGGTTGTCTCTAAATTGCTTGAAAATGTAACGGGGATTCTGGATTGTTCCTCGTTTTCCATGCGTCTTTTTTCTCTTCTGGGAACACTTGGAGAAATGATTTCACATTCACTCAGATTTATATCAACATTTTGATCTTTTATTTTTGGTTGAACAGCTGTTTCTACTTATCTACATCATGGGATTTAATTTTAATTCCTCGTCATTTGATTTTTACTCTGAGCACCTGTTGCAACAGAAACGCGCGCTCGGGAAACTTGTGTCAGTCGCTCCGCTTCTAAGTTGACAAGAATATGAAAAGACAAAACTACGAGGTGACAAAAATCTACTTTTATGACAATATTTCATTGTGTCGGGGCCAAACACGACACCGGAGGGGAAATCATTTTTAAGCCTGTCTGAAACAGGAAATGAAGTTCAGCCGAGACTGTTTTTTTTATTATCATTATTATCATTATTATTATTATTTTACTGCCCGGTCATCAGGGATAAAATGTCATCAGTTCACCTGATCCAAAGCTTCTCGTCTTGTCTTTTGCCTGCTTAAAAAAAAAGAAAAGCTGCTGAAGGGAGGTGCTGGTTGAAGTTAGTTCTGTGCGGATACTGCGAAACATAGAGAAGATACTCACTTGGAAGTGTGCAGGAAATAAAGTGTCCTCAGCTCCTGTGCTCGTTGCAAAACCTTTAAGTTCCTGCTTGTACAAGTTGAGCCTCTGTTTAAAAAAAAAACAAAACAAAAAAAATTAAAGAAAGAAAAAAATTATGTTTAGGTTGTGCCCTTTTAATGAAATTAAGAATTGACTCAACCTTCGAAGTATCAGGAACTGAAAGAGAGAGAGAGAGAAAGAGAGAGAGAGAGAGAGAGAGAGAGAGAGCATCTTCTTTTTATGCTACTTGTTTTTCTATCAGGTCTAAATGTTTTTTTTCTGTGAGGATGAAACACTTTAAAAAAAATCCCCAAATTCAAACTCAATCAACAAATACACAAAAACAAAAAATAGTAGGAGCTGTTATGTTTGATTTCAGATGTTGCCCGTGTTGAAAACCTCAACACAGAAACCTCCCGGTGTACCTGCACGGATAGATTTCATAGCTCAGTTGGAAAGAGAAGTGCTGAAAGTGCTGCAAATCTGTCATCTTTCTTGTCAGTAGAAACAGAAGTAGTAGGAGGGTGGGTGTGGTGATGGAGGGGTTGCAGAGGAAGGCAGACAGTTATTAAAATGATTGTACCGTCTGAATAGCAGAGTAGTGAAGTGTGTCAGATGCAAATGAAGGAAACTTCTCTTCGGAGCACCCTTACCCCCCCCTCACCCCCCCGACAGGCTGGCAGAACACATCCGCTAACACTATCTACCCACTTACACCCCCTACATTTCATGAATTACTGATGACAATCTCTATGTGCTCGATAGTGTAGGATAATCTCTGCTCCTAAGGCTCGATACGAAAGTGCCACACCCTCATTACTTCTCATAATCCCACAACTGTGAAAACTAGGCGCTGGTATTTTCAGTCACCGTCTCACCAGCAGTGGAAACTTTTAAGCACTGTGTGTGTGTGTGTGTATTAGAGAGTGTAAATAATTTTTAACAATGATCAACATTTTGGTTGAAATCAGGGCATGTTTAGCAGTAATGAGCGATGAAGCTGGACTGGATGGTGGTGGATTTAAATGACAGAAAGTGTTACAAAACACACTTTACAAAACAATATTTAAACCCACTTTTCTTTGCCTTGAAACTACTACGTTTCTACTGAAGGCAACAAAGTCAGAAAATCATTCTTATTAGTATTAAATCCAATTGGATTATTTCAGAGTTGCGCACACGAAAAAAGGGGGAGGTGAAAAAAAAGTAGAAACAGAATGTGACTTTGTCAGTATTAATTGCTGATTGTCAGTTTGTTGTCTCGTTCATACACACACACACACACACACACACACCAGTGTGTAAGCTTCCTCCTGGGTATCCAGACTTCGCTGGTGTGGTCCTCAGTATCTGTTAACGGTTTCGTTGTTTCTCATCTCCACCCTGCTCCCTGGTGTAGCTTTTGCACCTCACTATGAGCAGACGCCTCTAACCTCCAGCCCCCCTCCTAACACACCACCACCATCCACCAAAACACACACACACACACACACACACACACACACACACACACACACACACCGAGAATTCTGTCAACCCACAAGCCTCTTCCTGCCTCTCCTCACTTGAAACATTCAGACCAACTTTTCCAGTCCCCTTTGCTCTATATGTCAAGTCTTTTCTGTGACTTCCATTTCACTGTCTAAAGATTCCACCTGCCCCCAGTCTATACACACACACACACACCCACACACACACACACACACACACACACACACACACCCTCATCTAACCTCCTCCTCACACTTCCTGCTTACACCCGGCAGAGAGCAATAAGGCGTATAACTCCTTATATTTCCTATAATCTGAGTTTGATGTGCTTGAATTCATGAGGAGAGTGTTTCGACGGCTTCTCTGGGTTGAAACTGGCTCATTTGCTGAGCGCCTCGCTCTTCTCTAGATGTTTTTATAATTTGGCGTGGGAAGATTACAGCTCTGCAAAAACTAAACACATAATCGGCAACATTTTGTACTGTAGTACTGTAGGAAATTCAAAATAAGACAATATTCACTTTGTGCTCTAGCTGCGTAGCTACTTCCTGAATATTCGACTTGCACCTTACTTTCCACTTTACCACGCAATTGGGTTGTGGCTGAATGTAGGAACTCTCTTTTTTATTTTTGTCAACCCCCCCCCACACACACACACACACACGCACACACACACACACATGCACACACATACTCGCAGCACATCCGTGTTTCCCTTTACACCATCTGCCCAGAAAAAAGGGCACATGAGAATATACCCCCCCCCCCCCCACCCCACACCACCCCCACCCCTCTGCCCCCGACCTCCAAACTCCAGATGCTGAAGAACGAGGCCTGTGGAGCGGTGGCACAGCGGAGTAACACGCAACACCCCTGTGTTGCACTGAACCAATCATCTGCACCAGTGACCTTTGCCCCCCCTCCCACCCCGCCCTCCCCCCTCCTGCTCCACGCCACCTCTTCCTCCCCTCACACTTGAATCCTGGGCGTCTTCGAGCCGTCGAGCTCCTGACTCGACTCCGCAGAACGCGACGCGTTGCGACAGAGCGGCCCGGTGGCTTCCCACTATTTGTTCCAAATGTGTGGAGCCATCTGTCAGTAAAACAGGAAGGCCTAGGTTCCCCTTCTCCCTTGGGCTCGTTTCGCTATTTTCGGGAGCTTCACTTCTCCCTGAGTGGCTGCTTGGACTGGGCAGCGGCCCCACCAAGGGCTTCTTGAAGTGGCGGAGCTGGGGCTGAGGCTGTCGGGCCCATCTGCTGCCGGCTTGAGGGCCATCCATTATTAATGGGGCCACAAGCACTGGTGACTCCTCAGATATTCAGCCCTGGCCGAAGGATCGCTTCTGAAAAATAAATAAAGAGAACAAACTTCTCTGTCCTTTGGTCCGCTTTCTCTGCCTCCCTCCTTTTCTCTGCTCTCTCCTTCCTGTCGCCTCCACTCTGCTGACTTCTTGCCCTCCCGCCGCTGCGTCTGCTTCTCTGCCTAGGTGTCCATCCCGCCGCTTCTCTGTCTCCTTCTTCTTCTTCTTCTCTTCTCTTCTCTTCTCTTCTCTTCTCTTCTCTCTCTCTTTGTCTCTCATTGTGCCTCGCATGCGCCGGGCCGCGGGCTCAGCGATGCATGCTCAGTAAATTAGAGAGAACATGAGCGCCGATCAGTTGGGCACGGCAAACACCCGCATCCTCGTGACCCGGGGCCAGTTAATTTTCTGCTTAATTTTGCGGCAGTCAGTTTGCATTTTTGGATGATTACGTGGCAGGAAATTAACAATAAATAACAAATGTGGTCTGAAAGCCCATTCCCGGCAACCCCCCGCGCTACCAGCGGGCCCCCATCAGCCGCGGCCGAGCTGAGTCTGTCTGTCAGAGTTGTAATGAAAATGTCTTTGTAATGTATGGCACGGGGGACCGCGCGCGTGTGTGTGTGTGTGACAAGAGCGATCTCGCCGAGGTGATAAAGTCACGCCGAGAACTACACCTTTTACTCCACTCCGGCTTCTTATAATGTTGTTTCTAAGGTCTGCACTTGATTAAACTTACACGCATCTACATCTCCATCTCTCTCCCGTTAGAGTACTTGCACCGCATGGAGACAGAAGAGGCCCAGGAAATGGCCCAGATGCCAGGTAAAAGACCACCCACTGCATGATTGAGCCATACAGTGCGAAAGGTAGATACAATAGGCCCACAAACAGGCCACTAACACCAGCGCAAGGTAATTTTGCTCCTCCTGAATGAGGCCCAAAGGGGCTGCGCGGTGAGTGACGGGTGTTTGCTGGTGTGTGTCTCCCTCCCCAGGCAGGGACAGCCCCCCAGCCAACGAAACGTCCGAGGAGGCGGAGGAGCCCATGGCTGTCCCCGAGGACCTGTCAGCCAGCTCCACCCAGCAGCAGAACAACCGAGGGGACAAAGGTACGAGGCGGCAATGCACCCACAACACCCCCCCCCCCCCCCCCCCCCCCACACACACACACACACACACACACACACACACTATATGACTGATGTTCACGTTAAGAAGGAATAAATGAACCCATGTGTGCAATCGCTGCGTTAGGACGAGTGTAAGCAAAGCAGAGTGAGTCAGAAACACTGTAGTGCCTTTTCCCATCAGCACTAATGTATTCAGACCCGACGCATCCAAATGAGAGGGACATCCTTAAATGGAAGAAATGTCACCATCAAAAGCGTAACATGCGTTTAAGAAAACACACAAAAATGTTCTTATAACTTAATCCCATACATATCCAGTGGGAGACATTTGCCCTTCCAAATCCCATGGAAAAAATAATTTAAACTGTAAAAGAGACACATTTAGGTCATTGGCAGAAAAGGTGAAAAAAAAATCCCTTTGATCCATGGCATGTCATTAATAAGCCCAATCTTAAGGAATAGCTAATGTGGCCTTGATTTGAGTTTGTCAGCATCAAGCCAGGGAATATCATGGTGAAAGTCAGGATGTAGCGTGCTAGGGGGATTCACATTGCCAGCGTATATTTATCTACTCGTGTGGTTGTCTTGTTCTTTTTTCAAGGTGGCATCATTATTGGTCATTAATAGCTAATCGCAGTGGCAAAATGAGAAAGAGGTAACATGCAATTTTTCATAGGAGAAAAAAATAAAGGTGCTGTTTTACACATCCCCACAAATATTAAAACATCAGGGCCTATTACAGCTTTCAAAATGTAATGTAATTTATTGAATAGACTCGCTGCAGAGGTGTGAGCTACAGAGAAACATAGACTGAGAGGCTCAGGTGAGATATTTCATCCCGTTAAAGACAGGGAATAGGAAAAAGTGGTGCGATTCAGGACTGTGATCATGTACATTTTACTGGATATATATGTTTGTTTTTTGGGGAGTTTTACTCAAAACTGACAGCTGGCTATCCTATCAGTGTTTTTCCACTTATCCAGATAACGGCGTAGATTAGCAGCACAGTCAAAAATAAAAAGCGACAGGAAACTGAAATAGGATGTGTAAGAGTTTCCTAAGAAGAACTTGCCTTTAGACAGTTTCAACACTCCTGGAGATAAAGAGTTCAGGAACAGTGCCAAAGTCACCGAGATGAGTGCATCACACATAGGTCACACACCTGCACACGCACACCCACACACAGACACATGCAGACACACATGCAGACACTGACATGCTTACTCACAACAGCTCTCGATTTGACTGTCGCTGAGCTCCCCACAGGAAGGATTTTCTGAGCACTTCTGAGCAGTTAATGTGCAGGTCGCTGCCTGTTGTCTCAGTCGACTGATGGACATTTAGTGCGATGCGTGAAACAATTGGGAAGTAATTGATCTGAAGAGAGCGAGGGGCCTCAGCTGGAGTTCATGCGAGTTTCTGTTCATTCCCTGTGCGGCGCGCTCACTTTGTGTGTGTGTGTGTGTGTGTGTCTAAAAAGGGACAGAGAAAAAGAGCCCAAAGAGCGAAAGAAGGGAAGTGCAAGTATCTCGTACATCTATGCATCGCTGCCTCTGTGATAAAAGCCAGAAAGAGTTATAATTATCAGTCAGGATCATGTGCTGCGCAGTTCTCTGCAGTGAAAAAAAAGGCAAAAAGCCGGACTATATGTGGGACATGGAACGTCGAAAGCTCGAAACCTCAAAACCCAGGTTATTTCCTGTTGCAAATAAGTCTTTGCAATGCTAAAATCCACACACATGAGTCAGAGTATAACACTCATACACTGACTCATGCTGTGTAGTAAGAATTTGAATACTTTTAAGTTATGCACTCTGCATATCTTAATTTTATTCGCACACGTGAGTTTTAAACCTCAAATCGTGCATGGAAAAATGTGGTCGATCGAGGTGATCTTCTCGAGGTGCCGCCAAAATGATTTCTCTTTCACTTTCAGTGATTCAGACACGGCCTTCGCTATTTCAGAGCAGACGAGACTGAGTCGAGTCTAGTTCCCGAAAACATGGAGGCGAGTTTTTTGGTTTTTTTTGTTGAGAAAAAGTGCAAAGGGGGGAGGAAAAGCAGGCTGTTTTTGGTGTTCCTGCAAGTCGCGCTGAGCGTGTTGCTTGCGTGGTTTAACACATGTGGTTCCACTATCATGCACACAGGGTTATTTTCAGGCAGTGAGAGCAGCGCTAGTCAGTAACAGGAACCTCCAGCGGGCTCCCCGTGTTTCCATGCTGCAGAACTAACACGTTCGCCGAGTTGCCTCCTAACTGCTATCAATTATTTCCTCCTTTTATACCACCTGAAATACGTTTTTTTTTTTATCCTTAAACTAGAGCTGTTGTAAAGGTGTGGGTCACGTCTGTCAGTCGTGTGTCTTTGTTTCCCACTGAACGTGCGGTCTGAGCATTAGATCCACATCGCGTTCTGCCCGTTTTACTGCCACCGGTTTTGTTTGTCTATGCAAGTGATCTGACACCTGCTTCCCAAAACGAGCAAATCAGGATGTGTGACTGTGACAAATATGATATAAAGTAAAAAGCCCTGTTCCTACTCCCAATTCAGTCATAACTTCCCCATATCCATGAGAAGTGTGTGGCAGCTCCGCTTTCATGGTTCCCTTCTGTCTGCCTTCGGCGGCTGACAACCTGAACTGACAATTACAGATGAACACCGAGGTTTTTCTTAGTGCAGTTCTGATGTGTAACCTGCTCCAGGGTGTAAATTTAAGGAATTAAACCCGGATCAATGGCAAGTACTAAGAAAGCCCAAAGTCTTTTGAGGGCATCATGTTGGAAGGTACATAATTTCACAATTCCCAGCTGAAGGTTACCCAGTTAGTGAGAGGTTTTTGTGGCTGAAACTATAAATCGAATGAGTGCTGAAGTGGCAAAGCTTTCAAAAAGTGTGATCTGCAAATGGGACAGTCTTGAACCCTTGCCCTGAAAAAATCCCTGCAGTTTAGTTTTTTTTCCTCTAACGCTTCTAACATTTAACCTAACCTCAGCGGTTCAAGTGGGAAACTGCAAAGGAACAAATGTCAGTGACAAAGTCCATGTGAGCTTCTACAGTGGGATAAAGGGATAGGGAACGACTGTGAAGAAACTGAAGCAATTTAAAACAATAGAAAGCCATTTTTACTATTTTATTCTGTCACCTGAAACCCATGAGTCCAGTGTGTGCAAACAAATGTGTGAGCAGGTGGCAGTAATGACGGATAGTGGATAGTCAGGTGGAAGCTAGGATAGATACTGTTAGCCAAGTTTATGAAATATTATTATGTTATAAACTGTTGATATAGTAAGTAGTGAGGGTGTTAGCTGAGAAGTTGTTAAACTAACTAGTAAGTTGTTGAACTGACTAGTGAAATAGTGGATAAGCTGCTGAGCAGGTATTGCTATCAACCATAGGCAAAGTGAACAAATGTATTGTTTGCGATGGTAATCAAAGACAATGTTGATATTAATGTTCTAGAAGTAATAGGTAAATAGGTAAAATAGATAATGTTGGCTAAAAGTAATGTGAATAGTTAAATTTAGCAGTGAAAATAGGGTAAGAGCTGTTAGCTATAGCAAGCTTATAGCCAATGTATCTAGCTAATGTAATAGATAAATGGTTTAGATAATTAGTTAAAAAAGGCTAAAATGGATATATACGCTAGTGTATAGTATATTCAGTTAAAGTAGACTGCAGCTCTTTACATTGTTTACATTGACAAAGTCTTTTAATCTTAACTGGAAGAAGATAATATTTTGAAGTGGACACTATGTGGACACACATCTGTCACTACTTTGAACTGAATAACATCCAATTTATATTTAGCCTTTATTGGAAGAAGACACATGGTCCAATCTAAGTCTTTCTCCTCCCTCCTCTCATATTCACATTACGCAGACAAATAAACAGATTTCTCACAATACACATCCTGGTAGACATTTTGCGATATTTTTAGTTTCTGACTGTTTGACATTAGCTTCTGTGAAGCTAATGAATATAATAATGGCTGCAACATGGGAATGTTGATACTTTTAAGCAGTAGGTGGGATATCTAAAAAAGCTGGAATCAACCTGAGATTGCAAAATGCCACCTTCTGCTTTCCTATATTTCTGTATCGTCAAAATAGGCTAATGAACGATTCACCTGTAGTGAGGAATAGCCGTAGTGCTAAGACACAAGGTTTGGATTTGGTTGGACGTGGCATATGTTTGTTGACTAGTTCATACACACTTCTGTCCTGCCTCTTCCTTCCCTTTACATGCCACTCTTATCTGATCTGCTCAATAAATAGACAAGAGCATTTGTTCCAGAAACATTTCAGCCGTTGACTAGATGAGCAGATTGTTTGTCATACAACAGAAAATTTAAAAAAAAACTTGAAATATATTAAGTGACCTCGACAGGAACACCACCATGAATACCCTTGTGATTCTATGTAAGCGTCGCTCCACCTCCTGCTCTCTATAGAAAACATTCTGTACATTGATTAGAGGATTTATGTTCCCTTCTCTCAGTGAAAACACAACTCCAGCAAAAAAAAAAAAAGGTTTCAGTTACGGGCTGTTTTACAATTCCTTTCCCGTGCTTCCCTTTCTGTCACTTCTCCATAATTCTTGGTATTTCAGTTAGGCTGGCCTTGTTTCTAAAGCTTCCCCTTTTCCATAGATTCCTATATTTCATGATTTCCACTTCTTCCTCTTCAGTTGTACAAACAGAGGTAGAGACATGGGGAAATCGGGCTGCACTGTGACATGCAAACCACAGGCTGGTTGCTGGGGACTTGCATGATCTGTCAGTTGTTTCTAAAGTCCTCTGGTGGGAAAAGAGGGAGCTGGTAGTTCAGCAAAAAAAAGGACACTTCTCTTTTTGTCACTCTGGGAACAACAAACGTTGAGTAACAAACAAGTCTTGTTTGTTCCACAGATTATAGCTGGCATGCATCACTCTCTGTAGCTTACAAACTCAGGAATGAGACAGATGAAATGGCGTAAAGGCCAAGCCTGTGTGTGTGTGTGTGTGTGTGTGTGTGTGTGTGTGTGTGTGTGTGTGTGTGTGTGTGTGTGTGTGTGTGTGCGTGTGCTCATTGCCGCTCGGGTTGTTCAGACAGACACCACCGTCGTCCCTAGTTTCACACTGTTTCCTGTGTCTCTGTTTCCTGTTTATCTTGCCGTCATTTGCCTCACCAAAGTGTGATGGTGTGAGATGATCTGGGTGCGTCTTCATCTCTTCGCTGATATCCTCAAATAGTACGACGCGCCGCTCCACCTGTGCATCCTTACGAAATACCCTCTGCTGCCTTCAGAGGAATAAGCAGTGGAGTGTGCCGTTGAAACGGGCGTGCTGTGGCTTGATCTTATCTTTGCTCGGGGAGAATTCACAGCGATGCCTGAAGAAGCGGGACGTTTTTGAAGCTTTGACGCAGCATCCCAGTAAACATGAAAAAGCCGTGTTGTTCGCTGAAGGAAACTTCTCGTGACGAAGCCATTGTGGCTCCGGCTTATGTTACTGTGCAGCTGCAGTGCAGAAAAAAAAGGAAGAAATAGGGAATGAACAGAACCTTAAAGTGAATCCAAAGCAATGAGACACTTTTTTTTAACATGAAAAAAAAACAAAACAATGAAACACGTGACATAGAGAGTCCTGTCTTGTTCAGAGAAAAGTCCCACCAAACTAGGAGAATAAGATAATGAAACAAGAAACAAAATGTTGAAACAATGTGACCAAAGAAACTTAAAACCCTGGATGACAGTAGCAACAGAGTAACGTATTGTGCTTTTACTTAACAAATGTTTTAATGGCAACCAGCGAGGAAATTTCGTGTTAACATGTTGAGTGAGGACAGACAAAATAGCTCTTCCCTCCTGTCGTGGAGCCTTTCAGCCCGGAACAAAGGCAAGTGTGAAGCCACATCATAATGTCACATGCAGTAGCTCAGTCTGTTCTTCTGTCGCAGCATCAATGTCACATCACCAGTGCATAACATCATGAAAGAACCATGCTCGTATTCTAAACCGTGGCCCCCCCACCTTGCCCTCTTTTCCAGCCTGTAACATTAAAGTTGAGGCTCGCAGTGATGAGGAGAATGGGCTGGCCTGTGACATGAATGGCGTGGAGGAGGAAGAGTGCGCGGAAGACTTGCGCGTGATCGATGCCTCGGGCGCCAAGGTGAACGGCTCACAGCCGAGCCCCGAAGCCAAGGCCTTCTCCTCGGCCGGCGGTATCCGGCTGCCCAACGGGAAGCTCAAGTGCGATATCTGTGGGATAGTTTGCATTGGCCCCAATGTGTTGATGGTGCACAAGCGAAGCCACACCGGTAAGCCGTCTGCAATACTTCTTGCCCTTCCTTTGCACCCATGTACACTGTCAGTATGAGAGGATGGATTGGGGGGGTGGAAAGATGTTTGCTGTGGCTCCTCATGTTTAACAGCAGTCTCTGCTTAGCACTTTTTAAAAGGCACACTACTGTTTTGATTTGCATTAACTCCAGTAAGCACAAACGTAGTCTAAACTAAAATGACCTGCTCTTGTGTTTGCAGTCACACGCGCTCTGCAGCAGTCGCACCGGCATCCTTGCGTTGAGCTGCGCGCATGCAGACCCTCCTATCGTGCGTGAAATAGACTCTGAGCGTACCATTAGCATCCATTATTGTTCAGCTTAATGACTCCGAATTGCCACATGACAAGGAGGAGCAGCTGATCGAATTATTGTGCGCTGAATTAGCAGAGATGGAAACTTGGTCCGCGGAAAAAAAGAGAAAAAAAACACATGCCCCTTCGGCTCAGAAACGGGATATCAGCCACAATTAAATGGAATATCTCCGAACCGACAATTATCTGTCTATTAAAAGTTTTTTCAAATTTCAAAATTGATATCCTATTGTGATGAAGCCAAAACCAGTGGTGGGGAACATTTTTGAAAAAGGCACTTAGCTGTGGAGCTTTAGAAACTAATGAAACTCAAAATGGAAGAAAGGAACACTAGACTAATGTAAATGCAAAAGAAAGTACAATAAAAGATATAATGAAGTGCCTCCTATTTAAATAGAAAATATTCTGTGGTGAGTCTTTGCTCCTGAAATGCATTTTTAATGAATTTCCTTTTTTATATATTTTTGCTGCTTCACTGGTGACTCTTATTTTATGGGGGGGCCTTTGAAAAAAAAAAAAAAAAAGCCGTATTAAAACGTTCTCACAGAATGCCACAACACTCGGAGAGGATGGATATTGGTTTATTCCAGAAGCGCTGATCAGGAAGACTGGCTCTCAACACAAAGTGTTTCCTTCGCTTTATTCAAATGAGGCTGAATTTGCATTGTGATGTGCCGCTCTTATTTTAGAGACGAAGAAGAGGAAAAAATGAGATTTTCAGATCAAATTGACCTAGGCAATGGTGCATTACGGAGCTGGCAGGCTGAGTCTGAAAGGCTCTTGTTCGATCAGAGCGCCAGCCGTCGGCAGGGCAGGGGGGTGGAGGGGGTGGGGGTGGGGGGGGGGCATGGAGAGATGGAGTGTCACTCTGCTGTGAAACCCTCCCAGAGAGCTGGATCGCTCTCCGCCCTGGAGACGCTCCATCATCCGGCGTGTTCTGGCGCTCAGGATTCTTGTAGTGCAGTGACCCTGCATTCCCACAGCAGCAGCACACATTTCCACCCGCACACAACAAAGACTTTGTGCTTTTATTGTTGCAATAGACGTAGCGAGACTATCAAAACCATGAACTGCCTGGTGGGGTGCATAGCAATAAACATCTAAATCTGGGTGCCAGTAGAGCATATAAGTGATCCTGTGTGCATGTGTGTGTGTGTTTTATCTGCACCCCGTTGCAATGATGTGCACCTGCTGTGTTCCTCTCCCCAGGAGAACGTCCTTTCCAGTGCAGCCAGTGCGGCGCCTCCTTCACCCAGAAGGGCAACCTGCTACGTCACATCAAGCTCCACTCGGGGGAGAAGCCCTTCAAGTGTCACCTATGCAGCTACGCCTGTCGCAGGAGGGACGCCCTCACCGGCCACTTACGCACCCACTCGGGTGAGTACGCAGAGAGAGAGAGAGAGAGAGAGAGAGAGACGCCCCCGCTCTGAAACCGGGGCTCACGTGGTACCGATTCCTGGACCGGGCGTGCAAAGGGCACGGCATGTGCTGCTGCACACATACACACAGTGAGAACACAGCTCCACAAGGGGAAGTTGACAGGGTGTAGATATGGTGTCACTTTTTTTTTTTTTTTGCAAATATTTTGCAGAAGTGTGTGTAATGAAATTTTTGGGTGTAAAGCATAGTCTGCTCAAAATAGATCAGAACATTTTGTGGGACTACCTTAATCAAGTACAACTAATTTAACTAACAAGTGACAAATATTAATTCAAGTATTTGACACCACACCCAAGGCAGCAAATTGCATTTAATAAGACACGGGCTATAATGTAATTACTTAATACTATATGCCATTCTTAAAAAAAAAAGAAATCCCAGGAGAGGCTCTCAGTACTTTCCAACATCCCCACTGTGTTTATGGCTCAGCTCCAAGCCCATTTAAAACACACATAGATGACTTCATTCTTTTAATATTTCCATAGACAACATGTGTCCAACTGGGAATGAATGATGCATTCGGGTTAATACATGCTTGGTACAAGCAGTGATTTTTTTTTTATTTGTATACACCCCAATTATGATGGTGAAAGTGAAAAATGGTACTTGGTCTAAAAAGCAAATTGTGAAAAAGCTAAAGCTTTTTAACTTATCATGCCATTATTTCCTTCTAGACATATTTTATGTATTCTTCCAGATCAAGAGAATACAGAAACCTTATAAAATACCCCTAGTTAAAGTGTAATTCTGTCTTTGTAACATGTGAACTGTCCCTAAGTTGCCTCCAGAATTCCCCCAGAAATACACAACCTCAGCACAGAGACAGCCATCACACACTGATGCTCAGTGAAACCCATCAGACGATATGACAGTGCGTCTCAGCCTTTTCCTTTCATTTTCTGTTTTTGTAGATACGCTAAATCAATCTTTCTATGTAAAAAAAAAGAAAAAAGAAAAAAGAAAGGGATGGAACAGCAGGTCAATTAAGCTAGAAGTTGAATTCTTACTATTATTTTTTTTAACCAAACCACAATCTGTTAGAAACGCTACAGGTTATCACTGTTTAAATCAACCACGGTGCTTCTCTATACATTGACACAGTGTTGCTTCTTGCAGTTGGAAAACCCCACAAGTGTGCTTACTGTGGGCGGAGCTACAAGCAGCGCAGTTCCCTCGAGGAACACAAGGAGCGCTGTCACAACTACCTCCAGTGCATGGGGCTGCAGAACAGCATCTACACAGGTTGGTACCTCGCGCTTAGGTAGCTGTCATCCAAAACTGGATGACCCACTTCACCCCCATGCTATGCATGCCCACAGCAGGATGCCACACATACAGTGTTGCTGCTACTAAAAAGCTCCAGCAGGTCATTTCAAAATAACCGCATGGCTAACTAAGTCAGTGTAACCACACCCAACCACAACACCAGGAAGTTCTATATTCGCCCATCTTTCCCCAGCAGTTGAACACCGAACGACCACTAGAAAAGTCCCTCTCAGAATCACATCTTAAAAAACTCATCTCCCACCGGCATGAACAAACTCTCCGATCACAGTCTTCACGTGTGTCAGAGTAGTCCGCCCTGTGTTGTGTGACGGGGAAAGAGTTACATGTCACCAGGCGCCAGTTCATCGCTTTTAAACCGGACAAACCCCGAATTACTTTGACTCTGAATTCTACTTCTCTGTCTTGCTTTCCAGTAATAAAGGAAGAAAGCAACCAGAATGAGCAGAGGGAAGACTTAAGCCAGACGGGATCTGACAGAGCCTTGGTGCTAGACAGACTAGCTAATAATGTAGCTAAACGTAAGAGCACTATGCCACAGAAGTTTGTGGGTAAGGGCTGAAATCTGCTTCCTTTCCAATGTCACTACTTTTGCTGAAGAATACGTGTGAACTGCTGCTCGGCATGGCTGATGCAGTGTGTTTTCTGTTCATCATTCTTGCTGTTTCCTTTGCCACCCTGGCTCTGCAGATTGCATGCGGTGTAGCAGAATAGGGGCTACTCTTGCGGCTCAGCCTGATGAGGAATCACGGCTTTAACTAGTCTAAACTGCCAACCGAAAACTGTAGTTTTAATATTTATTGAGTGTTTAAGCCTCTGTATTAATTCTACATTGAGATGCTGATGACCATTATCGCAAAATGAAATATTAAAAAGCCCAAGTGTTCAGAGCAGAGATGCAGAGGAGATGTGAGAGCAGAGAGAACAAGTGCATGAGTGTAGAGAGGAGGTGAAGTGTCTCTATAAGGTATGACCCTCACATCCTCCTCCTCCTCCTCCTCCTCCCCTCAGGTGACAAACGTCTGTCGGACCTCTCCTACGAGGGCGGGGCGGGCGTCGATGGCCTGGTGATCGACCAGGCCATCAACAGCGCTATCAGCTACCTGGGCGCCGAGTCGCTGCGGCCCCTGGTGCAGACCTCCCCGGCCTCCTCCTCCGACGTGGGCCTGGGCTCCATGTTCCCGCTCCACAAGCCGGCCCCCGAGGGCCACGCCGGCTCGGGCCTGTCGGCCAAAGACAGCGCCGCCGAGAACCTGCTGCTGCTCTCCAACTCCAAGTCGGCGTCGAGCGAGAAGGACGGCTCGCCCAGCCACAGCGGCCAAGACTCCACGGACACGGAGAGCAACAACGAGGAGCGCCCGGGCGGGGCGGCGTCCGGCCTCATCTACCTGACCAACCACATCAACCAGGGGGTGCGCAACGGCGTACTCCCCCTGGTGAAGGAGGAGCAGCAGAGGCAGTACGATGCCATCCGGGCCAGCATGGAGATGGCGTCCGAGGGCTTCAAGGTGGTGGCGGCGGACGGCGAGCAGGTGAGGGCGTACCGCTGCGAACACTGCCGCGTCTTCTTCCTGGACCACGTCATGTACACCATTCACATGGGCTGCCACGGCTTCAGAGACCCCTTCGAGTGCAACCTCTGCGGCCACCACAGCCAAGACCGATACGAGTTCTCGTCTCACATCACACGAGGGGAGCATCGCTACTGATCCTGCAGAGCGGGCCGAGGACACGCACCTCCACACAGACACACAGGGAGGTGTGTGCGTGCGTGCGTGTGTGTGTGTGTATGTGTGTAAAACAGACACACTCACTCACTGACATGCACCAGAAGTAAATACCATCGAAATACATTATGTAAAATACCCAGAAGGAGTATTTGAGCAGTTTTTTTTATATACAAAGTATGCATGTTTGTTAAAAAATGTATTTACTTTCATTCAGATCCCATGCTTGAAAAGGTAACTAGTAAAAGGTAACTCAGTTACTGTGCAACATCCAGCATCGGTTTTAAAGTCATTTATTTACAGTTTCTTTATGTATAAAATGTATAAATGTTTCTTTTTTTCTTTTGGAAACTACAGTTTTGTTCTAGATTTAAAATAGAAAATATGTCCGCTCTCTCATTCACACATCTCTGAATTGAAAATATATTCTGTACTCTCCAGTGATCTTTAATGCATGAAGATCCACTTGAAGATTTGGATAAAATACAATCAATGAAAACAATCAGTGTAGATAACCTCACTTTTCCATTCAAGTTTTCAACCGGCGCTTGTATTTGTACCAACCTATATTTTATTTATATCACATTTACACACATTTACTGTTTTGTATTTATTACAGTGATCAATGTTTGTCTAGTATAGTCAATAAAAGCTGCATCTCTTTCTGTCCAGTTGTACTAAATGTGTTTGAGGTGAAAACATGGCTGCTGCTGGAAGCTATTTTTAGTTTTATCGAAGCTAAAATGTTCTCCTGGCCTTTTGTTTTGTACCTGATGGCTACAAATTGTTTCTGTCACAAAATGAAAACAAGCCATTTGAGGTGTGAAGGAGCTTTATGCTTGCAAAATATCAATAAAGGATATTTTATATATGCAGAAGGGAGTCTTTTTATTTCCCACCAAATGTGTGTATTTAGTACTAATTGAGGAAAAAGCTGAATATGACCTTGGAGAAATTGTTAAGAGAATAAAAGCTGGTCCTCCTGGATATTTTAGGTCATTTCCCTTCACCGGACTATATTAACTTCTTGTCAAAGAATATAAAAATATTCACATTACTATTCAAACTCTGCCATAAATTAGGACCAAATTACTTCTGGAATAACTGCAAAGTTACTCCGGCTTTAACTTCATCCCATCTCATCCTCTTAAGAAATTCACGCTCTGGAACCTGCTGAAATAATTAAGCTAAGGTGTCATTCAAGGCGCTGCTCGCTCCTACCTGTCAAGAAAGAGTCGAGAAGGAGTGAATGACTGGCATTTCAGGTCAAAATAATAAAGTGCAAAAAAACACAGAAAGAATGTTTGCTGTGAATAAATAAACGCTTCTCCACATGATGCACAATTATACCATATGGTGCAAGCATAGGTTTTCCATCAGACACACAGACCTTCAGTGTTTCATGAGGCGTCTTCTTCATTATTTCCACATAAAAACATTTCTGCATATCGTCTCAATTCACCAAGGATGGAGGCCAAGCAGAGCACAAGGCTGCTGCAAGGAGACCGTCGTGTTAAAATTGGACATCAAGGGACCGCTGGTAGGACACACAAACACCCTCACACACACACACACACACACACACACAGCAGCTTGTCCACATGTGCCGCGTGAGCAGGACCTGAAGAGCCGCTGCGGTCCTCTGAGGAGCAGAGAGCTGGGACAGCGAGGATCAGGCACTGGAGCAGAAGGCAGGGGCCGGGACTCTGAGGGCCCGGCTGGGGCTGAGGCCGGCACAGGAGCTCAGCGGCACTACGCAGCCACAGCCTCGTCCAGATGGCTGCTGTGTGATTTAGCAGAAACGGGAAGCAGCTGTGGCCAGCACTGAACAACCCCCCCCCCCCTCCCATGTTTGACTGGGACCCAACAAGGGAGGTTGGGGGCAGGGGGGTGAGAGGGAGGGGGGGGGATTTGCATGAGAGGGATAATCTGGCCAACCAGCTCCGGCCCTGCCAGAATCCCAAATCTCACTTCCCCTTTCAGCCATCTGACTGAAATACTCCTTAAAGAATCAGACATCGCCACTTCCAACTGTGCTGTAAACAGGATCCAACAAGATGTTAGAGGCCGCGCTCACTTCACATGACTGCGGGCCAGTAATGAGGGGCCATTACTGATCATTCACTGCAAACTGGGGGGATTTGATCTTTACGTCTGGGACCAGCCACACAATGAAATTTACACTTAAACAAATGATTCTTCACAGTATGATGTTACATTTGTATTAAAAATATATGGAATTACTTAATAACTTGAATGTATTTACAGTTTTTGACAGAATAAGATAAACTTATCTCTTATCTCTTATCAGTGACAGAAATTCTCCTTTTACAAATCCTGAAATACATCTTATATAAAACACTCTGAGAAATACATTAAAAAGGATATGAAAATATTGAAAAACTGCCACAGAAAAAAAAGTGGAGATGAAAAAGTCTGTTAAGTGCAGGTGTCTGCAGGGATTGTGGTAAATATCTTATCATTTTTACAACACACTCACTATAGATTTACAATAAATTTTCACGGTCGTGGTTTCTTTTAAAGCCTTGCTATTAAACACACTGTGCTGGATTACTCAGCAAAAAGTCAGTGACTCATTTATTGGCTCTGGGGCAAAAAAAGAGTTTCTGCTGGAGTCTCTCTCCAGCCCACACGAGACAAAGGCAGGGAACACACCCTGGACAGATCTTCAGCCCATCACAGGACAAACACACACCATTCACTTTCTTACACTGTGGGTGACTGTGTGCTTGTCCTTAAAATATTTGAAAATGCAAAATGGCAAATAAAACAACGTATAACATGTTTTTTATTAACTGTCTCAGACTTATCTTGGGGCCCATCGCTGTGGGAGAAAACATAAACTGCTAAAAAGCAGTACAACGCATTTTAAGCCCTGGCCCCATCAGACCAACAACCTGTGTAATATACTGCATAATACTTGTTTCCTTGGCTTGTTGCTGTTTTTTCATGTCAAATTTTTGTCATCATCATCATCTGTCCCCATCCTCAACATCAGTGCTGTGGATCTTTGAGCAAGGCCCTTAACGCTTCCTGGGCAGAACAACTGCTCCTGGAAGAGGATGGGTGAGAGAAACAGAATGCAGAGAAACACTTTCACTGTATGTTGTATCTGTGACAAAAAGAGGCTAACCTAAGTTAAATTTTGTTAATGATTAAGTTGTCTTGTTTTATGATTTATCCAAAATAACCTGTGAACCCACTTTAATTCCAACACTCATATGGTTGATAATGAAAATTAGTCATTACAGAATGTACATGTATAGATAAAAACTATGAATATACTACAAACTATAAATACATTTTGCTTTAAGGTCTTTCTCATCACTCTCCAGTGTTTAAACACGTCACCTTAATTTCTAACAGAATATTTCTACTTTGCTGAGCAGACTCCTTCAATAACTGAGACCGTTGCTGTCACATTAGGAGTTCATTCATCATTCAGTCTCATTTATACGGCCTACGCGTTTGCGACCACAGAAACCCAGATGTGGCCAGTGGTGCGGGCCACGGTCAGGCTGGGCTACATGTTCACACCATATGGCAGCATTTTCAGCCCGCACTCTATGGATCCCACCAGCACCAGAGGAATTCTGTGCATCTGTCCCAGTCCAGCTGTGAGGAGTCCCTGAACACGGAGACGCCCCATTGGGTCTGCCTGTCTGTGTCTGCGTGTGTGTGTGTGTGTGCGTGTGTTTCGTGACTTTCACTGCTGGCTAATCCAACAAAGTTTCAATACAGTGGCCAAACACACGTCTGAAATATTTATCAGCGACTGGACAAAAAAGATGAAAAATAAATGAAAGTCTTTTTTCATGGTCTTCCAGATTCTCAAAGATTGTTTCATTAAATTTACATGATAATTTCACTTAATGTGTGCACGCCCTATAATGGTCGTCCCCTGACAGCGATGTGTGCGTAAGGACGGCAAACTCAGAAATAAGCTGGACGTCTTGTTCGTTCAGACTGGAGGCTGGAAATGTATAAATCTGCAGCGCAATTCAGAATACTGGAGCTGGGACATGTTTTCTAATCAAAGGGATGTATTGCAGTAAGAGATTTTCCTGTTGAGTCCACAGCTGTCCTAATCACCAACAGGAAGGAAGGCAAAGCAAAGGCAGCTAAGATTTCAGAGTTTTCAGTTTTGAGACACTGGATTCTGGATGTTGCTCAACGTGTGCCGATATGATTAGACCCGTCTAGCTTCAGGAACATTTCAGAACTATGAGACTTGAGGCAAACTGGTTCAGGGATGAGTAAATAAAGCTCCTAACAAGCGACCATGCTGCCCTCTGTGGATTAGACATGGAGGAGGATCAAACGCCAAAATACACTGGAGAGGAACGAAGAAATGATGGTTCAACTCGGAGATTCAAGTGAGCAGAACAGTTATTTTATTAGGAAAAACATACAATTTTAGCTGTGAAAATTCTTGTATGAAAGAAAAAAGATTTTTGACAAAGCAAGCAATGAGGATGCTTACTACATTGAAACTACAACATGTAAACATTTAACCAACACATATATTTGAAACAACAAACTGGGATCTCAACATTAAAACAGCTGAATATTGTTACAATAAATAAAACAGACTGCTTGGAACAGTTAGCAGAACATTACTGGGCACTACAAACAAATACATGCCTACAATATTTAGGATTTACAGATTTCTTGAGCTGAAATCTTCTCTCCTCTACCCAGTACCAAATAACACCCACACCCCGAACAGAAACAGAAAACAAAACAGGTGGAGAAGTTTTATCGCCCACAGCCGAATGTCTTATTCCACTCCTCGTACAGCTCCAGGTCTTTGGAGGAGACGCTGGGTCGAACGGTCTTCAGGGCCTCCTGGAAGTCGCTGTAGAGGATGGGCCTGACCTGGTCTGCAGTGATGGTGGCGATGTCACTGAGCCGGATGCTGCGGATGGGCCCCAGGGCGGCCTCTCTGCACAGCTGAGTCATGTCCGCCCCCGAGAAGCCTTCTGTGGCCGTCACCACCGCCTGCAGCTCCGGCTCCTGCAGCTTGTTCTTCTCCCGGGCCATGAGGTTGGCCACTATCTGGCAGCGGGCGGCCGCCTCGGGCAGGGGGATGTACAGCCTCTTGGCCAGGCGTCGCCGCGCGGCCTCGTCGATCTCCTGAGGCCGGTTGGTGGCGCCCACCACCAGGATGCGGTCCTCGGCCGCCGTGGCTGCCCCGTCCAGCTGAACCAGGAACTCCGTTTTTATCCTGCGAGACGAGTCGTGCTCGCCGTCCGTCCGCTGGGACAGCAGGGAGTCGATTTCGTCGATGAAAATGACGGCGGGCTGGTGACAGCGGGCTATGGCGAACAGGGCACGCACCATTTTCTCCCCTTCGCCCACCCACTTGGATGTGAGCGATGAAGCACTGATGCTGAAGAAGGTGGCACCCGACTGGCAAGCTATGCATTTCCCTATCAGGGTTTTTCCTGTCCCCGGAGGGCCAAACAGCAGGATGCCTTTAGGTGGACCCCGGAGACCAGTGAAGATGTCCGGTCGCAGCATCGGCCAAACCACAATCTCCTTTATGGTGGTCTTGGCGAACTCCAGTCCTGCTATGTCGTCCCACGCGACTGGAGGCCCGTGGTCCATGATCTCACTCATGATCAGCTCGATTATCTTTGGCTCAAAGTTCTTCAGACGCTCATCCAGGATCTGAGGTTCCTCACTGGACTGATGACTTGGGCCACTGTCTTCCTCCTCCTGTCGTGGAATAGGAGACACAAACTTGGAGAAAGCACCTCGAGGTCTGTTGGCGCCCAGGGACTTCTTCGTTGTTGTCGCCGCCGCCGCCATCCCAGCGGCCTGACCTCGCTGTGGCTGATGGGAATGTTTTTTCTGCTGATCGACAATCAGCTGCTCACGAGCTGTTTTGAAGTTGCTTCCAGCTCGTGGCTCAGCTGCTGCTTGACCTCCATGCTGCCCCCTGGTCCAGTCCCCTCCGTCCGTGTCGTAGAAATTCTTCCGTTTACATGAATTAGAGTTGGAGAAGAAGGAGGACGAGGAGGAAGAGGACTGATTGTTCTGCCAGCCCCCTGTAGGAGCTCCCTGTGGACCACCTGAGGGGTGATGGCTAAACATTGACTGTGGTCGAGCTGGAGGTCGGGAAAACACATTTGGATTCCCTGACGTATTAGTAAAATGATTAGCAGCGTTGTTGACCTCTGTTTTAGGCTGCGGTGTATCTACAGGTTTGGACAAGGGAGCCTCTGACCTCACTCTGGTAACAGGAGGAACCAGGGTGGTGGTGCTGCTGCTGATCTCCTGCCCTACAGTTATGTTAACATCTCCTGGTGCCACCAGAGACGGGCCTCCTCCCCTTGCTCCAGCCTCAATCATCTTCTGCACGCAGGGCAGCTCCAGCACACCCTCCAAGGTCAAGGATGACTCCCATTTGTCGCTGTGGTTCTTCTGATTGCGGGCCAGGTGCAGCGCGCTGTCTGCATAGTTGTTAAGCCCTGCTCGGGGGTCATCAGAGTCCAGCACTGCGGCGTAGCGCTCCGAGTAGGTCCTGAGCAGGCTGGCCATGCCGGCCTGAGAGAGCTGGGAGCTTGCCCATGCATACTGAATGGAGAGGATGTGGGCCCGGTAGGCATCAGCCGTCTGTTCAGGTGTACAGTTGCCAGATGAAATGTCAAAGGACCTCCTCTGCCATTCGTCCAGGTGTGCGCCACTCATGCCTGGCCTGCTCCAGTCTGGTGAAGGGAAGAGGACAAAAACTATTAAAAATACATGACCTCAGTAGAAGCCAGAGAAGATATGAGCACAAAAGTTACCTCTCATTACATGACAGGCTCTGGTACGTATGAGTGCAATGATCAGAGCCCGGGATGCACAGACATATATTCTCTATTAATCAAAAATACACTGAGCCCTATTCACTATCATGGTAATTTTACAGCACTTCTTCATCTTATATCTGTGTTAATTTGCTTTTCTATGAATACATCTGCATGCATGTGTAATACATGCGTATATGTGCGTATTAATAATAAGGCATGGCTACTACTCATCTTAACATACAGAAAACAACTGCTGGGTATATATCGTCTGCAGTTTTGCACACTAGATTTTGCACTCTACTTATCTACTCTCTCACTAATGTTGCTAATATTGCTTTCGCGTCGTCTGCAACTTTTTTTGCATCACTGCGTATCGATCCTGTGTATTGTATTTGCACTCCTGCAGTCGCTATACCCTTACCCTATACCCTTCATCAGTTGTAAACAATCCACAAACTGAGCTCCACCAGAGGCAAGAAACCCGCACACACAGAAGGCCATGATACTGAGGATACAGGAAGCCACTTACCGTTGTAGCTATCTTCTTGGTATAGTATGACAACACTGACGAAGCTCTACGCAATAAAAACGCTAAGTTTTAGCCGCTGGATTCTGACTAGAACGATATTAATTATTCCCGCCCGGCGCTTCTTCCTCAACGTGACGACTTCCGGTCACGTTCCAGTTCGCTGTTGGTAAAAACTTCCTCATATTATTTTTGTTGAACCCGGACGGAATATTATCACCAACTCTACTATTAAGTACTCGTAAATACATTTTAATGTGAAACGATAGGCGCAATAATTATCTGAACTGAATAAATAGGTCAGTTTAATTATTGGGACGAGAGTTGTCACAACTGGGGAGCGTTCCATTTATCTCACAGCTCCTCCCATAAACTTCGTAAGTTATTTTGTTTTGTCCACAAGTTATGACTAAAAGCTTCTTGATCCATCTCAGTTAAAAACTATGAGGCATTGCTGCCCAGAGTGTTTTCCTTGAGTTGTGAAACTTTTTGTCTCTGGAGAATAGTTTAAAGAGCATGCTGATTCGTTCTGAGAGCTGCACCTCCATCTAGTGGCCACAATGTGTTACAGCAACCATGAAGATAGATAGATAGATAGATAGATAGATAGATAGATAGATAGATAGATAGATAGATAGATAGATAGATAGATAGATAGATAGATAGATAGATAGATAGATAGATAGATAGATAGATAGATAGATGCAATAAAAACACCTTCTTAAAAAAAACCTTCTTAAAACTATTAAAAATATGGTCATTTAATTGTAAAACAAATTCCACCGCCCCTGATGATGTTAATATCATCATTAACGATGTTAATATGTAAACATAAGACAGTATTGTAAATGTAAAACTGCACTACATTAATTTTGCACCATTTCTAATGGTAATGGCTGGAGGATATAGGTTGTTTCTTAATCTGTTTGTTTTAGTTATGGATCAGGACCACCCCAAAAAAGAAAAAAAAGCAACACAAAGACGCAAAAACCCAGATGTATTGCGTCCATGATGCACTTATTTATGTTTGATTCTTAATTTGCTATTGACTTCATGCGGGCCGGACAGAGACAACAAGCGGGTCATATTTGGCCCGCGGACCGTTAAATCCCCAAGTCTGGAATGGAACGTCGCTCTTCCGTGTTGCATGCTGGGAGATGTAGTAACTATGATGTTGATCATCACTGAGGGCTGAAAATCGATCTCTATTATTTTCAAAGACTTGATCCTTCCGAATATGACATAATCCAGGGTGCACTCATTTAATTCATAAATTGTAAGAACGTCTTGCATATAAATTTAAAGTGACGTCAATGTAAGCGGAAACTACACTACCCACACCCCCGGAGCTTTTTGTTAACGCCGTCGACTGCTGCGGAGTCGCAGAGGTGAGAGCCGCAGCTGCCGGCAGAAAAACAGGCGCTGTGTGGGATATTATTGTCTAGTCGGTTTGTCAACGTCACGCTCCGCTCACCCCTAAAGTGTTTTCCTTCGGGCAGGGCCACCGGGAAAGTTCCCCGGATAGGAATCCCCAGCGGTCGCCCTCCGTTAGCTTCCATAGTAGCTACAGCAGAGACGGGATGTAGGTGAGTGCAGAGGGAGCAGCCCCGGAGCCGGCAGCAGCAGCAGACAGGCAGGCAGGCAGGCAGTCACACCCTGGTCTGGGGGGGAAGGACTGAGCTCTGCCTCCTTCCCACTCTAACCGGCTCTCCTCCACCTGCTACCATGTAATGTCCGCGACAGCGCTAGCCACGGACTCGAGAACTGGAAGTTTGAGCAGATCAAAGTGAGGTTGGTGTTGAGGGCTGGATATGACTGACTCATCATCATGGCATCAGGGACACGGGAGATAACCCTGATCCTGTCTGCTGCAGCCCCGACCAGATAGCCTCACAGCGAAGCCACACCGCTGCAGTGATCCGCGGATCCTGTCTTTTCTCTGATCTACGTCCAACACAACGCTGCTCGGCATTATGAACTCCCCGATGTACACCTTCGTCACCCGCGACGACAATAGCACTGTCTATGCAGAAGTTTCCAAAATCCTAATCTCCACCGGTCAGTGGAAGAGGCTGAAGAGAGACAATCCGAGGTTTAACCTGATGCTGGGTGAGCGGAACAGGCTGCCATTTGGGAGGCTCGGTAAGTGATGCCCTGCTTCACGGGACAGTGTGGATGAGACAGCTGTGTTTTGCTCCACATGTTGTCACTCTGAGGCATTCTGACAGATGCATGAAACTGTGACTTCACAGGTCACGAGCCAGGACTGGTGCAGCTGGTCAACTACTACAGAGGAGCAGACAGACTTTGCAGGAAGGCATCACTGGTCAAGTGTGTGTTCTTGATGTACCCTTGTTTTGTTTTTTTTTGCAAATCAATAATTCAAACGGGTGTTGCATTAGTTGACCACTTCCTTTCTTTACTAATAGGCTTATAAAGACCAGCCCAGAGCTGTCCGACTCCAGCAACTGGTTCCCGGAGTCCTACATCATATATCCCACTAACCTCAACACGCCTGTTGCCCCGGCGACTAATGGCATCAGTCATCTGAAGAGCAACCCCAAGACGGATGAGCGGGAAGTTTTCCTGGCCTCCTATAACTCTAAAAAAGACAATGGGGAGGGAACGGTGTGGATTGCCAAGTCTTCTGCTGGAGCTAAAGGTGGAGTCTGTCATTCATGTTTCAATGGTTTAATCCAAGAAACGAGTTCTCATTAGTCAGACATTTTCTCCGCAGTGTCTCCTTCAATTACATTAACTTGGTTCAGAGAGATAACAGATGCTCTCTCTCTATCTCTCCCCCTCTCTCTCTGCACAGAGGGTTTTATCTTAAGGATTTTCCATGACATACATCCTCTGGTCTGCTATTCTGTCTGCTGCAGTGTTTTGCTGGCTTGGAATGTTTAACATGTTTTGGTTTACTGCAAACAGGTGCTGGCATTTTGATATCCCATGATGCCAATCAGCTGCTGGAGTACATCGATAATCAGGGACAGGTTCATGTTATCCAGAAGTACCTGGAAAAGCCTCTGCTCCTGGAGCCAGGCCATAGAAAGTTTGACATCAGGTCAGTCTTGCATGTTCACGCTCCACACACAGGGGATGTGCTGGTCTGTATGGGCGTTTTGGGATTATGTGTTGTGCTGTCGTAGGAGCTGGGTGCTGGTGGACCATCAGTACAACATCTATCTCTACCGGGAGGGTGTGCTGCGGACCTCCTCCGAGCCCTACAACAGCGCTGACCTGCAGGACATGACCAGCCACCTGACCAACCACTGCATCCAGAAGGAGCACTCCCAGAACTACGGCCGCTACGAGGAGGGGAACGAGATGTTCTTCGACGAGTTCAGGCTCTACCTGCTCAACACTCACAACGTCACCCTGGAGGCCACCATCTTACCTCAGATCAAGCAGATCATAAAGTAGGATCCTCTTGATTTTGCTGGCGTTTCCATGTGCATGTAATTGTGTATCGGTCTGTCACTGACACAGTAACTCTGTAGTATCAGCCACGTATTGATAAATCCCTGGTGCTGTCCGTGGTGCTGAAGAGATCAGGGTTTTTGGAAGTGCCTCTTTGAAGCAGTTTTGTCTCGGATCAGTGATAAGCTAGAGACTTTATACTTTAAACTCTCGGCTTCGTGCTAAATTGTAGTGTGTGTGTCTCGCTCTGGGTCAGTGTGACAAAGAGCAACTTCAGTTCATTAAGACACACTGATACTTGAACCGATTCTGTGATATTCATCTCAGCTGTTAAACCCCCCAAGATCCTCAGAAAGGATATATTATAGTAGATAGGAGTACAGGTATGTGGTACCTTATAATAGTTATTTTTATTGTTCATGTCTGTACGTATTAAATGGTAAAGATGGTTTCTCCTTTATACCTGACAAGTCCTCAGTGGCTTGAACCAGAGCATTGAGTGTTGTTTGTTATGGAAGATGACAGTGCTGATGGTAACCGTGACCTTTTTGCGGTGTGCCTCAACAGGAGCTGTCTGACATGCATTGAGCAGACAATCAGCACCAAACACCTGTCCTATCAGAGTTTCCAGCTCTTCGGATTCGATTTCATGGTGGATGAGAGCTTCAAAGTGTGGCTCATCGAGATCAATGGAGCTCCCGCCTGTGCACAGTCAGTACTATTCACTATCACTGTCTCCGACACCTGCGGGTCTCTGCACTTCTTTGTTTTTTTTACTTTAGTGTAATGACAATGTACTTTTTAATCTGTTACTATAATCATTGAAAAACATTGTTTCTTCCATCAAAGCCGAAGCGTTCTCTACTAGCATAGCAAAGCTCTAGAGAGTTTCTTTAAACATTTTGCTGGTGATGATGGGCTGACGCCGTTTTCTCCTCCCCTCACCAGGAAACTCTATCCAGAGCTCTGTCAGGGTATCGTGGATGTGGCCATTTCCAGTGTTTTCACCCTGAACAGCGGCAGCGACTCCTCCTCTGCTTCCTCCTCTCCGTACTCCTCCTCTCCGTCCTCCATGTTCACCACCAACTCCTCCTCCTGCTCCTCTCCCAAGCTGAGGGGGCCTCTTCACGTGGGCCCCTTCACTCGACTGTGAGCGCACAAGTCACCCCCTGGTCTCCACTCGTACCCCGAAGCTTCTCCTCCGTGCCCTCGCCCTCGCTCCCAAATTCTACTGTACGCAGAGCAGAAGAGTAGCACACGCCACCAAGCCGAGCCTTTGATCGTATATCCTGCCCCATCACTCCTGGAGGGAGTCTGTGTGTCTGTGGAACTTCAGTGAACTGCAGAATCCGTCTCTGCTCTCCTGATTATGCATATTATGAACAGGATGGTGATTACGTGCGGATCAACGAGCTTCCTGGGAGTTTCTGAACGAGGACGGACAGGCCTCCACCTCAGCTTCTTCACCGGTTTCTCCCCGAGCAGATTAATGGAGTTCTGAAGGACGCAGAGACGCTCCACCTCAGACTGTAGTGCCTTACATTTCCAGCCACACTCCCTTAAAGAGACTGCCAGTTAGCTTGCTTTGTTATTACTGTGACTCGTACTTGTTCTATAAGCCTTTGCACTGTTGCTCTGTAAAGTCAATGCGGCCATGACCAGTCCACAAGAATTAGCATTTGATATTTCAGACCTTTATGGAGTTTTGTTTTTCATCAGACACTTTCTCTCTTTCACAGCTTTTGGTTTTGAGCTGCAGCTTTCCTGCTGCAGTCCTCACTCATGACTTTCAGTGAGGAGCGCTAATGGTGATCAAGAAGCTATCGAGATGATTATGTAACTTAAAAAGAGAAACATGCAAACCCAGTGTGTCTGATGAGCTCAGCATTCAGGTTTACCTTTAAGAAAAAAAAGAAAATCAACATTCCTCTTAACTTGACTGTGGACTCGGCTGTAATGCTCACACAGGGCAGCAACATAGAAGAAGTGACAGGAAGTTCTATCCACCCAGTGAACCCACATGTTCTGCTATGGTGGCCCTGACCTCTGTGTAGCCAAGAGAAAAAGTCCATTAGGGGGTCGATGAAGTGTCAGCTGGTTATTCTGTACTCAGTAATATCCCAGCTGAAGGTTTTCTTTGTGTTTTAACCAGAGCATGTTTGTGTGAAAGCATGTCGTAGTGGTTTGCATCCACGGCTCCTCTTGCCCCAGTTTGTGAAGAGCTGCCCTGACGTTTGTTTCATTTCTGATGGATGAAAAAGATCGTCTTTGTAAAGTGTTGTCAACACATGTGTGGGTTGTGTTACATTTGAACTATTACAGATTGTACAAAGTGTGTTTATAGACTAAAGCTTTTAAAGACCCCGTGAAACGGAACTTGAGAGGACAGCGTAATGGTCGATAATAGATGCGAAGGCTCCAGGTTCACGTACTGTGTCACAGCGACACAGGTCGACCTGTCACTGTGTTTTAAGAAGGACTGATTGTGCTCTGTTTCACGGGGTCCTTAAAATATTTCAGTTCTTCTTCTGACTAAATCTCCTTGTGAATAGATGAGATCCTTGACGTGTTAACTGTCCAAAATGACTTTCGTCCAGTGTATCTTCCGTTTGTTAGTAAAGAAAGCTTCGTTTTACTCATTTCAAGATGAAACGTAGAATTAGCTGAAAATCTGTGACAGCTGCACATTGGCTGGTAGGCTCAACTGTCGGGTTTCCCGAGGGTTCGTTTGAACTGAATAAGTCATCAAAGGGGTTTTACTATCTCTCTGTTCCTCTCCTTTACCCTGAGTGAAGGCGCGTGAGGCTTCGCTTCCCATGTTTTGAGTAAAGTAAGGGACATCATCGGATCATTTATTTGTGTTTATTCACTGTGTATTTGTGTTTACAAGATGACTCCGAGGGATGAAGGATATGCAAGTGGTGGAAGGTCAAAAAGAAAGATAATTATGGAGCACGTGATGAACTCAACCTTTGAAAGAAACAGGGCTACTGTAAAAAGAAAAAGATCTCAGACACCACAACAATGACAAAGAAGTTTCCATTATGTATTATCACAGAATCCTGTAGCACTGAAGACGATGAATGAAATGAGAGATTGTTAAGATACTGATGATGCAAACAAATGGGTATTGGTGTCATGATTTCGCCAGGAGGGGGTTGAAACGTATGAGTTTTGAAGTATCAGTATTTGTTTTTGTTAAAGCTGTAGGGAAATATCCTTCCATCAAAGGGAAAGGTGCCTTAGAGGGACTTGCACGTTGATAACAAGAAGCAATGGACCTCCAGCATTTAAATGCACCTTCATTTGTGTGTTTGAATTGAAGTGAATTTGCTTCGTTTTTACCATTAGACCTCTTAACTTTAATGATGTCATTTCCGCTTTAGATTGAGTTCCTTTGTACATTTGACTTTTTGTTTGTTTCGTATTTTTCTTGATGCCCTCATCTTTACCAAAGATCAAATTCATGCCGCTCTTCCAATGTCAGAACATGTTTTGTAGCTGGTGTAATCTGGATATCAATGCATCAACTGGCCAACCTGATCCAAAAGCAGAAGCATCATATTCAGAGGGATGTCTGTGCACTGTTTCTGTTCAGTGATGTTTTATCCAAAAGCTTGCATGAACTTTGTCTTTATCAGAAAAAAAAATACAATAATTAAAACAAAAATCTAGGCTCAAGTTTCTGTCATTAATACTAACTACACGGGGTCTTAAAGTGTACTGAGTCTGAACCATGGAAACCATCCATGATGGGGGCATAAGGGGGCAGACTATATAACAAGACGCTACTGAAGAGGTGGCTTGATAAACAGATGAATATGAGTCAACTTGAGAGGTTTTGAAATGACAAAATGGCCAATACTAACACATGAAATGTGACACATTCCACTTGAAATAAATATGTGGTTTCTCTCAACAGGCAGTGTTTGGAGGGACAGGGACATCTCTCCAAGCAGAAGACTGAAAAACCAGAAAACTGGTTCCATTCATTTCACAACTTTAATGAATGAGCGAATGGAATGATGTAATTTCAGATGATTTATTTGGTATAACTAGAGGAGTCTCAATACACATACTTACCAATGTCTTTACTGCTCACACTCACACGACATAAACAATAGCCTGTCTTAGTTAAAAAGCCCACTCACCACGTCAAGGTGCAGGCCAAGAGTAGGAACACGAGACAACAGACAAACAAGACAAACTCTGACAAGACGACATACATATATACAAACAGATATACATACACAGTTTCTTTTGATTTTTTTTAACACACTCCACTGACCAAAGATGTGACCAAACTTTTTTTTTAACCATCTTTAGTATTATCATTATATTATTTATTATTTTTAGGCTAAGAATATTTTTGCCTGCACTTAAAAGTGAACATGTTAACTGAACTATTAGCAAACAACCATATATATATATATATATATATATATATATATATTATTTATTTCTATATATTTATATTTATATAAGTTAAGTTTGGTACAGAGGTGTCTTGGAAATATCATTTGATACTTTTGTCTGTAATACATTTTATCATGTGTGTGAAAGCTGGACTTTACAGGTGACAAGACGATATACATATATTCAAACAAACATACATACACAATTATTTTTGAGTTTTTTTAACACACTTAACTGACTAAAGATGTGACCATACATTTTTTTTACCATCTTTAGTATCATCATTATATTATTATATTATTATTACTATTATTTTTAGGCAAAGAATGTTTTTGCATGCACTTTAAAGAGAACATGTAAACTGAATTATTCGCAAATAGGAAAATGTGTGTGCATATATATAGTTTAAGTGTGGCACACAGGTCTTGGAAATATCATTTGTTACTTTTGTCTATTATACATTTTATCACAGAGCTGGACATGTGTGAAAGCTGGACTAAATAGGTGCTATATAAATTATTTTTTAGTAATGTATATACACTTTTTTTTCCTGAGTGAACATTTGTGACTGTTCATCGTGGGGGGAGGAACCGGAGTGCCCGGAGTAAACCCATCGGTCTGCAGGGTGAAAACTCTAACTCTACACAGCTGATACTCTTAAGCTCTGTCTGTGTCAGGATTCGCTAAGGTGCTTAACTAACTGCTCATTTCAGGAGAGAGGTTTTTTCTGGGGTTTTTTTTTTCTCGAGTGAACAGTTTTGACTATTCATCGAGGGAGGAAACCGGAGCTCCCGGAGTAAACCCGTTTTTGATTGAAACTATGCAGGGCTTAACCTGCTAAAGACCTAAGAACCACCTTCCTTTCTTTCTTTCTGGCCTTTTGCTTCACAGTCTCCAACTGCTGTTCTCCGGCAGCAACTCCTGCCACTTGGTCACAACTTGTCTGAACAGCGTTGGTCTCCCCTTGCCGGTCACTTGTCTTCAGTGCAGGGCCTGATTGTTGTTCCTTCTTTTCAGGGGTGGGAGGGAGCACTGAGGAAGCCTCTGGCTTCCTTTTGGGGACTCTGGGTGTTGGTGCTGCTCGGAGGGCCTCACTGTACAGACGTTTTGCTGGCTGTGATGGTGTTGCTGGTTGTTGTGGTACAGCCTCAGGTGTTACAGCCTGTGTTGGTGTGGCCTCTGGCTGACTCTGGATGGTCCTGTCTCTGGAGACTGCCTCAGTCTTCTTCGGTGCAGGGCCTGCTCGTTGTCCCTTCTTTTTAGGGGTGGGAGGGCGCACTGAAGAATCCTTTGGCTTCCTTTTGGGGACTCTGGGTGTTGGTGCTGCTCGGAGGGCCTCACTGTACAGACGTTTTGCTGGCTGTGATGGTGCTGCTGGTTGTTGTGGTACAGCCTCAGGTGTTACAGCCTGTGTTGGTGTGGCCTCTGGCTGACTCTGGATGGTCCTGTCTCTGGAGACTGCCTCAGTCTTCTTCGGTGCAGGGCCTGCTCGTTGTTCCTTCTTTTTAGGGGTGGGAGGGCGCACTGAAGAATCCTTTGGCTTCCTTTTGGGCACTCTGGGTGTTGGTGCTGCTCGAAGGGCCTCACTGTACAGACGTTTTGCTGGCTGTGATGGTGTTGCTGGTTGTTGTGGTACAGCCTCAGGTGTTACAGCCTGTGTTGGTGTGGCCTCTGGCTGACTCTGGATGGTCCTGTCTCTAGAGACTGCCTCAGTCTTCTTCGGTGCAGGGCCTGCTCGTTGTTCCTTCTTTTTAGGGGTGGGAGGGCGCACTGAAGAATCCTTTGGCTTCCTTTTGGGGACTCTGGGTGTTGGTGCTGCTCGGAGGGCCTCACTGTACAGACGTTTTGCTGGCTGTGATGGTGCTGCTGGTTGCTGTGGTACAGCCTCAGGTGTTACAGCCTGTGTTGGTGTGGCCTCTGGCTGACTCTGGATGGTCCTGTCTCTAGAGACTGCCTCAGTCTTCTTCGGTGCAGGGCCTGCTCGTTGGTCCTTCTTTTTAGGGGTGGGAGGGCGCACTGAAGAATCCTTTGGCTTCCTTTTGGGGACTCTGGGTGTTGGTGCTGCTCGGAGGGCCTCACTGTACAGACGTTTTGCTGGCTGTGATGGTGCTGCTGGTTGTTGTGGTACAGCCTCAGGTGTTACAGCCTGTGTTGGTGTGGCCTCTGGCTGACTCTGGATGGTCCTGTCTCTAGAGTCTGCCTCAGTCTTCTTCGGTGCAGGGCCTGCTCGTTGTTCCTTCTTTTTAGGAGTGGGAGGGCGCACTGAAGAATCCTTTGGCTTCCTTTTGGGGACTCTGGGTGTTGGTGCTGCTCGGAGGGCCTCACTGTACAGACGTTTTGCTGGCTGTGATGGTGCTGCTGGTTGCTGTGGTACAGCCTCAGGTGTTACAGCCTGTGTTGGTGTGGCCTCTGGCTGACTCTGGATGGTCCTGTCTCTAGAGTCTGCCTCAGTCTTCTTCGGTGCAGGGCCTGCTCGTTGTTCCTTCTTTTTAGGGGTGGGAGGGCGCACTGAAGAATCCTTTGGCTTCCTTTTGGGGACTCTGGGTGTTGGTGCTGCTCGGAGGGCCTCACTGTACAGACGTTTTGCTGGCTGTGATGGTGCTGCTGGTTGTTGTGGTACAGCCTCAGGTGTTACAGCCTGTGTTGGTGTGGCCTCTGGCTGACTCTGGATGGTCCTGTCTCTAGAGACTGCCTCAGTCTTCTTCGGTGCAGGGCCTGCTCGTTGTTCCTCCTTTTTAGGGGTGGGAGGGCGCACTGAAGAATCCTTTGGCTTCCTTTTGGGGACTCTGGGTGTTGGTGCTGCTCGGAGGGCCTCACTGTACAGACGTTTTGCTGGCTGTGATGGTGCTGCTGGTTGTTGTGGTACAGCCTCAGGTGTTACAGCCTGTGTTGGTGTGGCCTCTGGCTGACTCTGGATGGTCCTGTCTCTAGAGTCTGCCTCAGTCTTCTTCGGTGCAGGGCCTGCTCGTTGTTCCTTCTTTTTAGGGGTGGGAGGGCGCACTGAAGAATCCTTTGGCTTCCTTTTGGGGACTCTTGGTGTTGGTGCTGCTCGGAGGGCCTCACTGTACAGACGTTTTGCTGGCTGTGATGGTGCTGCTGGTTGTTGTGGTACAGCCTCAGGTGTTACAGCCTGTGTTGGTGTGGCCTCTGGCTGACTCTGGATGGTCCTATCTCTAGAGTCTGCCTCAGTCTTCTTCAGTGCAGGGCCTGCTCGTTGTTCCTTCTTTTTAGGGGTGGGAGGGCGCACTGAAGAATCCTTTGGCTTCCTTTTGGGGACTCTGGGTGTTGGTGCTGCTCGGAGGGCCTCACTGTACAGACGTTTTGCTGGCTGTGATGGTGCTGCTGGTTGTTGTGGTACAGCCTCAGGTGTTACAGCCTGTGTTGGTGTGGCCTCTGGCTGACTCTGGATGGTCCTGTCTCTAGAGTCTGCCTCAGTCTTCTTCGGTGCAGGGCCTGCTCGTTGTTCCTTCTTTTTAGGAGTGGGAGGGCGCACTGAAGAATTCTTTGGCTTCCTTTTGGGGACTCTGGGTGTTGGTGCTGCTCGGAGGGCCTCACTGTACAGACGTTTTGCTGGCTGTGATGGTGCTGCTGGTTGCTGTGGTACAGCCTCAGGTGTTACAGCCTGTGTTGGTGTGGCCTCTGGCTGACTCTGGATGGTCCTGTCTCTAGAGTCTGCCTCAGTCTTCTTCGGTGCAGGGCCTGCTCGTTGTTCCTTCTTTTTAGGGGTGGGAGGGCGCACTGAAGAATCCTTTGGCTTCCTTTTGGGGACTCTGGGTGTTGGTGCTGCTCGGAGGGCCTCACTGTACAGACGTTTTGCTGGCTGTGATGGTGCTGCTGGTTGTTGTGGTACAGCCTCAGGTGTTACAGCCTGTGTTGGTGTGGCCTCTGGCTGACTCTGGATGGTCCTGTCTCTAGAGACTGCCTCAGTCTTCTTCGGTGCAGGGCCTGCTCGTTGTTCCTCCTTTTTAGGGGTGGGAGGGCGCACTGAAGAATCCTTTGGCTTCCTTTTGGGGACTCTGGGTGTTGGTGCTGCTCGGAGGGCCTCACTGTACAGACGTTTTGCTGGCTGTGATGGTGCTGCTGGTTGTTGTGGTACAGCCTCAGGTGTTACAGCCTGTGTTGGTGTGGCCTCTGGCTGACTCTGGATGGTCCTGTCTCTAGAGTCTGCCTCAGTCTTCTTCGGTGCAGGGCCTGCTCGTTGTTCCTCCTTTTTAGGGGTGGGAGGGCGCACTGAAGAATCCTTTGGCTTCCTTTTGGGGACTCTTGGTGTTGGTGCTGCTCGGAGGGCCTCACTGTACAGACGTTTTGCTGGCTGTGATGGTGCTGCTGGTTGTTGTGGTACAGCCTCAGGTGTTACAGCCTGTGTTGGTGTGGCCTCTGGCTGACTCTGGATGGTCCTATCTCTAGAGTCTGCCTCAGTCTTCTTCAGTGCAGGGCCTGCTCGTTGTTCCTTCTTTTTAGGGGTGGGAGGGCGCACTGAAGAATCCTTTGGCTTCCTTTTGGGGACTCTGGGTGTTGGTGCTGCTCGGAGGGCCTCACTGTACAGACGTTTTGCTGGCTGTGATGGTGCTGCTGGTTGTTGTGGTACAGCCTCAGGTGTTACAGCCTGTGTTGGTGTGGCCTCTGGCTGACTCTGGATGGTCCTGTCTCTAGAGTCTGCCTCAGTCTTCTTCGGTGCAGGGCCTGCTCGTTGTTCCTTCTTTTTAGGAGTGGGAGGGCGCACTGAAGAATTCTTTGGCTTCCTTTTGGGGACTCTGGGTGTTGGTGCTGCTCGGAGGGCCTCACTGTACAGACGTTTTGCTGGCTGTGATGGTGCTGCTGGTTGTTGTGGTACAGCCTCAGGTGTTACAGCCTGTGTTGGTGTGGCCTCTGGCTGACTCTGGATGGTCCTGTCTCTAGAGTCTGCCTCAGTCTTCTTCGGTGCAGGGCCTGCTCGTTGTTCCTTCTTTTTAGGGGTGGGAGGGCGCACTGAAGAATCCTTTGGCTTCCTTTTGGGGACTCTGGGTGTTGGTGCTGCTCGGAGGGCCTCACTGTACAGACGTTTTGCTGGCTGTGATGGTGCTGCTGGTTGTTGTGGTACAGCCTCAGGTGTTACAGCCTGTGTTGGTGTGGCCTCTGGCTGACTCTGGATGGTCCTGTCTCTAGAGACTGCCTCAGTCTTCTTCGGTGCAGGGCCTGCTCGTTGTTCCTCCTTTTTAGGGGTGGGAGGGCGCACTGATGAATCCTTTGGCTTCCTTTTGGGGACTCTGGGTGTTGGTGCTGCTCGGAGGGCCTCACTGTACAGACGTTTTGCTGGCTGTGATGGTGCTGCTGGTTGTTGTGGTACAGCCTCAGGTGTTACAGCCTGTGTTGGTGTGGCCTCTGGCTGACTCTGGATGGTCCTGTCTCTAGAGTCTGCCTCAGTCTTCTTCGGTGCAGGGCCTGCTCGTTGTTCCTTCTTTTTAGGGGTGGGAGGGCGCACTGAAGAATCCTTTGGCTTCCTTTTGGGGACTCTTGGTGTTGGTGCTGCTCGGAGGGCCTCACTGTACAGACGTTTTGCTGGCTGTGATGGAGCTGCTGGTTGTTGTGGTACAGCCTCAGGTGTTACAGCCTGTGTCGATGCAGCCTCCGGCTTTTCTGTGGGGACTCTATGTATTGGTCCTGCTCGGAGAGCCTCGCTGTACGGCACTGAAACAACTTCTGGCTTTCCTTTGGGGACTCTATGTGTTGGTACTACCCGGAGAGCCTCGCTGTACAGTTGTTTTGCTGGCTGTGATGGTGCATCCTTAGGTTTGCCAGAAGTGCCGGAAGTACCCTCACCCTTTCGGATGATGTAAAATGGTGCCATTTTCTGTGGAGCATCACAAGCCTGTCCTCTTGCACCTGATGATGGACCTGCTTGTTGAAACGAGTTTCTAAAGACGCGACAAGGGGGCCTTGACTGTCTTTGGGTTGCGTTTGCACCTCGCTTCTCTGCTCCATCCTTTGTCAACCGGGCTTTTGTGGTGGTCTGTGCCCAGCAGTTTGTAGGATTAACAGACTGCTGATATTTAGAGCCTGGTTTTCCATACATATATGTCTCGTTCTCCTGTTGGAGATCTGAAACCCTCTCATTCCAGGAATGGGAGAAGAACTCCTTGTTCAGTGGGGTAAACACTCGCTTTCCCTTACTCATTGTTTTAAAGTTTTCTTTCTCTTTACCTACTATACCTTTACCTGCTATACCTGCTTTACCTGCTATACTCGCTTGCCCCTCTGCTCTGTGGACACTTGCCTCTGTGGTGACAGCGTACGGTACTGGTCTGTTTATTCCTGCCCCCCTTTACAAGTTTTTTTTTCAGACCTTTGATCCATCCTTTGATCTATGCCTCAAAGGCATGGAATGTTGCTATGTCATAGATGGAAGCCCAGCTAAACATCCTTTTGAATGTACTCCATTCCTTTGATATTCAAATAATAACAAAATTCAGTGCACCACTTCCACAAAGATGATCCACAATGATGATTTGATCCATCCCAATAACTAATATATCTTCAGAAGAGGATGGCACAGAATAGCCAAATGGCATTAAAGGGGCACTAGAAGGAGGAATGAAAAGGGGTGGGGGAGTCTGAAGGGGACAATGCCAAGGCTTTCCAGTATTAGCAATGGCATTAGCACCGTACATAACTGCAAAATGCAATTCCTTTCTAGTTTTTGAGGTATAACTTGACAATAACAACAGCCTGCTCTTCCAGCATTGAGAATGTAAGCAAACTATTGAATGACAGAAAACAGGCTTTCCCTTCTATGAGTTGCCCTTTCCAATATTTGTCATAAAAATGTGCTGTGAAACACAAAAGTTGTGTTGAGAGATGATGCAGGACCGCGTGTTGCCGAGCATATGAGTGCTGCAGTTGCTGCATTTCAGACACAAGGGGGAGATATTTCAACTCACACCGGGGGGGGTGGAAATGATAAGTGAATACACATTCCCTTCTATATCATTTTCCTTGAAGGACTGGACAAAGATGTCTGTATATTTAATTTCTGTATATTTAAAAAAAATGCAGAGTGTTTTAAATTAATTGCTTGCTAGGAAAAAAATAGAAATTGTCCTTACGAATAATAACGCCAATATTTTTTGTGCCTAAATGTTTAGATACTTTAGATTTAGATTTAGTTAATGAATAGAGTATATATTCATTAAGTATGACCTTCATTTCTTGCTGGTAGCTCTAGTCTAGCACTTGTATGTAACCTTTTATTAGTTACAAATTCAATAATACTTTGTGTTAATCCTTGTGCCCAAAGATTAGTTTTATGTTTAACAATTATAGGGACCCAGAAGTGATTCAGAAACATTTATATTTAGAAATAGATTAAATGAACATTCCTGTTTTGTCAATTGGACACTTCAATTAACCATTTCCACATATTTTCCTGATATTTGACTCATCGTGCACTCATGGAAAGTTGTCACACATGATCACAAAAATGTGCAAGTTAAAGATAAAACCAATTATTCCTCACTATATGTTGACCTACATTCAATACACAATTTTAACATCATTTCATCATACCAATGTTTGGTAATTACAAACTGATACAGCACAACTCCTCAATATTAGCAAATTGTAAACGTATAAAAGTATAAAAGGTCTGCCTCGGGTTGTAGAGCACAGATAACAGACACCAATGTTCCACCATGTCATTTATCCTGTCTGAATTTTACGATCATTAGGTTTCATGTGATTGGTCAGCGTGCCCTCGTGCCTGCTCTCATTGGTCCTCGCGGCTGTCAGTCAGGCGGCAGCTGCTGCGGGGTCATTTCAGTCCAGTGTCAGAGTCGTGTCGGGTCACTTTCGGTACCTGTGTAGGCTGTAGTGTGATAATAATGGCTGGCCGACTTCTCCTGCTTCGGGCTTGTACGAGAACATTGCAGCTGAGGAGCAATGTGGTGGCGAGACCGGTGGTCCGGGCCGTGGCGACGGAGAAAGGTGAGAGTTTATTCCGGACCCCCCGGGGCTCCGCGGCCACGTCCCATGATCCACAAGCTAAGTTGAAGCCTTGTTATTTCCAGATTTTAAACCAAACTGTTTGGGTTACCTCCCCCTCCTGTATTCATTATACCCAGATGATTAACACGCAGTCAGAGTAGTCTAACAATAAGTTTGTGTCGACTTTAAGTCTTATCAACATGTCGCCGAGTTTTTGATAAATGTGACTACCACATTTGGATCAAATAATGAAGGTCATTGGGACTCTGCCTGCACGGAGAGGCCCGTCATAGACCCACCTCCGCTGGCAGCAAGGCGGGGTCTGGGCAGGTGCCAGCCAGGGCACTGATAGGGACAGAGCAGCAGGGTGCAGGCTCTGCTGCAGACGCGCTCTCTCTCGCTGCTCCATGCACACTGAGCCACAGCACCGCAGGAGGAACCAAGAGTTAAAACAACTCTTTCAGTTCTGCCACATTGGATGTCAGTCTGTCCCTGGTCAGAGGTGTGCTTGCCCTTCATCTGCCTCCATCTGAGCCATCCTCTAAGAGTGAAAAAGTCTTACACTTTGTTGGTATTCAAACACTGAACAAATAGTTTGACTGCAAAAGTATAGCGTATTTATGGTGAATAATTGGGCGTCAGCATTACATATTGTGACCAAAGGTATATTTTAATAAAACGTATTCTAATGTATTCTTAGAAGCTTTGTTCCAACATCAGCATCTGTCCACTCTCTGTCTACATCCAAACCATCTCAGTCTGGCCTCTCTGACCTTATATCTCTCTGACCTATCATACGCCGATCCTATTCATCCTCCCAAAGAGAACATTTGAGTTTCCGCTACCTCCAGCTCTGCCTGCAACACTGCTAGTTTCACCACTGTCTTACGCCACCTTTCACTCCATTTCTGCTTCCTCTTTTGCCACTCCTGACACTCCTCTCCTCCCTTTCCAACCTCTTTTCCACACTCGGTTACTCTGGACCCTTGACTGTAGATGCTTTAAATCCTGAATGCCTCTCACTTCCTCATTCATGCATTTCAAAAAGTGATGTAATATACGAGAGCAAAGCCGGCCATATCATACCCTCTCTGAAATAGTTTGCATGCATCCTTTCTCCATCTAGCATTCAATTATGAGTAAATAAAAACATGACAACATGGCGGCATTTTGGTGACGTTTCAGGTGAAATCCTCAGTATGACTCTAACACAAAAGGTTGGATGTGCACAGTATGCACTCCTTAGCTGTATTGCTCTGTTACCACTCCATTTGGGGGAAAGTTGCTAAATGTTTTTTTTTTAGCAGGGTGCGATAATTCGCGTGAATGCCATGAAAATTCAGCAAAAGGCCTGATGTGTGGTTGCCAGATAAACATGATAGGATTATAAGAGGGCCTGAGGCGTATCTGTTGAAACCAGTGCTCCACAGCTTGTGTGTTCACACCAGGGAGCACCTTGGAGATGTGACCGTTACATAACCTGTCTCCTCTCAGGAGTGCCAACGGATGACGAGCAGGCCACCGGACTGGAGCGACGTGCCCTGCAGGCCTTCAAACAGGGCAAGGTAGCTCACCGTTTAATGCACCTTCTGCCTGGCAGCTTCAGCTTAAAGCTGACATAAACTACTTTGTCGACTCCCACAGGATCCCTACAGTATTCTGAAGCCCAAGCAGTATGCAGGGACCAAGGAGGACCCACACATCGTGCCTGGCATTGGGAAAAAGAGGATGGTGGGCTGTCTCTGTAAGTCATGGACACTCTCTGGTCTTTTATCAGTCTGTGTGTTACAAAGCTGCTCAACCATGACATGATGTCCCTGCAGGCGAGGAAGACAACACTGCTATCGTGTGGTTCTGGCTCCACGAGGGACCCTCCCAGCGCTGTCCGTCCTGTGGGTCCCACTACCAGCTCGTGCACCATGACCCGCCAAAATAAAAGCCAGATGCTAAAAGCAGCGCAGCCCAGCAGCAGCAGCATAGATATCCGTCCCTGCCTCCAGTGTGGCCGTATACTTCAATGTGTGCATATCATTCAACATGTACAGTTTATCATTAAAATGTAAAGATCGGCTGAACTGTGGTGAGAGAAATCTGTTGTCAGCATGTTCCAGGTGCGGGACGCTCATCACACAGTAACCATACTGTTCCACATTTCTTCTAACCAGTGTCCAGAGTTTTCATGGCAGGACACACACATACTGGCAGTTTAAGAGTGTCCCACCAATGCAACTATGTTCTTGAACTATGTGAGGACACTAAAGCACCAGGATAAACACCATATAGACACACTCACATTGCTCACTGATGCTCGACCTCCAGTAGTCCACAAATAGGTTGAGATTTTTCATATCCGAATTACCTTAAGGAGAAGCGTGTTTCGATAAAGAATAAGTTGCAGCTGATGATCCAGAGGATAGGAAGTCCCTTCGCATCAGGACCGTATCTTAAAAATAACTTCCCACCATCTCAGTGGCTGTATTGTGTTTTTATTTGTGGACTGTTTTAAGGCTTACAGCCGAGAAAATAACACTCGCGATCTAAGCAAGCGCTTCACACTGCGCTCAATCAAATGTTACAACAGAAACCTGTGTCAAACACACAGGGAGCCAGCTGTTAAAGTGTCTCGGTTTCAAACACTAAATGCATGGAGGGTGGTAAGCACAACGGCATCAACTCCTGTAAAATACAGTGATTCACTGCAGCGGCCGGGCAGCAGCTTCCAGCTGGATGTGACATATTATTATTCAGACCCTGTGGGAGGGGTTGATTTCAGGTTGCTCACAACCTGTGTTTCTGATGCCCCCCCCCACACCAACACTGAGCTGACAGAAGCATATCAGTATTACCGTGAGGTCTACGTTACTGCACACCATTCTATTTCACAGGCGTTTATGTTGCTGTATGCATGCCCTATGTTGTAGATACCAGTAGTTTGCTTTGTCATACTCATATATCTAAACATGAATAAAAGCGTATCTACAAGAGCAATATCAAATGTAATTAGTTGTTGTAGCAGGGCCTCAAATACTGTGATGGCATGGAAATAAAAAAGCAGGAAACCCATAGTGAAAAATAATGTCAGAGTCTCGACATCCATTAAGTTCCGGGTGTCGTACGGTCGCCTCGTCCTAACTTCTAGCAGTCCGGGAATGTGGCTTGTCACCAGAGTTCGTACAAAGAGTCTGGGTCTGTTATGTGTTTGTTCAGACGAGGTTGAAGCCTTGATTGTGATCTATTGCCTGTAAGAGCTTCTCCCGGAGTGTTTCCAGACTCGTGTACTTGGGCAGATCCAACAGGTTGAAGCAGGTGTGAGCGACGGGCAGGTAGTGCTCCCCGCCGCCTGTGGGCTGGATCACCAGCTTCAGGCTCTTCATGCCCAGGATGGGTATGCGATCGCTGCCCGTCAGGAACACTGCGGAGGAGAGGTCCTGGTTAACATTTCTAAGACGATCGTGAAGCGACTCGACCACGTCACGCACTGTGGGCAGCACTTACACAAAAACTGTTTCTTCTTCTCCAAAGGAAGACTGTGGAACGCTTCCCAGAAGAGCTTGATGGTGGGATGTTCTGCCCAGTACTCCCCTTTATATTCAGTGCTCTGGGAGGGGACAAAAAGCATCCTTAAATATGCTGTAATCATTGGGGTGTAGTTGTTTTTAAATTGGACAAACCCCTAGATCTAGTACAGGCCAGAAAACAGGTTCACAGTTCGGATAGAAATGGCTTCCACTGACCTTTTGCAGCTCCGTCCAGTCATAGTTGGTGTTGCCAATGACCATGGCCTGCAGCTCATTGGGCTGGAAGAGCTCCAGGACCTTCCCACCGCACACCTTGTGGAAGCCTGCGTAGAAGCACTCAAACAGCGGGGCCACGGACGTGTTGAAAACATAGTCTACGTACGCGTTGACAAACTCCTGCCTGGAGGAGGAGGAAAACAGAGGACATATCGAAGCAGGAAATTACCACATGTACGACACAGACGGAAAAGTGGAAACAACTGATAAGCTAGCTGTGCAGAATGCTTGAGGAAAGCATCTAAAGGAAACAGTTTGACATCCAGGGAAATACTAGGAGACCATCTAGTTTTCACTCTAAAACCTTTAACAGCTGATGACATAACAGATGGATGACCTGGTAGTAGTAGCAGCAACTGCACTGGACTCATTCACTTTTGCCTCTTGATACTGAGCTAAGCTAACTAGCTGTCGGCTCAGCTTCATACGAGCTGAACAGACAAGAGAGCTGCCTCGATCCTCAGCAGCATCTCCTGGTGAGAAAGCTCTACCTGTTGGACACGTTGACGTTGATGTTTTCACCATTCGGAACAAGCTCCAGAACCTCCGTCGCACCGTAGTTTTCCTCCGTGATCTGAAAACAGGAAAGGTGTCGAGACGCCATGGCAACTCATCTGACCTGACATGAATCCGCAGAATGTGTTATATGAGAGTGGTCTCACCGTGAAGTTCAAGCAGAATGTTTCCTCCAGGTCGTCCTCGGTGTAGTCCAGGAGCATCTGCAGACTCCTGGTTCGACATGGGAACAGATTCAGATCGCAACCCATCTCACAGGCACTAGGTTGAGAAAACGGACAGTTGCTCGTTCTGACCTCCCAACATCGGGCATGAGCTCTTTCAGGTCATCCAGAGTGGGCTTCCTCTTCAGCAGCTTCTTGTAGAGGGCCACGGGGAAGTGGAGCTCCACTATAGTGAGATTGTAGATGGCCAGACCACAGATGACCCCGATGAGGTTGAACAAGTCAATGTCCTCAAAGGTCTGCCAGCCACAGTCGAGATTTGTCCGGGAACAGAAAACAAACGTGTGCAGAAAGGCAGAATTAAAAAGCGTTGAGTATTGAACATACCGAAAATAAACCATGAGTGACACTTCAGCAACACCGGGACAGAGAGCTGCTGATTTAGGGCGAGCACCTTGTTTGAGAACCAGATGAGTCTGGACTCCTCATAGTATCGAAACATTCCGTATTTGGGGTCCAGCAGCTCTTTCATGATCAGGAGGAAGAACTCCTTTCTCACGCCCCCTGCATCCACGGCCTCCTCGCCCACAAAAATCACCTTTGGGGTGAGAAAACCAGAGAGACCTGTGATCAGACGGCGTGTCTGATGAACACATCCATCTACCTATGAGGAGCGGGAACGGCTGTCAACCCCTGGGGGATGTCGTCATCGGGCGACCGCCTCATTTCATTTCACTGACAGCTCAGACGATGAAGCTGCAGCGACAGATGTTGTGTCACTTCGGGACTCAGGAATCCAGCTGTTAACAAAGGACTGAATATTGAATATTCCTACCTCATTGCAGACAGAATAAATATCTGCAGTCCCTGTTGTGAATTCCCACACGTGTTGTTTTCCCCTCATGTTTCTAGCTTGTTAGTGGTACAGTATAATTAAACATATCCCAACATGCTCCGCCACTCTTTACGGTACAGCTTTCTGTTTTGTCCACCTCATCTTGGGCAGCGCAGTCACTTGAGGGATTTTTTCTGGATTTTCAGTAGCTAATGTGACCAACTAGCCATTGTACGATTCAGTTATGATTAAGCGTCTCCAGTAGTGCCCTTGAGGGTTTCTTTTTGTCCATTTTGCTTCAACCAGCACCTGAGACAAACATCCAGCTCAAGCAGCTCAATGTGCAGCCCAAGACCGGCCAGGGACACAGATGCTTTTTGTTTGTTTGCAGCACAAGTTGCTTGTGATTTGGCTTCTTTTCACACAAGGATAAATCTCAGCAAGCCACAGATGTGCACAGAGAAGCATCCCTCCCTCCAGAAAAACCAAAGTGGCTTGCGAGCTGCTGCATCGGGAGAAGCGGCGGGAGTTTAAACATGCAGGTATGAGAACCCTCTGAGGTGCTACGGGTAGCTGCACAGTCGCAGGCTACACTCGCATACGCTCCCAGATACTCGATCCAGCGCCGATATGAAATGTTAAACGTGGCAGCTCTTACCTTGAGAGGCTTCTTGTAGTCGACGTTCTTGGACTTCCTGAGGACCTCCATGGTGTCTCCGACAATGTTTTCCCTGCGGACGATGAGGATGAGGCACGGATTGACCGACTCCACTGCCGGCAGGAACATGGAGCTGAAGTTCTGCATCTGGGCCTGGTCCACTGCCATCTGTCAACGCAACCAAGGAGCCATCAGTCACCCCTTCTTGTGTTTCTGGGATACAACCGTGCGGCTGAACAAGAGGCGACAAAGAGGAAGCGTTTGCAGCCGTTACCTGCATCTGAATGACAGCGTCGGTCTGAAGCAGCGTGGTCTTGGCTTGAGCATCGAACACGAAGGGGTACCTGCACAGAGTCACCACGCCGTCCTGACCCTGAGGACACAAACAGCGGCTTCACACCAACAACCGCTCCTGGAGAGATGCAAATCAACGAGGGACGGCGGGCTCTACCTGTGGGTACATCTGCCTCTGGATCCACGTGACGTAGTCATTCCTGATGTCTATCAGGTCGTCCAGCTCGTGGATGTAGAACTTGTCGTACTGGATGATGTGTCCCGCCCTCTCGTTCACCTGAGGCGGCAGGGAAACCCCGAGCGTCAGCGTGTCAACTCGACAGCGCGTGTTTGCGGATGTTCTCCGGGCTCTCACCGCGTGCAGGATCTCCAGGAAGCGCAGGGACGTGTCCAGGAAGCAGATGAAGATCCTCTGCTCCACTGAGGGAATCCCCACTTTGTGCATCTGAAGCAGGTAGACCACCACCTCCTTGTACAACTCCACCAGCCGCTTGAAGACCGTGGGCTCAAACTTGGACCACCAGTTCCCTGACGTCAGAACGAACATTGCGGTGAAAAATAAAGAGCCGTAAGAGAAGCTCTCACACCACGTGTGGCATAAATAAATGCTCCTCCTCTTACCCAACACCTTGAGCGGCGCCTCTTTCAGGCTGATGATTGATTTGGCGAAGGGGATGGAGATGGTCACGTAATTGTGTCGGTCGCTGAAGAGGGGGCATTCTGGGAGAGTGAGGTAGAGTCTGAGTGCTTCGATGTCTGGGGGGGAGTTGTTTAGCCTGGGAAGAAGGTTCTTCTCCAAGCTGGCAGCAATCTGAGACAGACGCAGAGAAGGAGACAGGCCGTGCCTCTAAATGACCGCGATCAGAAAGGGACGGGACAGGAAGCAACAGTGACACCGGGCCCTGACCTGCTGTGCAATCTCGGGGTGGTCTGGCTGGACCACTCTGTGGAACAGGATGCGAGCCGTGTTCATATCCACACCTGAACATTTGCTGCTGGTGCTGTAGTGATCCGGGTGACTGTGGACAAGAGGCAGACCGTTAGTACGGATGCCGGGGGACAAACCGTCCATTTAAACCAGTGCAAGGTTTCTTAATTTAGAGACTAGTGCGCGATCGTGAGGCTGAATGAGTAGAAAAAAGAGCCTTGAATTATTGGACTGCGACAGGCTGAGATGTTGGGACGAGATCGCAGTTAAATGTGGACTTTATTTGAAATGTAATTACCTTGTTGACAGAAATGATCCATTGAGGCAGCTTGCTGAAGAGAACACGAGGTCAATCTCACTAAAGGAACCACAGAGGGCATATAATTAGTCAAATGGACGGCTTCTCACGAGTGAAAATGTGTCCGACTCGAAACACTGAATGAGAATATGTGCCAACGTGTGCCAACTTTACTTGGAAATGTCTTGCGGGAGACGTCCTGGCGAGTGATTTAACCATTTCTGTATGATGTTCTCATTTAAGGTGCAAATCTTTCTGTGGCAGTCTTGTATCCTCACGTCGTTGATGTGCTCAAACTTCTGCAAACGCGGGAAAACAGCAACACTGAGATGAAAGGTAAGAAACTTTCTTCTAACCCGAGGCGAAGACGAGGGCAAACTGAAGTTCACTTTGACGTGTGACATTTCTTGAGAAATATCAGGCAGAGTTATTTAGAGACGGAGCATGGCTGTGCAAAGAAAGACAAACTCAGATCTGCTTTCCCTGTCCCTGTTTTTACTGTGTTAACGCTTCCAATTTACAGAAAATTGGAAACATCTCTGAGAAAACCTAATTCTAATACTTCAGTCTGAGTAGCTCTTCATGACAACTTACGTTTGTGGTCTGATAATGGGCAAAGCTCTGGTCTCCTCCAGCATAGATCTTCTTGACACCATAGCCCTGCTCCACATCTACAACGTCATGTCGGGAAAGCGAGAAAGAAATGCATGGATACGTGTAGCAACAGCTAGAGCATCTATTTCCAACCCCTCTGAGGAAACCCTGCAGTGCCACAGTCTGGATCACCACATCTGCTTTGATGAGAGATTCTGTTTCTGCTGAAAGAGCCTGATAAGTTGATTATTGCAGCAGGTGCTGGCTGACTTCTGTTACTTCCTCCTTCCTCCCTACTATTCCTCCAGAGCTCAGAATAACCGGAGCGAGTCGTTCTCCCTGATTGGACGATGCAGTTTGATCCTCAGCATGTGACCATCCTGGTCCCAGCCCTGCTGCTAGTGCTCAGGCAAGACTGGACGGACCTATATTTGCTGCTTCTCACCTGAGTCTGTAGAGGCGTTGCAGACTATGAAGGGGCCTTTGACAGGGGCGGGGCTTTTTCTGTTGCAAGTGGAGCGAGTGCCCAGCTGCCCGTTACCGCCGAGGCCGAATGAGTACATTTTCCCAGACGAGGGCGTGAAAGCCAACGTGTGCTGCCTTATGAATAATATGGACAAGGTTCAGTTTTATGACGCACTCAAAAGTTCCTGCTTAGAGTGGTATCGGTACAGAACATTTTACCTGCCACATGAAATCTGCGTTACTACATTTCCCATGAGCTCGAAGACTTTCCTGGGGTTGATTTCGTGGTTCGTGGAGTTATGTCCAAGTTGCCCATATCCTCCTGCTCCAAAAGTAAACACGCCTCCTTCCTGTAAGGCCAGCAAGAGCAGATATTCAGGGTTTTCCACAGATAAGAACGCTGCAAGGCCAAAATGTTGGACAGCGCTGTATTCAGGGCTGTGAGAGGCTGGGGAGGTGTGTATTAATAGGAAACTAAGCCTAAACCAGTCCTGGCACAGGGTATATTTTAACCTGCGAGTGTTTCAGCAGGGATCCTCCTCTGATACTTCAGTCTGCTGCGGAAACTCCATGAGTCGGTCAGACTTCCAAATGAGCAAGTCTAACAAGTCAATACAAGTTTTCCTATTTGCATCTTATCCATCAGTCCTACTACGGTAATGGTGCCAGCTAAGTTAGCCCTCAGTGCACTGCAGATTTAGCAAAGAGCCAAAGTGATAATATGACTCACCTTGGTTAACGCGGCTGTGTGATCCTCTCCACAGGAGATGTAAATCACTCTCTGTGATCTCAGAGACTTCAGCAGGGCCGGGAAACACCGATCTGGGAAAAGATGTCACGATTAGCTCGCGGAGTCATGGGCTCTAGTCTCACGAGTACTTCTGGCTATTTCACCACCCACCATTGGTGTCGCTGAGACCCAGCTGACCAAATTTATTGCGCCCCCAACCAAATACGGCTCCTGAGAGAGTGAGGGCGAAGCTGTGAGCTCCACCTGCTGATATCTGGGCAAAGGGAATGCCCTGCAGAGACTGAATGACTTGGGGTGTGGGGATGCTCTGTCCGTTCATTCCCAGCCCAAGTTGTCCATATCGATTCTGGCCCCAGGAGAAAACTTGGCCTCCTGAGCAAAAAAGCAGGCACAACATTGAGTGTCTTCACGTGGGGTAAAGAGAATGAGATGAGCGAATAAGTAATAATCAACCGTACCTTTTGAGAGTGCATGGGAGTGCCAATACCCACAGGCTACCTGAGTAATTTGAACATCTGACAAACTCTTGATGTTTCTGGGAAAGGAACTCACTATATTAGTATGACAGCATCAAATACACAGATTCATTTAGATGGCACAATCATGCAGAAAAAAACCTGAGAGGTTTCATGCAATGCAAGAAGGTTGCTGGTTTGTGTCCAGGCCGGAACAAAGGCCCTTTTGTGTGGTTTGCATGTTCTCCCTGTGTGTGCATGGGCTTTCTCCAGGTACTCCAGTTTCCTCTTACCACTCAAAAACATGCATTAAGGTCACTTTAGAAACTCTAAATTGCCCAAGGTGTGAGTGAGGGAGTAAATGGTGATTGACTGGCAAGCTATTCAGAGTGTGTAGTTGCCTATTTCAGTGTATATTAACCCTGCTCCTCAGGGACCACTGTCCTGCATTACAGAAGCCACAAATGCTGATTTCTGTTTGTTAAAGATAAGGGTTATTTTTGGTGCTTGTTTCAGTTCTTTCTATCCATATTGGGTAGTGACTAGTGAGTCAAACAATTATGGGCAGGGGTAACAGTTTATATGTTTACCTGTTGGTTTTGGTTGCAGAGAGAGAGGGAGAGAGAGCGAGAGAGAGAGAGAGAGATCTTTGTTTTCTGTTCAGTTCAGTGAGTTCCTTTAATACAGCATGTTGAACAGTTTGACCCAGTCTTGGCCTCACAGTGGCTCATTTTTTGGTTTGAAGTTGCTGCATGCGTGTTTTTAGATGTTTCCCGCTCCAGCACACCTGCTTCAAATGAATGCTCTGATGGAAACATCTAAACCATGCAGGTCAGTGGTCTAAAAGGAACAGGGTTGAGAAACACATCCCTATGTGAGCTGGAGATAGGCGACCGTGGGTAAAAAGTAGGTAAGATGATGGATAGATGGATGGATGGATGGATGGATGGATTGTGTTACGCAAATCTATATGAAAACACTGCTGACTGGCATACCTAGGCACACGCACACATTCTTCAAAGTTATTCAGGCCGAGCTGGCCATCAGAGCCCAGACCCCATGAGAAAACCTGGCCTTTGTCATTCAGGGCCAGTGTGTGGGACTGTCCACAAGACACTCCCACAATGATCTGTGCATCCAGAGCCACAACCTGTTCTGATATGAGCACAAAGAGACAAAAAGAGGAAAGTTAATGTGACCACCAAGTGTTGCGATTTGTCGTGACTACCTTTCAGTGCAATTCCCACCACCAACCTGGTTTCTTCCTGGACTTCTCGTGTCCCAGCTGTCCCAGGTCATTGCAGCCACAGGTGTATACTGTGCCGTCCTCCAGCAGGAAGGCTGTGTGTCTGTGGCCACACCCCACGTCACACACCCTCTTCCCGTGAAAGAATTCACATTTTCGAGGCTCGACCACAATCTCCTCGTCAATCCCACCTAAGCCCAACTGTCCGTAGGAGGCATTTCCCCAGCACAGCATTGCAGCTCTGCCCCTTCGGCTACACACACAAGCAGAATCCCGGTCTCTGGGTCCCAGGAGAGAAACAAGACAATAAGAAGAAAGGGCTGGACTGATCTAATCTGATCTAATACAACCTCATGCAGCACATTCATGCATAGTTCAGGATCACTCACTAGCAAGGTAGCCAGTTACCGTGGTAGCTAACTAACACCACTGAGGCTACATCAAACACGTACAGTACGTGTGTGTGTGTATGTGTATGTGTGTGTGGGAGTGTGTGTGTGTATGTGTGCAAACTCACTGTGCTGTGTATCGGGACTAGTGGTCTCTATAACCATAATAAAAACACGCTGGACTCATGGCCAGGGGCAGGAACGACATAAGAATATTAGTCTCGTAAAGATACAGTTAAATTAACGGTGCTGAGGGGGCTTAGCTAGCATCACCAGGTGTCGCTACTTCCATGTTCAGCGGCTGGAATTTCAAATTAAAAGAAGCGGTTGGACGTGTGTAAATGGTCGTTTTGCTCCTCTCCGCGTTGTAAATATACTAAACGTACAGACTTGAGTTAGAACAACCGTAACTGTAAGCGCAACCGTCACTGGTACGTGTCAGTGGCTATTTCTCTGGTTTATTTAAGATGGAGGTGTACCGGATAGAGACAGTTAGGCGTGAACTTGACGTTATCATGATGGGAACTGTTGCGAGTGAGCCACAGCAATCAAAGCACGTTCAACTTCACACATTTATTCTGCATTTACTTGACGTTCACCGAGCAGCTGGTAGCAACGGCTGGTGTGTAACTGTGTAATGACACAATTATTTGACAAGCATTCAGTGTGGTAAAATTAGCAAGCTAACGTCAGAGTGTCATGTAGTTGGTGAGTGTTCATTTAGTGAGTTGGATTGGAGTTGCATAGCCGAGCAGAGCAACGTGTAGGGTCTGGTACCCCTCAATGAAAGCAGTGAAGTTACAGGCATGTCTATGTGTGTTTTTCTGTGGTAACACAGACAGCAGGTCTTACCAAGCCCTCCAGGTCGGACGGGTTATTGTCTTCCAGTGTTTTGCTGCTGTCGCTAATGCTAACACCGACGCATTTTCATATTAAAATCCAGCTATCCGCTAGTTGCAAAAAAAAAAAAAATCTTGCTAGTCCCACACTTCAGTGTTCTGTCAACAACTGCTTCACGGTTGTGCTGGAGGAATCCAGCAAGGTTTCTGCACTGCACTGTTAGTGTCGGAATCCACCTTTAGAAATAAAAGTCGTATTGTGGGGGGGGGGTCTATAAGCAAGGCGTTGCTGACGGTGCTGCTATGCACCCCACTGTCAGCAAAAACAATGGCTATATTTTGTATGACGTGAACGTCTCATGTGCGAAGTTTTAATTGCGCACAAGTATTAAACAGGAGAATTTTAAGTTGAAGGCGTAATTCGTTTTTCCGGAAGTACCTTCCCATTTACGCGCACTTTACTTCTTGGTGGTGGAGTGCGCGATGCTGCCACAATGTTCTAGATGGGGCGCAGACGCGCATGCGTGTTTGTGCTGCTATATATGAACGTGCAGCATGGTGCTTGTACGTCAACAGCCTAACCCTAACCCCCACCCTGAACCCCTAACATGCTCTCAAATACCACACATGTTGCTCATTCGTCAAACTATGCTCCCCACATTACCTACGTACACCTATGTACTATAGTTGTAGAAGATGGACGTTCAGATATTTGACAAGGTTGCTCAGACTTTCAGAAATACAAGAAAAGTAAAATAAAACATAATGAATCCGGTATTCTACATTTTGTATGATTTACATTTTGCACATGATTTTGAATGGATGATATTCATAACTGGAAGAATCTGGAACTTGTATACCAGAGAACCCGAGCTGCCTTTTCCAAAACATTTCAGTCCCACATGTTTGGCAATGATCAGGAAATGAAATAATAGACTGATGACAGATTTACAAATAAACTCTCTCACTCATCAATACTCGTTTCTGTGAGGTGACATACTAATTAAAACTGTTTACGTGCGTTTCAGGTCAATGTATTGGCTTGAATACAAAAGCTGATCACAACACAGGGCAACAATAAACCAATCTCAGGGTATCATAATATCTATATCGTATTACCAATGACTTGATACTAGATTTGTATTTTTTTGCAGGTTAGGCTGCAGCCACAATTTAACACATATCTATTTCTTTTGAGTCTCATGGTCTATTATGTCATCACATATCTGACATCTACCAAGAACTGTATGTATGGAATTTGGGAGTTTACAGATTTACGAGGGTACATTCAAACTGGTGTTTACGCAACTCGGTTGGTGGCACTGAGTCACAATGGAGTAAAGAGAGTTAAGAGCTAGCACTAGACAGATTTTTACACAGATAGAATATTTAAACCACAGTCAATTGCTGCGTCTCTCAGTGCTGCATTACAGTATGACATCAATGCGTATGTCACAAACATTTCCTAAGACTTCTCTCCTATTCTTACTTGCAGCTGATGCACAATAAATTGGAAACTGTGTCATCACTGATATGCAGTGATAGCCCTCTTTCCATGACAATAGTCCATTCGACACAGTCATTTGCGTAACGGCTCCTCTACCTGATTAACATCAGTCTTTGTATTGGTTGGTCTTGAAATGTGGCACAGCCTGTGCATCTGGTTCTTCATGGGAGGCTTCCTCATGTGACTTGTGTACTGTGGTCTGATGTCTCAGAGCAGGAGCAACTTATTCTCCGGGCAGGACACAACCAAGAGAGGTACAAATGCTTGACTTGCTGGGTGTAAGTAGAAATTATTTTTTTGTTCGATTATCTCCGTATCTCTGTCTCTTGATGTGTAATATGAGTCAGAGCGACAATTAACTGTTTTGTTTTAATCTGCTCAGACTGTTGTTGGGCTTCTCCTCATCATAATGTGCGTTTCAAAAGCACTCAGAGAGGTGAGTAAACATTTACAGTGTTTCTCGTGTGCTTAGTTAATGCTTTTCTGTTTTAAGAGTAATAAAGAGTATGAATAACACATAAAAAACAGAGACAATTGAACTTTGCACTGCCACAGCCAGAGGAAGTGACAAGAATCATAAAGTGAGGTCTGCATTTTTGGTAATGATATATCTTTAACAGGGAAATAGATGCCAAAGATTACAACAACCCGAATCATCTTCAAGCAACAAGAAGGCAAGTAAACATCCAAAGCTGAGGATTTAATTGTTTGGAAAAATTGAGACGATGTATTTGACAATCTTTTCATCAACAGAAGGATCTGAGTGAAGAAGATGTTCATTTATTGGCCCGGATCCTCTCTGTTGGATTGGTGGATGCAGATCCAAACTATCTCCAGCATCTTAAAGGCTACAGAGACCTGCACAGTGGATAAGCTATTTTCAAGAAACCATCTGATTTGCCGTACTAGATGGACAAAGCACAGCTGTTCCTACATGGATGGATGGATGTGAGATGACATCAGACTAAGGCTCCTCAGGACTAGGACTGTGTTTTTTCTCCCAAACCCTCTGGATGTTCCAGGAGCAGTAAAAGACTAATTAACTAACTAACTAACTTTATTCGGGTCAAACGACCTCACTAATTAACTTAAGTAATGGTGCTTAATATGGATGTGATCATTCTGATGATGACGGAGGAACCCAACGGATATTTTCATTGTTTTACCTAATCCTCTGAAATCTGAGATCAAGCGGAAAAAAATGAGCCTATGATATAATGCATTCATCTCCATGAATCAGAAATGAGTCAATTGCATGAATTGCATGAAATGAATGAAAAATAGCAGAATTGTATGTTCTGTTACCGACAGTGGTTGATTATGCGTTTGCTTGCTCAAATCTTTGAATCGAATCATTCACGTGTTGTGCAATGTTAAAAACCCACTGCTGTAAACATGATACGCATATGTGTTCCACTACTTAACTGTTGCCTTTCTATTCCTGTGGGGAACATTGAGCGAGACCAGCATTTTTGTAACAGTTGCCACTGTGGGTATGAGCAGGGCTGCAGGGGGAAAAGTCTGGCTCATGTTCTCAATATAAGCTAGAGTCTGGAGAAATGCTTAACAGTTGTTTGTGCCCAATCCCAGTTTGGTAGTTATCTAATATGCAGTAGCACAGTCAGTGAATGACTCACTGTCATGCATTACTCAGAAATATTTTACTAAGGTACTTAGTTTGGCCAACTATAGTCAACATAAGCTGCCAGAAGAACAATGTGCATTTGATTGAGAAATTGTGTTTTTATTGATTATGAAGTCAGCTTTTTGTAACTCACAGGAAGAATGTGTTTTTTTCCCAAATGTTACATTGTCTCACTTAAACAGATTAGACTGGTACTGTTTTTACTCATTTCTAATGAGGCAGTGGTTGGATTACTTCCCTTGGTTTGTCTTTTTGTTCACGTCCTTCCCTAAGGAAGGAAATGGGGAGAGACAGAGCGCGATTAGAAACACATCAATATGCAGTCTATGAATAAATCTCCACTTCTTGACACAGGTTACTCTTACTCCAGACATGGCTGTTGAGCTTGTCCCCCAGCACGTACAACAGGGTCACCACTGTCATGTTGAAGAAGAAGAAGCCCAGCAGACCAGCAGCACTGAAGTGTCCCAGTAGAGGATACACCCAGATCCCCACAGACAAGTACACCCAGATAATCCTGTAAACATATGCGGGGAGGAGGGGGTGGAAAAGAAAGTCTCAGTGTCACAGTATCTGTCAGAGCAGCTTGCCTTTTTTTATGAGGAACCAGGTTGAGAAAATATTCACTTTTCATTTCCTTATCATATGATTGTAACAGCAAAAGCTGCAATCTCAACATACAGTACATTTCTGGCTTGTACCATCAGACGTGAAGTGTTATAACAAGTGACCTAAGGGTTAAAACAGAGGATTCCACCCATGCTGCACTGGGCTAGTCCAGACTAGTTAAACTGGGAACACACACGTTTAGGTAGTGCTGTGCTTTTAGCTGCATTTAGATGTTGAAAACACTTAAATAAAGGATATCAAATCAGAAAAGATGTAATTTGTTCTAACATGCTTCACCATGGGTGTGTTGCCTGAAATTGGGAGACATTTTGTCGTGATTGTACTATATGCTGACTCAGCACTCACCAGGACAAGTAAGACAAGCCCACAAAGCTTAATGCTGCCAGTGCATGTTTGGTCTGTGGGTAGATGTGAGGCTCCATCAGCACTTCTCCAAGTAAAACAGGAAGGACAAACGTGTGCTGGGAAAACAAAGTAGTAATAACATGATGCTTTATAACAGTGGCTGTTTGAAATTTTGCACAACGTGAGCTTGGTGTCTGTGTATCTACATACCATAGCATGGTTCATCCAAGGGGGGAAGAAAGTGTCAATTGATGCTGGGTAGACTAATTCCCTGTCGTAAGCGAAGATTGTCCAGAAAAGTACAACAACAAACTGGGAAACGAATGGCAGAAACCACAGAGTTTAAGCACTGCACGATTCTTAACTATGGGACTATAACCTCTTTACAAATATGTCCCTCACCATGCCTACAGGGAAGGCAAAGACAGAGAAGAGAAGGTCTTTCCACTTATTCAAAGTGCTCTTCGCCTTTTGACCAGCCTTCAGATCATTCACTGCTGCCAGCCCAAAGAAGCACATCTGTAGTAACTGGAACATTAAAAGCAACGTAAGCATTCTCACACACATGCAATACAGAGGTGTTGTTGTGCACCAGTGTAGTGCTGCACATTGAATAGAAATAACACACTCACCAAATTCAAAAATGTGAGATACTTCCAAGGTCCTCCATAGACAAAGATTCCTGGAGGTAGCTCCTCACCATCCTTGGAGGCCATAGTCTTGACGATAAAGGCGTACCAGCTGAACGCTGTGATGTGATACACGCTCCTCAGGGTCAAAGTCATTCTGATGAAAATGTAAACCGGTACAGATCCCAGACAAACAATAACAACAACAACAAATAAATTAAACAAACAGCAAAAATCTACGAGTCAACGTGAGTTTTCCCTTCAGTCTCGAGGTTCTTTGGGCTGTGGAGGCTCTTTGAAGATTAGCGTTATTCAGCAAGAGCTTATCAAGACATTTGTGAGTGGCGGAGGCAGAGCGACACACAGAGAGCCACTGTTACGTCCAAAGCACAGGGGTCATTCTTTCATAACCAACACACTGCGACATGTGACGATTTCATTCACACTGTGAGCTTAATCGGTTTCATAGTGTTTTGCAAGATGCGTGCCGCCAAATTAAGAAAGTGAAGTGGTTCAAGTTGCGCAAGAAGTGTCCTCTGGAAAATAGTTTGCTTATGCAGTGTAATCCTCTACACACTGGGCACGTTTACTACCTGAGCATGAGCCAGCCTCCTTGCTGAAAACACACCACTCACACACAGGGACGTGCACACCTCAGTCTTTATTATTCTTTCAAGATCCTGATGGTGAATTATTCTAGCTCTCTGAGCTTTTGGAGGTCAAAGAGACTCACTTTGCATCAGACAAACAATGATGACTAATCAACATTGAGTCCTTGCTGGTAGAAGGTAAATACGTTTGACCCTGTTGAACTGAGGACAGACAGACCAGCATAGTGGTAGTAGCTCATTCTTCTGGCCTGAGGGTGGCGCTAGAGGACAAGCTGCTGCGATGACGCACCGGAGGTTTTGGGATACTTGAGGAGGCCAAAGAATCCAGATAGTGTTGCCCTAGATGTTTTAAAGATACAGCTGATGTAAGTTTCAGTGATGTCGTGAAAATGACCTTTATAGAGAGGAGAGAGTATCATTGAGAAGCCACTAAGCAGCTGTGGCAGGGACTGACAGCAGGATTAACCTGATGTACTGATCTGTAAAGTCAGCAACACCTGCAGACCCAAAAGCAGCAAGCAGAAGATATAAACAGAGACAGATGCTTTTAATAACATTTTAAATAATCTGGTTTCTGCAGGGATGTAATTCCTGATTAGCCATTACGCTGACGTTGTTAATGATGTGCTGGCTAGAAATGCGACATAGGTTTTCTAGAAATGAAAGAAGAATTTGTTTAGCTGCGTCATCTTTGGGAACCATGTTAGCTCAGTGTCTCAGCTCAGTGATTTACTGACTGAACTGACAGGAGTGAATGTTTCAACACCTCCTCCTTTCACATTACGACAGATTGAAAGGTCCAAAATGAAAAGCAGCTATGTATGAATTATGCAGTTTGGCAAATGTTCGCAGAAGTACCAGCCTAGCTTCCTTCCAGAACCTGAATATGAAACATTTGTCAAGCAGAGGCCAGAAACAACATCACATTTATAAAAGATTTTATTTACAAAGAGCGAGTGTGTCCGTTTCAGATCCATTATAAAAGCCAAACGTTCAGAGCACGATAAACATACTGACAATTTTCTGTTCCAATGTGCAGGCATGACAGGTTCTGCTTTAAAAAGGCACATTTTCACAGGGAAGTAAAGGGTTTTCTCCAAGAAATTACAAAAAAATACCATACTTTGTTTCTTTCCCCTAACTACGCAGGTAGGTTTGGTTTTACATAAATAACATTCAAGCAAAAGGAAATATATCTGTGTTTTCCCACTAATGGTCTATAATGAAATAAAATTCCTTTGGCTAAAGCAACCGCGCAAAACTACATATACATATATAAATGTGTGTGTGTGAGTGAGTGTGTGAAGCAGAATTCGAGCTACGTTTTTGTATTTTTGATCGAATTGTAATTGTAATGCATGGATATGAACTAAGATATCCACTTGTTTTGATAAACCTATAGGATTAACAACTACATAGCATAATGGCAAAACACTACAATACAAATCTCGGTATTTTACAGCTTCACAACCTCAGGCTACTTTAGGTCATCTATAACACGGAATGTCACATTTTGTCTTGGAACTAGCGAAGATGAATCTAACGACTGTCAGTGCTGTAGAGGAGATGAGGACGAAACTCATCAGGAAAACCGCCTGTTGCAAGCATTGCACTTTACCCTTACAGTCAGTACAAACACTTTTGGTCGCACGTTCAACCACGTTGAAGAGTGTGTGTGTGTGTGCGTGTTTGTGTGTGTGCGGTTTCGGGGCGTGTGCATCACCTTCCTGTCCTGGCACGAGGCAACAGTGCTGGTGCTAAGTGTGCTAGCAGTACTTTTAACATGCTTACCAATAAATATACAGTTCACACTTTCACTTTCGTGGGAGATCCCAGGCTCCAGACTGGAGGTCACTGCTACATGATCCGACACAGCCACGACACAGACCCCGCTGTGGACGTGGCTGGCTTCGGCTGAGACCCCTGGTCAGACCTCTGGTTACAGCTAGCCTTTACATGATAGTGTTTTGCTTTTTTTTAGGCTTCTGCTGGCAGTAGCTTTCTACAGGTACAGTAACGCTTTGAAGTCCAATGCCATGATACAGATCCTCACACCTTTCTCACCAGAGAATATCCCTTGTTTGCATAGAACCTGCAGTGAAATCCAGTTTGGTGAGAAAAAGTCTTGCTCGTCCTTGCAGGATTTGTTTGATTTAGCTTATTCCTACACTAACTGGATGTACTGTTGATCCTGCCGACTTCCCTTGAATCCCATTTAAGGCGCCATCTGTGAAAACAGAGTCAAACTTTCAAGAGGCAAGAAAACTTCATCTTTCAATAGGTATTAAAAGCAAAGGTGCCGATGCGTTCGTACCTCAAATCGACTGTAAACCTTCCTCTCCCTCCTCATGCTCTGGATCCTCTCCAGCAGCTTCTCCCGCTCCTCGTTCGACTTGGGCTGGTGCCGGCGCAGTGGCCTAACTCCTCGCTCTTTCTCGCTTTTAACATTTTGGTCGTCCTCGTCCTCCTTCTCGTCGTCAGCGACCGGAGACTCTTTGCTCGCCTCATTCCTGCTCTGGCTGTTGGCAGAGATCTGCCCCAGAAGCAGCTTGGTATCGTCTCTGAGGTTGCTGCTGGAGAGCACGTTGGCTGTCGAGGAGTGGTAGCGGGACTGTTTGGACTGCGGTGACAGAGGAGCCACTTCGTCTGACGCGACACCGTTGTTTTGCTTGACTTCGTCATCTGTCCTCTCACTGCAAGTTGATTCCCATGTAATGTCGTTCGTAGTCTCTGTGTCATCAGTTTCTCCCTCGTCAGAGTCGGGCATTTCTGGTTGTTTGTTGTCATCTGTCTGGCTGTCCAGATCACTACTTTCAGCAGGTACGGCTAAGTCTGAGGGCTGATACTCAGAAGAGACAGATTCGGGTGTTTCACATGGCAGGTAAGTCTCTGTCTGGACGTCTGAGGTAGGCTCAGTTGGACTTTCATTTGAGTCAGCTGTAACCTGCTCAGGGTCAGATGTAGCATGTGACGGGCTGGGGAAACCCTCTATAATACCGGCTCCAGGGGAAGAGGAAGGAGGTGGAGAACAACGTGATGCTGTTTCTGTGAGGGTAGGTTCAGAGGTGGGCGTGATTAATACAGGTGCATCCAGAGGAGATGGAGTCGCAGATAAGTCTGAATGCACAGGAGAGCTTGTATCTGCCCGAGAACACTGAAGTAGAAACTCTGCTGGGCATGGAGAAGAATAGGTTAACACATTTTGACTTTTAACACTCAGGTCAGGGTTAACATCAGGTCCAGTGTGTGAACACAACCCAGGCAGTGAGTCAGGCCTAATCCTAGGAGTTGTTTTATCAGCTTCGACATCTTTTGCCTCAGCGGCCTCTGGGACAGAGCTGTTTTCATTTTCAGAAAGGTCCTTTTCTGAAGGTGTTTCAGAGTTTGCCGTAGTAGCAGACTCTAATGACGTGCTTGGGTCTAAACCCACAGCACTTTCTGGAGAAATGTCCGATTCCAGAGATGTAGAATCAACGACTGACAGGGTACCACAGGGTGTCAACTGGGAAACAGATTCCAGTTGAGCTGGGTTAGTCCCAGATTCAGACTGGCTGATAGACAAAGCTGGAGATTCTTGTGACGACTCTGCAAGTGCACAGGGAGACATTATGCTGGGTGTTGAGGTGGAACTTGAGAATTCTTGGGAGACATTAGAAGATGTGGTCTCTGCTGGAGTGGAAAGAGGGGCAGAGCTAGAGGGTGGAGGGTCTGGACTGATTTGTGGACCTGAAGAATTTGTCTGAACGTGTTCGGGGGGAAATCTTTGTGCAGACAAGCAAGGAGAGCCATATTCTGACCCAGTGAGTTGATTTGACAGTGGAGGAGGAATGTTACTGGATTCCTGCTGAACAGATTCAGGATTAGGGATGTTCAGGTCCAGTGACGCTTCTGCAGCAGATGGTGGTACCTTCACCGAACTGGGAGTGAGTGGACTAGATTTAGAATCTTGACACTGGTTTTCGTCTTCTCCGGTGTTTTGTGCAAGTGCAGGTTCAGCAGCAGGAGTAGTTTTCATTGGTGTTGGTGGATGACTCAGGCTACTCTTTTCTTCAGCAGGACTTGATGGTTTTTGTTGTTGTCTTGGTACCTCTGGTTCTGCAGCAACAGGCAGAGTTGCTACTGGTGGTGTACTCATAGGCTCGAGTGTCTTTAATTCAGCTGAAACTCTGCTTTGCTCTTCTTTTAAACTTTGGATGAAATTTGGATCCTTTTCTCCCTGATTCTCCTGTTTGTCAGTCTTAACTCCGGGATCTAAAGACGGACTGACCGTCTTGTATGCTTCAGTCGATACTGTTTTTCCAGGATTCTCATCATTAGCATTTTTACCTGGTTGATCCTCAGGAGTGGTGGCACCACTTGTCTTTTCAGTGGCTTCCTGTGGCTCTGGGTTGTCCTTTGTATCCGTATCTTTGCTTTTTAGTTCAACTGGTGGTTTCATTGGAGCCTTCTCTTTGCTCTTTTCAGCCTCTGCAGCTTTAGCAGCTTTACGTTTAGCTGCCAGCTCTTTGAAAAACATGAGCCTCGCATCAGGATCATTCATATCCATATACATAGGAGGGGAGAACAAAGATATGGGTGGTTTTATGGCTTGATCAGCTTTCGGGAGCTCCTCCTCTGATGGCTTTGATTGTTCTACATCTGGCGGTTTCAATACCTCTTGTCCCTCCTGCTTTTCTGAAAGATCCTTTGAATCTTCTTTGTCCTTTGGTGGATCTGTATCACCTGCGCTGTTGTTTCCATCATCCGGTTTGGAGGAGTCTGCGTTTGAGTTATCGAGACTCGCTGATTTAATGTAACGGCTCCATTCATAAGGTCCTCTTGTTGCTGACCTCCTTTGTCCCAAAACATGAGAAATGAAAGACGGTTTGGTCTGCTCAGCATCGTTCTTGTCACTTTCCTCATCCTGCTGGTCGGAAGCACTTTTGGCATCTTCCGCTGTTTGCTGCTGATCCAGAGAGTTAAATATTAGAGAGGATCTCAACCTGGAGCTCCTTGCTACATTCATATTGTATTTCCTGCGGAATGACTCGTCCCGTTGAATGACAGCAGGTTTCGTCTCCTTTTGCTCCTGCTCCTCTGCCTTGTCTCCATCGGCTGTGGAGGACGACTCTGAAGGCGTCGGGGTGGTTCTGATTTCCACTGCAGCCGCAGGTTCATCGGGACATCTCTTGGGCGGCTCTCGTGCGGCAGTTTTGGCGTAACCTGGCAGCTGACTCACCCTGGGAATAGCCGGAATCTTAAACTCCCTGACATTTGGGATTTTATGGACAGATGAATCTATGCCCGGTATTGTCTGCTGTGCGGGGTTAGAGGGCCCCTCAAAAGGATCTGGTTCATTAGACAGAGGCAGCGGCACGCCTTCATCTTCTGGATTATCGTATGTACTGAGGTATGAACTAATCCTCCAGTCCCTTAGGCCCCTTTTTACCAAGGGATCCTTTCGATCCGCGGTGGGTTCCTGGAAAAAATGCTTCTGCTCAGAAGGGTTTGAAGGAGCGGGGGATGTCTGGCAGGGATATTGCTTTCCTACAGTCAATCTTTGAGGGTGAGAAGACGTAAAAGGCAAATCCACTGCAGGTGCTGAGCCCTGATCATAGTCTACGTTTCTAGTGGTTGATAAATAATTAAGCACAGGGTCAAAGTTGTCGGACGAGTCCATCTCAGGTGGTAAACCAGGCTCAAAATATTGATCTGTGGATTGATAGCCTTGGTTCCAGAACTTTTCATAGGCACTGTATTCTGCCTCTTTTCCCGGTCCGGGTCCTTGAAAAGGCTGCTGCCAACTGTGGTACGGCCTTCCCTGGGGCTCAGGCTCCGGCATTCCCTGTTGTTGCAGGAATGGGTAAGAGAATCTACCATTGCCACCTTCAGCAAAACTATGACGCTTGAATGCTGGATCCATTGGGGGCATCCGGGGAGGGCCCTGATCATAAGATGGATCCATGGGTGGAAACCTGCCGTAAATATCAGAAGGTTCCTTCTTCTTAAGAGGCAACATTCTCCAGTCCACCTCCATTCGTTCATCACCCGGGTTTCTTGCCCATTCCTCTGGATGAGCGTCTGCTGATCGAAATTTCCTCGGGTCTCTGTACAGTGCAGTTCTGTCGCTTGGGTACTGCCTCTTTGGTACAAGGCTGAAATCTTCCACTGGAGGAGGCACATGTTCAACCACCAGAGGCTGCGACTGAGCATACAGAATACGAAACTCTTCATCAAAGGTCGATACGAGCTGTCCAAGGAACAGGTGTGCCAAACATCGATGGAGCTTCTCAAAGGACCACATGAAGCTGCACAAAGACATGACATCAAGTTTAGTGAATAGTCATTTGATATTATACAAACAGATCTGAACTTAATACACAAATAGACGCTGAGTCTTAAACAAGCTCACCTGTAGTTCCCACTAAGCACAGCCCTGCAGTCTGTCAAAATGAAGCGATCCATCATCTGACCTTTGAAGGATTTCCCTGAGCGGCAGTGATAAGTGATGCCAGACACTGTTCTCACACGCAGACACTGAAATACACACATCAAACAATGAATTAGCGTGAAACAGTGTTGTGGTGTTGATGTTTTGATCGCAATGCAAACTAGGTGGCAGTATTGCATTAGTTTATTAGGAGACAGATGACTTCAGGATGACAAGCATCCCTTGGCAGGAAAATGCAGCTGAGAATTATCATCATCAAAACTACTTGAATTCATAAACTTAATGTAATAAATCTAAGGATATGCATAAAAACAGCAATGCCAGTTTTCCCCTGAACATGTATGTACAGCAAATTAAAAGTCCGAACAAGCAATTCAACACGTAGCATTAAAATTGGTGTGGTTTTCAATTAAATGGCATCACACAATAGCACAATAGAGATAGATTATGTAGTTTCTCAGACACAGAATCTTTGAATCATGAGGTAGTCATTAGTCACGTGGCACTACTCATTGCTGGGTTTGTCACAAAAAGCACCAGTGGAAATACTGGTTCCTATGCTAAAAAAGGTTCAATTGCAGCCTCGAGCAAAAAGCTTGTAAAATGGCAATGGATCTGTGCTTCTTGTAAGCACAATGTAAAACTTGACAGCGGTGGTTAACAAACCTGTCACATATTTTTGTAATTGATGACTTTCATTTTCTCAAGCACGCGAACCTAAACCCACTGATATCTGCTTTAGCTCTAGCGCAAAATACACCACATTATAAAGTATTTGGCGGTAGTTCAGTGAAAAAACAAATTCAAAACACAGACTATCACAGGTGTGCAAAGCAGTTTCTCAGCTTGTTAGACCAAGATGGTTTCCATCCTCAGAGGAATGACATTTAAATAGATGGATAAATGTAACTGCATTCAGAAATGTGCTTCATTGCCTCGTCTTCTTTTTCAATCTCTGGCTACAACAAAGCTACAAGTGCAAGAAGTGAACTTTTTTTGGCACTCACTTGAATACTCTGGAGATTGACTCTGCAGTTTGACACCATGTTGAGGAAGTGATGGACATTCAGGTCGTCAAGTAGGATGTAGACAGCCACGTTCCTCATCGCCGCGTTGAGGATATCATGAAAAATGTCAACATCGGTAAACATGTCCATCACGATAGCAATCACCTGTGGAAATAAATGGCACAGGGAGGGCCATTGTTAGACCAACACCTTCTAAACAATGTCACTTCAAAGACGTGGTTGCCATGAAGCATCGCTCCATAAAAAGAAAGCAAAAGAAGCACCTGATGAGCATTCTTGATAAGTCGGCGTGCCTGCTCCTTGATGCTCGGCATGTCCGGCTCAGGCGGGTTAACCAGAGTGGTGACCTCAGTGGGTCCAATGAAGGAATGCAGCTGAGGCCAGCCCAGGTCCAGACCTGGTGCGTCCAGGTCGGAATGAATAGGCCAGTAAGTGTCTGAAGAGCCATCTCCACCCATCTCCAGAAACCGATGCTCGGGCAGGTTGCTCTGTTGAGGGGCCTGAACAGACTCCTGAATGTAATGAATCTCAGATGTGGACAGGAAGTCCACCACATCGGCCTTTTGGAGGAACTGATAGTATCCCTCCAAGTCCTCCTCGACCAGTGCATCGATAGCCAAGCGATACTCTTCCCTGTAGTGAGGAGGGAGGTAGTTGGGGTGCAGGGGGTTGTCCCCAGCAGAGGAACACTGAGAACGTCGTGCCATGCTGTGGTCTAGAGCAATGGGGAAAAATGCAAATGCAGATGATATAAATACATGTCACACAGTACCACAATGAACAGCTAATTACAGAAATCGCCCAGCACCTCGAACAGTGAGATGAATTATATTATGATTACATCATCCTAAATGATCACTAGCAATATATGAGGAAAACACTAGTAAATAGACAGACAGACAGACAGACAGACAGACAGACAGACAGACAGACAGACAGACAGACAGACAGACAGACAGACAGACAGACAGACAGACAGACAGACAGACAGATAGATAGATAGATAGATAGATAGATAGATAGATAGATAGATAGATAGATAGATAGATAGATTCAGGTAAGTACCGAATCATGTCAATTCAACCATCAGTCACATTCTGTAATGCTGCGATACACAGGTGATTAAAGGTGAATGGGTTGTAAAGTGCCATCTTATCTTATCTTAATAGAGTTTCAGACTTAAGACTTTTATAACTACTATTATACAACTGTATGTCTACTGTTCTTTCATTACTTTGTAATGTATTTCTCTACATGCCCTGTAATGACTGTAATGTAGCCTGTGTGTGTGCGTGTGTGTGTGTGAGTGTGTGTGTGTGTGTGTGTCATATAAACAGACAATATGGTACAAAGCTTAATTTCACAATTGGTTAATGCTGCTCTACATGGACCCTGCTCGATAAATGAACAAAACTAAACTACTCTAGACTAAAAGTTGTATTACTGCCAGTATCAGGGCATTTATTCAGACATTCAGAACCAGTAAGTCCACTCATTTGACTTCATTTGACTAATTTGTTAAATCCTTCCCCTGAACAAACTCAGTAAAATGAATGGGGGAGAAACAGCAAAAACAGAAGACAGATGGGTTATGGGTGTGGCTACCCAAAAAGGATCCATTTGCAAGTTCATGGGAGAAATACGGAGAAAGACCTCTGCGTTCAAAGAAAACAGCTGGTAGAAAACACACAAACCTGTGGACGAGGCCGAGCAGAGGGAAACTAATCACTCATTAATCAGCCTCCGGACGCCGTTCAGAGCTGAAAGTCCAACTTTTCCTTCCGCCGTCAAAAACAAAACTTGTCAAAAAGAAAACTTCCTCTGTGTCTCTCTATCAGTCTCCGCCTCGGGTCCCAGGTCCAGATCGACCTCTTGTCCCCGCTTAAAGACGGGTTTCGTGTCCAGCTGAGGCCCCGGGAGACCCCTCTCCGCTCACCCGCTGACGTGTGCTCGTCAGGCGGCTCCTCGGTGAAAGTCCGGGCCGCTCATCGCGTCCTCTCCGGCGGCTTCAGGGTGGTGTTTGTCTCCGCTCAGAGACCGCAATGCTTGTCTGGACCAGGTGGGACTCGTAGAGAGCTTACCTACATTGCTTTCTCTCTCCCTCTCACCCCCCTCCCGTCAGCCAGAGGAACCAGTCTAGTGTCATGCCTGAGGCATGTCAGCGGCTCTGTCTGACTCCGAGATCGGGGAGGGAGGCTGAGCCCAGCGGCCTGGCTCCGCCTCGGACCCCGGGATCACCCACCGAGGACCAGGGTCTCGCAGGGTTCAACCTGGGGGCCTCGATGACTCTTCTTTACTCGATTCTAATTTTATTTATGAAGAAAATATAAAAACTACGACCGCCCTCTGGTGATGTTTGAGGGAAAAGAAAAAAAAGAATGGCCACGAGATAATAATGGTTGGACCATTGATGGCCACTTAAATGACCAATTAATGGTGAATTATGTTGCGCTATGCTTTCCCCCCCTTTTTATCAGATGTACAGAGTTGTTCCTTAAAAATAACCGAGGGTGGCCAAAGTGGTGCAGTTACATAAGAAATTCTGTAGCAGTTTCGCTGCTCAATTTGGAACCACTTTTTCTTTTTCCACAAAGGAACTGGTTCTGCAATCCAAGAATTAGTTCTAGAGTAGCTAAACTCGGCGGGACCAACCACTTTGAGTCCACCTTTTTTTGTCCACATCTTGATGTTTGAATTAGGTTATTAAAAGTGGCAACAGCAATGCTGTTGACACTTGACACCTTTACTATTTAACTATTTGTTTTACTTAACACATAATAACTTTTTTGAGGGGTTATGTCTGCTCCTGTATTTTTTAATCAATGATGTAAAAGTACAAACACACAGTCCGCCATTGACGTAAACCGATCTACACATTGACATAATGGCGTACCTTTTGAAGTTGAACACAACCTGCAAATGCTTTGATAAAAAAAAACGTGGGGTTAACATTTTATTATTCAAGAATGTACATCGACTCAACTCAACTCTTACATATAATACAAGCGCATGTCAAAAAAAAAATTACAATACCACAAAACAGCAGAAAGAACTTAAGTAATATTTTAATTTTCTGAGACTGAATCTTGGTTGTCATTATCTGTAAGCCATAATCATTAAAATTACAAGAAATAAAGGCTTCTCCCCTCAGGGAGTTTTCCGTCTGTGTGTTTCACGTGAGGTTCAAGTGAGAGAGTGATTAAATGATAATAATGATACTTTGGAACAGGGTGTAGACTAATGATAGGAATTAACAAATGACATCCAGTCATAGTCAAATGTGTTAAGGAAAGTGCATAGTAATGCAGATTTAATTCTTAAAGGTTATTATGAGAATTTACTTTAAAAAAGAAGTTAAAACTGTGAGTGTATAGAACAGGCTAAAACTGTATGCACATTGAGTTTTGGCTTGCACACTCCTCAGCCATTAACTGATGAATTGAAAGGCATAAATCACTATTCAGAGCTGCAAAATCTAATAGAGCACACACTAAAAGGGCAACTGTATATAACAACCTTTTTAAAGAGTGCCGCATGGCCTTTGTGTGACTTTAATGACTGGCAGTTATTAAAGCAAACCCTTCAATTTGCAAACCTCAAACCTCTTAAAATGACAAGGACTCCAACGAACAATGACTGCAAAGGTTAGGGACAATTATCAGAACCAACACAGAGCCAAGAACGTTCTTTTAGGTTTCACAACACAAGTTCATCGACAAACCCTCTTGTAGCATTCACAATACACTACAAAAGGACATCGTACATTACAATAATGGCCACAGGCTGAAATGGTGTTTCTTCACCCGACAGCCTCTGATGAATTTTAGTTGTTCTGGTTTAGTGAGAGCACTCATGCAGAAAACCAGCTTTGAAGTTGGAGGAGTGATCTCTGTATATCCAAGACAGGACTTTGTAGCTGGTGTTTTGTTAAACCTTGAAAGGAGAGAAGGAGGGAGAGTATGCAGTGATTTCCCTTTAATGGATGTTCCGCACTAAAATAGCCTCGTCAGGATGAGATCTGTTGTAACCAGAAGACGTGATGCAATGCAGTTGCTCAAGTGACGACTTGAAGACAATTTCTCATTGTTTCCCTCAGGCACCACCCAAGACACACAGAGGAGCAGATGGAACAGAAACATCGAAGTGAGACATCCACTAACTTTATAGATTGTTGCTACGCTACATACCATGCGCGGCATCTACTGCTCTGTGGTTTAACCCCTTCAATGCTTGCATAGACATATAAGTGGTGTTCCGCTGCCCATTTGGTGTCCAGGATCCTGTGAGGTTAACATATGATTTATGTGACACCAGAAAGCTCTAGCTGATGTGATGTAGACAGATCTTCTCTGTGTAAGGCCAAGAAGACTTTTCCAAAAGTTTACAAGAAAATTTAACATTGTGTCAAAATGAGGCCTGTGCTAAAGACTGTGACCCTGCGGGACAACCCTACATATCTTGCACCGCAGCGCAGAGGTGACAGAGAGGCTTTCTTTTCATTCATTCTCAAACCTGCAGTGGAAGGAAATACTCAACATTTTCAAAGCAAGAAAGGAAACACATTCTGCCACATCAAACCTATAACTAACCACAAGTCTCTTCAGTGCCTTGAGCCTTGAGATGGTTATTAGTTGGGTTTGCTTCACTATAGGGGCTATATTGTAGGTCGCTTTGGCATAGATTGAAATATCTCAATATTTGTTGCCATGGAAATTGAAAACATTAAATGTTCTCATGGACTGATGATGCACGTTATCCTCAGGATGAATCGAGGTTTGAATACTCTGGCTTATGACTAATTCTTGCAAAACTGAAGCTTCCCATCAGCCGGGCTTTTACTATACAAGTTGTAGCATGTGACAACACAAGACTGAAATGATAAACACTGAAAATATTACAGTTAACCTCATCATACCAGCATCGACTTGTTGGTACTACCACAATTTCATCGTCAAGCATCCATTAGTCTCTATTTACTGTGTGTACGTTATTAAAAAACTCGAAACCATTTTAGAGTGTAGACGTGCTTGAGTTGTTTCTGAAAATCCGGCAGCCCCGCTATTTTATTATATAAGAGAGTTTGTGTTTATCTCCTGTTTACAATGTGTCAAAGCTTTTGTGGCTGATAAGGAGAAAGCAGGCGAAGTAAGGCTGCCACAGGGAGAGAAACAGGATGAGAAAACAAAGGAAAAGGAAAAGCAGCAGCTGCAGAATCCATCTTGAGGTACATCATTTGATGGAGCGAGCAGGAAGTCTTAGCAGTTCTCAAGGAGGTGAGATCACGCTTCCCTGCAAACACAAAAGGTGGGATTTAGAAGATGATGAATTATCACAAGTCACTGCACATAGTCTAAACCTGTATTAGTAATTGTAATATGACTTAAAAAAAAACAATCTACTGGTAATTAAACAGACATGATCAGGGAAGATTTGAAATACAGTGGACTCATCTAATTTGATTTTAGTGTCATGGTAATTATGTGAGAGGAAGCCCCTCCAGGGAAAGGGGAAGCCAGGCCCATCTATATTTGTCACTTTGAGGTGTTGTGACAAATTCCACAGATGGCTGTATTCCCCCAACATCTTGTGTCTCTAAGAGATTCTGTTAAACTTTTCAGTCGCCCCGTCATGGCGTCCGATGGCAGCGATCAGTCCACAGCTCTGTCAGAGGGGACTGCTCATGTCCAGCCAGATATCATCGCCTCACCAGCAGAGAGAGGAGAAGCCATAAACACAGGAGTGAGACTGCGAAGGCAGCAGGAGAAGCAACAGGACCTTGTCAGTGAGGAATGTTTCGACAGGCAGCAGCACAGAGGTGTGGAATGACTCCTCGGGTTGTGTTTGAGGCACGGCACTTCTGTTCGCTCGTGTTTGCAGGCCAAGCTGAGGCTACTGCGACTGGGATCTTACTTCCTCACACACAGCAGGTGTGTATTTGCATCGGGCTTGACTGTCAATTTGCTTGTTCACAGTGTTTGTGTTGATCAGGAGCGTATCCTTGTATCACACAACAAGATCTGCAGCCACAGTGGACACGCATACGATCTCCATGCACGCATGCTCGTGTTCACCTGTGCCTGTGTGTGTGTCTGCGTGTGCAGTCTCAGGTGAATGCATGCTTGTGTGTGGCTGTCATTCCATGTGACAGGTCGCTGAAGGAGTGGCAGCGACTGCTCTTTGAAACTGTTGTAATCTCAGTGGGAAAAAAATGAGACAGAAAAATGTCACGAGAAGAATAGGAGCCAAGGTATAATGAGGCCTTTTGTGACCTACAAGGTATGCACACAGCCAGTTCTGACCCCACCCAGACTCCTGAAGGTGGAAGCGTTCCATGAGGCATTGTTTACAGTTTCATCCAGTCAGAAGGGAAGAGTAAATTTACACAGACTAGATGAGAGAATAGCTGCCAACCATGACAAACAGGGAGCAGCAACAGGGAGTGCTTTACATCTTGAAAGCTTTTTCTGACTTGCCCGATTTCTACTTTCCATGCCCATTGTGATGCATCCTGTGGCATATCCTGCAGCTTCAGCTCATAGAGACACATCCTGCATTGAGTCATGGACACGCCACAGACATCATATCCTCAAATGCATCTTGGATACATAGACAACAGACAACGGTCAGCACATTCCATCGGGCTATAGAGAGATGTAGGGTGGAGCAACTTAAATGACAAAGTGGTCGATGCCAGAATGCTATTGCACACATCTGGATGTAATGATGATGTAATTAACTGTGCTTGACATTTAATTGACGTCACTTGTGGATCTGGGGGTGAAAACTGTGGTTTGGCTGCAGAAACAGTCAAGAATGAGCTAATCTTTGAACCCCAGATGTACACAAAGTAGGACAAAGATTCATCACACTTCTTACACTTGTTTATCAGCTCCAGGATGGCTTCCTCTCATACTTTGAGTGACCTTACAGGTTGTGTCCCTTGTCTGGTTGCGGTGTGCTATGTTATTTCATTGACGCCATGCTGGCACAGACTCAAAGTCTGGCACAATAGATTGTGTAACTAAACAAACGTGCCACGTTAGCCTGCAGGCCTAACTAGCCTGCTAGGTATAGGCTTATGTTAGAAAATGTTGCAGAGGATACAGAGAAACGCCCTGATCTCCAGCTGTGTTTGACATGTCCACAGGCTTTACTGGAATGTGGTCCGACTCATGAGATCCCAAAAGGATAACTGATCAAACTGTGATGTTGCTGCACAAACATCAAAGTAAAGATTTCTGTTTTGTCAGACAACTGCATTTCATCTGTACCTATCTGTTGTGGGCTGGTGCAGCTGCAGGGATGTTCAAATACAGAAGTAGTGACAGTTGCTGTGTTAGTATTGTGATGGCACATTTACCCACTTAACTTTTACCAGACATGACTATGTTTGCAAGAGGTGAACGTTTCCTCAAATACACAAAAAATATATTTACACTTTTGCGGTACCTGTTTCATTCTTGAAACGGATTCAGACATCAAATTGAAACCCCTATGTTAGATGGGGAGATACACTGCTCAGATTTATTTTCTTTCTATTCTTTATTTTTCCTTAAACCTTTTTTAAATGTAATTATCTTACTTGCATACAGTAACAGCTTCAAGGACAAACAAGCAAGGACAAGCAATAAAAAATAACTGATAAACAATAGATCTTGAGATGATAAGAATAATGATAAAATGACGAAAACAAACACTGCAATATTAACTAAGCAAACTATAAATGTGTGGCATATCACTACACCATAATGTGCATTGGGACTTTTTTCAATACATCAAATAGTTTTCCTCCACAAACTTATGGTTGCATACTTTTCTACACCCACATTATTGATTTACACAGACATTTTAATGTCAGTTCATACATACACACATACACTTAACGCCTTCCAAAAACATTGACTCACATCATTGTTACACATAAAGAATAGATAACAGAATCAGATTTAAAGACCTACTATCAGATTTGGTTTTCAGCACCTTGCTCCTGTTTATTTGTTCAGTTCATTCAAACATTTGAGAATGGCGTGTTCCTGTGATGACTCTCGCAGACGCAGAACTAAGTTCAGGTTGGGCAACATTGAGAAGCCTCGTCATTACACTCGAACAGCGCCACTCCCCGGACAGCCTACTCAGGGCATTTCATTCTGTTGAGGTCATTCTGCCTGAGGCCAAGGTTTCGCAGCCTAGCAACATAATTTTGGCAGCTACTGTAACAATAACAGGGGATCAGTACAGCTCAGATTGCTTTTCATTTAAAGAAACAGCATGACAGAACACCTCTGACAACTTCTCTATTTTTGCAGCTTTTTGGAGCAGCACAGTCCTGTTTCCAACACAGAAGACAAATATGTGGTTGTAAAAGGAATGCAGACATGAGTGGTCTGGCCAACTGTGGGCACAGTAGAAGATGACAGTAAGTTTTTAATTTAATAAATAAATATGCAGAAGCTTATGTTAAAAGTTGTCTTTTTCTGCTTGCACCTATCTAACAGCTGTGCAAAAGCAATAATCTGAACTTTTCATTTTGACAATTGATTCTAAAGTGGTTCACAGTTAATACAGACATCCAAATATGGTTAACAACAAGACCGTGTTTTAACTCCAGGGCAAGTACCAATCTGCAGTCAGTTCTGACCTATGACCATACTGCTTACCCAGCAAGAAACTTTCTTCAGAAGGCAGTCAACTTTATCTCTCTGCTGAAGCTTAAGTACAGCATTCCACAGTAACACACACACACACACACACACACACACACACACACACACACACACACACACACACACACACACACACACACACACACACACACAGAGTTTTAAGATAGCACTGAAATTATGAAAGATTTTATAAAAACTGTCACTGAAAGTTTTTGGCTTGTGTTTTAACTCAAACTTTATTCATATATTCATACAGTGCATTTAAAAGCAACACATCATTAAAAAGTGCATATCTGCACTGCCATATCGCATAGCTCCTCTCACTATGTGCACATAAGGGGAAACTGGGTCAACCCTAATTAAAAGAAACAAGTGAGTTTTCTAAGAAATTTTCTAAGTTCAGAGACTTCACGGTCAGGGCAGATGTAACTGTTCCAAAGTCAAGGGGCCGCACCTTAAAGAGCTTGGTCGCCCCTGGTCTTTAGCCTGGTTTAATGGACATCCAGCAATAGCTGGATAGCTGGCCTGGAGTGTGAAGGTGCAGCAGATCATTGAGATATTGGTGTTCTAGTCCATTATGAGCTTTGAAACAAGCAACAACATGTTAAAATCAATGCTAAACCACACTAGTAGGCGGTGGAGCGAGGCCAGTGCTGGAGTGATATGGTTGGGCCGAGATTCACCAGTGAGGAGAGCTGCTACATTCTACTCTAGCTGCAGCTGATGTATCAGAGAATGATCGCCATCACAATGACAAATTGCTGAAAAGCATGGATTAGCTACCATCTTCAGATCTGGGTGGCCTTTGATATAAAAACATGTACTAATAGACTTGTTTTTATGACAGAGTTGACTTGTTTATCAAATTAAAGGTGCTTTCAAAGTACCCAAATTCCTAAGAATAGGAATAGGTATTACCTGCAAAGCTATTGTATTTCAGAAACATCAAATGTGACCCGTACGTGGCGCTGTGGACGCTACATGTTTCTACATGTGACGTCATGACGTCTACGCAGGGTACGCATTCACGCACGCTCTGCGCGGGATCTTCAAAGATCCTTTATCTCTAAGAAGATTCGACACTCTCAACAGAAAAAGACTCAATGAAAGGACATCGTTTCACCCATACTCACGCAATCAATAAGATAAACGTCGTAGTTTCAGAAATTTGTGGCAAAGCGAAGCCAAAGTAGGGATCAGACAATAGTGAATAGGAAAGATGAACAACAATGTCGAGACTTGTGCTCAGCTTTCAAATTTTAAAAGAGTGAGACTCTTCATTTTTTTACATCTCTGGTTCCATGCGTTCTTTGCTGCTCTGACAACAATTTGTGCTACTTTAGCCTAAGTATATCCACTCTGTGTACATGTCCGTGTATTTAGCGCTGCTATCAGCTGATTAGCCGTCGTGAAGCCCTCTCAGCAGCCGTGTAAACATGGCTGGAGTGATCCGCAGGCTCGACGAGACTGTGGTGAACCGCATCGCTGCAGGAGAGGTCATCCAGCGTCCTGCCAACGCTGTCAAAGAGCTGATAGAAAACTGGTGAGTGACCAGCTGCTGCCCTCGGACCATTATAACAACCAAGTGATAACAAGTGACTTCAGAAAACAGCCTTGGAGCAAACTAAACATTGCACTCTGTTTACATCAGGATTTGCATCTGCAGCTGGTCCAGTGACTACCTAAACTTCTGTGTGACTCCATAATAGCATCGATGTTTGTTTTTAATGCCACAGTCTAGATGCCAAGTCCACTACTGTCCAGGTGACGGTGAAGGAAGGAGGACTGAAGCTTCTGCAGATCCAGGACAACGGCACCGGCATCAGGGTGGGAAGCAGGAGCAGAAACACAGTCTCTATCACACTGAATGAATGCCATGCATGGTGTGTCCTATCATATGGCTTAATGACCTCATGCCACTTAAAAAAACATTAAGGCGTTAAAATAGTTGTATAATTGTAATAACCCATTCATATTCAGGTAAAAATGTTTAAGAACATATTAGGATTAATGCCCAATGACACGCCCACTTTCACTACCATGAATATATGGGTCATTAGCACCTATCACACCATTCACTCTCTCATTCACTCTTGGTGTCTCAGTGTCTCCATTCAATTTAAACACATGTGTGTGTGGACTCATAGACACACAGGTGAGAACAGAGAGGCTGTGGCGTCAAACAGTTGGCAACTTCTGGACATGTCTCAAGATTCTGCTAAATTCCCACCAGAAAGGTGTTTGCATATCTGCATAACATGCATAGGGTTGGACTACCTCCAATGTTTTTTTTTTCTGGCCTCATATGACCTTATTCAGGTTGTGGTGATAAAAAATCACTGTTAACCTGCTAGTGTCCTATTCTGGTTTATGATACAATAAACCTTATTATTCCCATGGAGGGGAAATGTGTGGTGTTGAGGCGACTTTGACAGAGCATAGATATGTAAAAAAACCCTTTTCCCCCACTATTCCTGCTCTTCTAGTGCTGGTATAGTGCTTTTCTCCTTATATCCTACGTACAACTCCAAAGGGACACCCTGTTGCTACCTCTCATGTACAACTATATCTATGTTCTGTAGTTTTCTCTGACAGCGCTGTGTGTTTTATTCCGGAGGCAGAAAGAAGATATGGAGATCGTGTGTGAGCGGTTTACAACCAGCAAGCTGCAGACGTTTGAGGACCTCTCGGCTATTGCCACCTATGGATTCAGAGGAGAGGTGAGCAGCTGGGCCAAACCCGAGCCTCACACCACTAAACGAGCACTGACGCGCTGTTTGTTACTCATCGTCTTCGTCGCTCGTGTTTGCAGGCGCTTGCCAGCATCAGCCACGTTGCACATGTGACCATAACGACTAAGACGGCCGATGCCAAGTGTGCCTACAGGTTTGTCAACACCGTGAATAGATCATCCCCCACCACCTTGATGACATGTTGTTTATGACACAGGTGAGCTAGCAGGGAGTGTCGCAGCTCTAATGAGGTGCTCTGTTCTGCTGTGCAGAGCCAACTACAGCGATGGCAAGCTGAAGGCCCCCCCCAAACCATGCGCTGGCAACCAGGGAACCCAGATCCTTGTGAGTCTGTGGAGCACACCGATGATTTTTAGAGCCGAGTCCCTATTCGCTCAGACCCCTCCAGGAGTTAACCCTCCCTGTGTGCAGGTGGAGGACCTCTTCTACAACGTGTCCACCAGGAGGAAAGCTCTGAAGAGCCCCGGTGATGAGTACTCCAGGATTGTGGAAGTGGTCAGCAGGTCTGTCAGTACGGCTGCTTTCTAAGTGTCACGATTCATTCTCTTTATAGTGACGTGTGTGTGCCGTGGTAACTGACATAATCAGGTGTCATTTTGAAGGTACGCCATCCACAATTCGGGAAAGAGTTTCTCTGTGAAAAAGGTGAGATTCCATTCATTTCTTTCACTTGAACTGTAGTAGACTGGAAACCTCTGAAGTGGTTCCATAGACTCTTTATTATTTACACCCTGCTGTTCCAGCAAGGAGAGACTGTGGCGGACGTGAGGACTCTGCCCAACGCGTCCACTGTGGACAACATCCGAGGAGTCTTTGGCAACGCGGTCAGCAGGTATTAATCCGCCGAGACGCAGCAGGCTACGTGACCCATCGTCACCTCGGCGCTGACTGCATGAGCGGCTCTGTGGCATGTTCCCAGGGAGCTGCTGGAGGTGGGCTGCGAGGATCAGAAGCTGGCGTACAAGATGAAAGGCTACATCTCCAACGCAAATTACTCGGTCAAGAAGTGCATCCTGATCCTCTTCATCAACCGTGCGTACCACGGAGGAAGTTACTGGAACGCCCGGGTGGAGATCATGAGATGGTGTTTTCTTTTAATGGCTTTGCTGAATGTCTCTCAGATCGTCTGGTGGAGTCGAGCGCTCTGAAGAAGGCGATTGAGACGGTTTACGCCGCGTACCTCCCCAAGAACACGCACCCCTTCCTCTACCTCAGGTCTGCTTCTGTCCTTTTCTTATTTTATTTTTCCCCGACTCTACATATGGCGCTCACTGTTTTTCTCCCAACCTCGGCAGCTTAGAGATCGCGCCGCAGAACGTGGACGTCAACGTCCACCCCACGAAACACGAGGTGCACTTCCTGCACGAGGACAGCGTCATCGAGAGCATTCAGAAGCACATCGAGAGCAAGCTGCTGGGCTCCAACTCCTCCCGCACCTACTTCACCCAGGTTAGACGCGACGCTGCCTCGTCCTGCGAGACGGCGAGGAGTGAACATCCAAGCCACCGTGCCGTGATCATGTCTCTGCGCAGACGCTGCTGCCCGGCCTGCCCGTCTCCGGCAGCGCGGAGGTCAAGTCCGCCTCCACCGAGCCCGGCGAGAGAGTCTACGCGCACCAGATGGTGAGGACAGACTGCCGGGCGCAGAAGCTCGACGCTTTCCTCCGGCCGAAGGAGAAGCCGGCCGTTGAGGGTGAAGCGGCCGGGCCCAGCGACCGGGAGACCGCCACCACGACCGGCCAGCCTAAAGACCAGCAGATGGACGAGACGGGGGACATGGAAATGCTGGAGGCCCTGGACGAGCTGGAGACGGAGGGGACGAAAGCCGCGGAAGACGAGGCCGATGGTGTTCACAGGTGCGGTAGATGAGGCGCTTCCTTCACACCAGCCTGCACCAGCAGGTGTGAGTGAGTCAGGAGGTGTCATAGTGACTCATCCAGACTGACGTAACTGGGATCAGGACGGCTCTGAACGCGCAACTGATCCGTTACTTAAGCTAGTATGTAATGGCTTAAACCATTTAGAAATATTCCAGTATTTTGTGTAGCACAAAGTATGTCATTAGGGGGGGAAAAAAAGAGGCCAGTGCAACAGCAAAGTGAATTTAAAAACAATTTCTGATATTTTATAGACCAAACAACTGATTAGTTGAGAAAATTAGATCAATTGACTACAAAAATAATCATTTGTGACGGGCCTGGTTAATGTCACCATACCATAATTCGGTCTATAAATCACTGACTATTTGCGTAACGAACTTTTCTCGCTGTAACCTTTAAGAAAATGGTCTTCTGTTGACGACCTGTGGAGCTGCTCTGCCCCCTTGTGGCTGAAAAGGCAACAGGTCAAAGGCCGTGTGAAGCGTGGATGACACGCGTGTCCTCTCTGTGCTGGCAGGAAGCGGCCCAGGAAGGAGAAGGAGAGTGAGGAGAAGGAGAAGAGGGAGGAGGAGGATCTCACGGCTGCAGCCGCGCCGAACAGACGGGTCATCAAACTGAACAGCATCAGAGAGCTCAGAGCCGAGATTGTAGAGAACACACACACAGGTACACACACCACACCACAGCTGCTCTACAAACTACACTCCCTTGTTTTTTTAGCTCGGCATATGTTGAAAGATGTCTACAACTCTGTGTTGTAGCTCTAGGCGACGGTTCCCAGCCTCTCGTGCTGCCTTCATGTTTCCACTCGCGTGTTCATATCAGACTTCATTCACACAGCTTTTTAAACATGGTGTGTGACAGACAGATGGCTTTAACAGCTCCCGGTCGTTACAGTTTTCCCTCTCTCTCTCTCTCTCTCTCTCTCTCTCTCTCTCTGTGCACGTTCTTCCTCCAGGCTTACAAGAAATGCTGCAGAACCACTCGTTTGTGGGCTGCGTCAGCCCTCAGTGGAGCCTGATCCAGCATCACACCAAGCTGTACCTGCTCAACACCTCCGCCCTCAGGTCAGAGTCGCAACCAAACAAACGGGCCGCTCCCTAAAACCTGCCGCTTTACAGCGCACCTCCTCCTCCTCCTCACTGTGCGTCTCCCCCACAGCCAGGAGCTGTTCTACCAAATACTCATCTACGACTTTGGGAACTTCGGTGTCCTGAGATTGTCGGTAAGTAAAGAAACGGATGGAAATGGACAAGATGTGCTTACAAGATGGGATTCTAACTGCTCCGACTGTGGCGTTAAGACGCCCGCTCCTCTCTACGACCTGGCCATGCTGGCGCTGGACTCGGAGGCCAGCGGCTGGACGGAGGAGGACGGGCCCAAAGAGGACCTGGCTCAGTACATCGTGGACTTCCTGAAGAAGAAAGCCGAGATGCTGGAGGACTACTTCTCCATGGAGATAGACCAGGTGAGCTGGAGCGTACTCTTATGTCAGTGTAATTCAGGCTGCATTCATATAAACACAAACCCATTCTTAGGGTTTTTGGAGCAACTGCCAGGTCTGAATACAACCCTAGCAAACTGTGTCTCTCCTCTCCTCTCAAAGGAGGGGAACCTGACGGGTCTGCCGTTGCTGCTCGACAAGTACAGCCCCATCATGGAGGGGCTGCCCATGTTCATCCTGCGCCTGGCCACCGAGGTGAGCCGGCTCTGGATCCATCCACGTCGGGCATCGCGATCCGGGCCGTAAAAGAAGAATATCGAGGCTCAGTCGTGACATCCTATCTGTGTGTGTGGGCAGGTGAACTGGGACACTGAGAAGGAGTGCTTCAGGGACTTCAGCAAGGAGTGCAGCATGTTCTACTCCATCAGGAAGGAGTACGTCCTGGAGGCCGAGCCGGGGGAGGAGCAGGTATCGGGGGGGGGGGGGCCACACACACACACACACACACACACACACACACACGTACGTTTAATCTCTGTGCGCTAACAGCGAGTGTGCTGCTTGTTTCAGAGCGCCGAGGGGAACTCGTGGCGCTGGCAGGTGGAGCACCTGGTCTTCAAAGCTTTCCGAACCCTCTTCAGTCCTCCGAGGAGGTTCAGCGAGGACGGCGCCGTGCTGCAGATCGCCAACCTGCCCGACCTCTACAAAGTGTTCGAAAGGTGCTGAGTCATCAGCTCCGACTCGACAACAAAGTGAAAAAAAAAAACTGCAGCTGTTTTTTCATGTGATGTCCCTTTTTCTTCTGTAAATAAATGCTTTGTATGAACGAGGGCTCGAGACGTTTGTCTTTTTCTCGGTGGAAACAAAAAGGCCAATACGCGCGAGAAAAGGTGTCGGTTTCAGGAAATACTCGCTCCGTTTTGAGGTGCCAGACTTCGTTTTCTAGAAGGGGGACTCGGGCGGGATCGGGCCAGGAAAAACAGAATCTGGTCGCGACGTCCAACCAGGACGGGCGACACGTGCCAGCGCACAGCTGGATTTATGTTACAGCCCGTCAATCAGAGACGTGTGCAGCCTGGAGGGAAGCAGAACGGCCACCGGCGCGTCCAAGAGTAACACCTGAACAAACCCCGCCGACTATCGGAGCCAGTGATGGAAAGCTACCACCCCCCCGACTCCTGCTTTTTCTCCTCTACCCCGGGCACTGGACTAATCTAAAAGCCAGACAGAGCTAAGTCTGAAAGAGGGGGGGAGGAGGGGAGAGGAAAAAACAAACTGCCACACCGCACCAACGGCTCTGTAAATTACACATTTATTTTCAAGAAATCTTTTAAATATTTGAAAAGTTTCGATGAAACCGCAGCAGACACAGTTGGTTCTACATTTTCTCAAATAACGACTGCACCGCTTTCTCTCTCTCTTTTTTTTTTCTTCCTTTTTTTTTTTTTTTAAATACATCATTCTGTACCTGTGACGACGATTACTGTTTCGACTGAGCGGTGCAGAGCCCCTCCAGTCTCCTGGCGTGAGAGAAGGCACTTCACTGTGTGAGGAGGAGGAGGAGGAGGAGGAGGAGGAGGAGGGAGGAAGGAGAGGGGGGGTGGGGGGTGGGAAGGTGCGAGGCCGGAGCAGCCGTGAGGGGTTGAAGAGTTAAAGCAACAGTATTCATTCATGCAACTTATCCAAAAAAAAAAAAAAAAACATTACAGCCAAGCACCCAGTCGGAGAGAAACAAAATCTCGTGGATAACACGTGTAGTACAAAGCTCCGAGAAATCGTTAGTGACTTGAGAAGTTTCCTCGGACGCATCTCCCAGCAGTGTTTTAGTTTCTATTAATTCACTTTCTCTGAGTCTCCCAAAACAAAAGAAGAAGAAGAAAACAACCCACCGGCAGCCAGCCAGACAGAACCAATGCTCCCAGTTTAAAAAAAACAAAACAAAAGACACAGATGAGCTTTTCTTTCCTGTGCTACAAGTTTCTTCCTTTTTTTCTTTTTTAAGTGTTTTTTTTTCTCTTTCTTTTGGTTAGCTACAAATCTTAGAGTGTTACAGCTAAAGAATGGAAATGTGCTCCAGGTGGCAGTCCGAGGTCTGAGGTGCGAGTTTAAGGGCTTCTGTGGTGGTGGTGGTGGCGCTGCAGCCTGCCTCACTGCTGCGACAGCAGGGCGTTCCTGTTGGCCTTCATCTTCTCCAGACGCTTTACTAGGTGGTTGTTGGTCATCTCCATCTCCTCGATCTTGTCCAGAGCCGTGCGAAGCTGTGGACGAGAGCGCGGCGGAGAGGTTAGGCTCGTTTCCGTCGGCCCTAGGAATGTGCAAAACCTAAATATTGCAATAAAAAAATGGCGATGGAAAGGAGTTGGAAATGTAAGAGAAAAGTTTCATATATGGATGTAATCACGCTCTCATGAGGTGGGTATCTAGACATGTCAGTTCTGAAGTTTATCCCAGAAGTGCAATGGTCTAAATTCTTCAACTTCAGAAGTTGTATGGGGTCACATGACCACTTCACTTCAAACAAGCCAGCAACTGAACTTCTTCTACATCCAATCAAAATATCTAATAAAAACATGGAAACGCAAAATGCATTCAACGTCATTTTAAGATTTCCCAACGATTTCGTGATGTTGCTAGAAGAGACTCCTTCAATTCCATTTTGCTTTAGTTTTTCAAAAGCTGTAATGGAGACGTTACCTCTCTCTGAAGTTTCCGTTTCTCTGCTTTCAGTTCGTCTTCTACTTTCTCTGCGCTGTCTGCTGAAGCCTTGTACCTGGACACCTGACCTTCAAGTCTGTTGATCTGGAAACAGAGACACGGTCTGTCACAGCCCGCCGGCACTTGAACAACGCGTGTGCCGTTCATTATGAGCCGACGATACGTACATTTTGCTCCATTGTACCCATTTCCTGTTCCGCCTTAGAGAGCTTGAACTTGTATTCGCTAATCTGTCTGTTGGCGTCTCCTGCAGAGAGAGACGGGATGGAGACGTGAGCTTTCAGACAGAGGAGCCGCTCACCTGTGTAATAGGAGACAACCCTCAGCCCCCGCTCACTCTGCATCTCGATGAAGTGCAGGTCTGTGCCGTTCTCCATCCGCTCCCCGTCCGTGTACGTGCTGTCCATCTTTGAGTGTTTCTGCTTCTCCTCCTCCAGCTGATTCTTCAGCTTCCTGATCTGAGCCAACAGCTCGTCCTTCTCCTCTGCCAGCTTCCGTAGCCTGACGTCTGCGGGACGACGGGAAAAGACACCAAAACTGACATCATTTAGGGAAACACGCAAAGGAACCTGGTGCAATGTCATAGCCAGAGGAAGCAGATTGTTAACGTGCTAAAATACAGAACCAAAGGGTTCTCTCCTTTAGGGCTTCAGCAAGTGATTATTACCAGAATACCAGAAAATATTCACATTTAAGAAGCCAAGAGCAGAGGTTTTTGATTTTTAATATCTTTAATCTGTGAGACTCTCCTCCCCGACTCACCCAGCGGCCCCTCTCCTGCAGACTCCAGCACCTGGGCGGCCTCCTGGGTGACCACTGTGATTCCTGAGCCGTGGGACTCATGGTTGACGTCTCCATTTGGTGTCCCATCTGGGATGATGACCAGCCCGTGTTTCTGTGGCCAGAGAGCTCATGGTTACCGAGACGCATCCACCGGAAACGGGGACGACCCAGCGGTGTGGCGGAACGGACGGAGCTTAGACACTAGGCCTCTGATCCTCATATTACTGATATTTTCTCTACTTTTGGATCTGTTAACCAGCACTGAACATCTGTTTTTGTACCCGCTTGAGAAGCCGAACCTGACAAACAGCCAAACATATTGCGTTCAATGCTCCAAAGTAGTCCTTAGGATCTTATAGAAAACACTGTTATAGAAAAATTGTGATTCAGTGTTCTACTAGCGTAGCTGCCTGACCCACAACGTGTAAAGTGGGACGTGTCCAGAGCTCTGAACAGGTTCATAAAAATACCTCCGGTGCCTTATGTGTCCCTTCCTTTCCCACTACCTCACGTCACTTGTGCAATAATGAACGATGCAGCCTCTCTGACCCTGACTGTTTGTTTGTCGCTGCGGGGGGTTGCCATGGCGACGCCCACGCCCTGCCACGTTACGCGGACGCCCCAATGAGCAACTCATCCGCCGGCATTTTTGGTGGCACGCTGTGTTACGGTCACGTACAGAGAAGTGTGTTGTGGAAAGAAAGTAACAAGCAGGTACTGACAAAAACAAAAAAGTGGACAAGCTGGCAAGAAAAACAGGAACTAAAACAAAAACAGGATCAGGTTTAACACACAGGTTTACACAGAAAACTCACTCCTAAATCAGATTTTTCTGGTGTTTCCTCTGTTGGGAGGACCTACCTCTCCAGATTTGGCCTTCCCCTTGATGTCAGCCAGCTCATCTCTGAGCTCATCTCTCTCATTCCTAATGCAATCAAAGTACTCTTTCTGCCTCTCTAGGGCCTGGCCAGCCACACACACACACACATACATACACACATGTACACACACACAGGAGAAGAGACAAGAGAGGAGAAGAGACAGAGGAAAAGTTGGATAGACTGGATAGACATGCAACAACACCGCATGCTATGGCAGGACAGCTCACACATATACATGTACAGTGGGCACGCACACAGACACACACACAAACCAAGAGGGAAATGGAAAGAGATGAGGACAAGGCTTCATGCTTGCTGCTTAAAAAAAGTGGAGGGGAGCAGACAGTGCTGAATTACTACACTACACACACGTAGGATGCTTTCATGAGTCGGCCTCACTATCTGATCCACAGCTGGAACCATGCATGCCATGCTCTAAGGTGCAGTTTCTCTTCAAGAGTCCATGATCATGGAAACAAAAACAAAGTCTCTGTGGTCCTCAGGCTGCTGCTGTCACACAGGCTCGCTGTGCTTCCAAACCAAAAACCATGTTACTCTGACATGCAAAACTCCAGACTGTGAGTGTGGGGGGGTGGGTGGGTTTGGGTATGTGCCATTGCCTGAAGGTCTCCATCATACAGAGACAGCACGGGAGGAACCACAGGTGCATGGGCACCGTGGCCTCTTCAGTGCTGGGACCTCCTACCCCGATCTTTTTGTCCTTCCAGTTTATCGTTTCCTGCAGGTCAAACACCTCTCGGGTGAGGGCATCTAACTTAGTCTGCATTCGCTGGCTCTCCTGGAGCGGTGTGGACCAAGTAGCAGTAAGACAACATGGAACAGGAAAGGAAAAGAATAAGGAGGGGGGAACAAAATGAATAGAGCAAAGACAAAAGAAGTGAAAGTGAAAAATACATCCAGGCACAACAATGAGAGACAGAGGCAAGTGGAACGGGGCGAGAGGATACTCGATTCAGGAATGAGCGATGAGGAGTGGCGGTGAAACAGAGCAACAGACTGGGAGAGGGCTTGAGAGGCAGGAGGCTGGAGCCAACCAATCCTTATCAGGCTCCTGCAGAGCAGCCTGCTCGCAGGCACACACACCTCCTCTAAGTGCTGACAGGCCTGCTGCCCCAGACGGGTTGTTTTATTGATGCCAGGGCGACCTCACCTCTATGAGCTCGTCTCGCTGGCGGATTCCCTCTTTCAGTTCTTCTTGTTTGTGCTGCAGGACTGTGCACGTGTGCTTTTGTCTCTCGAGTTCCTGAAACCACAAGACAGAGCGTTCGATCCAAAATGCTTCCATCCACACATCTTGTAACTTCCCCAAAGGCTACGTTCACACTGCAGGCCAAAAGTGGCCCAAATCTGCCTTTTTTCCCCATATGTGACACATCTGCTTTTTTTAAATGTAAACAATGGATGAAACGACCTCTTTTTAACCTTTCTATACTTCATCTTCCCTTTATCACTTGATCATGACATTGTCAGCTCAGATTACATAGCTTCAGAATTGACTATTGTGCAGCATCCATATTTACTTCTGTCACACCTTCTCCAGTTTACAATCTAATGTGAACAGCACCTGCTGTGGGAGCGTAGCGATTTCATACGAGTGGGTTGAGTGATATTTAACCTTTGACTTGTCCTCCAGCTCTCTCTTCATCTCAGACATTTGCTCCTCCATCTCCTCTATGACGTCCTTTAGTGTGTCCACCTGATAGATGAGGTTGGCTTTGTCGTTGTCCAGCTGTGCGTTCGATACCATGGCTTTCTTGTACTTCTCCTCAACCTCTGCAAGTGACTCCTGGCAGGGGGCAGGTGAGGAGCGTTGGAGTCAATTAGGTCACAAGTGCTTTGTCTCTCTCTGCTTTCAAATTAACTGACTTTTGTTGCACATTTAACACACGACATTCACAAACACACTAAAGCATCTTTTATAGTTTTATAATTCTCATAGCAAATGCCACCTTTTGTGGCATTTTGCCATTCTTAAAACAAGTCATTTGGGACCAATATGCAACGAGCAAGAGGTGACCGTGATCACACAACATTAGAACGCGTTGAATCACTTTCAGGAGAGACTCAAGGCTCTGGTGTGAAAAGGGGATCTGAAAGAGAGAAGTGCAAGTGAAGATAATGAAAAGTGCTCTAGACTAAAGTGCAAACTCTACCGAGAGCAAGCCGGGAGTCAGATCTGTTAGTACAACTACTCAGATCTATGAAACACAGTCTCCTCGGTCCAACGCTGAAGCAGAGCCTCTAAAGTGAAAGCTTGACCGTTATCTGTCAGCAGGTGGAGCTTTTTTACCTCTTCTTCCTATGACTACGAAACCCAGCTGAATTGTGGGAGTGTCTTCAATTCAGGCCACAACCAGTGAGTCGGATCAAAACAGGAAGTGAAGGGAAGATCATGCAAACAGGAGAGTCATTACGCAAGTCAGACTGGGAGCACGCATAGACACGGCTGTGGTGTTAGGAGCTACGGGTACGGGGGAGTGTGGGGTTTGAGTGGGGGAGGGGAGGGGAGGGGAGGGTGGGGGGGCAGGTTAGTGACGTCGCACTGCTCCCAGAAAACAAGAGAAGGCATGCTGTGAGCTCAAGCCCCTCTACCTTCAGCTCTTTAAGCCCTTGCATGTACCGCCCTTCTACATCCTGAATCTGGTCCTTTAGTTCATAGATATCCTGTAGAGCAGATGGAGGGAATGGTTGGGGTGAACTGGAGGGGAGCATCAGAGAGGGGTTCAGGGGGGTGGAGGGGGGAAAATCAAGGAGCGATAACAAGAGCACCCGCACTGCCATCTCAAAGACGGTCCGGCTGGCACACACATGACCAGCCCACCCAGACGTAAGGAACAGCTGCACATGTCACATCCAGTCCTACCATGCACACGCCCACCCACTCACACACACACACACACACACATTCGCTCACTCATCAAGGAAAACGGTTAAAGCAGACACTTAGGACAGAGAGGCGGGGACAATGCTGGAGGCTCATTCTCAGAGGGAGAAGATAAACAAACACTGGCCGCGTGTGGAAAGTGTGGATTTGCATGTGCAGCCTCTGCTAATGGACTGGAGGGACTTTTACTTTTCCATCACTTCCTCTCCGAGTCGTGCACCTTACCCTAAGCTCACTCAGACTGGTGTCGGGGTCGTAGACGCTACCCGTGTCTGCGCTGCCACGCCGTGACGAGGTGCCGCCCAGCGACGCCAGCGTGGCCGCAGAGAGGCCTGGGGTGGCGCAGCGAGACGACGGCTGAGGAACACACACATAGGCACATTTCCAAAGTTATCACAGGTATTGGTATATGACAGTATTGTTAAAATGTTAAATGTGTTGCTAAGACATCAATACACTGATACATTTACACCAAAATTTCCATTTCGGTAGATTTATTGCGTATTACAATAGAATACAGTGCAAAATTTTGACTAAACAAATGGCATACTTTAAACTTTCAGGCATAAAAGTATCAAAACTGCGCAAAATAAACCGGGCCGCACAGAGAGAATTCTAAAATGTAATCTGTTATCATCGTGGAAGATGTTTTATTTTGAAAAACGTTTTTATTTTGAAAAGAACCGGATCTGCGGCGGCTATATTTCATTTGGCTTGATTCCGCAGCCGCCACAGCTACGTAGCTGTAAACAGGGAGCCTGCAGGCTGAGGAGCGGACACAAACCGAACCGTTTGAACGGTTAAAACAGTTATGGCGGGTTGGCGGATATTGAATTTGAGCCCCGCATACGCGACTACTGTGGCGCAGCCAACGGTTACCGGCCGCGGTTACCATGGTAACAATAACGCAAACGTTATACGTCTTCCGCGGTTTACCTGCGACACCGGTTGTGGTTACGTCCCTTGAATGCAACGCAACTCTGGCACGTTATTCGACACCGTCCTTGAGGTGTCACTTAACATGATCCCGGGCCGGTTCAACAGCATCCCTAGGCTGGTGCTGCCAGCGCTATGCGCTAACTGCTCTACTAACCTCACGCTGGGTCGGGCTGCCTTAAAGAAGCCAGATGTGATGGTTGTGGTTGAATGGTAGCTCCTCCACGCCAAAACTGAATTTATAGCTCAGCGTGAGATTAAAATCACAGACTGGTGCGTTTTTATGCATTACTGTGCATGTTGATATTTCTAACTCAGCCCCTGTGTGTGTAAAAGTTGCTGTAAATAGACAAAAAAAAATTGCTTCGGTGGACCACAAATATAAATCACTCTAGCATAACTGTGGTCTGCACGATGCCCTGGTGTGTAGTTACATTTTTGAGGGGACTCTGCTTCACTGGTCCTCATGTGTGCTGCTGACTTTTGCAACAAAGACACCACATCCCCCCTCTTCGATGAAGGCCTAGTCAGTGCTTGGTGGAGACTTTTATAAGACAAATGAAGTAAAATGGAAAATTAAAATGTGCACTCACCCGACTGTAATCTGAATACTGCTTGTCACATTTCTCATCCAGCTGAAACAAAAGAGGACAAATGTAAGGGGGATGTTGGGGATGAACCGGGAACGCGGTGGTGTGGTCATGCTGGGAGCCGCTTTCCTTGTCTGTAAATCATGGACTTGGTCCAGGAGTTAATGCGAGTCTAGGGGTAAGTGCTGCATGTTCACAGATCAGAGCTGACAGGCAAATGAATCACTCAGCGAATCGCTCATCTCCCTGAAAGAAGATACCTTCTTCGAGCCCGTGCAGCCACATCCACGTCGGCCAACCTCATTCCGCTCTACTCATGTGTGAGGTTGTCGATAAAACACACACACGCACGCACACAAAACGCGCTGTGGGATGAGTGTCGAAAATGTTATACTTCATCATGCAACCAACGTGCGGGTACTGCACTGCACTCCCGGGCAGACTGCGGACTCGGTTTCAACCACTTACAGCGTCCAGGTCGGGAATGCTCAAATCATCGAGGTCAGACACGATGCTGCCTCTCCGGTTGGAGCGGCTGAAATAATCCGCAGCCGACTCACTAATGTCCGAGAAGTCAGACGACTGCTCAGACCGCGCGGGGAGGGAAGAAGACAGTAAAAGAATAACAGGGCCAGGGATAAAAAAAAAAAAAAGAAGGATCAAAGAGGAGGATCGCAGAGGGAAAATAATGACATTTACAGACAGGAGTTCACGGTTGGAGATCAAAGCATGATATCAGGCTGATTCACACAGAAAATATGCAAGACAACAAGAGATGTTTAAAAATACTCAGAGCACTAGATGATCAACGTTTGGGACTAGAATGGCAGGGCAGGACGGGTGTAGATTTAGGGCACCCGGGCCCCTACAGCTCACCACGCTGTCCCTGCGGCCTCTGCTGCCACGCTCCTGGGACACGCTGCTGACAGTGTCATCGTCTGAGGAGGACTGACAGGGGGACGCACACATACATGGACACACACGGTGAGGGGCCACAACAATGTAGGACGACTGCAAAGCCAAGGTTTTTAGGCACTCGCAAGCAAAAAGACGCACACACAGGCTGACGCACTCTTGCCTTGTCTCACTCTTGTAAACATCCAGTGTTAATGCAAAAAGGGCATTTTTCATATTGCAATAAAAAAAGCTAGTAATGTCATTTCAATGCTCTGAGGAGGACTTTCTCAATGTGACGATATAGAAGTTTAACGCAAAGTGGTAATGAAACACGTTTTCACATTTACACATCACCGGACATGATGTAAGGGGCGACACGACCAGTGCATGTCGAAGAAGACAATCCCGTGGACTAAATATTATCAAAATCCAATTAAAATATCTTATAAAACCATTGAAATACAAAACGTGGATGACCATCTTTCTTGAAATGAAGTCTTGCAGGATGAGAATTTACAAAAATTCCGCACTACCCTCATAAGACTAAAGAGTTATGATGCAGTGCTAAACACCCCTGAATGGAAAAACCTACAAGTCCTGAGTGTACTTTGTCGATATTCACAAAAAACTGCTTTTATTTCGCAAATATGCAGCTACTGATATTGATACATCCCTATGAATTACTTTCATGCATCATACTGACAACCTCGATAGGTCTCAGCCTCAACAGAACACAGCACAAGAAAGTTGTAATTCACTTCACACTCCGACACCAGTCCATGGCACTACTTCCTACGGCAAGCTCTAGCCGGCTTCATGAGAGGGACCAACACCGTCCCTGGTGCTGAGAGCGGGCGCTGGGAGGGGGAAGCCTGTTAGTTTGTGGGATCTCTGTGGCGTTAGCTGACATCATGCAGGGTGGCGGCGGGTTTTGAAGGTGCTCACCACAGGGCTGCTGCGGGTGGAGCTGGCTCCAGAGGAGTACCAGCTGTATTCAGAGGGCTGTGGACAGGGACAGCGAGGGAGGGAGGGGGGACGGGACAGATGTCAGGCCACAGGCACAGCAGTGAGACGCTGTGGTGGAGACATTGCTGAAACGCTGTCTGGCAAACACTGGGAAGACTTACAGCTCTTGAACTGTACCCCGAGCCGTAGAGACCGGTGTCGTCGTAAATAGAGGCCTGAGGGCACATGTGGGAGACAATGTGGGACTCAGCAAAAACAGAGAGGCCTTTAAATCTCTTAACGGACTGGCTAAAAGGGTTTAAGGGGGAGGACTTTCTCTGGGTCATGCAGTAAGCAGAAACACATTTCCATCATTAAGTAGGACATTTGTTTCTGTGTGCTACAACAAAAGCTGTGGCTCCATGCAAACTGCCGTCTTATCTTGCTGAAACACAAATGTCTGGCCATGGCCAAGTGGCCAAAAGTGTCCGGGAGCTAAATATAAGCGGTCCCAGCCGCCCTGGGGCATCTTATCATATGTATGTGGCCATAGGAGGGAGGGAGGGAGGAGGGTCATGCAGACAGATGCTGGGTGCTCAGCAGACAGAGCCTGACCGTGCTGTAGCTGCGAGGCAGCGCTGTGCCAGTGGTGGAGGACGAGGAAGTGGTGGCCTGTCAGAGGAGAGGAGAGCGGAGCAGGGAAATGTCAGCTCGGTTCAGAGGACAGCGGAAAAGCCGTAATGGGAAAGTGAGGCTGAGGAAGGCTAAAGAGCAGAGGAGAGTGGAAACAGGATGGACGTTTTGCTGACCCTGGAACATTACGAGGCAGAAGTGATGTGAGAGGAGGTGGGGTCAGACCACACTGGCCCAGTGAGCAGTTTTAATTCTGTTAGACCCCCTTTTCCACCACAGCAGTTCCAGTGCTGGTGCCCGTTCCAGTTTAGAGCCAGTTTGACGAGCAAACCAGTTGAAAACCAGTTGTCTAGAGCCTCATCATGATGTCACTCTGTACACCAGTGACACTGTCAAAAACGACAAGCCCAGGACATCAAAATGTGGGTTTCTCCTAGAATGTCCATTTCTGGTGCCTATAGTCTTTCTTAAGCATCTTCCGCTGTCATTTCATCATGTTATCGGACTTGTACACTGGTCTCACTAACACCGAACCCAACCTCTGACGTAGCTGGTTCTTCCTCCTGGCCCGGCAAGGAAACTAAGCTCTAGTCCTAAATCAGAACTGAATCTGCATCAGTGGAAAATAGGCAAAAGAGTGTCATGTCTGTGAGGTATTAAACTAAATAAAACCAGATAATTGGGCAGATCTCAAACATAGAGCTTCTTATTTCTATGTCCCGGCACCAGCTCGGCTGTCTATAAAATCTACAATCCTCTCTGATGCCTTTACGACACAAACAATATCTCTTATTGCTGCTTTGTAAAAGCTTTGCTAGGCATATAAATGCCTCGTAAACAAGGCCATGGAGATGGAAACACACTGCTTCTTCGACTGGCTTTGTGTTCTGTGTGAAAAGGCAGTGGAAAGTGAACCGGGCTGACGGGGAGACCGACCCGAGGCTGGTAGGTGGAAGTGGAAGGAGGCGGCGGAGCTTTGGTCTTGGTGAGGCTGGTGTAGTTCCTTTTATCATGGTACAGTCCAGTCTGGAGGGGGTAGCAACAACAACACCATCTCAAACAATCAAACAAAGCAATGCCAGCGCCCAGGGCTGGACTGATATCCTTAAGATGATGAATATTTCTTCTCAACGGTAAGTAACCACTGCAAACCACTCAGGTTAGACTACGCGGCCTCCATGCTTGAGGCTGGGCGTAAGCACCAACACTAAGTTGTCCACTGACCAGCAGGTCCTTCTTGGAGGAGCTGGATGAAGCCCGTTTATGGCCGTGAAGGTCATTGTATACAGAGCTCTGTCCAGTAAGGAATGGAAAAAAAAAACGTGTACAGGGCAGAAGCTACGTTAAGAGAGACAAAACGCAAAGGCAGCTTAAACAAATCATTGCAGAGGTACATACAGTGGAGCGGGAACTCTTGAGGGTGGAGCTAGTGGAGAGGCTGTCAGACTGAAGAGAGAGCGACAACAAGGAGAAGTTCAAACATTTGAGCACTTTGTGTCTGTCACTACCGTGTCACTGATCCGACAGCAACTGGTAAAACAAACTACCAGGTCAACGCTGCCCGTTAATGCCTGCAGGGATGTATCACCTGTCACAAATGCAGACATTTCCCTGTCTAACGCACAGGAGTATATTTGGAGAAGTAACTGAGACTGAAACAAGTTGAGATCTGACAGCATCACAGCTACTGCGCACATCCTCTGGAACCTACTCAACCTAACCTAAGTTTGACTGAAGTTTTCACAGCTCTTTTTGCACCCAAAGCAGATGCTTTGTATTTTGTCCTCTTGCACTGTTTGCTGTTACTAATGGATGACTTTTTACTGCCTCTATGCGAGATGTGACTTCCCAGCTTGCGCTGCTTACTCTGGAAACTGAGGGGAACTCCCTATGGAATAAATACCCTCCCTTTCTTTTTCCTTTTCCATTTATCTCTCTCGATCTATAAGAGTGTTTTTTTCCAACTTACGGTGTTGTAACCTGAATTTCCTGGAGGGAGCCTCCCCAAGGGATCAATAAAGTTTCCATCTCTTGAATCCAGATATTCACTCAGCAACAAAAACTCTACGCACACACATATACATTATGTTCTCACCAAGCCATCTTTTCTACGGGAACTGGATCGACTTCCCAAATCGCGGATTGCTGATGAAGTTGACTACAAATAAAAAAAAGTTCATACAAAATGCAATAAATCGGGAGAAATCTATTCTTCATAATACATCGTATGCAGTGTTTCAACTAAAATATGTTCATTTAATGGGTGCTTTGTGAACAGGGACTTCCTCATGTGTTTGTGCCCCTACGCAGACTCATTAGAAAACTGGCAGGGATGCATGATGTACGCACCCTGTAGCTGCGGACTGACATGACATCATCATCCAGCCCCTGTCGATGTGGAAACATGGAGTCACAGCAGAAAAAAAAAAGCAGAGAGAGAGGAACAAGGGCGACGAGAGATTAACGTCAGGATTAAGAGAGAGAGAAGAAAGGAAATGGAGGCAGACAAAGAGGAAGTGTGTGGATGAGATACAGACCCGGCGGTGACGGCTGCTGGATCTACTACTACTAGAGGCTCGGGCTTTTTCTGTGTCAGCCTGGAGTGAGGAAGGAAAGTTGGTGAAGACTGCAGAGTGAAAGGACTGAGTCAGGTCACTGCGGAGCGAAGCCCAAACCGTGCAAAACACCTTCACTCGTTGTGTTAAGATCTAAATGGAGGTTGTAAACATTCAGGAATGCTGTCCCCTTTAAGTATCTCAGTTAGATTAATGATATACAACAACAGATGATATGCTACGCATTCTTGCCTCATCTGTTGTTTCCATCTGTCTCAAAGGTCAACATAAGCAGCACACACACACAAACGCTAGAAAACTCTGCTTCCCTTTGCTGTGCTCACACACCAACACATGCACAGATGCAGAGTCTGGTCTTAAGCATCCATCACTCGTGAAGTAGCTGTAGGTTGGAGAAATGGAGCTGAACGGCCAAAACCACCTTCTTGCATGCAGGCTCTCCCACTCTAAATAAAGTCAAAGGCCAATGCTTGCTCTACAAATACACACAGTCACAGATTACGGTGTCTCCAAAGCAAATACTCTGCTGAAGCATATTTCCACAGTGAGGTACAGTGCAGTCAGTGAGTCAAGTGGAGCTACATGGTCAGGCTTTGACCGGGGGCTCAGTCCCACACAACAAGCTGTTAGTGGAGTAAGAGAGGCTGCAACACTCGCAGAAGGTCGCTCGCCTACCATCCACTGGTGGATCTGACCCCATTTTTTGTTGCTACCACCGGACGAGTGGTAAGAAAGCTGGACAGAGGGGACGAAGTGCCAGGAAAAACATACAATCATAACTTTGCTTTAAAACGGCTGAAACACAGACACACACACACACAAAAAAAACACTGGGCGACATTAACTTTCAGGAATAGAAGGCTCGGTTTCATCTGTGGACATGCAGCACTTTTACTTTTCTTTCCGCCGTGGGGGTATTTTCGTGTACAAACTGTCAGATGACTCTTATCTAGGCATGGAGCCAAACGGCTCCGCTGCACCAGTGACCGTGGATGCTGACGGGCAGTTTGCAAACAGCGGGCACGTTGCTATAGTGACGGGCCAGGATCCATGAAAACAACAAATAAATATAAGAGGAGAAAACGAGGCACTTGGGCATGCTGAATCCATGGATGATCTGTACAGTAGTACAGTTTTTTTATCCCCCCCCCCCCCCCCCCCCCCCCCCATTTCCCACAAATGTGCCTAAAATTAGCAATTAGTTTCACGCAAGTTACCACGAGGTCTTCTGCAAACTTTACTAATATCGCCTCGGTTGTCCTCCATTACTTTTTGTGTTGGTGGTGCATATGAAATGACGTGCTATGGTAACCCCACCCACACCGAGCTGGTACCAGAAGTCATTGTCGGGCTGAGACTCCGGGCTGTGCTTGAACTTTGTGGAAGAAAAAAAAAAAAGGGCCGAAGTGTTACATACCTCCTTCTGCTGCCTTTCAAGTTCCCTCATTCGGATGTCCCTGGCCTCGGCCCGAGCCGCCCTCTTCGCTGCGAGCCGCGCCTCCGCCTGTCAGACACAACATGAACGCACTTGTTAGCCATGAATGCAAACTGATTAAAGTGTCCTTTTCGACGGACACACCCAAGGAGCTCAGAATTGAAAACAAAACAAGAAAAAAAAAAACACACATCAGCACATGGAATAGGTTATTTATTGCTTGTTTTACTGGGAAAGGCATTAATTAATTTGCATCCGTTTACCCAGAGCAGGAAAATAAACAAGCAACAACACATACACTACATCTTAGGAAATCACTCGACAACGAGGGTTTATTTGGGTATTAAAGTCATCCGTTTCCTGCAAAAAAAAAAAAAAGATTGTGGAAATTGTCCATATGGACTCATTTAACTTTACAGATGTTTGAGTGTGAGAGCCCAGTGTCTTTCACTGGAGAGAAGCTTTTTAATAAAGTATTTGATGAACAGGGCGACTTAAAGTGAGTGAATGGTGTGCGTGTGCATGTGTGTGTGCAAATGTTGCAACCTGTCTGCTGCAACACTATTGTAAACAAAGTGGGTGAGATGGATAGATTAAACCAAATAACATTCATTGAATGAATGAATGTATGCATATTACTGCATATGGGATACTACTAACAGGCCTGTAGTCTCTGCCCACTGAACTGCTGTTCTGGGGCATACTGCAGATGTTTACCATAAACAATGGTAGCAATAAATAACAAACAATGTCAACATAGAAGTACCAGGGAGTAATTCAGTCCAATTGTTTATCATCTGAGAGCACTGGTGCGTTTTTGTGTTGGCCTTTAACTAGCACATCTTAAGGGGTTGCTTAAAAATGTTTATACTCTGAATGTGTTTACACTGGCTGATATATGGTCTCATCTCTGCTGCCTCTGCTCAGAGAGAGTCTATGCGGAGCTGTTCTCCTGACGTCATTGTTTTTAAATCCTTTCGTGCCAGGGTCAGACTACACAGTTTTTTTAGTATCTTCCACAGAGGTCACCATGTCAGATTGAACAATCACAGCGGCATAAATTCTTGCTGCGTCTCGGTTAGGAGACTGGCAACACAGGAACGATGCTGACCAATCATCGATCACGACCTTGTACGCGTTCATAGGTCACTGGGCTTTGTTCAAGCGTCAGAGTGCTCGCACACATCCTATTGGTAGATGGTGAGGCTGGCATCATAGGCTGTGCTAGACTTAAAAAATAAAAAAACAGGCCTGAATTCGTGTGGTCAGATCCCAGTCAGACAGATCCACCGTCAGGCTATAATATGGACCGTGAGCCATGGTCAGTGTGAGTCACAGCTGTGCAGTCCGGCACACAGCGAGTGTTTGGGCTGCCTCATCGGCAACAACATGTGTTAACCACGGCTTCCAGCAGCAACGGTTGAGAAACTTCATGGGGGTCCTGCCAACAGCGCACAAACAAACTGACAGGGGAGGCAGAGTATCAACGGGAAAACAAAGTGAGTCACGCTGGTGTGGTATAAATATAGATAGAATGAACAGATCACGCCAAACTGAGCCCAATGAATTCTCATCTAGGGGGGGAAAACGTACAGAGAGTCATTGGGTAATTTGCCCCCAACTGAGTCAGAATAAGCATAGGAGCTAATTTTACAGACTACTAGCCACGAGCTAATTTAAGCAGGCCGGTACACAACTCTGAGGAGTCACACAGGTGACTGCGTGGACAGCACTTCCATTACGTTCACAGTGTCGATCACATTCCCGAAATGCTCTGAGAGTGAACATCCCTCTGACAAAGACTGGCGCATGTGCTCATAGAGCCAGGCCCTTTATCTCTGTCTAAAAGACAGTCCATAAATACAGTGTGTGGTGTGTACAGTATCTCACGGCAGACAAACACTGTCAGCATTCCAGCTATTTCTTATCAGCCGGGCCAGAACAGTCGGCCCGTGGGTATACGGTCTATTCCCGTTTCAATAAAAGCCTGCGGAGAACAAACGCTGTTTCATAGCGATTCTGAGCAACCAGCCAAACCCTGAGTTTTCTCACCCAAAGCCCTGTAGGACAGAAATAAACTAGCACAACATGAATTTGGTTAAATACATATGATAGCCAGCAAAAAAAGGCCCTATTGTCACCAAATGAGACAAATGTGAACAAAAGAATACGATCAAAATGCCAAAGATCACTTGTCTTCGAGGTCCATTTTCGACCCACTTCCATTGGTCACAGTGGGATTTTAAGATCAGACGGCCGCACGATAAAAGATGCTCTGAGAGAAAACAAATGAGGAAGTGGAGTTGTGAATATATGTTGGAGAGGGAGCGCAGAGCGTTGGCCCCCGTGCTCTGCACCTGTTGATCTGTCTGACAGCATGACCTGCTCTGCACAGCAGCACAGCTGAGCTCTCTGTCTCTGGCCTATCTATAGCCTGGCTCATCCGGCCCCTGCTCTCTGACAGCCATATCATGGGGCATGGGGAGAGAGGAAGGGAGGGAGGATGGGAGGGAGAGAGGGAAGGGAGAGGAGAGGAGGGCGGGTAACCTGAGCAGTCGAGGTTCACCATCAAACACACCTCCAGTCCTCGTGGCAGTAAGACTCACCATACCACCATGCACTCACTTGAATCATGGGCATGGTGAGAATACATTAAACAATTAATGCATTGATCAATAATGCTTTCACTTGCGTATAATGTGTCATTAGGGGTGAAACACAGTGCTCGTCTGTTGTTTATTTGTTACTGACAGAGACCATAATCTGGGCTTTGTTCTCTGCCGCCTGCACAGGCTCTTAACCACACACACACACAGAAAGTGAAACTTTCCATTGCAATAATTATGAATGAAATCTTAAGGACTATGAACCACGGCTCTCACACAAACACACACCCACTCTGTCTATTGAGGGCAGTCAATGATTGCCAGTGAAGCACCATTAGCTCCCTTAGAGCCTAATCTGTACACAGGGTACGAGATGATGATCATCTAATCCCAACTCTTGGCCGCCGACACATTTGCAAGCAAACGGCATGAACTCAAAAGGTCTGGCTGCCCAGTAATGTAATGTAAGAGACGTCAGAGCCGGGCTGGTGACGGTGCAGGCTCAAATTCACAGTCATTCTCAGCAGCGACCCGTGCCAAGCACAGGCAGCCCTGTACGTTTTCCTAATCAGGCACAGGCAACATGAGGCAGAGGCTGCAGTGTTTTCAAGATCTGTTCAGGAGGGCGGACGCCGGCCACATACAATAAGTGAAGACACTGACCCCTTGAACTCCCTCATGTAATCTCTGGTTGGTTCGACAAAGAGACTCAGATTTAGGACCTGACTGGGAGGGTCAGATGACTCATGTTTCTATGATCGGCCTGCATGACTATAAAGAGAGCAAATGGAGCCTTGTGCTTAGTGCTCAAGAATGAGCACTGTGCAGCCCTCAGATGGCACAGACGGAGCATTTCTAAAACCCATTCTGTGTCACATTTCTCTCCTGTGGAAAGCAAGAATATCTCACCTACGACTACCAAACACGGGATTCCAGTAAACTCTGCTAAAAGGATCTTTTTGCATCTCATGCTGCAGGCCACTTCATTCTGAAAAATGAGGCAAAGGAATGGCAACCGTGCTGGGGAGCAAAATGGAATAATCCTGGGGCATGTCGCGACAAGCTACGCAGCTCCTCTCTGCGGCTCCCCACCAAACGAAAACACTGCGCGTCAGGTCAATCACCGTGTGGTCCACGACAGCTGTTTCTACTCACTGGAGCTCGAATCACATGTGGATGTTCAGGTTCTGCTGGCTAATTTGGAAGAATGTGCTCCAGAGGCCCATTGACTAAAGCAACTTTGACAACTATGTTTCAAATTAGCATAATTTATAGCGTGATAGGCAGCAGCTGCTGCCTTAGGTCGACAGAATACCTGGGTGGTGAGCGGTACATTTCCAACACGAGCATTAAGCTTTTCTGATTGCCAGCGCGCAGAGTAAATCAAAACTTGAAGTTAATGATAATCAAAATTACTTATTTTGCTCCACCTAGAAAACCAGCTCCATGCAACTTTTTCTTTTAAGTATTATATCACTGCTTTAAGATAAACAAACCGAGGACTAATTGGAAGATATGTCTGATTTATAGAGTAGTAATAGCAAAAAAATGCAAGTGTCTTGCGAAATTTGCTCAGATGTGATCAAGTGAAAAACACTGTTCTCAAACATCCTTGTTACCTGCAGCACATAGAATATGATTTTGCTCTCTGTGTATGAATAAAGCTCTAACAAGCACTCAGTAGGTGATCAAAACTGTCTCCGTTGTAGGCAATGATAAAACCTGGCTTACACATATTTTCAGGTTTTGAAAATACACATTTCATTCCAACAAACCATGAGCTCTGATACTGAGTTTTAACGATTTAATCATGTTTATTTTTATACGTAATGGAAGCACAGCCTGAATTAACAACGGCAGAGAGTGATGAATCAGCCTCTTGTTTTGGGATAAACAATCTATTTCAGCTCCGATTATGCATCAAATGATCGGAAGAACAGAAGAGCAACACAGCCTAGATCCATCCCAGTCTTCATGTGGCGGAGCATGAACTTACCTCGCGAGCAATGCTGCTCAAAGCCTCGTCCTCTGCTGAGAAGCGGTCTTTGAGAGGGGCACGCTTTCTGCCTGAACCCTGTGTCCCCATGTTGCCTCTGCACCGCTAGCTCCACCAGGGATGTGTATGTCCAAGGGATACACAGAGCGTGATGCCAATGTCTAGAGGAAAAAAGACAAAATGGATAGATAGATAAGTAACAGCTCTGTAAACAAAGCTAAATGAATGATACAATTAGGAGAATGCATTGGGGTAACCCTCTTCTCGATTCTACTCTACTCTATTCACATCTTATAGCATCACCATGTCTTGCATTCATTCCTTCAAAAACAGACACTTGTAGGTCTTTGGATAAACACTTGTGGCTGACATGAACCAGTCTGACTGTGACACCCAGGGGTCACTACCACTTTGCAAATCTACCACCGGAGCATTGAATTCCCATTAACCACCGCTAACGAGGTCTTCGGAGGTCACAATAATACTAAATTATGCATTTGAAATGGATAGCCTCGCGTTCACAGCTGTTAAATCAGGATTCCTGCCGGCACGACCACGGTGGCATGTGTCCGACAGACACCCAGAGAGTATGAAAGTTATCAGATCTCACAGACAAAGAGCCAGGCTGCTGCTGCTGCAGGACCCAGGGAACACGCCTAGTTTAGGACCCAGCTGAGTCAGACTGAGGGACTCGGCCGAAGCAGGAGAAGCTCCCTCTCCTTTGAGAAGTTTCGGCGCATTAACCCTATATTCACAATGACCAAGCACAGATATCCACGGCACATTATTCAGTGATTTCGCGCAGCCCCCCCACTTGTGTCGACTTGACCTCAGAAGTTGTAAGATGAGCTAGCAACTTCAGCTAACTTATTGAAAACGAGGTCGTCTTTCACCCACTGACAAAGATAGATTAAACACACACACACACACATTTACACACACAATCCAGGTGATTGTGGCCGTGTCCATTACAGTAACCAGTGTGAGTTTAAGGCTGAAGTGACGCCAGGGTACAGCCCTGTTAGCGTTAGCATCTCGCTGACTAGACCCTGCGTTAACGTTAACTGGCGTTAGCTAACTAGATATGCTAACTAGTACCCCTGCCTCTTGTTAGAAGAAGTGACTATTCCACGATCCTCCCCCGCCTCAAATAAAATCAAGAGCTACCTAGCGGACGTGCCCTTCTCGAGGCAATGACCCCCGTCAGCACAGACAACAATCACTGCGAGCCGAGCCGAGCCGAGCCGAGCCGAGCTGGGGAGTTCGGTTTAGCCAGCCGGGCTAACCTCGGCTGTTCCTATGGGAGCATTGATCCCTCCGCCGTGTTTCCATACTGTGGTAATATAACCTCACCTCCGGGGACACCCACCTTCAAATCACCACAGATCCTAGCCTCGGCCCTTCAAGCAGGTTTAGGACAGATCCATTAGTGAACCGTTCAGAGCTCGCTGGTGTTTTTGTCCTCACTGACAGCTGTCATTAGTCCTGCTCTCTCTCTCTCTCTCTCTCTCCTCCTCACCCAGCTCACCCACTACGATCCCAGTGTGTTAGCCCAATCTGGAGGACCCGGATGGAGGCAGCGGTGCTGCCTTCACGGAGCGTCGGCCACGGCAAATGTCAACTGAGAGAGGGAGCGCGCGCGCAAGAGAGTTTTCCATTATGCGATATATAATACCGCTTGTATAACTACTAATGAGGCTTCCTTCCAGTACTCTGACAGCAGGGGCACTGTTTAAACGAGTAATGACGCAAATAGTTAATAGTAACGTGTCCAAATAAAAATCTTCAAATAAAAGTCTATTATTACAACACAGTGCGCATTTTATTGAATTCATTGTCTGTCTATTCATAGGCATGACCCCCATTATGGTCATCCATAATACTAATGGAGAAAAATGGAAATTTAATTAAAAAAAACTATTTCTGCTTTCTGCCTCTCTCTCTCTCTCTCTCTCTCTCTCTCTCTCACACACACACACACACACACACACACACACACACACACACACACACACACACAATACAACTGCTACTTTCCACGCTAGTTTTTGGACTCTCTTTCCACAACTGCTCCTTTCTCTTTCACATAGAGTGTTTTTTGCAGACACGTGTGTCTATCTATCTATCTATCTATCTATCTATCTATCTATCTATCTATCTATCTATCTATCTATCTATCTATCTATCTATCTATCTATCTATCTATCTATCTATCTATCTATCTATCTATCTATCTATCTATCTATCTATCTATCTATCTATCTATCCATCTATCATCCATCCATCCATCCATCCATCCATCCATCCATCCATCCATCCATCCATCCATCCATCCATCCATCATCCATCCATCTAGCTATCATCTATCTATCTATCTATCTATCTATCTATCTATCTATCTATCTATCTATCTATCTATCTATCTATCTATCTATCTATCTATCTATCTATCTATCTATCTATCTATCTATCTATCTATCTATCTATCTATCTATCTATCTATCTATCTATCTATCTGGGTGAGTGTGGCTGAACACAAACACGCCATTTTTTCAGTTTTTTCATCTCTAACAGGTGTCCAAACTTTTTTCATTAAGGATTGGACTCAATGATGAGAAAGTATCCATAGGTCAACTGCCTCTCGTGATTTTACAATCATGAATGTTTCGAAATGCAAAAAACTGGATTCTTGCCACTTGTACGCCACAAAGCATGAATCATCTCTTCTGCTGCCTATTCTGTGTGTGAATGTTTGTGTATGCTGGCTGTCCTGGCCCTGTAGTGTACTGAATATCTGTCCAGGGTGAACTCAAGCATGGCCAGTTCAATTTTAAACGCACACAATCATAGTAATATGTTTCTGTAATATGTTGTCGCTGCTATGCCTTAATTAACACATTTCATTTAAGCTAGTAGATCTGAAATGCAGTGCAATTTTACTAATACAGTCACAAAAATCAACGAGTCAATAGTTTAGGGTTAGGTCCTTTTTTCTTTCTTTCTTTCTTTCTTTTTTTAATAATGCGAGGGAAAACAGAGTATGCATCTGTATCGGTAGACATTTTGGGCGCTACGGGTCAATATCGGTAATTTTTCCTTTGCCCGCAAGAGGGCAGTAGGGGATAGTTAATAGAAACATTTTCCACAGCCGAAGTGTTTCCGTCAAACACACAATTGTTCAGTAGCACCCAGAATAGCACCCAGTTCAGCATGTGTATTGAGCAGCATGTTCCAGGATAATGTGGTTGAAAAGGTTTTATTTTTCCATTTATTGTAATGAAGTTAGAACATATTCTAATTAAAAGTGTGCCGCAGCAGTTTAACAAACAGTCTCACACAGTTAAAGATAATGACTGTTCCAAAAAAAGCACATGGCACTAAACATGATTCGCATGAGCTACATTAATGCAGGACAGTGGTACTGCACACTTCTCCCATTTAAAGCAATAGGAAAAATGCAGTCAGTGCAAGTGATGGATTTATCATGTCTTTTTGACATCTTGTTTTGTTTTGTTTTGTTATGAAGCTTCTGAGAACCAGTGTAGAGCCTTTCATTCAGAAGACCTTCCAGCCTGTATGGGAATCCCCTGATTGACACCCATAACACAGGTTGCACTAAGTACACACATGCACAGACACACACGCACACATTGCTTTAATATTCTCCTCCATTCCAGGAACCTAATGACTGTTTTGTCTGTGATCTCCCACCTCTCTTTGCTACTGTGCACACAGGGCTTAGTGCAGTCTTAACCCAAAGACACCATCAGCCATACAGTCTCCACGCTGCCACTCCTGCTAAACTTTCCATGTAGTCATCAATTTCAGCACTGATTAACCATTAAAATGGGCAACAGATGCATAACAGTGTGTTCAGTTTTGCGGCTGCTGATGAGGCTGTAATACTAGTAATTATAACTCAGCCACAGTTGTAGTGCTGACTCAAAGGTCAGTCTTGACAAAAAAAAAGAAAATCCATTAGCATACAAAACATTATGAAGTGCACTGTTGAAAAACTGGTACTACTGACTTTGTTCAGACCTGTAACAATGTGGGTTGCTGTGACAAGGCAAAAATACAGACCCATGTGATTTGTAGTGGAGAAAAACAGAAAGCCTGAGGGCAGCCAGACAGTGCTTAAGTGTGTTTGTCTAGTTTTATGGCCCTTTTAACTCATAAACACTCAGACCATCAGCTTGTTTTCCTGCAACAGAAAGGCATGTACTAAGCTGTCCCAAACCTGAAACCACATCTGTCATTTTCACTTCAATATCTTTGCCTTTTGTCAGTGCTCTTCTCATCTGTTGCTCTCACTGTTTCCACCAAAGTATATATTTTTTTGTGTGCACTTGATGATTTGTATAAGTTCGTATGACATGCACCACCAGCCAGTGATCAGCGGTTAGAAGAGCCTCCCACTGCGCTAACAGGCCTGACTGAATCGTTAAGTGGTCTGTCTTTAAGCCCGACTCTCCCCAGAAACAGAGTAGAACCTATGGAGCCCCAACTTGTAATTACCCCATGGAGGGCAATGCTGCTCCCTCTCCATCTCCTCTGGAGCCCTTTGAAGATGCCCCTTAGGGAGTTGGTTGTAATCAGGACACATGACTCATTGATTACTCTTTTGCGGTCTTCCAGGAACACAGCTCAAGGAGTGGACGCAGCAGGGGGAGGGTAGTCCCCCTTCAGTCCGTGTGCAGAGACCGGAGGTGGAACGTGGACAGCAGGGCCAGGGTCTTGGACACAAATTAGATGCTGTAAACAATCGGATGTGCATTGTTTTTTTCTGGTAGTTAGCTCAGTTGGTCTGTTAAAGTGGCTATTCATTACTGTCTGGAACAAGAATGAAAAACCATTTGCCAAAGGAGACCGCAAGTCTGCAGGTTTTCGCTCCAGCCAAAGTCATTAGTGCACCGATTAGTACAAAGTCGCATGGAGAGAGGAAGAACTAATCATTGAATGCATCTGCTTCAGTGGTGGCTTTAAATGAAAACCATATATCATTCACTAGGAACAAAACCCACTGTGTCTGCCAAATATAGAAGAAAATACTTTCATGGACATAGAATCTTGTGTATTTTGTCTTACATGAGTATGACTGCCAAGTTATATATTTGATATATTTTGCACAATACTCAGGTTGTATTTTGAGTATGCCCCTTTAATTCCACATAATTACACGGTGGGAATGTGGAAGGTAGTTTTGCAAATAATCTGTTTAAAACTGTCCATTGTGTGTGATGAATTCTCATAGCTTACCATGGGAAATGGGTGCTTGTCCCTGAAACATGCAATTAGTGTTGTAACCCGTGCTTTTAGTGCCATACTATTTCCCTCCATTGTGCTCAGTTCAGTGCCTTTAAACACGGTGACTAAATGTTTAAAATATCAAAAGCAGAATAAAGAGTTCAGCCGTGATTTAACAGTTTTCTCAAAATGTGGAAAACTACGTTTTAACTTTTTATAGCCAGACCAGCGAATTGTAAAACAATGCTTCACTCGCTCTTGAGAAAGACATCTCTGCTAAACAGAATGGGCAAAGCAAGTAGACCATAAAATAGATCATAGGGGATGCCTTTTGATGTTTCTGGGCTTGTGCTCTGGACACCTGTGGGGATGAACCCAGTGACTGGCTGTCCTATGTGAACATGTTAAGTAGTAGTAATTGGGTCATTACTGCTCAAGAAGCTGAATTAAAGCCCAAGGCAACATGTAAGACACTGCAAATGTCTAATAATTGCACAACTGCACAGCAAACTGTCCAGTTGTGCAACTGTAACCTCACAAAACAACCACCTAAAAAAACAACCTCAGGCTTGTTTTCACTAAGATTTTGTCTGGGCACTTCTGTCTCTCCGACAACGTCCGCCTCTGCCACAGCAACTTACAAAACAATGTGACATTTATCAGCCCACTGTCATGATTGATATAGGCGATGGTTTCTGTTTGTATTGAATTGTAATTTGGCAGCCAAGCGTTGTGGATGTCTTGGTTTTCTCACACAGGTCTGAGGCTGCTGTCTCCCGCCCTCGCTGGGAGTGTATCAGTGATGTGAGGTGTGTCGTCCAGGCCTGTTCGGATGGTTAAACCGAGAATCAGAGGAGCGTGGAGCTGCAGACAGGCTGTATACACACCCAAGTCTTTGTCGATGACCACACCGGAACAAAAGTACTCTTTGGAGCGGCAGAAAAGCCCTGCAGCAGAGAAAGTTCAAAAGTCAATGAAAGAATGCTCTCTTCCTACCAGAGGCTTGTAGAGAGGCTCATTGGTCACATTGTGTCTTTATCTTGTGAGGACCTTTTGTATGGAAGATGACATGTTAGCGTATTCCCTGCACTTGTTTGTCTCCAGTGATCGCTGGTTGATAACATTTCAAGCATTCAAAGTCTTCGTTTTTTTTGTAAAAGCACAAACTCTAAATAAGAAAGTTGTCATGCAGCGGTTGTGTGTGTTTGCCTTGGATATTTGTGTTTCTTTGTTTTCATCCGTGTGTTTTGGGGATTTTAAATGATTAGTATTGTTAAGCGTGGCAACCATTTAAAGGTCTATAATTCTCTATTTGCCTCCATTTAGCATCTTCTTGCCTCCTGCCCGTTATAAAGAGAATGGTCAACCTAATCAGGGTCTGCTCCGGGGGTGGGCTGGGCTTATTTGCCAATTGACATTTGGTGAAAGGGTGTTAGATGAAAAAAGCACCTCACACCATGAGGTAGTGGCCTCACACCCAAACACATTTCAGACATGTTGTGTTTGTGTGTAAAGAGGAACTTGTGTTTGAGTGTAAAGGGTGCCTCGTTTTACCACTCACTCCTCAGAGCTGAGCACACGCTCCACGCTGCACCAAGTGTGTTGATCCATGCACACGAACCATTGTTGTCCTTAAATTGGGAAACGCTCTGATAAATTGGCCAATCAATCTTTGTTTCAGTAGTATAATGGATTAATTAAGGGTGGGTAATTTGAATGCGAGACCTGTTATTTTAGCATTATCATTACATTAGCACAGGCTGACTATCTGCTCACCCTCTCATTATGTCTGTGGAATTACAGGGTCCAGGCTGTAGTGCAACATTGACAGGCACAAGCTATTTGCTCTAGTAATGAAAATAGATGTTGATTATACTCATTTTCTGCTAAAAAGTCTTGTTAAAGATGCGCTATGAGGAAACGTGTTAGAGAAAAGATAATATATTGGCACATAGTTGCTGGTCTTGTTCAAGTATAATAAAAGCAAAATTCAGTGACGTAACATTGTGGCCTGAGGTGAAGTCTTTGTTCAGTCTCCTTGCGTGATGCCTTGAGGACTCACCAGTAACTGAGAAACTGTAATGACTCAGTATTTCTGAGAATAAACTGTCATGCTCGCCTTTCATATCTCTCTGCACAGCAAAGTAGAAAGAATGCAAGTGAAGAAGAGAGAACAACATGATTGGAGAGACAGGCCCTGGACAGTGGAGAAGTAACGGATCTGAGTGTAAGTCCCTCATTAGACGACCAACTCGTCCAGGGATGGAGGACGGGACTCTGCAGGGGGGGCGGCTACAATGTCAGATTTGCTATGAGGAAATGGCAGAGCACTAGGAATGTGTGGTGAAGTCAATGTCAGCTGATTGCTCTTTGAACCGGCTTTGTCTCTCTCCTCACTGAACACTCGCTCCCTTTGTGTTCCTCATATCTTGAGTCTGATATTGACATTGCTTCACAATCGAGTATATTTTGATCCACAGTTTTTCACCAAATATACAATGAACAATACTATTTACACATATGTAAAAATGTTTGCTGGATGAATTCCAGTGGGAATATCAAAGTCTGCATATATTTTTTATTGCATCTCATACAGGTCAACAATCAGATCATTCACCCTGTTTTGTCTGGGGTTAGAATATCATTTTAAGCCATTCATAGAAACGGTACTTAACACTGAAGCGCAGCATATAACCTACAGTAAAATGTGTCAAAAAATACAAAGCTATACAGGTAAAGACTTTTAAACATTTGTGAAAAATTCTGTGGTTAAAAAGATAAAACCAATGGAAAACTACAATTCGATCCAACAAGTGCAATTTTTTATACAAACAATAAAGACGAAATTATCACTTCCCCTGTCGGAAAGTGTGTCTAATAAAAGCACATGTGTTAAGGGAGTTAAAATCTTTGTCCGACATGGGAGCCAGCTTGCCTTTTCATTATGTTAATCACCAGCACACATCCCTTCTTAATTGAGCTGATATTTACAATAGGTGATTGACGACAATTACTCCCCTGCCACCACTCCGGCAACCTCAATGGCTGCCTGCATTAAGGATTCACCGGAATCCATTACTGGCGCGTATGCGTGCTCACTGAGAGGAAATGATCTGGAAGCTCAATCCCACACCTGGAAAAGTCACTAACTCTTCCAACCCAGATTACAAATGGTTACAACAGCTGATGTCAGGCAAAAATAGGTCAGATCACCAGATCACCGTCCTCTGGCTCTGACTTAGATCCTTCTAAAAATACAGACTGGTTTCCTGGCGTACAAATCCACTTACAGGCCGTAAGAGATGTCCTAACTTCTGCGTAACACTGCACCAAATGTTGAGCGCTGATGCCGTGGGTGAGGTAAGAGGCGGTGAAGAGGAAGGGTAAAGAGTGGAGAGGATGTCTGTCATTAGCATTCTAACCAGTCCAGTGTGTAAGTGACATAACAGCTCAGTCCTCGCACACCATTGTCATCTCAGATTAGCTTCCCCTCTCTGCCTGTGTGAGCTGCTCCTTCGTGGCGCATCCAAAGACTTCGCTGCTGCCATTGTGGGGACCAGCATCCTGTGCCTCACTGCAGGATTGCCCAAGACGCTTGGTAAACACAGGAAATACAAAGAGCCTAAATACATCCCCACTGTGTTTGGAGGACTGCCATGACAACACGGAGTGGATCTCCTGGAGAGCTGGGGTGTTTGTTAGGTGGATACACACTGAGATATGCCCAAGCAATGCCCTTCTGTGTGAGGGCATGCAGCTTTAGCTTATGCACTGTCTGTCACACAACCAAAATAAGAAGCCTCTCACTGCAGGGACACAGCTTGTTTGAGACAGGAATCCACTCTTGGCTCTCACAGCATGCCTCATTCTGAAGGAATGTCAGGATAAAAATCTCCACTAAACGCAAGCGCTCCAATCTGTGCCGCAGATCTTCACACTGGAGTTTCAGATAAGGCTTGGGGAGCAGCTCTGTGGGTTTTTTCAACACAGCATACCTGTTCTGGCCTTTATGTCGCATGGCTGAGAATCTCCAGACAGCTTTAGATTAGCTCTCCCCTGAAACAAGTGTCAAGGCTAATCTACTCTGTAAGCACGGGTCATCTGGACGCCAGATCCACGCAGAGCCAGCATCAAAGCTGGATTCTCTCTCTCTCCCAAACAGTCGTTGCCCTTTACCTCTCTTTCAATTTCATCCCTTTTCCTCTTTGGCTTTAATATCCTCAATGACCAGGCAGCAGGAAATCCACTTCCATACTCACATCCTTGGCTGTCATCGATCTCTCTGAGGAAGGATATGAGCTTGGCGTGGGCTGTAAAGAGCAGTGAAAAGGGACATTCATTGATCCAGCTAAAGCACAGCCGGCACTGATCAATAGAATAGATCCGCTAAGGAGCCACCAGGACCCGTGCTTAATAAGAGGCCAGGGGCTGCTGGAGAGCCGCCTGACCGGAGCCACTGTGGCCTCTGTCACCATTGCTGTCATTTTTTTAAGTTTTATTTAATGATTATAACATTTGTTAAGTGGCGCCATGAGGTAGCGTGACTGCATAATCCTAACTGAGGTCATATTGTGCAACGTTCCCATGGAGAATACTGTAATGACTGTTTTGAACTGGAGCACCTCACTACCTCGGCTCAAAAGAACCACAAACTTGTATTGTTTGAAATTAGCTCTTCAGTCCGGGAAAGAGAGCTGCTCTGAGCTGAAGTTTGTTTAATATGTTTGAAATGCTCAGATATGCACACACTGACTGTACTTTGTACTGATCAAGTGCTGGCAAGTAATTTACAGGGTTCTTTTTCATTATTATTCTTTTTTCAATTCTGAGAAATGTATATTTCCTATTAATAAACCTGTCAAGTAGCCCCTATTGAAGAGAACTGTGTAAGATAATCGACGCCTATCGCTGCCAACTGAGCATATGTTTAACTGGAGTCTGTTAGCTTTGATGTTTAAGCGTGACTTCATGAGAATACGTGTAAAAACACTCAAACACTCGTATCTCTACTCTCAAAGGGAATCGTGTTTTAATACGATGTGAACCTCATCTGTTTTTATTTAAATGCATTACACACGACAAAAAATGTGATGGACTCGCTTACGGTCCTACTCAGAGAGTTTCTAAATCCTCTCTTCTTCATGTGCAAATTCCTCACCAATTGGCCCAGAGTGTCACCCTGGGTTGTCCTGTTCAAAGGAACTCTGGGGTCAAACCTGCCAGGTCAACCTCTCTCAAAGTGACAGAGTTTACCCCCAAACTCTCCCCTTTCCTTCTAAAAACACATGGGGCCCCATATAGACTGTCATCCTTCCTTCCACTGCAGGCCCGTGCTGATTTACTGCCTCGGTACACAGCCCATATAAACATATCATCCGCATGTCATCATCCAGGCCCCTTGTGGGGGGGAGTGCTTCAGAGTCCAGATTCAGAAGATTTATCCACTTCTTTGTTGTTCACACGATGAAACATCAGCTGTGGCCAGCTCGTGATAGGATTTCCTCAGAAGTCCCTTCATCCTTGCCATCGCAGCCTAGATCAAAATACTAATCCAGGTTTATCTTGAAGCACATTCACTGTCAGGTGTTAATGTTTATCTTAAGAGCCATAAAGGGAAGTTTAGTTGCCACCCTTTTAACATATTTATGTCAGGAAGCTGTGGTGCTAAGAGCCAGGGGTAGATAAAGGAAGGCTGGCCATATGTTGCCTCCAGGTATCACTGCAAAAAACACTGTCTACCCTCTCAAAATCAGCATAATTGATGACACAATAGGATTTTGCATTACCATTACCACTGATAAATTCTCCCTAATACCTCCTGCCCCTGGTCACAACAAGATCCATTTCTTGTGTGTAAGCCTTCCCCTTCAACTTTCCTTAATACCCCAGTACAAAGGGTTAAGGCCAGCCCTCCCCCATCAGTTGCTTTTGTGTCATGTTTCAAAGACCCATTCATCAGTATAACATACACAAATGACAACACCATGCTTCATTTCAAACTTTTGCCCCTCTCAACTTGATATTATCAAGTTTCATGTGACACTTTGCCTTAAATATTTTGGTGTAAACCCGAACCTCTCTGAAAACCACTGTGTTTGCAAACTGGACCTCATTTTAACGTCACATCAATCCGGCCTTATAAGCCACGTGTGCTAGTTCATACATTACAATCAACTAAACTGTGACTGGTTAGTGTGACAGTGACAGCTGTTTGAGCCTGTCTGTACTCATCTTGTTTCCTTTAGGTGAGGAGACTTAATAGTGCATGGAGGATCAGTCTGTTCCCTGTATGACCTCTGACCCCTGCACTGAGACAGGGGCCAGCCTGTCCAAATCAGTCCAGAGACAAGACCTTGGGGTGTCTGCAATGTGTTAGTGGAGCCGGCTGAAACTACAGTGATTTCCTCTGCAGCTTTTCTGTTTTGTTTGCTTTTTTTGCCTTGTGACATACCAAAAACACAGTCACTAATATTAAGGAAAGTGATACGTGTTTCTCACTCTCCCTCTCTGTCTGCCTATCTATCTATATATAAATATATTCCAAGTGAAGGTGTGCATAGGAAAGACTTGTTATCTTTCATAATTCCTCACAGTTGGATCCTTTCCACTGCACCTGCGAGCTGAGACCTGCCTTAGATGGGGGGAGCACAAGCAAACCACTAACTATACCTGGGAGACAAAGGCAAACATCCCGAAGAGCAAACCACTGACCCCAAGGAAATGCTGCAGTTTGCCCCATAACGAGCAATTTCCCCCCAGCTGAATAAAATTTAATTGGGCAGTCTATCTTGCTTTGGAAAAAAAGAGGAACGTGTATGTTGTTTTTTTTTTCATTTAGATAATTATTTCCACACTCTTTGTGCTTTCTCATTTCCAGAAAAAGCAATTTAAGGAATGGTTTAAAAGGGGGATATCGGAGGGGTAAAGAAGGTAGACGAGGGGCCATAAAACTGTGAGCTCACCGGGTTTTGTGTTCATAAAATGAAGAGAATATTGACTCTCTGAGACATGCCAGCTGAGCCTGTCTTTAACTGGAGCACATGTACGGAAAAGAGACAAGCTGGAGCCTTTGCCAAAAGTCTAAGATATTTTTATAGGCGTTAGAGTCCATTAGGATTGGAGCTGTAGGAAGCCCCGGCTTTCAAGGGACCATTGTGTGCACACACCCAACGGGTTTATGGCATTTTGTAGGAGGGGAGCAGTCACACGTGAAGGGCAGGCAAATAGTATGGAGGTGATAAGTGGAGATAGCTAGAAAACAATGATAAAACGCTCATGTAACTCTGCGATTGACGATGCATGCTTGGGAAAGTCACGGACGCTGACGCTCACCTTTTAGGCAGCCAGAAGGAAGGAATGGGCGGAAGGGTCAAAAGGGAATTGACATGTTGGTAGGTGAGAGACTTGTTAGTGGCCATATGGGAGCAGCAAGGACGGCGCTGGGCAGGAGGGAGGGAGGTACCTGTGGGGTCCCATGTTCTCCTGCCACTCTGATCTTATCAGGGGGCCTGACCAAGAGGAGGACCAGCTGTCACTCTCGCCACTCTTTTGATGTCATAGCCCCCCATCTTCTCTCTCTCTCTCTCTCTCTCTACACACACTCACACACACACACACACACACACCATCTCAGAGGAGTCGAGGCTTGTTTTTGCTCCGAATGAGGACGGGTGGCTTTGTTGGTGAGCCAGTTGACAAACCCCACAGTTAAAGAAGAAGAAAGATAAAGCGGGGTAGTTACAGCTCTCTGAGGCTGTATGGAGCCGATTTAGTTGTTTAGAGCCTGAGGCTCGACAAAAGAGAGACAGTCCCCTGTGCTGACACAGGACGTCCTGCTCATAAAACAGCCAGGAAGTCCTCACAGAGACACTGCAGGCTGATAACAGATGAAACGCTGTGAATTCATCTGAAATGTCTTCACAAACGTATTTGGCGCCATTACTCGTGGGCTCTTGTTTGCTTTTCAAAACTGCCCAAGTTGGTTTGAAATACTGTGAGCTTCAAGGCGATTGTGGAATAATTATTTTTGCCTACTCAAGCATGAAAGCTTGTTCTCAGAGTCGCTAGACTGTTTTTGTGAAGTTTTGAGCTCAAGTAGCACCAACATGTTTGAGCCAAATAAGAGTAAATTCAGGCATTGGGGAGGATTACTGGATTACCACTGTTATTCTTTTGGATCCAGTTATTTGTGTAGTCTTGCAGCATGACAGTTTACAGTGGAGTGGGCATGTGTTGCTGTGCTCTTGTTTTTTAGCCCACTTTCCAAACCACATCTACTGATCCACACAGACAGCACACACATTAACAGCTCAGCAGGTAGTCTGCAGGTCGGTCAATTCAACTCTGAAACACTAATGCAAAGGAGTCAGACATGGATTGTCTGAAGATGATAAATCTGAAAAAATAGATGATGACTTTGAATGACTTAGACTGACTTTACCTCAAGTAACATTAACAATAACAGTAAGTAAGATTTCTAAATTTAAGTAACCATTGAATGTTTTATTATGAAACTTTGTGGGTGAATAGATTAACCTTTTGCTTATTGTTTTGCACCAGCATCTAAAAGGCTTGAAATTGTCGAATTCTTCTAGACACCTACCAAACCCACCATTTTCAACAACATTTATATAAGATGCTGAATGAAACGCCGGCTTTACGTCAGATTAATTAGTCATAGAAAGCAGTGAACGGTTTTCCGCAAATTCCTAAATATTGGTTAGCCCATGTCAGCTGAAGGCAACTGATGCGGAAGGCCTCAAAGGCTGGAGCCCAAAGCCTCCTTCACTTGCTTGCAGAGTTTCTCTCTGCCTCAGACAATTGCCTGGCAGGGGCGAACCCACTCACAATGCCCTCTGTTACTGTGAGTGCGTGCTCTCCATACACAGCGAACTTTTGAACCACCTCTTGACCACAGCTTGAAGGGAGTTGAGACAATGGTTAGTAAACACCGTGGAGTGAATGAAGGGATTAGGTATTAAATGACAGGATGTGCTTAAAGAGGAGCAGGTGGTGGTTGAGGAAGGGGTAAAAAGTCTCGCAGGAGCGGACCCTCGTGCATTTCCGTGTGGATTTTTCCCCATTTTCTTCGACTTCATGCTCTGTCTCGGCTGCTCTCCATCTTTCACACTTGTCTCCGGTAGCTCATTTCTTCCTGCTCATTTCCCCTCGCTTCCTATCTCCTCATCTTCTCGTTCTCTATCTCTATTGTCCTCCTCTACACAACCAGAGAAGCCTGCTCCTTAACTCAGGCCTCTGACAATTGACATTCATGAGGTTGGACATTCCGGTCCAGCGCCATTCATATGTACAGTAAGCAAAGGGACAAAAGCCACCTCACACACTACAGATCCCATCCCCCATGGTAAGGGTCGCAAAAGAGCAGGGTGAATCTCAGTTGTTTCACAGCAGTTTTCACTACACCGACTTGTGTACACAGTGTAAGTCCAATACACATTGAAATACAGGATCTGCACTTCTTCATCTCTGCATCTCTTTCGACTGATATTAGATAGAAATGAAGACACTAAATGCAAATTCAGTAGTACAGAGCCTTGATTCTTGGCAGGAAATATTTTAAATAACACTTAAAGCCACTGACAACATCTGTTGGTAATGTCCAGTGCTGTCAAGAAAATCTGATGTGGCACGGAAAGATTTAAAGATGTAAAAGTAAAGATAATCCCTCTTGCCTCAAAGCACCTCTGATAACTACGATCTCCGCTGTGTTTCCACGGGTGCTTTGAGGGTAGCAGTGGAGAGCTCCTCTCATCAGGGTGGTAATGAGTTTCTGAGCTCCCACTTGTCAACTTACTAAATCCAAAGCTTACTTGATATCGGAGACCCAGCAATCTTGAGAAAATCCAGTATATATATATATATATATATCTATATATATCTATATATATATATATATATATATTGTTTGCAAGACTACACTTTAAAGGTTAACAGGAAACAATGTATATGGTAAACGCACAGCGAGCAGTATTACTGTCAGTGAGAACAGGACGAGATGAGTGCAGCAGGCTGCAGCAGACGGCTGAAATACTGCTGAGACGGCGACGATGAAGACTGCCTGATGGGGTATTATGTGCTCAGAGAGCAGGGACTGACTGGGAAGGGCTGCTGCGTGTTGGGTTTGGGGATTACCTCATGCACATGCAAGAGCGGCACCCCTCCTCCGACTGCGACCTAATGTGAGCCAAGTCAAAGTTTAATTAGCACCTGTCTGTGGCACACCCTTTGGTATTATGATCCTTCTGCCTTTGCTTTAACGTTAGTTTGCAAGGTTCATCTCGGTGTATGAATGTCATAGCGTCTGAACAACTCTGTTGGATTTGCTGTTTTGATACATTCTGATTTCTTTTTTTTTCCGGACAATTCTAAGTATGGCCATCCCTGCGTCTGAATCAGATAACGTGTTGAGAGTAGAGGAGATGTGCACTGTGACCTGATGTGTAATAAGATCACTGTACAAAGCAGCTCAGAGGCATGCATTTACTGCATTACCTCCTTGTTTACCTGTCCCAGTACTCAGAGCAGTTTGGCATGACACCACCACCTATTTATGTCTCACTGGTTGCTGGAAACGTCCTACTGGAGTCTGATTTAGAAACTGCATGTAAAGGGAACTCGCTTTAAGTGTTACGTAAATTATGTGTACTATTTTGTTTGCAGGTTATGGGTTACAACTATGGCGCCTGTAGCGACTGCACTTCAAGTTAAGCTGCAGAAAAATAAACACAATTACCTAAGTCAAGAGGTTTCTGCTTTGGTTGAAATTCAATGGTTGGGATCTTTAATTGGCAGGTATGAAGTCAACTGACGGCATACAGTCTCTATTAAACTGTTTGCTTATGTGCTCCATTGAATATGACGTCAAAGTCAGGGCCCTTCAGTGTAATGAGATCCCACACGACATCTGGAGTTCTTCAGTGTGACTTGCCGCCCATAGGGAATATTTTATATCCTCCTCCCCTGCACTAAATTTACACCCTATAAAACATCAAGACTAAATCCAGGTGCAGGTGCACCTGCACACCTGCTGCACAGGTTACTGCTTCGCACTGTATACCCATGGGTTTCACTCCCAAGCTGAATCGTCTGTATCCAGCATTTAATTGTGCTGCACTGTTCTGATGGGCCTGCAAAAACCATTCAGTGTTCTTGGAGAGGGGATGTGCAGTGGACAGATGGACAGAACCCTGCACATTACAAGCTACTCCAAGGACCAGTCAAAAGAAAGAAATGACAGACATGCTGAACACAAAAAGGGACAGGCCAAGAGACAGCAAGGGTACAAGGGTACAAAAAGACCCCTGACCTCTCTATTGTGGTCTCTGAGATGAGCCGGCTCTACAGCTGGACAGGTCAGCAGGCACACAAGGTCATGCTGACGCGGCCGTGCTAAACTCAACATCAAAGACAAGTCCAGCGTCTGACGTCCTCCCCCTGAGCCGGGTTGAATTCAGCAGCACTAATCCCACCGACCATTCGCCTACCCTCCAGTGAAGAAGCCAGAGGTCAGCTGGGTGTACAAATCCTAACGAGTTGAATCAATTGCAACAACCTACTACACGTGAAATGTGCTCTTTGATGTGTTTTGTGAGGGGTTTTTTGCCCTTTGCACCTGCCTTGTGTTTGATTGCTTGGGAGTGGAATGCAGATAAATTAACTTAAGCGAGTACTTTGATACATTGAATGACACCTTTTCTTCTTTGTATAAGGGCATTTCTTGTTTAGGGGGGAGAAATGAATAAATGAGTGATCCCTGAGTCCTAAAAATAAAGGTCTCCACAGTGATTAAATCTGCAGGGAATGCAACTTCAAAGGAAAATTTGATGAAATGCTGAAAATGTTTGTCAGGCCTATAAGCCTCTTAGTTGGGAATTCTAAGGTCACAGTGGCCGCCTAATGGAGAATAACATTATTATGTACAACTGCGGGTGAGAGTGCTGATGTTCGGGAGGCCAGTCACTGGACTACTTACCTTCTCGAGTTTGCCCTTTTGCTCACCCCAACTTTGAAAGAATTTTAATGGAAAGATATCAAGGCAGATTTTGGAAATGAGATTATTGGGCAACACTGTGCAGCTGCCCACTGTTTTAATCTCCTCATGACAGCTCAGAAATGAGGAGCCTCTTATCATCTGTCATTCCTTCTAAATCCTGTGTGCCCCTTGCCACATGCGCCAACTGCTTTAAAATCTCCGGTCGCGCCTCAGAAACCTGAGCCTCCACCACCATCATCTTAGTGTCTGCTTGTGAAATCGTGAGAGTGTGACGGTGTGTTTTTAGTACCTTAGTGCAAGTGCGTTCACTTACATTTGAATGACTGGGGCTGATAGGTTTCACCCTCTAATTAAACATGACTGTCTGGTTTGACTGTCGAAGCTGCGGCTTATTAAGGCCACAGCTGGGCTGAATCAAGAAACCAGATAAGGAGCCGTGAGCACTGTCTGCGCTAAACTGGTTAGCCTCAGTGGGACGTTTGGAGGGATTAAGTGGAGATTTTTTAAAAACATGTGTGATAACGCTTGCCAGAAAAAGACGGGCGATTGTAGATGAGATTTGTGAAAAATGTTAACTCAATAAAGAAAGTTGACCTCTTCTTGTAAGAGTAGACGTTAGCCAGCTAGCATGAGCTGAAAGATACATAACATACTCAAATACTTTGAATGGCTTTATTCTAAAAAGATAAATGTGAATAGTTCAAAACAACAAGCAAACCTCTGAGAAAGATGAACAATCGCAGCAATAAATGTAAAAAGATTGGTTTTATTTTTTCGATACATACAATTATATGACAGTAATGCTCAAGAAATTGTCACTGCAGCCACATGCTATGGACACTTTAATTACAACATAAATAGCTACAAATTAAGTGTAAGTGTAATAATTGTGTTATACATGTTTTATACAATGCACCTTTTCAGATCCAACCACCGTAGATTCTCAACATTAATCATCAAACTGTTAGTGCACAAATGCAGCCTGCTTTGATCACTGCTCCTCTGTGATGATTAAGGGTGTGTGTTGAAAGTTTCAATGCGTTCCTGAATGTGTTTTCCTAAAGCAAAGCCTGTGTTTTCACAGGTCTCGCCACGCCTGGGGCTTCTCTACACCAGGGTCATGACCTTAAGGGAGGCAGGCTGGAACCGTCGAATCTTCTTCTTCAGAGCCCGGGAGGCTTTGATGCGGCAGGCCGCTGGCTCGGGGCGTGGGAGCTGCTGCAGGGGCAGTCCAGCGGCAGTCGGCCCCAGCGTGGCCTCAGCCCAAACCAGGCCCCTCTCCTCCCCCTGGCTGTCCACCTGGTCATCCTCATCCAAGGACAGGCTGCTGTCGGAGTCGGAGAAGGACTGGAAGCTCTGGCTGGACTCACTGTCTCCAAAGCGGTTGGTGGTGTTGTCGCTCATCTCCCCCTCGCTGCTCTCGGCGATGGTGGAGTGGAACAGTGAAGCGCATTCAGCTGAGTACTCAGACTCACACCTGGGCGGGTAAAGGCTGGACATGTGGTAAGGTGCCGGAGGGTATCTGGCATTGAGATTGTGGAGGAAGGAGTTGGAAGACATAGAGGTTGGGAATGAGCGAGGGGGTGCTATCCACTGGCCTGGCTTGGCACTGACGCTGCGGACCATCTGCATGCGCCCTGGTGTCTGAACCTGGGGATCTTTCGACCTCTGACGCTGGGCACATGACGCCTGGAACATCTCCGCATCAGATGTCCATTTGGCTGCCCCCTGCCTCTTCTTCCTCTGCTCCACGGGCTGTTCATAGTCTAGGCTCTGCAGCCTGCGGCTTTTGCCTGGCTTCATCACAGCAGGCATGGGATGTGGCTTAGGATGGACCCTGTGGGTGTACACGAGTCCCGGGCTGCAGTGGCTCGAGTCCGAGCCTGAGCCCTGTCTGCGCTCCTCCGTGTGACAGGTGGTACATTTCGAGGTTGCTTTGGTTTTTCCAGACCTTCTCTGCTCTCCCTTGGATCCAGCTCCAGCCTCTCTGGTCCTTTCAGCGGAGGAGGAGGAGTGTTGCTGCCTCGTTGCTCGAGGTTTCTCGTTGCTTTTTCGTCTCAGTTTAACAGCCTTGGGTTTACGGTCTCCCTGTCTCACCTTGACCCTCTGAGATCCAGCAGGGACAAATTTGGCATGAACAAACTCTGGGGAAGCTCTGTGGACAGAATGACCCTCAAAGCCTTGACTCTCCTCTGTGCTGGAGCTATGAGATGTCACCAGTCTTTGTCTTTGGCTGTTCCGGTCTTGTGGCCTGGACTCTGGATTGTTTACGCATCTTTTCTCTGAATTGCTTCTGGCCACACTCGTATACTCTCCATGGTGTTTCTCATTCTTCCTCAGGGATAAAGTGGCGACCTCATCTGAGCTGTACTCCATCGCTGCGGCTGGATAAGAGTGTCGGTATGGAAGCTCTGATGTTCTTCCTGACTGTGGGTGGTTATCAGCTGGCTCCTGGCTGGAGAATGTTGAGCAGTGTCTCTTCTGGTCTCTGTCAACTGGGACAGTGTTGATGGTCGGGGCTGGAGGAGCCTGGGGCACTGACAGCTCTTTCTGCAACACGTCAGGAAATGTGTTTACAACTTCAGTGGGCATCCTGTGACAGTCACTGTACATCTGTGTTGCCTCTGTGCCTGCTTCGCTCTGGATTTTGTTCAAGCTGCGGAGGAGGAGCTTGTCAATGTAACCCAGGGTCTTGGTCTCATAACCCATTAGTGCCTTCTGGAGCGTGTCAGAACCATTCATTGGGAGTCCTTGGCCCTCTAGGAGTCCAGGTGCACTTGGGTCACCACCATGGAAAAATATTGGGCTCTGGAGAGCCACGGCATGCAGAGGGCTGGGGTAGTGATACACCTCAGTCCCACCGCGGGACACAAGGTTGGTCTGGAACTTGGGGTCCATGGTGGAGGTCTTTGGATTTGTGCACATTGGCGGTTTCCTTGCATCCACTGATCTGTTGGAGCCCAACCCCTGGGCCATCATGCTGTCAAGATCACCTAAAAAGCAACAGAAAAACACTAATTAACCTTAAATCACCCATCAAGTGAAGAATTACACACTGTTACGCAGCAAAATATACGCTGGGGTTGCTTGGCAACAACTGTTGCGTAGTTCCTATTGCTTCACAATACAATATCGTAAATTGGAGATAAAGGGATCTGGCTACCTGTTGATACAGGCCTGGGTCGTGCCTGCTCAGTGCCAGGAGTGCTTGCTCGGATCCTGCTGCTGCCAAGGTGGAGTCCTGTGGCCCGTGGAGGGTTAGCCTGGGTGGTGCTCTCGTCAGCAGAGCGTCTGCGGCACACGTCGGCTTGAGCCGGAGCGCTGATGTAGGAACTTGAGGGGCTCGTGGGGTGGAGGAGAAGGCTCGTCTGCGAAGATGACAGACACTCGCTGTACACAGAAGTACAGGAGTTGGACAGGGAGCAGGATCCGCCATCACTCAGCTCGTAGAAACCTGGAGGGAGCAGGAGTGAATGCAGACATTGTGTTTTTACTTCTGGGTAATTAACATCATGTGATGGTTTAGACAAGACACTCGTCACCAAGTGCAAACAACAGTAAGGCTTTTTGTTTGGAGTGTTTGAGTACACACCTGAACTTGGCCTGCTGTCACTCTCCAGCTGCTCTGAGGAGGCCTTGTTCACATCCAGCTTCAGTTCACTGATCTGCTGATCCAGCTGCTGTAGGTGAGTTTTCAAGCCCACATCCTGTTTCCTGAGGCGAGACTGTGAAACAGAGATGAGACGGATGATTTTAGCCAAACGCTCAAACTATGCACACAACAACTTCATCTGCATCTTAACAGAATTTTGCAGGAGGGGAGGGAGTTCAAGAGAGGGTCGTTATATATACACCTACTCAGCAATTCTCTCTCCAGGTACAATTAAAGGAGATTTAACCAAAGAAAGTCAGGAATCTTAATAATAGGAGGCCTGTTTTACAAATAAAAGATGCTCTAATGTACAGCCATCAGGAAAACAAAAGCAGCTCAGCTGTGGCTGATGATTAACCCCAGCAGGACATGGGGGAGCAGGGAAGAAGCAGTGGTGGGTAACTCATTTCTCCCCCACAGCGAGGGCCTGGCCATTGTATAAACTACTCCAGGAGGAGAGCTTGGGGGTTGGGGTGAGAAGACTGTTTGCTTTGCAGTTAAGCTTGAGCTTTTACTGTTACAGTTGTTCCCGAAACGAGGGCTGGAGGTCACTGCCTGCAAAATGCACCATTTAATTAATGTTTCATTCTCGTGTCGGATCAAGTTAGTACAGTCGACTTGTGTTAAAAGAGTTTGTAGGGCATGTGCAGCTGTTGCTAGGCTTTTACAGTCTGCAGGGGATCCAAGTCTGCATGGACGTGAGACACAGTTGTAACCTCACAACCTGGCGTTTTATCATGTCTGCTCACATGCATTCACACCTTATTCCCTGCATGGAAAAAGCTCGTCATGGAAACCTCTACACAGCCTCTAGCCACAAAACTCCAGAGGTTTTCTCAAGATGACCTAAGTGTCAGAGCAAAAAATAGCCACTACTGCAGACACACAGCATTACTCATAAATATATCCTGCTTCTTATTAAGTGGTTAATAATTGAGACCCCCTCCTTCCCTCCCTCTCTCTCTCTCTATGCACGCACACACACACACAGATCCTCTGTCCTGCAGTGAACCTTGATTTATGACACCTATCCTGCTTCCTACCCCCAGCTGCGAGCAAGAAAGTGTGTCTGGTAATAATTGAAGGCGGAATGCTCATGAGCATCAGCTGACATCATGATTCACAGGCTATTAAACCAGTTTTAAAAAATCGAGCCTCAGGTAAAGTTTTATGTGAATACTGTGATAAAAGCACACACATGATGTTTGCACCGTTTGCACTGCGAACACTACTAATGTTGGGACGACTGTGGGAATTAAAGGAGAGCAGAATAAGTTCCTACCAGCTGCTGCTTCAGCGCTGTCAGCGTGGCCTCCAGCCGCTGCTCCTCGGCTCCCATCATCATCATCATCATCATCTTCTGCGGCTCTTGCTCCTGCGGCTCCTCTCGGTCCATCGTCAGTGCCCAGCTCACCATGTGGCTCTGCCGGTCCCGGAGCAGATGCAGCTCCTGCAGCCCGGCCAGAGCCGCCTGCAGTCGCTCCCCAACCCGACCCCTGTCCACAGCCATCATCATCCCGGCTCCAGAGCCCTTCCTGCTCAGCATGGTGAGCCTCGCAGACACACGGATCCTCTGCTGCTGCTGCTGCTGCTTCTGCTGCTGACCTGCTTGGGCTTTAAACTACCTGTAAGAACAAATCTTTGAGCTCAGAGGAGAAACCGAGCTCCTCCCTCACGGCAAATGTCCCTCCTCCACACTGGCTGCCCCCTCCAGTCCCAGTGAACATCTGGTCCTAATCTTCTCCTCCCAGGTCCTCCCTGGAGCTGCCCAGGCATGCAGCCCGAGTTCATCTGCATGATCCCACACGGCCTGATTGAGCTGATTATTCATGCTGTTTACACAATTAGTCTGGCTGGTGTGACTTTTCTAACCAGCATATCAACTTTCTGAAAGTTTGCAAGTGAATAGAGAGAAGGTAACTGGTGCATAAATACTCACCAGAAAACAAAAAACATCTCATTTTCGTGCAAATCAACTTTGGGGAGCAGCAGTGCACACATTCAACACGAGCTGTCCTGAATAGCTGCTGCTTATCACCCACTGCACTCGTACAGCAAGGAGTTTAAACTCCTCTTCAAATGCACTTTTACTGGCACCTTATATATTTTCCCCTTGGAAAAATGGGGAGAAAAGGAGGCTGACCAGGGACAGATGGATGCTGCCTCCCTGTGGAAGGGAAAGGAACAGCTTTCTAATCTAGACCTATCTACAGAGACATCTATAAAATGAATTTGATGAAGAATTGATATGAAGGTAGAGTATAGAGCAGTGTCATGAGATACTAAATGAAGGTCTCACAAACCACTAGCAACATAAGGAACATAATAGCGGCAGCGTTTACTTGGGATACTTTTTAACAGTTTTATGAAGAAGATCAAAGAAAGGCAACAGTAAAGCTGTAAATAAACATTTAGACAAATATAAAGTCTGCTAACATGAAGGCTGGCGTGGAACACTGATAGCTGTGTCATGTGTTTAAAATGTTGAAACCTGGAGTGAAAGACACACTTGCTCTCCTCATCAATAATCAGATCATAAACAATTGAGAGAGCGATTGAGCCCTCATCGGAAAATATGAGGCATCAGCCACGCTGCTTACCCGCACAGCTGCTGGCTCTACCATGACAGAGGTTTGTTGTATTTGTTATAGTCCAAATAATATAAATGACATTCTTTTCCTCCACAAAACACAAGTTATATGACCTCAGGTCATTGATGCCGACAGGCCGTAAATACTATATGGAAGTTACAAACTTGTCATGCTCAGAATTTCAAGAATTTGAGTAGACAAAAAGACATTTTCTTTTTAAATTATTTTTATCCACCTAAAATAAGCCATTTCCCTTCTTGTGTCAGGAGATGCATCCGACATAAAACCTATAACAAAAAACAAACAAAACTGTCCCAACCACAATTCCATACTGGTGTGGTTGGGACACCCAACACCATCATTTATGCTAATAAGAAACGGATTGAGTGGATAAATATATAATATATCATTAAACAGCAACACCAAGCCTGGCTTGATTTTGGGTTCATCCTAAACACTAGAGGGCAGTGTAACACCATGATCAGTTTTGTGTTACACCTCATACTTGGGTGAACTGGGTCTGGGTTGACTATACATTTCATGATGCTGCGCATTTCTCTCACTTGGAAATATGAACCTGAGCAACCATGGGCACAATTTAAAGCCGCGGGTCCTCATCACCATGTGGTTAATCATGAAGTTTCCAGATATTCTTTGGAGATACGGAGCGAAGTCATTTGTTTACTTCCTTCCTGATTGCAAGAACACATCCCTGACACTTTGATGGTAGCCCCCCCCTCGCCAAGGTGCTCGGGTTATATTGTGGAGCCCACTCCTCACTCGCATAGCGTCATGTGCTTGTAATGCCGCTGACGCACAGCTCTGCATTGTGATGCCTGGATGTCCCTGTGCCCCCATCCCCTTCAAAGCACTTCCTACAAGGTGACATCAGCCGGGGTGCTGCTCCCAAAGGTGCCCTCCTTTAAGCAATAAAGTGTGGGCTTTGTACTGCATTCAGCCAGGCTTTGGCAACCTCATCTACCATCTAAAAAAGACACAGACAAAAAAAAAGATTTCTTCCTTTCTGTACCCAGCACTTTGCAAGACAAGATCCAACAGCTTTGTCTCACTGGAGGTTTCTCATTGTGTGGCTTCCTCTTTGTTCAGAAATTATCAGCAGATTTTCCATCCTCCCACCTTTTTTTCCATCCACTTAAGGAACGATAAAGCAGCTGAATGTTGATAACAAAACAAAAGCACATGGGTAGGGATGCTTTTTACTGTGTCCACAATGTTTCATAAAGAATAGCTGCAAGGGGAAGAGCGTGATAAAGAGTTTCTACCTGCTCAGGTAGATCCAGACGCAAACAATGGAAGATGTCCCCACAAACAGGAAGAGTGTGTGTGTGTGTGTGTGTAGGGGGGGTAAACACGGGGTGTTGTCATATGTGGGACTGAGCCAGCATCTGTATGTGTATGTGTGAGAGGAAGAGCCCGGGAGTGGACGTGTTGTCAGCTTCTTGGACATGGAAAAAAAACAAGTTTGTCACATGTAGGCATTATGAGCTTATTTCTTCAAAGGAGGAAAATCTGCTTTCATACATAAGGCACTCTGATGCACGCTTAGGAAAAGGCAGATTCCTGTAATGGGTGTTGTTGTTGATTTTGAGCTGTTTCCGGGGGTTTGTGTATTTTCACATATTTCTCTGTGTGTGAGTGTTTTGTTCTCGTTGCGTGTCAGGGGATTCCCATGCAGGTCCCCTGATTGAAAATCCCTTCCCCAGGTATTCTGTCGTCAACAAAGGCAGAGGTAGGGAACTCGGAAGATCAAAGTGGGCTCTTGTGTTTGCCAACAGAGACTCCCTCGCTCTGCCACCTCTGACCACCGCGGGAAAACAACCCAAAACGCCATCATCACATGCTAGACTGGGTGAGTGAATGGAGCACATACACACAGGGGACCTGCTTTTTCATGTTAACATGTGGCCTCTCACATGCTGGTCTCTCACATCTCTGCTCCTGAGTTACTGAGGGAGCTTATGGAATTAGAGTTTATTTCCAAGGGAGTTTTACTGGCAATGAGATGCATCTGTTCTCTCTCAGCAGCTTCTTCGATATATCCCTTTAAAAGAAAGCCTTCCAGCAAACTCATGACTACGGTTTTGAGTGTTTTGAAACCTTAGACTTATTTTCTCTGCCCCAAGTGATTTCCAATCAAGAAAGTTCCAACTCTGTCTCACATATGTCTGATTGTAGTAGGATGTTTGGTCTGAGAGTGCTGAGACAAAGAGCAGAATTCACATTTGTTCTTCCAACAAAATCCGTAAGTCAGAGGTGCTTCCAGGAATCATAACTCGTCACTGGCTGATAGTGACTTTGCACACAACAGTTCCCAGGGTTTTGCTCAGTATTCATAACTGGTAGCACCTACAGTGAAGTGGAACAGCCACTGCACCGTCCACCATGTCAGTTTCCAATTCATAGTCAGTGGAGCAGGTCCAACATTTATCTCCTGATGAAATCCCAGATTAGAGGCTTGTTTCTGTGGGTTTTAGCTTTGATTGTGTGCAGTTCATGCCAAAAAATGTTGAATGAACTGTGCGATGTCGGTGGAATTTTGAGAAGGTTACTTTACGTGATCCAATAGGGACACTGGACTATGGTACTATGATTAAATACTGACTAGATCACTTTTAAAACTGGTTCCTTCCGGTAAACCAGACTCCAGATTCCAGCCAGAAGGGCCTTATTCCTGATTAAAAAGAGCCACTTGGCTCTTCATTGAAGTACAAAAAGGACTTCAGATGGTTTTGTGAGTGTGCGGAGGCCTGTCCCCAGTGGTGGACCAAAGCAGCCAGATCTGCGCCTGTCATCTTGTCCACCGGGCGCTGAACAACCTCTTCAGGCTTTCAGTCGACTTGCCCTCAGAGCGCAGCACCCCTGCACATGAGAGGGACCTTTATGCTGTATGCTTGCAAAATTATCTCCTCATCAAATTTTATTTGAGCTGAACAAATTTTTGTTTATTCAGTGAGTGAGGGAGCCTGGCTCCCATGCCGCACTCCTGCAAATCATAAAGACATCAGTCTAAATTAACTGATTTAGCGTTGCCTTGCCTATGAATGCAGTGTGCTGCCTTCAGCCAGCTTCCCATGGAGAGTTTAAAGCAGTAGATACTTTATACCTCTTGTGTGACAAGCGCAGGGAGCTGTTTGGAAAGTGTCTTTTTTTCCCGTGTGTCCTCAGGGGGATTTGTCAAGGGGCGCAGTGTGCTGCTCACAATTGCCGTGAATGTCATGTGAGGTTTTTATCATATTTATATGTTTACACCTGCTTCACCCACAAGTATTTTATAGAAGTTGGTGATAACTTATGTGTGCACAGTGTGTGTGTGTGTTTGTGCTACATGAACGAAAAACAGGATTAACAAGAGTCAGGTCTGAAAGACACCATTTACCTGGGGAGGGCTACATTTCAAGCACTGATGTAAAAGTGTCAAAGCCCATACAAGTGAGACTTATCGTGGCGACTCTTAAATGGGCCGTGTCCCTTCGTAGGCACAGAGGCACACATCTGAGCGGTGGAATACATTGTACTGAAGTAACCCTGTGTGCTAAGCCATGCTGATTCTGCAGAACAGTGACTCAGATGACTCCAACCCTGTTAATAAAGGAAAGATTGGACTAAATTGAAGAAAAACTGTGAGACAATATGAGTCTGTGGTGGTTTGCTGACCGTCAGCATTGCAGAGGATACCAGACCAGACGGCTTTCTTTTTCTGCTCTGTTTTTATTGCAGCTCTAAAGGTGGCCGCATGTGTGTGGACAGCAGAGTTGAGCAACAGCTTCAGCGTGTGCACAAACAATGTGCTGAAGACTTTCTTTGTGCTGCAGCGCTTGAGTCAGCGAATCTGTGGGCGAGCTCTTTTGTGAAATTGTGCATAAAGATTCGGAGTTGTGAAGACACGACAGCTTCTGTATTTGGCCAAACGCTGCGTGAGAAAAAAAACAACCGTGGTTCGCCACATTTGATTAGTTCACTGTCAACTTAGTTGTTTACCGATGGCCACAGTCGTTGCTGATGTCCGTAGCCAACATTGGAGGATTTCTGAAAAGGCGAAAGATAACACTGTTGAGAATGTCAACCGCACGCACATCATCACAGCCTACAAAAATACATATTTTGCCGTCCACCCCTCCAAGGCCGCTTGCGGGAAGCTAAGCAATGCTAACATTTTTTAAATTCCAGATTCCGGTTTCTGCAGAGGTCACTGCTGACACTGTGCTACACAACAGTCCCATGACGAACACCCCGCAGCCAGCACAGCTGGATCTGAATGTTACTCGGTCCACATTTTACGACCTCTAGCTCCAGGTAGCCTTGCGGACATGTCTGTCACCCCTGAGTTGTACCGCCACCTGCTGGTGTGGCACGCCCCAGCTGCGCTTCACGTGTGTTTTCACATTTTCACACAGTCACAACTTATTTTTAAGGAGCAGTGCTGTGTGGATGGGATTGAGATGGGATTGTGAGAACAGCATGAAAAAGCCTGAGATTGGAAGACTGAACTATGCATTTTCATTGTTTTACCACATCCTCCTTCAACATCCACAGCCAGGGTTTCTGGCCACTTTTCTGCCCACTGACAATAGATGTATGGTTTACAAACACTATCATGTGTCTTTTCTGTATTATGGCTCAATTGTTTTACATATAGCCATGTAACCAGTGTTTACCTCAAATGGAGCTGATTTTGTTCTGAGCATAATTTTGTCCTCGCATATCCATATCATATAGCCTGCAAAACTGTTGTCCTTTGTTTTGAGATCGTTGTTTTTGTGCTGTGTATTCCATGTTCAGTTATGCATCATAGCAGAATAAAACCCAGAGCAAAACAATAATCCTGTGTGCACAGCCTGCCATGCAGAAATTCTCAAGAACTGAACTGTACCTAATCAAGGCAAACGTGTGGAGGAAAGACTTTAAAATAAACAGTCCCTTATCCCTTATCCAGCTTCCCTCTCACGCACGAACCGATGCCCACGTAGAGCGGAAGTCTGTTGTCCTACCCAGCATCTCTGAACACCAACCAGTGAAAGGGAGCTCTGCTGTCACAGAGCACAACAACACAACGCCCGTTGTTGTGCCCTTTGTCCTGTGTGCACTGTCTATATACGTTTATCATGATGGTGGCAGCAACATAAAAGCTGCTGCTGTGACAACTAAATCTCCCCTCTAGTAGGGAAGTTATTTTGATGGAGCAAGTTTCTTCTTGCACACAGGAACCCCAGCAGACAGGGCTTTAGACATCCAGCAATCACAATGCAGGAGAAGCAAACTCTCTTGTCTAAACTTCCCTCAGGTCCGATCGGCATCTGATTCCGGCATCTCACATCAGATGAGTTTGCGCAGAGATATTTAACCCTGAGGTTTGGGTTCATAGGGATATAACCACAGGCTATTCAGACTGAGCTCTTCACACAGGTGTGCATTTTTAAGAGGCCTCTTTATTTGGAGAATCACCTGAAGTTTTTCCACCTGTGGAGAGTGCGACTATGCCAATGCCCTGAGGCAGGCGCTGCAACCTGTCTGTCCATACAGAATTGTTATTCATCAGATGGATCCAATCCTCTCTTTTGTTTTCCTTGTCCAGAGAGCTGCCATTTACCAGGACAGAGGAGCACCACTTTTGGACCAGCAATGATATGCTCCCAATGCCTGTCCATCAACCAAAACCCAACCAGGCTACCAGACTCAGGTGATCTCAGATGAGCAGTATCCAGACTGTGAACCCCGGTGTGAGTAAATGGCACGTGATACGTGGACAAAACTGAGGCTAAGCTGGTTCAATCAAAATAATACATCAGAGCACATTAATTTGTCCTTGAGAGGAGATCAAATGTAAAACCCCAGGCTGACCCCTGAACACTTGCTCCTGAACCCTTCATCCCCTCCTCTGGTGTGCTAATCCTCCTGAAGCCCTCCATGGGAGCTCATGTGGCCCAGGGGAGATGGACCGGAGGAGGATGAGGCTGACAGCACCAACACAGCTGGCCTGGAGAGTCCTGAGCCGGCGACTGGAAGCCTCCCTCGCACCCACGGTCACAGATGTTCCCCTGGCGAGGAGGAAAACCCAGTTGTTCTGCGCTGCGCCTACCATGTGCTCGGCCCCTTCAGAAACCACACTGCAGGGTGAACGCTGTGTGTTGGCCACCAATCTGATGGCTAGGAGAGGCGTACGTGAGTGTGTTTCATTAGACACAGGACCACACAAGACTGTTGTTGGGTATTTCCATAAACATTTGAAATAAAAGGCTACATCTATCAAAAGTGCCAGATTAAAGTTTGATTTTGCACAAACAAAGGCTTGGGGGCCGCGTTCCCAGAGCCATCATAGAGCGAAAGTCCTCTGAAAAATGTACCTTTTGTTTTGGAGGTGTTTCCCCACAAAATTTGTAACTCGCATGTCATTAAAATTATGAGCAGACATTTACGGGGGGCCACACAGGGAAGACAGAATCACTCCAGAGCATTTTCTTTTTCCGAGACGTTTTTCTTCACTGTATTTTCATCTCCTAAGCCAACTCCCAAACACCAGATCATCAAGTTGATCTGTCATTTAAGGTACAACAAATCTGGCAAGCAGGACTCAGCCCAATAAGAGAGGCAATTGCAGTGAATCTCTCCCTGTGAGTTTTAACAGGATAATGTGCAGCAAATGTTTGAAAATTCCTCTGCATCACTCGCATACTTGCAGATGGAGATCTCTGAACCACACATGCAGTATGTTAAAGTCCTGTTCCTCTTTGACCACGACACAACACCTTATCTATAGGGAGTCAAAGGTCAAGCTGTGAAGCTCATAGACCCATATATAAATTGTCAAAGATGAGCTGTGGGAACGTTTTATCTGTTGGACTTCTTAAACCCTCTATCCTGGCTTGTCCTCTCTACTCTGCAGGATCAGCTTGCATTATGTTTATGGAAGTCAGATAAAAAAAATCTAGGTCTTTCCAGTTTGGCAGTGGGACACAAGAGATGCTGGTTGATGTCATGTGCAGGGTGCTGAGAGGTCTCTGCTGCCTTTAATGGTCATATATTTCTCCTGAGAAGGCCTACAAAGCACTTATGTAAATCCTCCTGGTATCACATATCAGGGCAGGTATTTGGAAAGGTACAAGCAGACAACTATTCAAATCAGCGTCAACCAGCTCTGAATTAATTTATGGCTATGTTTGGATGGCAAATAGATTTTGATGGAGTGGCTGATAGCGCAGACGTGTTTCTGGATACGACAGGGTGGTGAGTTTCCCAGTGGCCCGAGCCAAGAACCTAGACGCATGATTAGAAAGGGAAATTTTGGGGTGAAATAAAAAAAAAACTCTATCCCTGACATTTTCTTGTGGTGAAAAAGTTGTGAACTACAGGGAAGCGGCTGGGGCCAAGGCCTCATAATATAGCCCTTCTCTCCAAGGCCAGGTCTGACGCAGGGAGCCCGACGCTCCGCGAGCCGGGACAGAGCGGGTCTGTGTGGTGAGCCAAGCATAGAAACTCTGTCACCTCTCTGCGCCGCGTGGAAACCCCTGTGCACTGTCGCACTCTGCATCCCGCAACAGTCGCATGTTGACTCGGTTAATTTGTGAAGCCTCACCTGCATTTTTGTTTCGCAGATGAAGATGTTCACACATTTGAACTGTCCCTGATTTTTAGAAATGACCGATCCAAAGATGGAAAGTTCATGGCTAAAAAGGTTAAGGAATTCATTAAATTAACAAATCTGTTCCATACTTGTCTTTCAAATAAAATGGGAAATACTTAGGAATACCTTTTGCTTCTTTCTCTGTCTCTTTGGAAAATGTGAGAAGTGAGAGAGAGAACCTCGAATGTCTCTATGCTGAAGTGGAACACAACTTTGTGAATGGTGTTTTCAAGTTTACAACTCGATTGCTCTCATTTTCAGAAACAATGGGCAACATACACAGTGCTTTTGTTACCAAATTTCTAGAAAGAAATCAATGCCAGTTTGGAAATAAGAGAGAAAATAGAAGTATGTCCACCAAAGAGGTAAAGTGATGTGGACTGAGCATTGCATCAAGAAATTGAGTAACTACAGCAAGGGCTGCTGTGGGGGTGGAGGCGAGAGCAGAAGGAAAGATTCATTCATTCACTACGTCTGACTGGACTCAAACAGAAAAACAGCATTTGAAAGCTGTACTTGAACTGTTTGTACCTTGCTTTAATGTGTTTCTGTAAAATGTCACCATCACTTCACACACGAGAAAGTAGATTGATCCAGTCAACTGCAATAAATCACCTTAAATCACTGTGATTGACTTACTTTCTGTGTCCTGTGGCTCAAAGGGACCCTGGTTGAAGGCTGAAGTGTCATTGTTCCTTGGCTTGTTGCAATAAATCTTGCATATTACCTGTTAAACACAAAGTTGGGGCCAGATGTTGATTGGCCTAGTCTGAAGACTGGGAACAGTGGGAAGCAAAGGAGGGAAGACGGTCCCCGGCTGGGATCCTGGTCAGACCAAGGGCCTTTCTGTGTGGGGCTTGTATGCTCTCCCTGTGCCTGTAAAACAAGTTTAGATCAACTGGAGACTATGAATGGGCCCCTGGTGTGAGAATGAACAGTGTGTTTGTGGGTAAGTGGTTAAGATAATGGGTAATGGGTAAGATAACGGATGGATAGATGGAAAACATGCTCAAATCTTTTAATCATTTACTCTGTGCAAAATGTAAAAAACGTGCTGCTGGACTCTAAAGTTTTGTACCGATTAAACATATGATGCATTATTGATGGAGCTGATGAGAGATCGTTGTACACAGATCTGGATAAAGGTAAGCTAGCAGCAGACATGTGAGCGGTACTGATCATCTTCCAAAAATGTTCGTTCTCCTAATGATCAAGGCTGCGAAATTAAAACAAACAACCACACAATCCGCTGAGCTCTGAGTTCGTTGGTGAGGGTGAAAATATCTGGGAAAATGTGTTTTTGGAAAACTTTCGGATTATTTTCTTCTGTGTCAGAAAGTTCAAGACTTGCACAATGTCTGGTAAACAGCTGTTTGTGCAACATGCACTTTGTATTAAAACTGAATATGTGTTGCTGATTTTCTCAGCTATTAACAGTCATTAAAGTCGCATCAATCTTGAATTGTCAAACTGTGTTGAAATTTGTGATGGACTTTGATAAATGCAGCCATGTACTGTAATTCACCTAAACGCCCTGATCTCGCAAACATTTTTTTAAACTGGTGTTGAGATGAAATCAAACATGAAAATGTTTGCTCTTGGATAGTATTTGTGCTCGAGATAGGCCAAGAATTTTTTTCTTTCTTTCTTTGTTTTATCCATACAGAATCTTCTCAGTATAAAGCTTACAGTGAAGTTTGATACAGATGTTCTTAATCCTACTTAGGTGATCTGCTGACGTTGTGTCTCAACTTTCGTTGGATGGATTGCTGTTGACTTAGGACTAAAATTAATATACCCGTCAGGATTACTTGTCAAACTTTTCATCCAGACCCAATAACAATAGTTATTGTTAAAGTCTGACTTTGCACAGTGAAAGAAAGTGTTGCGATAGAATCTGTCCCACATTCTGGCCGCATGCTGGAGATCCTGTGAGGTCCAGCTCATGTCAGATCCCCCTGCCAGTTAAAACCGCCATTCACTGATTAGTTCCTATCAGGTCTCTGTGTGACGGGGATGTGCACAGCCAGAGGCCTTGATATCGCTTTGGCTATCTGAGCTATGTAAACTCACCGCTGTGGGTCATGGCGCAACATCTCCATCCCCCCTGCTCTGCATCAGAGACGGTGGCACAGCTGAAGAATAACAGATTATACTCATAGTTCTGGTCTGCAGGATGACTCACAGATACTGTCATCACCACGATGAAACGTAGACAAATGTGCCAGGGTGCCAGGTCCTTATCGCGCCAGCTCATCTCTGTCTCTCATCCGCCCCGGAAGATGTAAGAGAGGCTTGCGAAGACTTTGTATAACCAAAAATATGTGAAATGAGTCCATCATTTCAGAAGAATACAAAGAGCATGGGCAACATAATTTTATAGTCAAGTCTCTCAGTCCTCTATAGTGTTAAATTTATTCTGAATATTTATTGTTCTGTTTAAATTCATCTGCAATTTTCCACCATCAATCAACCTATTCTGGCTCCAAACTTGTTGCAGAACAGCATCACTTCTTTGTTGGGCCAGCACCAGGTATGGCAGAGGCTGGGGGCGTGGGGTTATTGAGATTAACGTAAACAACAAGTCCGCCATCTTGTCCGCAACGGGCGTGAAGGAAAGAAGACGTAATTTACATATGTAGTGACGTAATGATGTGACTCTCAAGCGGTGGAAAAACAACTGGTTCTTAACAGGTGTGGGAGAGGAACCAGGTCTGAGCCTGCACTTTAAGAGGTATGTGTCAACAGCATTTCTATACCAACAGATCATGTGTTAGCTTGTTTTTTTTTAGCAGGCTAATGTGGGCATCCAAAACAACAAGGTGTTAAAGACATATTATGATATCAGATGAACACTATATATCCCTAATCCTACTGTGTCTGCGTGCATGTATGCCGATATGCTGATAAACCCAGTTAGGATGGAAGATGAAAGTGTTGTCTTAGTCCCTAAACCAGAAATGATTGTCCTCACTGTGGCATGGATGTCATGAAATTGAGGGATTAGCTCAAACAGGAGGGGAGACAGGGACTCTGTTGTAGTAATAGTGAGGTTCAGTAATGCGATAAATGTCTGGGGTGATGATTTCTAGGATAAGAGAATGGTGTGTTTGACATGGGACAAGTTTCATACTGTCTTAATGCTGAAATCAACATGAAGTCATCATATCATTGAATTAAAAACAACAATGGTAGCTGCTAATGCCAGGACAGGGAAAACATTGCTGCATCTTGTCCAAAGTGATTTGTGCTGCTTTTGTTAACTATGGTACAAACTAGAGCCCAGTGCTTTTAATATTCCCAAAACTCTAATAATTTGTACTAGAGTTTCCACAATATCTGCATGTAAAATAGAAAGCACACGTCGGGAGCTTATGTTGCCACGAGAGGAGGGTCTCAGCAGGTTAAATAAATGGTAAAATTTGGAATTGAATTCTAATGAAAAAATATTAATCGTATGCAAAGAAAAATATCAGGACTGGGAGCAGAGTTGGGAGCCAGACATACTGTGACTAAATTACATATAAAAAGCCAATGAAAACTTTGCATGAATCGAGGCATGAATGCTTTCTTGTGCCACCAAATATTAGATTATGCAAGTGATCCTTTCAGCTGGCTATGGCTTGGAATTCGAGGAGGCTCCGAAGGCCAACTCGTGTCAAGCCGTCAGCTCCTTTCGCCAGCTCTTCGTCATGCCGTCCCCGCTGTTTGTGATTGATGACCGTGGCTTGTACATGACATGGCTCAGCGAGGAACCGTCCCAGCTTGGACCAACACCGAACACTGCAGTGCTTTACTCAGCTTACATCACGGTCGAAAAGGGCCATAATGTAGCTCCATATTTCTTGATCATTGATATTTTCTTGAGAGCAAAACACACACACACACCTCGAGATAGCAGGCTCGGACCCAACTCACTGTCTGTGAGGACTCGTCAAGCTTGCATCTCCAAACCGGATGGATTAAGTGGAGAGTTTGAGCTGGAGCATGGAAAAACATACCCAGGTCGATGCCTCTTTCATGGTTTTGATTTCAGCCGGTGCTTGCCAGACATTCATCAGAATCGCAACATAACTTACATTATGATGTTTTCATTAAGATAAGCCTTCCACTCTGCTGGGCCCAATCCCAGCATGGCTACATCGCAGCTCTATCTTCAGCTGCCAGCCGTGAGCATCACACCTGATTTTATTGACAACTATAATGATTACGTTTCATATACTGTAATTTTTGCAGTCAAAATATTGTCTCAGAGCCTGAGAAGCTGTATGGTGCTTGGTCTAAACAAAATACATGCACAAGGAAGCGTTTGTGGAGGAAAATCCTGTTTGCTTGCACTGCAAATGTTGGCTTTCATAATTTCGGTAAAAGCCCAATGTCATGCCGTGTTTTCCTGCCTGGAATTCTTTGGCTGGAATCATTTAAAGATGACAAATCACTGGCAGGGGAAAGAGACGGAGACAGTGAGATAACAGAGAGGTACTGAGAGTGTGGGAAGGGAAGACAAAGTGAGAGCGGGTGGGTAGTGCCTCTCTGTCTGTCTGAGTGCTCGTAGACCTTCTGCGCAGTGGGGGGAAGTTGGAGCTCTGAATTATCTACATTGTTTGAAATTCCCATCCCTCTTGTGTCTTGGCAGACGAGGCACAGGCCGTGGTGTCCATGTGGGTGACTGTAAATGAAACATTCCGGGCTGAGTTCAGGACGGGGTTCCTCTTGACTCATCGTCCGTCACTGCATAAAGCTCACTCTCTGCGAGTGAAGCAGCCCATTCTTCTGTCCATGAACAGCCAGGCAGTAAATTCTCAGGGCCCTTATTGTTGAAAGCTCCATCACCTCCCTGGATGCCTCCATCTCCTCTAATCCACCTCTCGTGAACATCTGCAGCGACGGCCCATGGTGCAGGCCGCACATCTGCAGCGTGTGTGTTCACCTCAGCCACTTTGTAAACAAACCCGAGTGGATTATCTTAAAGTAAACACCTGCATGTGTTGTTCTGTCCATTCCGAACAAGTCTCTTTGTCCTCTTCTGAAACGGTGGACGAGCTTGGACAGAATCGAAGCCATTCAGACTCCTTTTGTAACATTTGTTGCTGTATGTGCGCAACCTTTTATCTGCAGATTTCTGCAGAATTACACACGCTCACACCTGGAAGTTTCCCAGCACAACACACGATGGCCGGATGCTGAGAAGTTGTACAGTAGCGTATTGGCTTTCAGTACCTTGCTCGAGGACACGAAAATAGAGAGAATGTCAGTGAGGATTCAACAGTGAATCCCGACACTCTGGCCGTTGTCTCTGACGCGTGTCCGGGTCTGACTCTTAATTCGCAGGTGTTTATGTGGCTAATTCTTCATAATGCATCTTGGAGAGGAGTGAGAAGCGCTCCTCGGGGAGTAAACGGGCTCAGGTAGCCCTCACATCTGAAGAGCGGCCTAATGGGAAAGCAAACACAGTGATTACCAAGGCCTCTTTACAAGGGGCAGCCTGCAGTGAGAGTGCTGCACCTGGAAAAGCATAGACGTATACGTATAAGTGTGCGTCTGTGCGCGTGTGTGTTTATGTGTTTTACATGTTTTGTTGTTTATCTGACAGGATCTGTTTCTTACATGTGATGTTCCACAGTTTAAGTTTCAATATTAAAACAACATGTTTGACCATCATTTTACTACCAGCTCTAGTTGTGCGAATGAGAGGCAAAATGTTGAACATTCATTTCAAAAGTAAGCACATACTTAGAGTACGAGTCTCAGATGCAGCTTGCTCTCAGGACAGAAACCTTGCAGCTTATTAATGAGCGTTATTCACAGAGAAAACAGCAAAACAAACAAAAGAAAACAAACCCTGGCCGGTTGCAGACCAAGGAAAACACTGGTGTGATGAAGAGCTTAGCAGCGCAGCACGCCAGCGTCTTGGGATTAATTACTGTGCCCACTCCCTGTGTGCTCTCACTGCGTCCACAAAGAGCTCCTAATGTTCATGACGCGCCAAAGCAGCTGTGATGTTTCTATGAATTAGTTCAAACACACAAATAGACGCAGGCATCGCATCAAATGTCTGAAAAACATCAACATTGTCCACATGCTGTGTGGATCTGGTAATGTATATCAAACCAAAGACTTGTTTTTTAATCTATCCCGCATTAACATAGAGATTTTATATTAACGCCTCCATTCTTTTTTTTGTAAGCGATGCCCAGCGTGGTAGCCTTGTGCTGTGGTGTGCCATGTCTCCTCTGGGAACGTGGCCTCCGCACAGAGGCGCTTTCTTTGCAGCACATTGGCCCTCTTCACTCTGTGTTGACTTAGTAAATTACTTGGGATGTCAGGGCCCAACCACAGCTTATCCTCGAAGGGCGGCGGGATGGGTTGGGGTGGTGTGTGTGTGGGGGCGACGCGGTGTGGCGGGTAGAAAAAGAGGGAGTGGGAGTGAGAGAGGGGGAGAGAAATCATTGTGGAGGGCTCGGGCACCGAAGCCATACTCTGGAAGCTTCAGAGACAAGCAGAGGTTTAGGGTTCAGGGCAGGAATCTGCAGTGTAGGTTTCTCAGCATCTTTGACACATCCAGCGTGAGTCAGAAAGTAGAACAGTTATGAATAAGATTCAAGACCTAATTTTGATGAAAGTACTAAAGAGCATAAAACATGCTGATCCTTAACCACCTGGGTGTGGAAGAACTTCACAGCAAAGATTTGTTGCTGTCTCTCGTGCTGGTGCAGCAGGTCCAGGTGGGTGGAGCAGGCCGGTTCTAGAGAGTCCTGCAGGGCAGGTGGTGTGGTATGCACGCCGGCCGGGCGCTCAGGGCTGTCTGTGCCGCAGCCTGTCTGCAGGCAGGCCAGCCGGCTGCACACCTGTGGGCCCTCTGCTCCGTCCTGTTTGCTTTGACACCTCGGATGCGGTCTCTGTCAACAGCACATCTCTCATCCTTGCCATCAACCTCATCAGCCCCCCCACCCCCCTACCCCCTAGCCCCCAGCCTCAGCCTCAGCCCACCCCACCCCAACTCACACTTTTTTCCCCCCTCCTGCGTTTCTCCTTGTCAGCTCAGACATCAGTAACTTTAAACAAAAAAAAATTCCCCCATTCTTTTTTTTATATCTTTGCTTTTTTATTTTCTGTCAGATTTGGCAGCGCAGAGTGTAAAGAAGGGTCTAAAAGCCTCAGTGCAGGCTCCAGTAAACTGTGCAACACCTCATTCTTTCAAAGGTTTTCTATTTTCTCAGCTTAGTGTGCCGCACTCCAAATGTGTTGAATTATGGGGTGAAACAGGCTTTTTGTTTGATTCATAATGGCCTGATTCCATCAACGCTTGCACTCAGAGCTTTTTCTCAGCTCCCTTACACTTCATTGGCCTCACTTTTTTTTTTCTCTTTTCCACATTTTTTTTCCTTCTTCAAAATCACATTTTTCCCTTCATCTGTCCACAGACCAGGCTAAGCCTTTGATAGGGATGGTGGTACTGGGGCATGGGACCGACGGGAGTGGGAAGGGTGATATGTAGTTGTGGGTCGGGGTGTCAGTGGCTCCCCAGGACCCACTCTGAATGGATGTGACTGAATCCCTGGCCGAGTGAAGAGAAAAAAAAACCCTCTCAAAGAAGTGCTTTGTGTGCAATCATCAAGCCGTGATAGTGCCACAATTGCCTTGTCTAATTTGTCATAACATGCTTCGCCATTTGTTGACATCTCCTGTTCAACTTTAAAGGCTGGTTTCATCGCTTGGCCACACCTCCGCAGGCCGACCGGTGGCGGGGGGCAGCAAGCAGATCTCGGGACTGACAGAAAATGTGAAAATTGAAGCAATTTTTCCACACTCAGACATGTAAGTGTTTTTCTTTTTTAATGAGCTGTTTTCCCACATAACAGATATCCTGTACATCTCCTGTCTCAATCTACTGACTTTTGTCCTGATACACATGACACACTTAAGTGTTTCTCAAATAGAAGAAATTTAGTATAGCATGACACTTTGATAAAATTACACAAGTCTGTGGGCTGGTACAGTCACAGCTAACACACATTGTACAAAGACAACATGTAGAATCGAATAGTCACATTTAGGGTTTCACAAATCCCCTGAAAATGTTTTTTTTGTTTTCCATTGAACAAGGCTTAGGGTTTGGGATGATAAATAAAGGTGATAAATAAAGTACTCATCTTAGCATCTTAAAGGCAACATACAGATACTAGGCAATATGAAAAAAAAAACATAAGTGGAACAAGAAAAAGTAAAAGAGGGTTAAAAACAGATGTTCTGGGAGGAGGACGGGCCATGATGAAGCAGCGGTTTGGGGAGCTATTTTTGCTTTTTGTTTCAGCGATTCAGCAGTACAGTAGTTGAGCTGAGCAAAGGTAAACCGACGCACAGGTTGTTCGGGGTTTGCTAAAGTATAATTCCCTCCTAACGCAGCCGGCCAGAGAGTTTCTACCGCGCCTTCGCTGCTGCCAGACACAGAGCGGCTTCAACAGAGCGGCCGGTCTCCGCGCTGATACAGACATTCAGCCTAATGCCATTTAAGCAGCCCTCTGACACTGGACATTCACATAACCTGACTTCTAACGTTTTCTAGCCGGCGTAGGGGGGAGGGAGGGCGGCAACAAGAGCCCCTTTGAGGGGCATTTCAGCGCGGATTACAGCGGCTGACTGCTCCCCACGTTTGAACAATGTGACCACAAGGCCTTTGTGATTTGTAGCTTTTGCTGGATTCGGCAGATCTAATAAATCATTAAATCACCTTATTCACTGCCGAAGAAAACGAGGGAGACAGATTAGAGTGGCATGAGAACCTGATGCGGAGGCCGAGAGGAAGCCTCAGAGCCCAGAGGAGGCGATGTGTTGGCTGTTTGGCACAGGAAGCGGACTTTGGTTAACTTTGCTCCATTTGACTCCATCCCAGTAGGAAATGCAACGTTAATATGGCAGTAGGTTGATAGTCTTTCAATAGAGGGCTCCAAACTTCAATTGCAGATGTGGCTGGATGTCAGCGCGTGCCGAGAGATGGAAGGAGCCATGAGACGTGTTTACTGTTGGCCTGTCGAGCTCTTCCTGTTGCATGAGGCTTGTTTGTGACTCACATGATTTAGCGATCTATTGATCTACTTCTGTGTTTTCCTGGCTGGGTGCAGCCAGCGAGCGACTGGATGAGAGTTACGTGATGAGTGGCTGCTTTTGTCCCGGGCTCGTTTGAAGCCGGGGCTCAGCAAGCCAGACTCCTCCAGGGAAAGTACAAAGCCTTGCCTGGTGGTCTGCACACATGCCTGGATGATCTGCCCAAAACAGCCTGGATGGTGGGGTGGCACAGACACACCTGCTTTGTCAACACCATCTTCCTCACTACTGTGGCCAACTCAAAATCCATCCTGTATAATTGCAAAGACTGGAAGGCACCACAGATCCGAAGTAGCCTCAGGCTCAGAAAGACCACAGAGTAACTAGAATAGAGGGCTGACCCTCTCATTTTGTGCTGTTTGAAATGCATTGAGATTAAATCAGTCATTGTAATTAATTATCGGAAAGTTTCAATATTTATGTTGAGCTGTGATTATACTGAAAGGCCAGTTTTCACTTAAGGAAATGTCAGATCGCAATCAAATGTGAAAGATTCACCACTGGCTGTAGCAGTTCTTCAAGTAGATGTGTAAGTGATGTAGTGCTGTGTGGATTTCACTATTGTAGTCAACATTGGCTCTGTTTCAATTATAAAACTCTTTTTTTAGGACACCTCACATCTTCTACCTCCTCTCTTGCTACAGAAGCAGAGGTCTGTGTTGTTCCTCCCGAGCATCCACCTGGATGCCTAGATGACCCCCGGTTTATCACCTCTGACCTTTCTGAGGCTTGTGTGCCACAACCTGAGTGGAGTGTTGTCCCGCGGTGTTTGCCTGATGTTTGGATAGACCTACCTGCTTCTCAAAACAGGGGAGACATGGCAGGGCAGGTCACCAGAGAGAGAGCAAAAACAAAGAGTCAGATTTCACAGACCCTCTATCAATCAAACATCTTAGAAGCACAGTCTGGCTCACACCACCTACAGGAATCCCACCAGCTTCAAAGGGAAACGTGTGAGGAATTTTTCTTTCCCCTCTGTCCTGAACATGGGATTTGTTGCAGATCAGCAGCAGCATTGTCCTTTGTTGCTACTTGACACAACTCGAGGATGCTGCTAAGAGTGTGGTCTTTGCGGTGAAACAGAATTAATATGGCGTAGAAGTAACAGTGCAGAAAATTAATTCTCCGTCTTCCTTTTCTGCAAAGTGACACTTTGCTGCGAGTACAGGCACGCTCTCGTACATTCCCAAACCAAAAATTAAGCAGGACAAAATGAATTCACAGACTGTTTTGTGTACACAGCGCACAGGTGAAAAAAAAAAGACTGGCATGAGATGTGTAGGTATTGTTCTAGTGTGGAGATCAGCACAGAGGTTGTGTGTGATGCTGACCTGCAACATCCACCGCTTGTTTTATGAATCGGTTATCTCCACGTTTGCCAGCGCTGAGAGTCAGCTGGCTCTTAAATCGTCTTAAGAGAAGGAATCCGAAGTGTGTAAACTAGCAGAGTTGTTTTCGACGCGATAATCTTTTGCCTGTTGTTGCGACAGATTGCTGTTTTCAGGCGGCGTAATCTCTCCGCGCCACGGCTGAGCTTGACGGACATTTTGTTTGTTGATACACTTGTCAGTTTGGGTCGAGGTATGGAAGTCTGTTTTCCTCCTCGCCAGCCCGTCTGTCTGTCTGTCTGTCTGTCTGTCTGTCTGTCTGTCTGTCTGTCTGTCTGTCTGTCTGTCTGTCTGTCTGTCTGTCTGTCTCACCCATCCACCCACCACCCGCCTCGCCTTGGCCGTGCACCTGTCTGTAGCAGGCAGCTGTGGGTGGGCGGGCCTTGGCTGTCAGTGGAACATTCCAGAGGAGAAGTCACCCCGTTAATCCCTTGAGTTTAGACCCAACATCCCCCCTCCCCACCCCCCCCTTCTTCCCTCACCACCTCCAATACCCCTCAGTGGCTCCCCCCCGGCTCTCTCTCTCTCCCACCGTTGCCCCGTGTTTGCCGCTCTCCCTCTCAGCCCTGGTCAGGCTCAAATGGGATAGTGCGATGTCAAAGGTAGATGCTGTGAGAATAAGATTAAAGGACGGGTACCCCTCCACCCCCATATGCACACCCGCCCTCCAGCTCCAAGGCCCAGAGGTTTTAATCCCCCCAAATATTCAAGAATGAAAGAAAATATTGTTACATCCAGATCTACGGGCTTGCTTTGGACAAAAAGGCAATGTGGACACAAACACTTCAAATCTATGTAGTAGAATGTGATAAGCAGCCAATATATTCAATGTTAAAGCTCACTGGTTTGATTCTTGTATGCATTACACAAGTTTGGACTGGGATAGTCCTAAAACACGTTTTGTCTCATTGCTGCCGTATATCATGATTAGTATGAGAAGGGCATCCTCCAAAGACTCAGTTGTTAACTAGTGATGACAGAGAGTTCAGCTCAGTGACATAGTTGTATAAAAGATGTAACTACACAGCCTCAATTGCCTGCTGACAGTAAAGATATTGATTTGTGACTGGTTGTCATTCTTATTCATGACTCACCCAGCATGGGGATGAAATACGACCCTATGGCTGCCCGAGAACCCGCTGCTTCATCATTTCTTTAGAAATTTGCTGTCTTTTGTGTCTATTCTGTGAACGTGTCTGTGTGTGTAACTGCTGACTGTTGCTAGGTGTGAAGGCCATGCACACACATGCACATACGCGGCTCTGTCTCTTGTCCACTGGAAATTTCACTCCTCTAATTGCCCATATCACTCTGTCAGTATCACAGTTTTTTCTCTCCCACTGTCTATTAACTGTGATTCAAACAAGAGCCTCTTTATCACCCCGGGAAATTCTGATGTGAGGCCAGATCCTGAACTTGGCAGCCGCCCCATTCAGCTGGAACACATAAATGAGAAAAGCTGCACAATTCTCCTTATGAGCACAGCAGACGACGTTCCCTACGCTTTTCCCTTGACGCTGCAGACACTCTATCTCGAGCGTAACAATTTATCTCGCTCGGTTGGCTGTTTTGGCAGGTTGACTAATGCTGTTTGTGTCCATCCGAACAAGGAAGGCTGATGTAACTCTGCAGCCATCAGGACAAGCACAGCGGTAACTGCCATGCATTTGATGCACTGAGGAGGGACATATCAGATCTATGGTATAGGCTGGTATGAACAAAATGTACTGCAATACTCTTGGCTAGTCCAGGCAAAACCACAGATCACTAAATACGTGGTTTGCAAAATAGTGTATGCAAAATATTTCACCTCTTTGGGGAAACACTTCGAAAGATTAATGGAAAACATTTTTACAACTCTAATGTCTGATAAATAAATATGACAGCCAGAAGCTGTTAGCTTACCTTAGTTTTAAGGACTGGAAACAGGCAAAAGCTTGCCTGGCTTTGTCGACAACGAACTAAATCTGCTTGGCAGCCCCTCTTAACCCCTTCAAATATCTTAATATCTTGTTTGTGGAATCCAAAAAGCAAAATATAACACGTCAAAGCATTTTTATGTGTGTAACTAGATGGAGCAGGAACCGCTGGTCATTAGTTAAGTCGTCCTGCACATAAACTCTTGTAAAAGCAAACACTGTTTTTTTGGCGCTTGGGCGAATGAAACAAACCAGATATATCAAGTTAATTAATGAAATATAGAAGTGCTGCTGGGTCACATTTGTTATATTTGGACTCAAGCGGGCAGGCTCACTGATTCTGGCTCCTATGCTAGGCTAAGCTAAACAACACCTAGCCTCATATTTCTTGTCATGTGAGTGGTATCAATCAGTCATATAAATAAAATACACAAACACACATATTACTCAAAGCTAAACAAATGAAATCATTTTGACAGGAGATAAAATTTGTGAAAAGGCTCTTTGTGCGAGCGCACCCAGTACCACACAACACTTAACTCTGCTTGTTTTTCCTTTGCACCCCATCCATTAAAAAGTCACACCTTTTCTAGCAATTAATTTACTGGAGTGTAATGGCCGACGGTGTCCCGTGGCACCGGCTGGACGGCTGGGGTGTTTGGGCCACACCAGGGGAAGCAGCGAGGGAGTAAAAGGGGGTCCCTGGGTGCAGGCCGTCCTCGGGCTGTTTACCCACAGGCTAGAGCCCCTTCGAGGGTCAGCGAGAAGCCGCGGCTGGACCAGTGGCTATTAAAACCTTGATGGCTTTTGACAGTAATTTCTTCATGAGTCCACAGCCCGCGGGGCCTGCCAGTGGTGAGATCGGGTGCCTCCTCTTGCCCATTAAAGCACACAAACTGTGCCCACAAATCCCGCTGAATAGTATCTCTGTGCTCGGCAAGTGTGTTTGTGCATGTGTGAGTGAGAGAAGTGAGGAAGCAGGACCAGGGAACACGAGAGGGGGAGGCCTCGCCAATCGTGAGACGGTCCTGGTACCCGGGCCAAAAGGTTTGGATGCTTTTCTTCTGCTACTCCATCAGCTCAGGCGGGAGTCCAAGCCATCAGGGGAGCATATTCGGAAAACCATGGCTTGACATAAGGCCAGGTCGTAAAAGGTGTTTACGTGCATCTCAGCACAGGGGAGTGGATGTCACACATGACAAGGCTTCAGCATTGTGTCGGACGGAGGCCGGACCTTCGGCAGGCATTCAGAGGGGTTGGCTAGAGGTTTAGGTGAAGGTTGATGGGTTTGTCGGACAAGGAGGGCAGCCGTACGGTGCAGCTACAGTGCTGCTACACCTGTAAGCAGAACATTAACAGATTGCATGGCTGTTTGGGAAAAGCAAATGTTGATCTGGGCATGCTGCTAACATCCCCTTCGCGGGGATTTCGGCCAGGAACCGGGGGTGGAAACTGGGGATGTTGCAAGAGGATTGAGCTGAATTGTGAGTTTCCAATTAGAAGACTGGGTTTAGAGCACAGCAAGGAGACACTTATTAAGCCTAAATGCATAGATTTGAGATTGGCTAACCAAAGATTTTTCTGGGGGATAAAATGTGTACATATCCGTGCTGCTTAGTGCTTGTTCCTTCAGGTTTAACTTTTCCTTTGCTGTGGAGAAAGTGCTTAAGAAGGCCATAGGTTATCCATCCCTAATCCACCGTTTTAGAGTCAGACAGTCATAATCTCTCCTCTGTGTTCCCCTGGGGTGTTAAAGCCAGACCATTGCGCTGGATTATATCACAGAAAGGAGACCAATGTGTTAATCATAAATTACGAAGCTAAGCTCCAGTGAGCAGGTCAGTCTGAGGTCAGCCGCTCAGCCCTATAGGGATCTCTCTGTGTGAAAAGCCACGGTTTATCACTTATTACGCCGACATCGGCCTGAACAATGTACAGTAGTGTAACGAGTCGAGGCTGCCCCTGAACCGCATGTTGTTCTCGAAGAAAGAATCCATTCAAACCCACCGACAGTGCAAGTGTACATTTACTATATACATGTAAGTATACCTCATGCAAATACACATGTTCACACGCACTTGCTCATGCGAGGCTCTTTTAATGGGCACTCGTCCTACACACAGCCAAGATCGCTCCATTTATCTGTCTTCAGTCTCTGTGGGAAACTTGTGACGAGAGCAGAAATAAGTACCATCCGTTTTTCCAATTCCAAAACTCTGCCTCGGGGGAATTGGCAAGCTGTCTGAAAATGGGATGATACACGACCTTTGCTATGTATGACTAACGCTTGGCTCCTAAAGACCGTGTCAACAAGGTGTTTTATTAAAGCACAGCAAGAAAACACAAAATGGCGAGGACATTACAAGGTTTATGTAACCAGAAGGAAAATATGGAAGACTAATTGGATTAGAGAGAAACTAAGGAGCCATTTGCTGACCCAATTAACCTTCCTTGACGCGTTTACGCTGGCAGAATAAAACAGAACGACACGTACAAAAAGAGTTCTTTATTTCTAATAAACATGAATACATGTGACCATGTAGGACATTTGTGAACTATGTTTAACACATTCTGGCAAACTGCTGTACAAAGCCAGAAGACAGATGCTATAGGTCAGTACATGAGAGATGCTATGGTTAATGTGGCCATGTGGCAAACCGTCCAAAGGCTCGCTTCAACATCATCAAGATGGGAGGGAAGGTACACTGTGGGAAGGGGCACGAGAGGCAACATCCAACATAAAAACTTGTACAACTCTGAGAAGTATACGTTTTAGACACACAAAGACACACATACATTGTATGTGTTAAATAATTTTTGTTTGTCAGGACATAAAAAGCTAACTACATCATTCACAGATTCAGCAGTCTGTTTAAATACCTTATTTCTACAAAGTGAATTTACATTTTTTTTAAAGTACAAAGTGCAAATACTATGGTTTCCATTATTGCCGATTGGTGAGGGCAGGGTCTCCGGGTGGGAGGGAAAATCTCATATGCTGGCTTAGCCTTGCTTCTTCGAGGGATTCTGGGGAGAGAAGATGTTGGTTGACACGTTAAACCATGTCTGACAACTTTTTTAATCCTACTGAATAAAATGAATGACACTATACAGCCACGGGTTTATCCATTGGAACGAGTGGAGCAGTTTACTTACTAGTTTACTGGAAGTTAATCCGTCTCCTGGTTTAGCCCCTGTAAGACCAAAAGTGATGTTAGTGAAGTAATAACACAGACACATACTGCAGATGGAATATGAATGAATGGTTCTCCAGTAACAGTTAGTAAATTTTAAACAGAAAATCATCTCATTACATTGCTTTTCTGAAGCCCGATGCGGATAAATCTGACAAAACCTTTTGTTTGGTTTTGCCAAACTGTCTATTGTGCTGCTCTACTTCTAATTTATCCACTTCTGTGCAAGTCTTATGGCTTGTTTTGAGCAGTTTGGCACACACTTAGGCCCCATTTACACAACTACACTGTGTTTCATTTTTGGTTGGTGTTTTTAAAGTAGTTCCCTGTGCAGGGGAAAACATTTGGAGACCAGAAACACTGCAGTACATATACCAGGCCGGTGTGATTTCATGATGCACATGAGTAGAGATTAGCTATTTGAGATACTCAAAGTGCTCCTTTTTCCCCTTTCAACAAGGGGACAGAGTTTCACCGTTTCCATATTGCTCCATTTTCAAGCACCACAAACGGACAGCAAAGAGCTTCGAACCAGCATGAGCTCACCCTCCTCTTTGGTCACCCCCAGGCAACCAATCAGCTCCTGCAGAGACAGCGCCTTGTCGTTGCTGATGTCACAGTACTCCACAAACTTCTTCACACACTTTTTGGGCTTGGATTTCTTGCGCAGGAAGCGCTTGAAGGGCTTGATCTCTTTCTTCCCGATGTCTCCACTGGAGTTTTTGTCCAGCTGGCTGAAATACCAGTGGACCACCCTCTCCTCCAGGGTGTGGCTGGGGTCAGGCTCGGCCATTCTGGATGATATATGATCAGTAATTAGTGGCTAACAACAGTTTTATGCCGTGTTTACTTCTTGACTGGTTCCACAGAAAGTGTGACCATAATCCACTTCTTTAAGTCTTACCTTCCGGCAGATGCTGGATCTGTGACGGCGTGTACCATGTCTGTCGACAGCGCATCCAGAACGCTTGTCAGGAACTCTGTTTTCTTTGCCCCAGGACAGCCTGGAGAATAAACCACAGATACCTGTGTGTGAGTACTCACATGCAACTCATATGGAAGCAAGCGTTCGTATGTGTCAGCACACACGCAGAAATTATCCCCCAGTCAACGGTGTTACAGCAGCGAGGAATGCTGCCATCATAGGTGGCCTAATAAATGTTTGGGGAGGGACGTCATGTAACACGCAGTGTAGCTTTAACGCGGCGTAAAGGCAGAGGAGAAAATAAACCCAAACAAGACTCTCAGAGTTGTCTTTTCCTCCCTCTCATAAAGTCTGAGACCTCCCCTCATCTGGCGGAGGAAGAGGGTACCTGCCAATCATCCCAGAGGCCCCTGAGTGCTTCTGACAGCTGGAACACAGAAGATGTCGCTGAATATTGTCCGTCTGGACAAGGGGCTCTATACAGCACCTGAGACATCAAGGGGACCAAATCCCATCCTGACAGACACACTGTGACTTAGGATTTTGTCAGACGGGCATCGCATTTAAAGGTATGTGTCTAGGGGCCGACGCAACTCAACACCTGATCTCAGGTGTGTGGAGGGATCGCTATTTGAAATGTCAGCCGGAGAAGACACAGATATAATTGGCCCCATAATCCCATAAGGTAAGCATTATTACATGCAGAATGGACAGGAAAAAAAATAAAAATGAGGGACAACTGGGGTGGAATGACCCTAATGATAGTAATTGTGTCTCAGGCCATATAGTTTTAAGAGTGAGGAGGCCAAGGTTGTTCTGGAAGAGCTGAAGGCTATGGAGGCCTGAGAGATTCCTGGATTCTCCTTCTGCTTTCTCACAGTCCGGCTTCCCTCTGTTATTCTGCCTGTGGAGAAGGAGAAGAAATTCTCCACAGTGTGCTCCTCTTTTTATGGCCAAAGCCTGCGGGGCCAGATTCTCCACTGCTGGAGATAATAGCATGCTTCGCTCGCCTCTAACAGGTGGCGACCAGCACTGGCATAAACACCCAGCCGCTGTTCCACCTTTCCCCGACCAGCGCGGGGTCTCGGCAGTCTGCTCCGAGGCCAGGCTTCACGTGTCCAAACTGTTCCACAGCCTCCGAACAGACTAGCACTTAAGTTTTAGTAGGCCCTCCCTGGCTCTGGCCCAGTAAAATATCAGACCCACCTGTTAATGGCCAAAATGGTGCCTTGTGGTGAATTAGTCTAGACAGTCGCACAATTTCAACCACAGAGGGCCAAGTGTTTTTATCTGGCTTCTGACTGAGGAGAGATTTGTGGGATGCAGTTGGACTTGTTTGAGGCACGCTGTTTTTCATGGACAGTGCACGTCCTCTCCGTAATGCTGCAGGAATCTGAGCGTGTCTGCAGTTCATTCAGATGGGAAGTCATCAGGTGAGGCTCCAGTGCCAGATCGAGCGGGGGGGACAGATCGGCTTCTGTCTGTCTGGGCACCAGTTAGCTGTGGGGCAGGACACGAATGTTCCTGCTGTCATTAAAGGAAATTGAGTCTGACGATTTTCCGTGCTCTTCAAGGCTGCAGCAGAAAAACGACTGCTGTCCCGTCTTGTTCCAGAGCGATTAGAAGTTTGACAGAGCGTTAAATGAGTCAGTATTTTCACATTGAAAAGCCAAGAGTTACAGGACTATTTATACACCTTCATACTGCATATCTGTGTCTTGTAAAAAAGTTGGCCGGTAAGTGTGTGTTTGCATGTATGTGCCCGTGTGTTACTGTCAATAAGAGGCAGTGTTTGTCAATGGAGCCACATGGGGCTGAGCCCTGTCAGCACTCACAGCCACAGCTCCCAGCGGCTGCCCCCATTGCTATCCCATGATCCCGCTCTGGGGAGAAGGCGAGCCAAATACTCTGCTTTCCTCTCTCCTGGCCCTTTTGGGGCAGAGTTCTCCTTTCTCGCATCTCGCCCCATAAACCTCTCAACACCAGAGCGTCAACTGCAAACAGGCTTCAGGGATGTGAAGGCAACGTTTATAATTATCCCCCGGGTTCATACAGTAACGGCGTTTAATGCCATTGACGCGACTGCTCGTAAAGAAAACACGATGCTGTATATTTTCTGTGCATTTTCTGACTGCATTCTGCTGTGTTGTATAATTGCAGAGCGGGCTGATACGGTTCAGGTTTTTTGACAGCTCCAGAATGAAGTCTGTGTCCACTTGTGAGCGTCTGTGTTCGGGTTGCACAGCTGAATGGCCGCATTATTTTCTGTCCTTCCACTATGTGTTTACGAGGTGTTTGTTTGGGTTTGACTGCGGTCTTCCTCTTGGGATAGTTGTGGCTGCTTTCCACCCAATCACCACCTCTCCGCTGACATTCACACACTGTTATTAATCCTTCTCAATATCTTAGCAATAATAATATAGGCCAGCCGAGCCACCAGGCAAGGATGAGTAACATTTTCTGGTGGTGGATGTATGTGTCACTGTCTGTGTTTAATACACAGTGTAGTAGAGTGCGGGACGGTGGAGTGGAGACAGAGCGCTGCTCTGCTGCTAAATGGAGCACCTGCGAACAGGGAGCGCAGCTCTGGCCCGGCACCCTGTTACATAAACAGTGGTGGAAAGGGGACGGGAACAGTGGCAGCTCTGTTCATACGCTGCTGGATTATTAACGTGTTTACCAAACCACCGAAAAACCCCAGCTAATTTGCCAAGCGCCGTTTCAGTGATTTGGCAGCACACAGCACCCGAGGGCTACAACACGACTGTGCCCATCGCTGGTTTTTCTGACCAGGACATGTCATGAAACTACTGGTAAAAGCGACCAAGATCTATCAGCTACTATTTATAAATGAGGGGGTAAAACAGAAAGGCAAGTGTGTGGCATTGTTTAACTGCACATGAGGTGAATGTTAAGACTGAAAGCGGCTCAGTAAAATCAAAAGGACATTTGTTGTAGAAAGGTTGGTAGACTGTTTTAACCATTACCTCCATTTTCACTTAAAGAACGTAATGGTTGAATCATATATGTTTGCAGTGCCATGTGGTTTCCATTGTGCAGCTGAACGGAGCGCCTGTGATCCTGTTTCTTAGTAATTAGATCACTGGGACGAATGAAGGCCATAAAACAAGACCACGGATGTAAAAAAAAGAAATTATAATTATAAAATTACCGTTAAAGAGCGACATAAAGTTTCATATGACGGAATCCACAACACATTGATAGAACCCTTAGCTCTGAAATAACCCAATTTCTTTGAGCGTCTACTGGGTAAACACAGGCGACTGTGGCTCAGAGGAGAGCCTGTGAATGTGCGGTGTGAATGTGAGTGAATGGTTATAAATCCTGGTTGAGCTGAAGGACATCCTCTGCCACCAGCGTGTGAATGGGGTGAATCACTGTGACTTGCACTGTGAAACGTTTAGAGTGGTCATGAAGACTGGGAAAGTGAGATACAAGGCCCAGTCCATTTACCGTAAACAGGATTGTGAATAGCTGCTCATTCTCTGGTTGAGGTTGATTGAGGTTAAAAAAGCTACTTAAAAGAGCTACTTAGATTTGGTATTCTCCACTGAAACTTACAGAAAGTTTCTCAAACTCTGCCTAAAATCGACTATTCATTTGTTCTCCTGACTGCAGGTCTGAAATCAAAAGAATCCACCTAACACAACAAACACAGCCTCACCTGTAGCTAAGCCCACCCCGTGACCACCGACCCCAAATTCCTCAATTGACTTATCTTCACTGTTGTCAGTCATCCTATCACTACCTGTCTCTGACATCCTATTATCCATTATCTCAGCTGCCTGCTGTTTCTCCTCTGTGCTTTCATACCACTATCCTCCATCTCCCGTGTCAGCTGAAGATTAATCCGACCCCCGATCCGTCTCTGTCTCCTAGCTTATTGACCGGCGAGGGGGCAGTATCTGGCAATCCTCAAACCCGTTATCAAGTATTTCCTTGACCAACAGTGCTAATGATGTCAACAAACACACACACACACACACACACACACACACACACACACACACACACACACACACACACACACACACACATTCTCTGTTATCACAACCTTGGAGGTGCAGCAGCAGTTGGAGGCAGCCCACTGAAGAGCTCTGATGAGCGTACAGATGCCTACCTTGGAGATGTCTGCTTCTGTAATGGTCCTTAGGTTTGGTTGGGTGGGCCCTGGCATTGCCGTCACACTTTGGCTGTTCATACCTGTAAAAAACAATGCACCCCATGACAAAATGCCAATTTGCTGAAAGTGAAATGGATGAAGGGGATTGTTTGTGGAAGTACACCAATCTTCATTTGAAAATCAGGGAGGAATCCTATGTTTCCCAATTACCCCGTATGGTTAAATCTCAGAGATTCATATAATTGTTTTGTGGCAAACCAGAGGCTATGAAACACATCCAAAAAGAGGGAGGGGATTTGGGGCTGGTATGAGGACAGAGAGGGTGGAGGGAGGGAGGGGGTCGGGGTGGTGGAGGAGAGAGATAGAGGGAGAAAGGCAGTCAGGGAGCGTGGGACACAAGGAAGCTTTCATGGACTCCCTTGGAGAGGGTTGGTGGAGGCCTGATCGCCGCTGTCCGACTGCGCCAAAAGCTGCTCTGGGACAAGGAGAGAGAAGAGGGAAAATCCACGCTTCCATATGTGTGCTAATGTGCTGCCTGGCACTCTGCCTGCAGCCTTGTTAATCTGATACCCAGCCTCGCTGCTCCATGAGAGCGCGCCAGTGCCCCGCTCTGCCAGCCTGCCTGACCTCTGACCTGCCGCTTACCACACCACTGAGTCACTCCGTCTCATCCACAACAGAGATGGCTGCCTGCTTAGGTCAGACCCATGTAGCGCATCAAGTGCCAAAGCCTCTTTCTGTCTGTTTCATTTCAAGAGATTGTTCCGTCGCGTTGACGAGAAAAGACCACACTCAGGATTGTTTTGGGCGAGCCAGTTGATAAAGCCTGGCAGACTAGGCATAAAAGGACCACACATTCAACTTTAAAGGTGAACTTTGACCCACCTGGTGGAGGTCCCAGGTATGGGCCGTCCGGTGTCCACCAGCACACACCAGCAGTAGCCGGTGGACGGGTGGCACTGGACCGGCTTGTACAGTCCCCCGTGGGCACAGTCCGGCACGAAGACGGCATCGTTCTTGTGCTGCCTGGCCTCCTCCTGGGCTGACTGCTGCTCCTGGTCACAGGACGAGGCTGGAACAACGGGGTCCGAGGTTAAAACCAGAATGGACACCAACGCACACTCACACACCAGCCATACAGGCAATCCTCCACCGCGGAGGGTTCATTAACTGCTACCATGTTTATTTAGTACTTTTAATCAACTCCTGCTGCTGCACATTAGACATCCCTCCGCACTGTCTGATTTTAAGTCTCGTCTTCAAAGTCTTTTCGCACCATGTAAGCTGTTTTTTTTTCCATCTTAATATTTTTGTCTTCTTCTTATATGCTATACAAATAAAGGGGACTGGATTGGATTTAAAACCTGAGAACCAGCGTCACTTCTTACACAACTGGTCTGATACCTTTTTGACTTTACCCTTTTTGAATTTACGCAACATGCGGTGTGTTTAAATTCACTTTTATTGAAAAGCCAAACGCGTGCAACGCCTCTCGCCAAGGCCTGAAGAGGAGGCGGAGGTTGGAGGGCTGGAAAGGACAAAAGGGTGGAGGATGAGTGCTTGTAGACAGTGTGTGTAGACTGCTCTATCAGCCCCCCGTGGCACTGTTTACGGACATTAACGGGCTAATGACTAAGTACAGCTCCCTATGCCCCAAGTTAAGTAAATATTTGGACACTCGACTGCCCTCTGTGGATGTGTGTGACAGGGAGAGAAACAGACGAGGCAAAAGCAGGAACCCAGTGGTCAGTCGGGCCTTCGCCTTCACACACCCACCCACACACACACACGTACTGTCACACGACTGCAGGCAAGGTACTGTAAAGTACAAGGGATGTATATGTTTATGTGTTCAAAATTCCCAGGAAAAAATGCAATGCTGTGCGATTTTTTTTTCTTTCTTTGTCCGTGTGTTCAGAGAATGCAATGGGCCAGATGGGAGAGAGCCGGGTTTTTTTTGCAGAGCCTCGGCAGGATCTAATCAGACCTCTCTGTGCTGCAGCCTCCATCTCTGCTGCGCTGCTCTCCAACCCAGATTGTAGCATTAAACACGGGGATGAAAGTAGAGCTCTTCTGGCCATGAGGGCTTTCTTTGGTCTCTTCGATGCTTGCCTTGAGGCTCGGAAGCTGCTGTGGGATTATGGATATCCCTTTTCTTTGTTTATTTTCATTAGAAATCTTTACCCACACAAAAGAGACCAAATGAAATGCCTCCCCGCTTTCTCAACCGACTCTTTTCGCTCCAGTTCCTCCGTATGGGCTCTCTTTGTTGGGGTGGGTGTTTTATTTTTTTTTTCACCCCCCCAATACCCCAAAGAGCATATGGTAATCAAAACCATCAATGCCGCATTTCTCAGGCTCTTTTTTTTTTTTATTGGTTGTAAATTATGATAATGAGATTCACACACAAATGCACACATGCACACAGGGTTCTCATCTCAACACTGGTCTCAAAATAGCATTGTTATATGCAGCGAGCAGCACTTTTCGCCAAAAGGCAAAGTGGCAACTGATCGGCACAATGAGATAAATATGCATGCATGTAAGAGGAGAGCACAACAGAGCGGCCAGGAGAATAAGAGATCCTGTGTTTGTGCCATGTGCTGATAATTACAGATGCACTGCGACGAGGAGAACCACAGAGAAGCAGATCCTCAAAGCCTGACGCACTCCAACACCAAGATGTATTGATTTCACAACCCACCATCTGTCCTTAAAAGACAGGAACGGCCTCAAACCGCGATCGCTCACACACAAGTAGGAAAAACACAGAGCGTGCTTTCAGCTGAGGTTGTGCGAGCGCCCGATCGCTGTCATTAAAGAGGAAGAGGTCTCTGAAACTCACGTGGCGCTCTGGTCCTATTGTTCTGTCGGCTGCGGACCTGCTCCGTCCACAGAGTGGGGTACTGGGAAATGATGTCTGAAAGAAAGCACCGCGACAGCTTTATTAGCTTCAATGGAAAACACACTCCGTGTCGGGTCGTGCGAGCCAAATCCGGAGGTTCCAAAAATCACAGACTGTAAAATGCACATCAAGGTTATCGGATCTCAAGCTGCTGCAGCGGGGGCGGAAAGTAAATTGCATGTGACAGCTGTGGCCTGACATAAAGTAGCGAAAACGAGAGGTAGGTGAGCTACGACTGCCTTATCAGATGACCGCATTAACATGATATCATAAACACCACTTCCTGCAGGATACAAAAGGCTGATAAGAATGCTCGTATATTTTGTGCATCAGCAAACTCTCAAAACTGATGCTACAGCTTTAAATCAGTATCTGAATCACTAGTCTGCTTGTCCTGGTGTGACCCCAGACTTATGGCAGGCAGCTGACGGTGGAAACTTAAAGTACATACTCCTTTTTCACAGAGCAAATATAATTCTTCTCTACTTGTGATATTGTTATGGATTGTTAAAGGTTTCCCCTGCATCCTGTAATTGATATTTTGCCTGATATCCAACAAAGGTCTCATTTTAACATCGAGTACAGGTGGAAAAATGTTTCAACACTGATTTATCTCCAAGTCTGATTCCAAGAATCTTGCTCCCATGCAGTAAAATCCATATATAAATCACAAAATCACCTGCAAGTAAACCTGGTGTTTCTAGGACTTGTCTGAAAACGTGTTGCTGCATCCAATTCAGAACACCTTGTGTAGCAAGTAATGAGCTAAAACATGACACACTCTCTGAAGTGTTTGTCTTTGACTGCATGTCAAAAAAGATTGGCACGATATCGCGCTGGTATATCTCGGTTTCACGCTGCCTCAGGACCTTTTTTTTTAGAAACGGGGTTGAATCTCATTTTCCCCAGTGACCTTTTTGAAACACGATGCAGTTACAGCCTCCTGTGCACGGCTCCTTTTCCCTTTTAAGGATATTTTTGGAGCGATGCCTTTTGAGTCATTGGGCGACGTTTCTGCAAACACAGATGCAGCGCCGACCGCTCAGTACTCACAGTCTGACGCGTAAACGCTCACCTTCTTCGTCTGCGGCGGGCTGTGGGTCCTCCACTAGGCCGGTGTCATCTGCATTTAGAATGGAGAATATTTGCAAGGAGACTACAATTACGGGAGTAAGCTAGATTAGAGAACAATGAACCATGTGAGGTTTGCACATTGCCCGGCCAAGGAGGATGGAGGTAGAGATGGAGGTGAAAGGTGGAAAGAGACAGGTGTGTGTGTGTGTGTGTGTGTGAAGGAGTTGTGAAAGAGGAGATGTACAGCAGTCAGAGGAATAGTGGTCACATAGTCCCATCATTTCACTTCATGCATGGAGAGAGGCTGTTATGAGAGGACAGACGGAGGTCAGTTAGAGGATGAGGAGCAGCCATCCCAGAGGTTCTTCCTCATCTGCCTCTCAGTGCTGCGAGCTGTATGACGGCGGGAGAGACAAGTGAGTGTGAGACGAGCCCGCTAATGGTGGGAGAGTACAGCGCACTGTTTGTTTGGTCTCCGCTTGTTTGTGCAGTTTGAGGTAGGGGGGGAGCCCCGGGTCGAGGTTTCGAGCCGCTTAGGGTGAAACCACAGCCGTAGGAGTGGTTAACCTCGCTGTGGGTCGCTCTCTCTCTCGTTCGGAGGAAAGCACTCGTTAATGCAGAGCATCTTTAATGGGCGCCGCCATCAGCGGGGATTAAGCTTCAACTTCTTCCCTTTAACAATGAACTTTCCATTGCAGAATTCAGTGCGGGTCCGTTATGCCAGACATTCGTGCTCGTGGATAAAAATACATAGAGTCCATGTGACCGAGGCGGACATGCTATTACTCTGCTCGGTGAACGGATGGAAATGCCATTTCAAAAAGTGTATTTATGATTCGGATTTACGATAAACCACTAATGACCCATCTTTACTTTGCGGCCTTTTACATGACTGTAACACCTCTTTTAGCATCTGCCAGGAAACCCCCGCGCTATTTGTGGTCGTACGGCATTAGTTTAACTGCTGTTTGTCAGTCGTCGGCTGCATGCGATTCCAGCATGTGAATGAATTTGTCAAGTCGAGCCCCAGGTCCATGGTAAAGCATTCGATATTCGGCATCTGATCAGAACGGCGCGGCAGTGGAGCTCAGGAATGCTCAGGCACTGATGGGCCTTCTGCTGAATCAAAATATTGATGCAATCATTGCTATTTTAAGTGCTGGCACACCACAAATCTACAGTTTATTCTGCTTTTCACCACCCTGTTTATCCAACCAGTTCAGATTGAACCACAACCCCCCCACCACCCTGCCCCCGCCCCCGCCCCCACCCCTACCTCCCTTCCTCCCTCTTTCCCTCTCCCACCATCCCTCCTCCTTTCTCAAATTTTGCATTCCCACTTGATCTATGTGTAATGAGTTGGCTGGGCCCAGACAGACACTATACCCAAGACTGTTTACAGAGAGGGAGAAAGAGGCGCAGATGTAAATGTCACACTGACAGGAATAACCCATGTGACAAACACAAGCGGGTTCATCTGTACTTTCTCTCTGCAAGACACGCACTCCCTCCCCCTCACGCACACACGCTCACATAGGCAGACACATACACAATCACATCGATCGTAATCGACCCAAATTACACTTTTTCTCTATAAACAAATCGTTTCTTACAAGATGACAGCAAGATATACAGTATGTGGAGTGGAGCCGGAGAGAGAATTAGTGGTTCTATATCTGGAAGAGGGCAGACGATGATGACAGATAGAGTAAAAGTAGGATGGAGGACCGGAGTGTCAACATTTCCTTGCATCTCATGACACTGCTGCTGAAAAAGAAAAACTGAAGACAAAGCAAGAAAAGTTAAGAGGAGAGGAGCTCATGATCAGTCCGTTGTTCTCCGCCTCCTGCTCCCCGGCTGTTTGGCTGCTGCTGGCGGGCGTGCGTTAAAGCTCTCTGCAGCCTTGGACTCTTTACTCAGCAACAGGCCGCTTTTATATGAGCCTTCGGGCTGCTTGCACTCACTTAAATTGACAAAATATTAGAAAGGCAAGCCTTAACAGGCGACCCGCCCTGCACATCTCCAACACAGATGCAGGCGAACGGAGGCACAAATGAATATACGCACACATGTACATGCATGCTCGGATGGCTGCAGACGTGCACATGGACAAACACAAAAGCACACATGCGCATGAAAGACTCCATTTGTCATGAATGAAAGTCTCACCTGCTTTACCTGGCTCTCTTGTCGTCGTTTTGTCTTGTTTTGAACCTGAAAAGCAACAGGATGGAATTAATAATAAAAGAAAAATATCCTCAATGCATCTTTTTCTTGTAATCCTGCATAATGAAAAAAAAAATCTCCGGCATACTTTGGACTTGGGTTTGTGGCACGGGAACAAACAGCCTCCAGTCTTAATGAGGCAGTGGACCAAGGTGGAGAAGGTGTGTTCTGACTTTTTATTTCCATCCATTGCTATCCCTTCACCCTCGGAGCGGGCGGGTACGTACGGTGCAGCTACTGCTGCAGCTCCTGGGCCCTTCACACTGCTGAGACCCCCGGTATCTTCTGAAGCAGCCCCACGGAGGCGCATGTGGCATTGGTTATTTGATTGTTTGGCAGACGCCGTCCTCCGAGAACACTTACATTCCTCACAGTTTAACTTTGTTGCTCAACTCCGCAGCAGGGCTTTTCTGTTGGGCTTAGTTACACCGCAGCCCCACGCTTTGAGCAACGCGCGGCCCCCCTCCGAGTGGCTCTCAACCCATGTGGCCCTCAGTCCGCCGTCTGACCGCTTTCCCACAGGGCCGAGGATTACATCCCCAACAAACAGGCCATGTCATGCTTTCCTGAGTTGGATTCGATTTATCATTGTTGCTTCATCTGGTTACAAAAACCACATTCTAGCTCAAATCAGCCATTTTAAATGATATGCATCTGTTACTTCGTTCGCAAAATGAGATTCCTGTCAATCGATGTATATACACTGCTGAAAGTTTCCCTCCATAAGACAGGTCGATAGGGCTTCACGAACCTTGGCACCGAGGTTTCTTATTGGCCACGGCTGAGCCGCTGATGGGTCGGCCGTTGGGGGTGACACACCAGCAGTATCCAGTGTAGCTGTGGCACTGGACCTGTAATCAAAACGGCATGTAAACACAGAGCCAGCGGAAAGTAAACTGGGAACGACATCAGTGGGAATGAAATGTGAAGGCACATTGTTAAAAAATCATTACCAGTCCAAGTCATGCAAGAGAAAGGAACAACTTTTGCATAAAGCGGCACCAAAGAATTGCTCTTTTTTTTCCCCTACTGCGGTCCTTCTCTTTGTCCTGTGCCTCGCGTTCAAAACAAGTATCGTGTTGTGTTTTTCGGTTACCTCGCTGTATGTGCCGTCCGGGTTGCATACAGGCACAAAGACCTGTGGGAAGAGCTTCTTGGCTTGCTGCTCTGTGTATTTCTTCTCTGCCACACATCTGGATGTATCTGAGGAGCACCACAAATCACCAGAGTTATGACACATCAGAGGGACCCGCCGCTCAACCCACAGCGCAGCCATTTTCTTATGCGGCACAATTATGAAACCGACACGCTCTAGAAGTCAGCCGAAGACTCCGGGTCCCTTTCGTTTCATTTGAGGAATGAAAGAAAAAATGCGGAGAGGGAGCAGAGACGACGGGGGGAAACAATTCAAGACATTTCGGAAGCGGCAGATACTTGTGCGGCTGGGAATAGAACCAACACCCCCATCTCATTAGGAACAAGTCAGGCAAGCCTGCATAGTGCCTGGTGGTAAAGCCATTACTGAGCGAGGCAGCTCGTGCTGCTCCTGTAGAACATTCCAGTCACCCAAGAAAAGGGCTGATGCACAGGGAAAACCTGACCCTTCCTTAATGTCTCCGAGTCTGTCTCACTCTCCTCCGAATCCTCGGCCGTCTCCTCCGGTTCAGCCCCCGGCTCCCCCCTGACTCTTTCTCGATACGCTGCACATGTGGGTCAGCCGCTTTTCACCTATGTGCACCTTGACGCTTTTCGCATGTCCGTGTGGCAGCTCTGGGCTCGTCCTGCGGCTCTGACGCTTCTTCATCTGCACCCGGCCCGGAGCGGCAGCTGTGCAAACTCTCAGGGAACGCCGGGTAACGATGGGTTTGATGGTAACGCGGTGTGACACATTAGCTGCCGCTCAGTGGCTTGTCTAGCTGGCAGGTTCAGATCACATTAAACCAGTGACTCATGCTGGGTTTAAATAGTTCACCAGCTCGGCCGGGACGCTGGTTGTGAGCTTACAGTGGATTGCCCATTAGACACACACAAGGGAATGTGCACTGGCTTCTCTCAGTCTACTGTCTGTGTCTTTGTGTGTGTGTGTGTGTGTGTGTGTGTGTGTCGCTGTCACTGGCAAGGAGAGGGTGCAAGACGCTGGATGTTCCGGATGGAGGGAAACAGCAAGTGGAGGAACTCTAAAGTTAGCTCCAGTGGAAAAACCCAAAACCATGGTCCTTCTCCAGGGGGCTCAGACCAAAAAGCTGACTGGAAAAAATGACAGGACACTTGAATCATCTTGAGCACAGTGATAGAAAACAAATGTGGTGCCAGTCCTACCATCCTTAAACACAATCCCCATCTCTGTGCTCTCAGAGCCTCTGGTGTATTTCGGCTGACTCGGCTGCTGCTGCCGCTGCTGTGTCTTTCACCCCGGCCGTCCAGAAGCAGAGGGGGGTCCCAACTCTTATAGACCCCACGTTATTGACGCATACAATACGACTTTCATGGACTCTCGTCCCTTTCAGCCTCCTGGCTGGAATCCTCTATTCTGCGTCCCGGCGCTGTCCGCCACATCCAGATGTCCGCTCAGAGACGTTGCCATGGAGACCCAGCACGGGCATGAAATCGCGGAATGCTTTTCCATCATATGAGACTTCTTTTTGAGCAAACCCCTTTTCACTCACGCTTCTCTGCATTAGCGATCTAATATTGTGATGTGTAAGAATGGGGCATTGTCCCCAGTCTGCAGAGCGATGAACTCACAGTATAGAGTTAGTGAGTGGGGCGGGGTGAGAGGGTTCGGGGCTGCAGCGTCAGGGGCGTACGGGTGCTTCCTTCCAACAACGACTAACAATGAGCGGGTCTGTGAGCCGCCTGACCTCCCTACCTCCCCCTTTTTTTTTTTGCTTTTCAGCACCATCGCTCCTCCGCCGCTCGCATACGCGCAGCTTTGCGTCCAGTCATGATGAAAATGAGACCATTAGTTCTTGTCGAGACGTTTCATGCAAATGCCCTCACATCTGCAGTAGGATTTCAACTCCAGAGGGGCTAAAGTCATCGCTGTACTAACAAATCATGAAATCCCAGTGGAAACACCTCTTTTTCTTTTTTTTTTACAACCGAAAAATGAAGTAATTTAGCATTCTGACAAATTAGTGTACATTTCCTTCATCAGATATAAATGATGACACACACACACACACACACACACACACACACCCACTCTCACTGTGTCAACCCGACTTGTCCTCCCAGCGCTCAAAGAATCAATTATGCCGAAATGAATTTAACCCACAAGTTTCGACTGTGACCCCCCCCCCCCGCCCGTTTGGGAGTGCCAGGCAGCGCTGAAGCGTGACTCATGACCTGACCTTTGCATGGCCCTCGGATGCCCTCCAGCTGGGGGTCGCGGCATTTGGCTCGGAGGAACTCGCAGCGAGATGCGAAGGTCCTGCCGTCGGAGGCGCACTGGGGCTTGCGAGTGGCTCCGCTGCATTCCATGTTGCACTCCTTATCCTGATCCACCCGCAGGAACTGCAGAGGAGGTGAGAAAGCAGCAGATAAGCACAAGAGAAAAACATGCGCTAAATGAGCCTTTATAACCGTCTGGACCGAAACGTTTTGGTCTCTAGAGCCACAGGTGTGATGTCGCGTGTGATGATGGGGGTCAAGGATGGCGGAGTGATCCATCTCAGTTTGAGAACAGGTGTCTGGTGCCAGAACTGATCACATTGTTAATCCTGTTCCACATCTTTGATCAGGAGAAAGTGCAACAAACCCGGAGGGAGGCACGGGCAAATAGCACAACACGCCGACACAAAAGACGAGGCGGCGTCGCTACACGCCAGTCTCTGCTCTGTCTCTGTCTTTGTCTGACGGACGCTTCCCCTTTTCTTTGTCCGTGCCAACACCTGCGCCGGCATTCACCTGGAATCGCTCCTGAGGATGTTTTACTCAGCCGTGAAAAGGGAGGAGACGAGGACGGAGAGTCTGGGCTCAACGCATCGGATCACCTGTGTCAATGCCACCATTGTATCTGCCACCGTGCTATGAAACCCCCTCGCCAGGCCGCACAATGGGCCGGCGGCGGCGGCGAGGGGGCTGGCAACAAGCTGTGACTGCTACAATGAATGAAAAGACAGTGAATGATAGAGCGGCTGAATAAACTCCATGTCAGGGAGATTTGCGCTGCTACAGTGTGAGCGAGGGCCGTTCAGAAAGCTGCCGTGATTCATTCGCCTTGCTGGGATAAAGACCTGGGCCCGGTGGAAGAAAAAAAACAAGTAGTATACCTGTGTCTGTGCAGGTGCTGCTTTCAGTTACCCATATCCAGAGATAAATACCTGTCTGAGCTCCTTTTGTCTTGTCCCGTAATGAAAATATTTGCACTAATGTTTCATTCAGTCCTGTGAGACTTTTGTTCACTTTTCAGGGGATGCGCGATTATCCTGAGGCGTGTCTGAATGGGCTCCCTGTCAGCTACTCACAGACATAGAGACTGTTTCCCCTTTACTCTCACACACGCACACTCACACAAACACTTATATCAATCTGCTGTTCGTAGGCAGGCAATCAAAGGGCTGCTCTTGAAAGTAAGCCGCGAAATGTGTTGCGAGTTATCAAAGGCAACACGCAGCCCTGCATCGCGCACAGACGGAAAAGGACGACTGATCAGCTGCAAAAGAATCTGTTGTGTCTGACATCCTAGAAATGAAGCGAGCTAGAGCTGAGCGCTGGTGGCGGCCGCACCTGGGAGAGGGTTGGCAGGGACGGCGAGCGTTGCCCTGGGCTGAGGGAGTGTGAGGGTGTGTGTGTGTGTGTGTGTGTGTGTGGGGAGGGGGGGGGGGGGGCACTCTGTCAGCCCTCCTCATAAATCTTCCAGGGCGGGGTGGGGGCTGATCAGAGAGGGGAGGCCCGTTGAAACGCATCGGAAGAGCAGCCGCCAGGGAGGGAAGTCGGGCCTTTTGGTTTGAATGAGATGTTTGAAAAAGAAAAAAGGTTTTTTTTTTTCTTTGCGAGTCCCCTTTTCTTTTCCCAGGCTTTCAGAAATGATGCGTTGTCATGAGAGCGCATAAAGGCGGCTGTCACTGCAGAGCTGCCTCACAAGAGGCGAATGTCTGAGGCTCTGTGTCCTTCCTTTATCATTCTAAGACAAATATGGACAGCAATATCTCTTCCTCCTCTGGGAATAACAGACTCTGAGATTACTGCTGAGGCCCTCTGAGCTAATGAAGTTGAGCCTTTAACTTGAACAGTCAGCCTTTAGCAGTGGACAACATATATTACCATTTATTTACATGGGTAAATCTTTGGAGTCGCACGATGGATTACTAAGTACAGACAAAATGGGGGGAAAATGTTTCGTTTAAAAGCTTCTGTGTAATCTTTGTCTGACTTTGTGTAATAATGGATTTTACAAATCATTCTCAGCCATCTTATGCTTTTACTAGTCAACTATAGTGGAGAGATGACAGGAAATGGGGAAAGAGAGAGAGGGAGAGAGAGTGAGTAGGGAAGTACATACCAAAACTGTCCCCAGTTGGACATGAATGGTTTATGGTTGGTCCCCGTAGCCACCAGAGACTCCTAAGATATTTTTAGGTCTTTTTTCTTTTAGGCTGCAAAAACCTGAACAATCTGAGAGGGAGACTTTCACAATCACAATGCCCATTTCTCTTTGTAAACTGGGGTTCTAACTCCCTGCCCCTCCTTGTTAGTGTCTCTCAGTTTGTTGGACTTGCATCATTGCGTCTGACTCTCCCTCCCTCCCTCCCTCCCTCTCTCTCCCCCGTCCTCCCACACCAGTTAGGACATCCGTCTGTGGCGGTGACCTCCTCTCACCCTCCACTTTGTCTTTCACGGCTCACCCTTTCACATAAAGTCCAGCTGGCGTGACAGGCTTTTTTTTTTTTTTTCGCTTCACAAATGCCGTGAGCCACCAGGCCCGCTGGTGTCTGAGCACGTCCCGCCACGCTTGGTGGTCGACCGACAGCCTCGCCGCGGCCCATGCCGGCCGCCCCCGCCACGCTGGCATTATCGTGGGCAGCCCCTGCAGGCCGGAGGACTGACAGCCCGAGCGGAGCCATTCAGCAGCCCAGCGTCCTGCTCCGTGTCCGCTGGACGGCGAGCGGCCGTGCCAAGGGCCTGCGCGTTTTACGACGACGCTTTCAGTAAAAAACCGGGCACTGCTCGCCGTGAAATCAGCCACCCTCGAAAACAACCACCCATGAAATCAGCCACCCAGATTCACTGTCACGCATCCGGGCGCTTATGTCAAAGCCACAGACACACACACCGAAGGAGGAGGAGGAGGAGGATTTAGATGTGAGAGTCAGTGAGAGGAAAATGCGTCAAAGACTAATGATGTGTTGAGGACCTCTTCCTCCTGTGCACTCCTGATGCTGGTTAGCTGTCTGCTGCTCATCTCGGTGTGTTTGGCCTGTGCTGATGGATGGCCGAGGCCCAGGCAGAGCTCTGACACTCCCCTGATGTCTCATTCCAGTCGCTTCCAAGCCAGCGCCGATGCCGTGCACAGAGGGTGATGGATGGCCTCCGCCTCACATGAAGCACGAGCTTCCACCGCGATTTATCATAAGAGGAGACTCATACAAGACAGAACACATATTGTGACTCAAACAAATTTACTGCACAGATTCTTCTCTTGTCCGCGTCCAGAGTCTTGGCTTCCACTACCTCTCAACTCTTTATTTTGAACTTTCCATTTCCATGATTGCTCTTTTTTTTTTTTCTTTGCGTGATCTCTTGAAGAGGATGCTTTTGCATCTGCTCAACTAATACGTGAGGTTGGCAAACTCACAAGAGAGAGCCAGACGGGTGGAGTTGAGGGGAAACTTTTTTTTTTTTCCAAGACCAACCAGCATAAAAATCAAATCCTATTACCTCCCCCAGGCTCTGTGGCATTGTGGGATTGAATGGAGTACGGAGGAGGCGAGACTCCAGCAGAGAGCACATTGTAGGCTGATAAGGGCCTTCTGGGTTGGGAGGCCCCCGTTTCCAGCACCCCGAGAGGCCCCTCACACCACGGCCCCGCAGGGTCAATGGGGGCCCCAGCTGAGAGCCGTGGCAAACGTGTTAAATGGCCTTGGCGGGAGTTTCCTGCGTGGACGCGAGGATGCAAAGGGGATCATTAGTTTCCAGCATGGTGGAGAGGGAGGAAAGTGACAGCCTTTAACCAGGCTACTAACTCAATCAAAAGAAAGGGCGTTCAATTGCTGTGAAAGATGTTAAAAAGAAAGAGAGGTGGTGTGAGGGACTGGTGATGAGAAGAAAAAGCTCTCTGGGCAGGTGCACAGTTTTATGAAGGCCTCAGGGCCAATGGAGCCCATATGTTTTAACAGCACAGCTTTCTTCAGGTCTGGAAAAGAGGCAGCCGATGTTCTACGCTCCATCATCTTTTCACACACTATTTCATACTTCCACAAACCATGGAAAAAGTCTGCCTCATGAATAACGTGGGCAGGGGTCCCATATACTTAACTTCCTGTTCAAACCTCAAATATGCACAAAGTATCACAAGGGGACATTTGCTTGAAAGCAACGCAGTCGTTCAAACAATAAGCCATTAATCGTCACAAAGTCCGGGGAAGGTCCTCTATTCTGACGGAGCCCAGTGAGGAGCTCCAGCACAGACACAGTTAGTGTCTCATTTCTGCAGTTGTATCCACACGTCCTAATGGATACTGTGTCACATCCAAACACGCCACCCAGGTGTATCTGCATAACCTTTACACCGCCTGCCAGGTAAACATTACCACCCACAGCACATTCAGGGAGAAACCCTCATATTGTCTGGATTCATTCTGTGTCTGTGTGTGTGTGTGTGAATGTGTGTATCATAATTCAGGAGGAGCATCTGTTCAGTGCCACACTTCCTCCCACATTCCGCAGCTCTATAGTGCCGTCAGGGAGAAAGGATCTCCGACCCTTCACCTGCAGGTTAACGACTTGTGGCCATTTGTTTCCAATTGGATATTAAGGAATCTCCACTTGGCCCATAAATAACGGTACTGGGGGAGGCGGCTGTCACATAAACCTCTAAATCAGGGGGTGAAGCCCCTGACAGTGCACATTCCGCTCCCTATTCTTCCCCCTCTCTAGCGCCGTACCTGCACTTGATCGTGGCCCTGGGACTCCTCTCAGGTGCACACTCTCATGCATTTTTGGGGCCAAAACGGGCACAAAATGCCACCGCTCTGCTGTGGCTGTAAACAACGCCATGCGCCTCGGTGCCACAGAGCTGCTGACACTGGCAGGGCTGGAGCCCATACGCAGCCGCTGGCACAACAACAGTGACTGAGAAGAGACGGGACGAGACGAGACGAGGAGCTGGCAGGAGGCAGGTGGAGGAACTGCTCTGCAGAGAGCCATGCAGCTCACAGATCAGGCCAGCTGCCCTGCTGCATGCACAGATATTCACTGGGAACACAAACACACATACTGCATACACACATAGTGTGCAGAGACCCCTGGAACACAGTGACATGGGGTTTACACATCTCATGGAGAACACAGAGAACACCCCCATTTCTCAATGTAATCCTCTCAAGATGATGATCCTCTGAGTTTCCATCCAAAATGCATTAAGCCTGAATCTATCTGATATGAAATACAAATGGATCAAAACCCTCCTCTTAGTCATAAAAAAGATTTAAAAATCATATATAATGCCATTATGCAGGTGTGTGTATCCAAAACTGTCTCTATGCTTATCATTTCTGGCTCCATACTTCTCATACTTAGATAAAAATGTCACAATGGATGCTGATGCCAGCTTTGTAAATCGATCGACTCAAACAGGACGTGTTGCATATCTTCCTATATTTGTCTCATCCGAGTTTCCCCAGATGTGGATCTTTCCAAATATTACGCACCATCACTGGCTGGACTCTGAAAATCAGAGCTCTGGGTGTGAATGAGAGGTGGTTTAGCGGGAGCTGCGTGGCTCCTCTTCCTACCGTGAGAGCTGAGAACTTCTGAGCGCGTCCGGCGCACAGCAGGCAGAGCAGGAGCACCAGCGGACAGACGCGCATCCTGACGCAAACTCTCCAAATTTACGCACGGTCCGGAAAAAAGAAAATCACCCAAAAACGCAACAGATAAAAAGGGTGTCTGTGAAATGAGTCGGGGATGATGTTGGAAAATCCACAGTAGTCCTTGCGCACAAATGCTGGAGTGGTGGAGAGGAGCCTGCTTTTAGTTTATGTCACTTGGTCTGCTTGGGTTCGTCTGCCAAACCGTGTGTGTAAGACACTCTCCTTATTTCTGGCAGTGCGATGAAACCCCCCCGTGTCCCTGACCTTCTCCCCACCCTCGGTGTCTCTTCTCCCTTTCTCCTGCTCCTCAGTTGGGCTTCTTTTCTCCACACCCCCTCCCTGCACACTTGATTTTGTCGTCGAGATCCCTTATCGGATGCAGGCGGTTCCCTGGCCGCAGGTAGGCGTAGGTGGAGGCAACACAGGTAGTGTTGTCTTCCACTCCTTCCTTTGCCCCCCACCTCTCCCAAAACCACAATAATAATGTTATTATTTCGACATTATCTTTATGTTTGCTGGGGGAACCTGCGATGATGTTGGCAAACCAGACAGACTGATGTCACGCGCTGGATTCAGGTCGATGGGGTTATTAACGCGTTTAGAAAGGAATATAATCTGGCAGATTATTCTAAAATCATTTCAATTGAGCAAGTTAAATAAATGATTTACTTCCAAACTGGGCACGCAGTCTATCACAGTATGTGGGTTAATGCGTGGTTCCACCAGCTACTCTTCACAGCACTTCTGATAAATTAGATGAGTTGAAGGAGAGAGGCACACTGCGACCATGACGCCACCTAGGGGCGATTGTACGGTGTTACAAATTAGCACAGACAGCCATACACACCTCTGGAGTGTATTACTTCCATTTAGCTATTTTGAAGTAAATGGTGTTGTATTTCGAAGTAACTGGGCATGAGAGATTAAGTTGCGTCAGGATTTTTAAACAATATTTGTCTATCTATCTTTGAAACGCGTACTAGAGACACGTACAGACTCCATTTCCCACAATGCCGTGTCTCGGGTGACGTCACAGCTCCTTCCTTCCGCCTCCGGTGGTCTGTCCAGCGCGAGCTGCATGGTACGGCGGCGTTAGCTCACCGAGTAAATATCTAGTCTTTCTCTTCGGTATCTGACGCGCTTGGACTTATAACTAACACCATGTCGTACCACGACGAGGAGGAGGTGAGTTGGCCTGTTTTCTCGCAGACACTGAGACGGTTTAAGCACAATGAAAACAATGACACGCCTGGTAGCTTTAGCCTAGCCGGCTAGCTGCCGCACGGCTAACCCGGTGTACCAGAGCCGGGGATGAGGCAGCAGGATGGTCCTGACTGTAGCTGTTACCAGGGACAGAGAGGCCATCACGCCTCCTCACACATCTCTCTCATTCATTTTGGACGTGTTTGATGATAGAGAAGCACCGATCGGAAACGAAAAGAAGCCAGTGTTTTGACGATTGCTTGGATGACAGATGTTAACATGTATGTGTTTCTCAACAGTACGATCCTTACTCCTACTCCAACGACTATGACCTGCACACTGGTTAGTACACACAAGACCATCACCATCATCCTTTACTTTGAACACTGTTTTTATATCCTGCAGATGTGAAATAACATAAGCAATACATACAACCACACGCTGCTCCTCTCACTGCACATACAGACACAAACAAAGCCACCCATCCTGTCAAACACTGAGTTATGTACAAGATCCTATTGCTTTCTTTCAAAGCCATCTACACTCTTGTGTTTTTGTTCTGAAAATTTTGTCCAGCATTCTTAAGTTTCTCAAAATGTTCCCCAAAATAAAACTGATTATATGTAATTACTGTTGTGTAGGATCACTGCTCTTACACACATACACATATCTATGGTAACGTGTGCACATTCACATAATGTCATGTTTTCTATATTATCTCCAAAGCAAATTCTTTGCAGCCACATAACTAAGCTATGGGACAAATTAGTTGTGATTCAGTAGCTGAGGCCCTATGTGATGCTTCATGCACCCGTGCATTGACATCCCCTTCACATTGTCAAACGTTGCAGGTGACCCCAAAGCTGACCTGGCCTATGAGAGGCAGTACGAGCAGCAGACCTACCACGTCATCCCGGAGGTGATCAAGAACTTCCTGCAGTACTTCCACAAAACCATCTCCGACCTGATCGACCAGAAGGTGTACGAGCTGCAGTCCAACCGCGTGTCCAGTGAGAGCATCGAGCAGAAGATCTACGAGATCCAGGATGTCTACGAGAACAGGTGGGCACAGCTCTGCGTGCATTCAGCCGGGACTTCAGAGTTGAGAGAGAGAGAGAGTTGAGTGTCTAACCATTTCTGCTTTGTTCACGCCCAGCTGGAACAAGCTGACGGACCGTTTCTTCAAGAATTCTCCCTGGCCAGAGGCAGAGGCCATCGCTTCCCTTGTTGGCAATGGTGAGTGTTTGCCTCGTCTAATCCCACTCATTCTCGAGATGGTTCATAGGTTGATATAAAAGAACAAGGTTTCAGTCTTTTGAGTGAGTTCTTCTCTAAAGTAAAGCAGTGTCAGTGTCTCATGCATCTCCTGCCTCTCCTGCCTGCAGATGCCGTGTTCCTCATCCTCTATAAGGAGCTCTATTACAGACACATCTACGCTAAAGTCAGCGTAAGTGACTGCTCGCTGCTTCGGATTATTGTCTGATTAGGAAATGTTTAGGAAATCTTTTTGTGACGGTTGCTTTCTCGATAATCAGGGTGGACCCACTCTGGACCAGAGGTTCGAGTCCTACTACAATTACTGCAACCTCTTCAACTACATTCTGAGTGAGTCCTCAGACATTGTTCTGTTTTAGGTTTTGCCTCACTTCTAGTCCATCGCTTTAAAATGAAGTCTGAGGAATGAAGAGTTATGTGTGGATATGTGATGGTATACAGATGCGGATGGCCCCGCCCCTCTGGAGCTGCCAAACCAGTGGCTCTGGGACATCATCGATGAGTTCATCTACCAGGTACGGTCCATGCATGGTGCTCTCAGTGTGTAATAGAGAGATGAACGGTATCAGTGCAAATCAACCATGACTTTCACATGCTGCTCTGTGGTTTATTGTTGTCGCGGAAAGATGCTGCACGTGTGGTTAACCTCAGCTCTTCTGCTCTAACTTAATGGCGTTTTACTGAGCACCTCGACCGCTCTCTCATCCGCAGTTCCAGTCCTTCAGTCAGTACCGCTGCAAGACGGCCAAGAAGTCGGAGGAGGAAATCGAGTTCCTGAGGAACAACCCCAAGATCTGGAACGTCCACAGCGTCCTCAACGTCCTCCACTCACTGGTGGACAAGAGCAACATCAACCGCCAGCTGGAGGTCTACACCAGCGGAGGTACTCCAGAATGTCTCGCATGTTTGTTGGACTGGGCTCATTTATAGGGAATCTTTATCGTCTTAAAACCTCAAATTATTTCAATTAAAGGCCACGGACCTCGCTAAAGCTGCCAGAATCCCTCTCGGCCTCTCTGTGGATTTATAGCCCAGTGAAAGCGTACTTTTAGATTCGGGTCCTTCGGTCGAGCTGTTATACGAGGCCGTTAACATGTTAGTTGTTGGCGTGCTGCAGGAGACCCGGAGAGCGTGGCTGGAGAGTATGGACGCCACTCGCTGTACAAGATGTTGGGCTACTTCAGTCTGGTGGGGCTCCTCAGGCTCCACTCTCTGCTGGGCGACTACTACCAGGCCATCAAAGTTCTGGAGAACATCGAGCTGAACAAGAAGGTAAGGCCAACCCCACCCCGGAGCTCCGCTGATGCTGCTACCGAGCCCCCTGCTAACGCTCTCCACCTCTGTCGTCCCCCGTCTCGTCTCTCAGAGCATGTACTCCCGGGTGCCCGAGTGCCAGATCACCACCTACTACTACGTGGGCTTCGCCTACTTGATGATGAGGCGCTACCAGGACGCCATCCGAGTCTTCGCCAACATCCTGCTCTACATCCAGAGGACGCGCAACATGTTCCAGAGGTCCACGTATAAATACGAGATGGTAAGTCTGGGAGTCTTGGATTCTTCCCAGCAGTCTGCTATAAGAATGCAGAATGACTCATCGTGTTTTTCTACTGTGGTTTAGATCAACAAGCAGAACGAGCAGATGCACGGCCTCCTGGCCATCGCCCTCACCATGTACCCGATGCGCATCGACGAGAGCATTCACACCCAGCTGAGGGAGAAGTACGGAGACAAAATGCTGCGGATGCAGAAAGGGTGAGGAGGCTTCTCCCAGCCTGTGGCTCTGAGCTCGGCCGGCCCCAGGAGCAGGACCTGCTGTGTTCCTGCTGTACGCTCCAGGCTCAAACGTCGCCTTTTCAATTTCAGAGACCTGCAGGTGTTCGAGGAGCTGTTCAGCTTCGCCTGCCCCAAGTTCCTGTCTCCCGTGGTGCCCAACTACGACAACGTGCACCCCAACTACCACAAAGAGCCGTTCCAGCAGCAGCTGAAGGTGTTCGCTGAGGAGGTGCAGCAGCAGGCCCAGCTCTCCACCATCCGCAGGTAGAGGAGGAGAAGGAGGAGGTGGTCACTGGTGGGACATGATGTTAGAGTTTGGTGCTGCACTTCAGGATCAGTGCTCCTCATTAAGTGCAGCAGGGATGCTGATTTCCGAACAACTTTGTAATGGTCTTTCAACATTATTCTCTCTTTGGCATGTTGACTTACTGCAGGCTTCCTCTTTGTCTTCTCTAGCACTTTGAAGCATGTTTTATTACAGAACTGACTCAGTTTAAGCCTCGAGTTAACAAAGTAGAACCCAATGAACTGTTCTGAGGGTGTGTTTGCAGTATCTGTGCTTGTCCTAATGTGTGTGTGTGTGCCTCTGCAGCTTCCTGAAGCTGTACACCACCATGCCGGTGGCCAAGCTGGCCGGATTCCTGGACATGACCGAGCAGGAGTTCCGCATCCAGCTGCTCGTCTTCAAGCACAAGATGAAGAACCTGGTCTGGACCAGCGGCATCTCCGCCCTGGACGGAGAGTTCCAGTCTGCCTCTGAGGTCGACTTCTACATCGATAAGGTGAGTTGATGTTGGCACGGCGATGAGGACGTGTCATGTGATGCTGGCCTGTGTGTGTCCACCATCAGTGTGGCTCATTGTGGCATCTCCTCCTGCAGGACATGATCCACATCGCTGACACAAAGGTGGCCCGTCGCTACGGAGACTTCTTCATCAGACAGATCCACAAGTTTGAAGAGGTCAGTGGAGAAGTCAAGCTAACCTTACGTTTACTATGATTAAACCGGCTGATCGTACGATTGTGTTTGCAGTCAGTTCATTTGTTGAATACTGTAATTTGGTGTGTGAAAATTGTTTGCCGCTTCACAACGACCAAGATGGTCTTCAGATTTTGTTTCATCCTTACCTTGAGAGCGTTCAACTTTCTGTCATAAAGGACGAAAAAAATCAGAAAATATTCACATTTAAGAAGCTGAAAGCAGATAATGTTAACTCCTTAAACCCCTTTTTTAAACAAGTGTTAAAATGCCTAAATTGACATATAACATATCCGTTATCTTTTAATAATCAATTAGTGTATGTTACAGCTGTAGTTAAGACCACTTGAAAGTCTCCAAAACATACTCATGCTTTTAGTGTCTCCTTCCTTTAGTCGATGAAGACATTTTTAGTCGACTTCCAGTCGAGTCTTAATTTTTCCAAACACTGAAACCAGAAACGTTTGTCTCCCCTCAGTTGAACCGGACGCTGAAGAAGATGCCCGCCTCCACCACTTCCTCATCAAGCGCGACGAGCCGATGAGTCCCCTGCCTCCTCCTCCTCCTCCTCCTGTTTCTGTGGCAGTTATTGAGAGCTTTTCTATCAAACCTGGTAATAAAACAATAAACAGACGGAGAGGTGTGCTGGACCTGGCCGTGTCGCGTGGTTATTCCAAACAGCCACTAGGTGGCAGCGTTTCACCATAGACACTGCCTCAGCTGCTGAGACTGTTAACTACTACTACTATATGTACATGAACGAGGAGGCAATACCCAGTTAATTTTTTCTTTTTCATTTCCAGCTGTGCTTGAATTACACCTGTGCATACTCTTAGAGGCAACCTTGAGTAAATTGAGGGCCTGACCATCTGAAGTCATGAGTCATTAAGGTTGTGTGTCTGACTCTTTTCTTAATTTCCTGCTTGAGTTCACTCTGCTACCCCCTCCCCCCATTATCCCACATTACACCAGGTCAGAGGCCATTGCATATTTCTTTTATTATCACAGATCATCCAACACTTCCCAACACATATCTCATTAGACTGGTGACGATAATGACAAAAAAATAAAAATCAAAACTTACAAAGTGGGGAATCCTTTAAAAAAAACAACGGACAATCTTAAAAACGCACACACCACTCGTCAGAAACGGCGTCAGCCATGTAAAGGAAAACAAAAACGGAACGACGCGTCACCGTAGCACAATATATACATACTCCACACATCCAAAATGATCTCCTACCAGTTTTGGTAAGCCAGCATTTTTCTTCAAAAATATCTGAATTCCATCACATTTTCTATAAAATAAAAAAATAAAGCAAACGTGGCTCATTTTGAGCAGAACTCTTTTCGTCCCTCAGGTGGCAGTGTAAAGTCTCTGTGGGCACAATGCCATCTTAACGTCTATAAAAAAATCTGATAATCTTTTTTTTTTAAATTCCATCTATTAGTCTCTATCGAGGCGCTTCAAGGCCTTCACCATCAAAGTTAGTTTTTGTTTTTTCTCCTTCACGAGGCTCCAGTGTCGTGTTAGGGAGGACTCCCTGTGCATGCCTCACACGAAGAGTCAGACCAGGGCCACAAAGTCCATCGCTGCCCAGGAGACTGGAAGGGGTTCATTTGTTCTTTTTTTATTTTTGTCTTTGCCACCGATCGTAAAACCTCACCCATTAAAGCACAATAGCACGTTAGCGCTACGGCAGTGGCCCCTCTTGCTCTGGGTGTCAGATGAAAACCGCTTCAAGGTTTTACTCTAGTAGAAGTGGTCCAAGTGCTCTTCTGCTTGAAGTGTCCATCTGTCAGTCCCCAACAAGTGACCGGATATTAAAAAGAAAAGTCTTACTTACTTACCCCCCCCCCCCCCCCCCCCCCCTCCCCCACTCCCACTCCCCACACACACTGATTGCATTGTCTTGCAAAAATAAAGTAAATATATCGGAACGTAGTAAGGAACTGCATCATTTTCTCAAAGTCCCATTGATGGCCATCCGCTGGTCTGAGTGTGTGTTGCTTCATCTCTTTTTTCTTTTTTTTAGTGTGTGTGTGTATTTGTGTGTATGTCGAGTGTCTGTCCAGGTATGACTTCCAAAGGAGTAGTGAGAATGAGGCACCTCTTCAACCAGTAGAGGGTCATGGTATAACCAGCAGCTCCCACGGGGAGGCTTTCTCTCTCCAGCTCTTTGGATGAAGGTCGATGACGCCTGTTGGTTTCGCCTGGCTGACGACGAGCCGCCCCGCCTGTGGTTTCCCGTCTCCTCGAGCTCTTCTGAATAAACCTTCTCTTGAAGCTGCCGAGGCCAGGCCTTCAACACAAGATCCACTCAAACCAACCCGAATGTTTGGGCCACCTGCTGGCTGATGCGCTGAGGTTGGCAGATGAGGGGTTCCCTAGACTACACACACTCCTCCTCCTCCTCCTCTTCCTCCTCGCCTCCCCGGCCTGGGCCAGGCTGGTGGCGTGGAGGGACGAGGACACACACGAGCCGCGGTTGCGCTCAGACCAGCGAGGCCTCGGCTAGTCATAACTCCGTGATCTCCAGGGGGCTCTCCGACAGGGCGTCCCCGTCCTTGTGGCGGTGCATGGGCGTGGACTTGGCCGACTCGGTGCGGGCGTTGCGCTCCGAATAGAGCCCCCCGTCGGCGTTGAGCGCCTCCAGGGAGCGGGCCAGCGCCCGCTGGTCGTCCTCCGGCAGGCTGTTGAGGTCAGAGGTCAGGAGGGTGCCCGTGCTGCCGTGCACCACGTGCACGCCCTCGGGACCCTTCAGCTCCACGGGAAGCTTGTGCTTGAAGCGCATGGTGCCGCGGCCCCCGCCCATGCCCAGGCGCTCGTCCTCATCCTCGTCGAGGTCGCTCTGGATCAGCTGTTGGAAGAAGCAGAGCGAGTCAGACCTGAGTGGATCAAACTGCTGCGTGATGTGGAGCAGAAAAGAGCCAGACCAGCGGGAGGAACAGTCAGGAGAGAAACCAGCAGATCACTTGCAACAGCAGTGAGGAAACAACTCGGAAATGTGGTAATATGTAGATGAGATTAGAAATTAGCGGAGATTCTTTCCATACCAGATCTGGTTTTAATTACTGCAAATGATTCCTAGCCTCGGGTAGCGTGTGGGAACTGAGTGGGTGGAGCTTTGCAACAGCGGAGCATCTCAAGTGTAGGAAAGTGTAGAAATTGCCGTCAGTGCTCCACTTCCTGTAACCGCCTCGACCTCCTGGTGATGTCTTTCTAAAGTCCTTCCTCAGCTGAACTCTGGCGAGCACGAGGAGGAGCCAGAGCCTGGCTCAGCTGAGCCGAGGTAGCACAGGGAAGTGAGCAGAGCCGCAGACGGAGCGTCGGAGCGGGATAGGAACAGCAGGGCAGCAGGTGCACACACGCAGAGAGAGAGGGGGAGAGGGAGAGAGCGGTGGGCGTTCCGGCCCGAGCCCACCTCAGACACTGACGAGTGGTCCTCCTGGCCGGTGGAAACGGTCACGAGGCGGGCGGCGAAAAGCTTTTTCAGCCTGAGGTAGTCGTCCAGGACCACCTTGAGCAGGGAGCCCTGACAGGACGGCAGGTCAGCATCAAGCACACGCTCAACAACACCTCCCAGCTTCCTCCCTGTCTAAACACCAGTCCACTTCCTGCTGCCTCTCTCTCCCTTTGTTGTCTTCTCAGGACATACTGGAGGAGGAGGTCTGAGGTCTCATGCCCTCTGACCTTGTCCCCCAGTGCATTTTGGGACGAGTGGGAGGAGAGCACATGACCAAGGACCACACTCTGGGGTTAGACGTGTTTATATGCGTGTGTCTGTCGGGACAATCAGGTCTTACCTTAATAGGCCCCTCCCTCATTATCTGGCCCAGCTTAGCAATGTTGTCGTACTCCTGAATGGCCGCTCTCAGGTACCGGTCGTCCTCAGGCTTCGCTTGAGGCTCCCGGCCAAACGTACCCTGGGTTGGTGCAACACACACACACATTGACCAATGTGATGAATGTAATCCTGACAGTGTCAGCTTCACTTTCTACCTCTCTGGGTTGAAACCTGAAATAAAATGTAAGAAAAGCACAGCTATGGAATGTGACTGGGCTCGGGCTGGGGCAGGTACTGACGTGGGTGCGTGCCGGGCTGTTCCACAGGTCCGTTATCTCGCTCAGGTTCTCGGGCAGGTCGTCCTCATGGTCGGCCTGTGTGGCCAGCTCCAGGTTGCGGCAGAACGGGTCGAGCCACACCGGGTTAGCCCTGCGTGGGCAAACGGCATCACACACAGACGGAAATATGAGCAGCTAATAAAGATGTAGCTAAGAGCCAAGGTCATGAACTCATGTGTCATGGTTTTGTCAGCACTTTTGGGGTGTAAACAGTGGAAATGCTGTTGCTGAATGCAATGACATCCTGGAGTCTCCCGGAGTTGCCTGGCAACCATAATGTGAAAACCCATCCCTCAAACCACCTTTAGCATTACCTTTATTGTATTATTACAACACCTATGAGTGGGAGAAAAGCTCCTCCTTGATATTTGTGCAGCGACAGCGCAGTGATGGGAGGAATGAAATTGCGGCTCTTATCTCACCCCTCGAACGAGTACTTGTTGGTGTTTGGCATGTCCAGGATATCCATCAGACCCTGGTTCCCTGGATGGTGGAGGAGAGATACGTTAAAGAAAAAAAGACACAGCCTGACTGCAGCGCTGTGCTAACAGACGTTAAAAGCCACATCCTGATGTCAACCATGGATGGGGCTGTCCCCTCGGTGCCGAGCAGCGTCTCACCTGCCGATCCTGCAACGATAGCCTTCAGCTTCCTCTGATGTCTGCAACACAACGACAGGCAGATGTGGTGACGCTCAGCCAGGCGGCAGGAACACACGCTCGGTGACCGAGCAAACATCAGGCGTCTTAGCGTGCTCCAAATTTGTATTTGTACGAGGCGGGAGGGCGCTTACACTCTGCGGTAGTGCCAGTTCATTGTGACAAACAAGATTCCTGCCAGGCACAGCAGCACGGCCAGGATGATGATGACCAGCTGTGGGGGGCGGGGGGGGACAAGGCCGCTTAGATACATGGAATACACAAAGCATCATCCAGCAACGGTCTGCGGGCGTCCGGAGGTCCCGGCCTGGCACACCTGGAGCGTGGTGATGTCGTCTGGCAGCTTGTCGGTGACCGCAGGCTGCACGTCCACCACGTTGTACCTCCTGAACAGGTTCCTCAGCTGCTCCTTGTTCTCGTCGATCATCTGAATGACCCTAGGGAACCAAAGGCGAGGAATGATGCATGTTTCTGCGGGCCGGAGTGAAAAGAGAGGCAGGCTTCTATGCGCTCCACTCGCGGCCTCGGGTTGATTTCAGTAAAGAAAGCGCACCTTTCCACGTCCAGGATGGAGTTGGTCTGATTGTTGACGCAGTGGATGAGCATGTCCGTCTGGGCGTAATTCACCCTGCCCTTTTTATCCACATGGAACTGGAGAGTAGGAGGCAAAGAGGTCACTCATTTACACATACATTCAGTAGTAATGCATTGTCCTCATTATTCCTCCGATAGACAATTCTTGATAATTTAATACTTTTTATTTTTATCATTTAATACTTTCAAATAATTTTTTGATCATTAATGCTTACCACATCATTAATACTTAGCACATTCATTAGCTGGTGAATTTTTAATTGCCATCACTATGGCAATCTTGATTAGAGGTTCAAAACACCTGCTGAACTTTAATTGCTATCACCATGGCAACCTTGATTAAAGGGTCAACACAGCTGGTGGATTTCACCTGCAACCACCATAGCAACCTTGATTAGAGGTTCAATACACCTGCTGAACTTTAATTGCCATCACCGTGGCAACCTTGATTAGAGATTCAACACAGCAGGTGAACTTCAACTTCCATCACCATGGCAACATTGATTAGAGGTTCCATACACCTGCTGAACTTTAATTGCCATCACCATGGCAACCTTGATTAAAGGGTCAACACAGTTGGTAGATTTCACCTGCACCCACCATAGCAACCTTGATTAGAGGTTCAATACACCTTCTAAACTTTAATTGCCATCACCGTGGCAACCTTGATTAGAGATTCAACACAGCAGGTGAACTTCAACTTCCATGACCTGGCAACATTGATTAGAGGTTCCATACAGCTAGTGGACATCACCCCCCCACCCTGAGGAAACAAAATGAACCCAAAACATACAGGAAAGACTCACCTGGATATCATCCAAGTTCACAATAGCGCCGGTAATGTTGGAGAGCAGGCTGACAAATTCGTCTTGGTTTTCACGGACCAAATCAGGGATGTCGTTGAAAACTATTTTGACCCTCTGGTCATCGCGGAGGATGTAAATATTCACGTTGGTGGTGGTGCTGTGACCGGCAAAGTCGCACGCCAAGATCTCAAGCTGAAAGTAGCCTGGGTTGTAGGCGGTGAAGAGGTCGTATGTTCGGATGATACCGTCTGTCAGGCCTGTGGGAATCACCAGATAAAATATTGTTTAAAAGTGTGAGTGATATTGAAAATCAGTTTTCATTGAAGCCATGTCCATCCATGTTGCATTTTACAGCATAAACAAAACCTTATCCTTCATATTTCCTGTATATCCAAATCTGGTTTATCTGACAGTATTGTTACTTTAGGGCAATTTGCTATGCTTTTTAGAGCTCTTATATTAGGCTATTGTTTAGTATTTTTGTTGTCAATAGATGCAAGATTTCGGACATTTTTATGAATCCCTTAAGGGGCAGTTACATTTGGCAGCTTGCACACCACATGCTCATGACACAAAACACATAGCAAAACAGAAAGAAAAAAAAGAAAATGTTGGCAGCTGTCTGCAAAATCTGCTAGCTCTAATAATAGTTTATATGTAAACATTTGAATAGATATCTTAATTAAAACTACATCTATATGCTTCTAACTGACAAAAAAACAAAATGTAGTATCCAGTACACATTGCAAATAATATACAGATTCCCTTTAATACACAGTTGCATTATACACAGTTGTATTTAGCAGTTAGATAACCGAATGGATGAAAGACTTGAACAAACAGTTACTCTTACAAGCAGGCTGGGCATTACAATGGCCTGAAGGTAACTATGAGAATTAATTTGCTAAACTGCCCACATGTGCTCAAAATACTGCTCGATTTCCTCACAACCAGCTGTTCCCACAGAAAACCTAACTCTCTCTGTTTAGGTCCAATAATCTTGGAACAAGTTATCCCAACACCGTTAAGACCTTGAGTGACAGGTCGTTAAACTAACAGCTAAGAGAACAAGGTAGAAACATGAAAACAACACAGGATCACTGGGCTGACATCCAAACAAGTGCCATCATTCTTCTCTCTCAAAGACTTTGTTGTATCAGAAAAAACAAAATGCATCTGTAGTTTAGACGTGCATGTGTCAGATGAAACTCACCGATGGTGAAGATGCTGCCCACATCCTCGCTGTCGTTGCTCTGGGTGGGGTAGTAGCGGATAGTGACGATGTGGTACTGGACCAGGCTGTTGTTGCCGATGTCGTTGTCTACTGCCAGGACCTTGATCAGCTCCGAGCCCACTTTGGCATTTGCAGCAACCCCTGACACAGCGAGACACAGAGGAAACGTTTTGGAGATTTTATTTTTATTCGACTCACTTGCACTCCACAGATGAAAGCACGGTGATTTACCCGCAGTGTACTCCTGCTTGACGAAGCGCGGTTTCTGGTCATTGATGTCCTCCAGCTCGATGCGGACCTCCAGCAGGCTGGGGTCGCGGGCTGGGTCCAGGGCTTTGGCCCGCGCTGACCTTTGACCCCTGGGAGGCGTCCAGCTCCTGTTGCTGGAGGCCTTGATGATGATAGAGTGGACTGGGATCTCCTCCCGGTCCAGATCTTTGTGTAACTTCAGCTCTCCATCTAGACTCAAGCCAAAATTCCCTTCACTGTTTCCCCCTGCAGGAAGACATGAAAAGGATGCGTGTTGACTTATCCAAAGCAGTGAGGGATTTAGCTTTAAATAGAGAAGAAAGACAGATGGATCTATACAAATGTCCTCATTATTGCCGGGCTTTTGAAGTAAGCACTTTCATCTGGCCACACAAAGGAAAGCAGAGCTTGCAGACAAGCTACGTGGATATAATGAGGAGAAAATCCTTATCCTCCACTCCTGATCTCAGACTTCGAGTGGGCTAACACAAATAATCTCCTTGGCTTTGGCATTACATTGTTAACATGAACGGCGATATGAAACAACTTGACGCGCAGCGTCTGCAGGACACTTAATCACCTGCTATGAAGTAGTAGACAATAGCGTTGGAGCCTTCATCCGCGTCCACGGCCCGGGTCACGTTCCCCACCACTGTACCAGGACGGGAGTGCTCGGGCACGCTCAGCTTCTGGTAGGGCAAGCTGCCACGCTGAGGTACATACACACACACACACACACACACACACACACGGTTTTAGTACCAGACAGCTGACACTGTGATGCACTCTCAGGGCTGCATACACACCGGCGGTTTGAGGAAGACGGGCTCGTTGTCGTCAATGTCCAGCAGCGCCACCTGCAGAGGCTGCGTGGTGTCATAAGACACTGGCTGGCCCATGTCCCGGGCCACGATGATGAGCTGAGAGGGTCAGACTCAGTCAGAGACATTTCACTTTTCACATTTCAGAGAGTTCACACACCGCGGACCGTGGACTCACGCTGAGGAGCGCCTGCTTCTCCCGGTCCAGCTTCACCGTGGTGGTGATGACTCCGGTCGTGGCCTCGATGTGGAAGTTCTCCCAGTCTCTGTTGCCGGCTCCGGTCTGCAGGAAGGCGTAGCGGACTTCTCCGTTCACCCCCTCGTCCGAGTCCGTCGCGTGCACTTCGTAGACCGGCAGGCCCGGGGGCTGCTCCTGCACAGAGGGGAGAGAGCATGAGGGTGCATTAACACAGGGGAGGAACTGCACTTCATTACATCTAACTCTAACACATTATCAGCCTCATACAGAGAAGCTGACTATCAGCCAGGTCGTTGATGACTGACTATTGAGTCATAAAATGAGAGCCAACTATTTAAATAATCAGTTTGCCAATGTTAGAAGGATTTTAGGAAATTAAGTCAAAATTCTCTTAACTTTTTTATGGGTTTCTTTCATCCCCAATGACAGAAAATTGAATGTCATTAAGGCAAAGAAGGTGAAACAAATTGACACTTTTCAATAATGTAGCATCATTTTACGACCCAATTATTAAATAATCAAGCAATGTCAAGCAATCGACAGGTTAATTGAGCATGAAAACAGACTGGCTGTTTCCCAGCTGGAGGGCTCTGGCTCCCAGCCCCAGACTGGGGTCTGAGGCTGAGCAGGTTGCCAGCCATGACGTGGAGGCGGCTACCTCTGAGATGTGGATGATGGTCCCGTTGGCGGGCCTCACAAACACCGGCCTGTTGTCGTTGACGTCTATGACGGTGATGATCAGGTCTGCGGTGCCCCACAGCGGGGGCCGGCCCTGGTCCGTGGCCACCACCGTCAGGTTGAAGCGCTCAGAGGACTGGAGCTGGCGCCGGGACTTCACCAGGCCCGTGTTGGGGTCCAGGGAGAAAGCGTCTAGAGAGAGAGAGAAAGAGAGTCAGCAGGGGCGAGAGAGGCTGAGTCCCAGAGAGCTCCTGCTAGCCGGGCTACCAGTACCGGCGTGGGGCCCCAGCATGCTGTAGAGCACGGCGCCGTTCTCGCCCTCGTCCAGGTCGGTGGCGCTCACGGTGATGACGGACGTGCCGCTGCGCTCGTTCTCAAACACGCTGGTGTTGTAGACCCGCTGCGTGAAGCGAGGCCGGTAGTCGTTGACGTCCAGGACCGTCACCAGGACCTGGAACACAGCCAGATGATTTGATTATAAAGATTTGGGATTTTGTAAAGATTTTTGAGGACGTTTTATGAAAGGTCCTAAACTTCATGTCAGCACCTTGAATTAAAAAAATATCTATTGTTCTACTTCCTTAGGTGGGCAAGGTGTGTAAGAAGGTATTCAAGAACATGAATTTGACATTTTATCAACATTGTCGGTAAATAGTTGATAATTGATTGACTGATGAACCCTCACCTATTCACTGCAGATCATGCAGACAAAATTGAAGAAATCTAATGGCAAAAATATCCTTAAATTCAAGTCAGTTTTGTGTGTGTTTTACCTTTTCAAACATTATTTTCTCAAATACATAATTCACAGAAGGAACTAGCATGGATGGAGGATGTTTTATATAAATAAGGGGGTGACTGTAGGTAGAAATTATTAATAATGACTAGACGTGTTTTCAGAGATCTCTACCTGGATGGAGTTCTCTCTCCTGTTGCTGTGGCTGCCTCCCGGGTTGTCCCGGGCCACGGCGGTCAGCGTGTAGTGATCCTTTGTCTCTCGGTCCAGAGGAGAGAGGATGTAGATCTCTCCCTGACACAGAGAGGACAGGGAAGGGTGAGGAAGGAAGTGCAAACCCTGACTGGGAGCGGCAGGCGTATCAAGGCGGCGGAGACATCTATCTAAACTAGACCGCAATGAAGCGAGGAGGTCAAATATGTACATTGTCCTTTTTTGCTACACTCAGGCGCCCTGTTTAAACCAGAGCTTCCAGGCCGGATGATGCTGACGCCCACAACACTGATGAGGAGTGGTGCAGTGCAGTGTCGGTTCACTCACGGTGGTTGGTTTGATGGCAAACTTGCCCTCGCCGTCCACCAGGCTGTACTCGATGACGGCGAAGAGGCCAGAGTCTGCGTCCGTAGCGCTCACCCGGACAATGGTGGTGCCCAGGTTCACGTTCTCAAACACGGGCTCCTACAAACACAGACAGCGTGGCAATTAAACGAAGATTTGAAGACAAAATGAGTGTCGATACACTGATTTCATTGGTATATGAGACAAAGTCAATCAGCAAGCAACAGAAATTAAAACCCATACAAACTGTGCCAATTATTATTTTTTTCCGCACTAATTCTGCATTAAAAGGTGCCAGATGGGTCCTCTCTCAGTTCCATTAGCCCTAGAAATGCATAAAACCTAAATGTCACAATAAAAACCTAACAATGCAAACATGTAAATTAGACCTCCCAAATAAGAGTTTTACGCTCTCCTGAAGTGGTTTTTCAGATGTGTCAGTGCAGAAGCATAATGGAAACACTTTTTTTTGACGACACGGTTTCTAAACCTTATTAAAATATCTAATAAAACATTGTTTTAGATGCCCATCTTCCTCAGAGTGGAGTTTTGTGGATGAAATCATGTGGGAACAGACTGTGAGAATTACAGCTCATGTGCAAACAGCCTTCAATGGAGACACCTGCAAGAAGCGAACGTGTTTTATCAAAATAAAAAATAAAATATCCCTTTTATCTAGCAATGCGCCTAATGACCTGAGTAAACATATGTGGAATAAATCCACTTCTTCCTCCTCTTCACTCAGACATGGCACCTCATTTCAGTGTGACTTTTCAAGCCCAGCTGTAACTAATGAACGGGGATGGTATTCATGTGGCGGCCATCAGCGTCATTAGTTACAGCTTTTCATTTGCCTGAGAGCGTCGGCCGACAGTGAAGCCTTTGAACGCCTCTTGTTAATAAAGCATATCTCACAGTGCCAAAGTAGCCACTTACAGCCTCTAAGTGAATGTCTCCCCCCCGCCTTTTTTTTGTTTAACAGCCCTCTTCAGTTCTGCTTGGGTGGCTGCAGTTTATTGGCTAATATACTGTTCAGTACCTGATACGAGGGTTGTAGGAAGACGGGGTTGTTATCGTTCACATCCACTATGCGCAGATAAACTGGCAGCTCAGCGATTCTGGGAGGACTGCCGTGATCCTGGGCTCGGATGGTGAAATTCAGCCACTGAACCTGCTCGAAATCCACCGTCTTGTTGGCCACAATTTTGCCTGGACAAATGCAGCGCAGATGAGAGGACATGACGCGACTTGTAAAACATCAGAAACACAGCCAAGGTGTGCTGCGGCCTCACTGTACCGGTGGAGGGGTCCTCCAGCCGAACGTAGTCCCCTCGGGGCAGGTGCAGCAGCTGGTAGATGACCTGACCGTTGGGGCCTTTATCCGGGTCCACGGCTGACACCGAGAGCAGTATGGTGCCAGGCTCGGCCCCCTCCAGGATCTTCTCTGTGAAGTTGGTCACTCCGAACGGCCGGAAACGCGGAGCGTTGTCGTTTACGTCCAGGACATTTATGGTGAGTCTCGCTGTGCAGAGAGAGAGAGAGAGTGGGGGTCATGGTGTGAAACAGGGTGAGAACTGCACGTGTTTCAGTCTGAGGATAGATCTGAGGCCACTTACCGTTGGGAACGCTGCCCGACCTGTCTATAACATCGCTGGCATTGTCATGAACAGACACGATGATCTCAAATGTAGCGACCAGCTCTCTGTTGATGGGATAGCGCACAAACACTGCCCCTGGAAAAAACAAGTCCCAAATGTTTCTTAAGGCTGTATTCAGACCTGTGGTTTGTTTAGCTAGATCAGGGGTTTGAAAGACCACATTTTTTTCCTTTTAGGTCATTAGTGTTCACACGGTAACAGTCCCCAACGGCCCAAATTTGTTAACGAATGCCACCTGTGAAACCAACTGTTGTCTCGTTGCTCAGAAATCAAACACAGTACAAACATGGATCTTCAGCAGCTTGTGTCCTCTACTTCTCAGAGTGCTTCTCATGTGCAACTTCCTATTTCTTCCTAGTCATTTCTTGTGTCTTCCCCTCCATTTCTTGTACAGATTGTTTCCACTGCATCGTTCCTTATTTGAACTTATGTTGTGTAACTTGTGTTACTTGTGTAACTGTGCCACTCTCTGCACCCCTAATTGCACAAAAGGGAGTTTTCAGCATAGGTTAATTCAGAACACGAATTGGGCTTCAAAGAAATTTCTGTCCCATTTAACGAAAAAGAAATTCAAAATACGAAAATGAAATAGAAAGTGCCACTTAGTAGCGGTACTCATGGTCCTTTTCACACTTAAAACAGTTGTATATTTTCACCTTTTTTTCCCCCCTCCAGAACAAATTAATTTTATACCTCGAGGTTCCACGGTACCTGCAAATACTGAATAGACCAAATGGAAGTGATACCACTCCTTCTTGGTGATTTGGATGCTTGTTTTAATTACCCACATATGTATAACCTGAGTGTGTTCACATGTGCCCAAACTACCAGGTTGTTCTAACACTAACCCTAACTCTACAAATACTCTACAGATAAAGACTGTGACCTTGGATGAGATGCTCGTCTTACCAGTGTGGAGATCAATGCCAAACGACTCCTGCAGGCCGTCCACTGGGTTGTTGCCGTCGTCCTTCGCCTCCACTGAGATGATGTAGTACTCCAGACGTGGGTGCAGGTCGGGGTCCTCGGCCGTGAGCGTGGCCACCACCACGCCGGGCGGCGTGGACTCGTTGACGTTGATGATGGTGACGGGGTTGATGAAGCGGGGCCGCGAGTCGTTCACGTCGTCCAGGATCACCGTGAGGATGGCCGTGCCCGACATGGGGGGCGTGCCGCGGTCTGTCGCCATGACGACCAGGCGGTAGGACCCGCGCTCCTCCCTGTCCAGCGTGGCGTTGCCCACCAGCACGGCGCCGGAGGTGGCGTCCACCACGAAGCGGTCCTGGGCGCCGCTCACCAGCCGGTAGGTCAGCCAGCCGTTGGCGCCGGAGTCCGCGTCGGTGGCGGACAGCTGGGTGACCACCACGCCTGGAGGGGGGCGGAGCAACGACAAGCATGCGTGGGCCATCACAGGGGGGAACATCTCTAACTCGATATTCTGTCAGTGACAGCTCTGAATGATGAATATGGATTGTATGCAAATGACATCCCTCCCAGCACCCTCCTGCACACAGATCATTAGGCAGCATCCACACACCAGTGGGGCTGTTCTCAGGCAGTCGAACACTGAAATTGGACGGGTTGAAGACAGGCGGGTTGTCATTCTGGTCCAGGATGGTGACGGTGACAGGGACGCTGCTGTTCAAGCCTCCGATGTCCTCGCTGACCAGGAACAGCTCCACCCGAGGGTCCAGAAAGGCCTCGCGGTCTAACCTCGCCCCAGGACGAACGTGCATCACACCTGGAGGGACACACAAAGACATCAGCCACTGCATTGCCAGTGTTTTTCTCTGTCAGTGTGCTGCAGCAGTCACAGCGTTACCAGTATTTGCATCCACAGTAAAGAGGTCGACTCTGGGTCCCAGCAGACGGTACTTCACCACGGCATTGGCTCCAATGTCTTTGTCCACAGCCAGAATGGGCCCGTTCAACACGGTGACAACACTGCCTAAAGTGAGGAAGGGTAAGATGTAAAAATGATCAGTCAGCCGAGGTTATCTTTCAGCCAAAGCAGAAAGACCCTTGGTAAAGCTGCAGCTGTCTAGGGAGCAGTCTGTAAATACATGATGTGATTTCTGTCTAGGATAATGTGAATGTGGGAGGCAATGTTTACTCCTGCCTCCAGCCCTGTGAGCACTGCCACACTGATGGGGTGTAAAGCAAGTTAAGGAAATGAATGAGATGCACACTGTCCCTTGTGGTAACAACCGTATCCACATACAGTATATGCACTGACTTCCCCTGTTTTTCTGGGTCAAAGCCCAACGTGGGAACCATGGAGCATGCACCATGGGCAGTTATGATCCAACTGAACATACACACGTGGGAGTAATAAAACTGCCAGCTGCAATACCTGGTTGTACTTGTGTTTGAGAAACTGGGCATTAACATATTTACATGTACCTCAAAAGTGCAGTTTGGGTCGTACAACGGCAAATATTTTTTCACGGTCATGTACAGTAGATGTGTTGACTGTTATTGCAGCCACAACTTTGGTAACTAAGACCTCATTGGCTGCTTGTTCAAGTTGTGAATGAAACTATTTAGAGAATCTAGTTATCAGAACATCTAGTATCTAATCTCCAAAGTGTTAATGCACAAGAAGGAACCTTCACTGAACGTGCAATGTAAACAAAGCCAGGAAGTGGGTGAGACAGTTGTTGCGGTGCAGATGCACACACCCCCCCTCCCTCAGAGGAAGCACACATGCCAGCCCGGCTGTTACCTGCTACAGAGTTCTCTGTGATCTCAGCTCTGTAGCTGGACCTGGTGAAGATGGGCCTGTTGTCGTTCTTGTCCAGGATGGTGATCACCAGCAGGTCTGAATCCTGGTGGTGCAGCACAGAGAGTTGAGGTTTTCATCTTTCGTCTCTGTGGTGTAGAAGCGTGATAAGCTATGCTGCGCTGCTACGGCTGCTATTTTCCACCGCTCTGTTCACGGTTTCTCACCTCAGCCACACGCGATGCTTAGAACGTTGTAATTGTAAAGACTCAAAGCTGTTTGCAATCCTCTTTCGCTGATTGCGTGCATTGGATAACTAACCATATAAGTGAGCACAAGATTAGAGCACTGGGTTTGAAAAAAAGGGGGTTGTGGGTCTGATCTTGAATATTCTCCAAGTAATGATCAAATTTTACCCTGTGGGGAATCATCAATTACATTAAAACCTGCCCAAGTGCTGCAGATTCCTGTGAGTTCTTGAAATAAACAAACAATGGTATATAAGCTCCAAAGAGTCTTGGAAACTGGGTCGTAAAAAGGGTGTTTAGTATTTTACCTCAGTGTCAGTGATTTACAGTCATTGCTCTGTATGTGATACTGTGGGTGCACAAACATATCTGAACGCTGGGAGGGCGAGTGCTCGGTGAGGGAGATTACCCTGCGGGCGATGCGTGGGTTCTCCGGGTTGTCTTTGACCGTGATGGTCAGTCTGTACTCAGCCACTCGCTCTCTGTCCAGCGGCCGGTTCACCTGCACCACACCTGTCTGACAGACACAGGCCGGAGAACGTGAGCCACATTCACTCTCAGGTTAATGTCACCCACGCAAACCGTAGAACCACGCCAGCGTTTTACTCCCACCATTCCCCTCCAGGAAACACACATCTGTAAATATATCTGTCGACAGGCTCTACAATCACTTGCACTGTGCATGAGAGGGAGCAGGAAAACATGACCCAGGTCAAGTCAGACTGACGGATGTCAAATCAAAGTCCTAGCCATACAGTTCCACGCTGCTCTTGCTTGCTTGCTTGCCCTTGCTTCGTCACCTGCTCCACCTTAACCACATCAGTCAGATTTTTCTGTGACTATGTGAAGAGGAACTAAACATAAAGCTGAACAGCAACACAGACGACAGTGCACACTGAGGAACATTAGCTTAAATGCGCCTCTGTGACTGCAGTCCTCTGGTATGATGTTGATAAGACCACATGACCATAGGCTATTAAAATAGATAAAACAAAGACACAAAAGTCCTAACACATCAAACAAGGGCACAAAGGACACAGAGGTCGAGACATGTAGAAACACAGCATCCCCAACACTCGAAGAGAAACAACCATACAGCAAAGACAGCAATAAAGGACAAGATCACTGCATACAATGCAACATGACACAGTGAAAGCTTATTCTGAAGATAACATGCTGTATAACGCCCCCGCAGTGGGGTGTATATTAACTGCTGTGTGGGTGACTGGAGGTAGCACAGTGTCCAGTCTATCCTGAGGTCTCACCGTGTCGTTGATGTAGAAGGCTCCGTCCCGGTTGCCCGCGGTGATGTTGTAGGTGAGCAGCGCGTTGCGCCCGCTGTCAGCGTCCCGCGCCCTGACCCGGGCCACCGAGGTGTGGATGGACGCGCCCTCGCTCACGCTGGTGTTGTGAGGCAGGTTCAGGAGGACCGGGTCGTTGTCGTTGATGTCACGGACCTGGACGCCCACTACCACCTGAGGAGAAAACATCCAGACTAATAAAACTTCAAACACAGGCCAGTTCACGGACAGCTTTGTTTAAGCTCTCACCTGCTCCTCCACAACTGTTTTCTCTCGTGAAATCAACTGTTTGTCATTATGTATAACAATGATGTCATGCTGAAAACACAATCAACCACAATTCCTAGAGATGATTTGGATATTTCTATGGCTACCCTGCACTTTACATTACTTTGCATTATAACCTTCACTAGACATAAATGATTAAGACTCCAGTTTTGTATAATTTCCAGGACAAAGGGGCATCGAAACGACTGCTGAAACTTTGGGCCTTTCAGATTTCTCATATCATTGTTTCAGCCTGTCAACCTGTCTTTATTGTAAACGTGTTAAGACTTTTTCCTGAAATGACAGCACAGAAGTTTATCTTGCAAAATTCTGATTAATCAAGAGGATATGGCGAGAGTGTGTGCCTTCTTGCGTTTGTGTGTGTGTGTGTTTGTAATAAAATGCTCACTGAGCTGTTGCGAGATGGAGTTCCCAGGTCTTGAGCTATGATAGTGATGTTGTAGAAGGCCGTGGTCTCACGGTCCAGCTCCACATCTTTCCTCACCCTCAGCTCCCCCTCCACTGGGGAAACCATGAACTCATCTAACAGGGAGAAGGGAGAAGACACTCTGAGACACGTAGTCAGATATTTCATGATATGCTGACATGTTGGCAGAACTATCTGGTACGAACTCTGGTGATCCCCGCCGGTGATGCTGTACTCCACTTTGCCGTTGAGCCCAGAGTCTTCATCGTTGGCTCTGACGGTCCAGACCCGAGGTCCCGGCTGGCCCTCAGTCACCTCGAAAGGTCCCTCGTAGGCTCTGGGGAAAGTGGGCGTCACGTCGTTCACATCCAGCACATTAACCAGAACCTGGAGAGGGAGAGGAAAGGGTGGACGCACATCTGCTGAGACACTGCAGCTGCAGCAAAGAAACATGTCATCTCCAATGTTGATCAACTTAGCAGAATGATTACTGTTGTGCTAGAAGTCAGGCGCAGTGCAGGGTTTGGACACTGGTCTGTAGCGGTGACGAGCAGAGTGTAGTGCCCGTTGCTGATCTCGTAGTCCAGCGCCTTCACAGCTGTAATCCTCCCCTGAACACACACACACAGTCACACACACAATCCATGAGTAACTGGGAGCTCTTTGTTGGCAGTTGCTTGTGAGAGCGGTGATCACGTCTCACCGTGAGGCTGTTGATGTGGAAGGTCTGGATCACGTTGCCCTGAGCGATGGCGTAGCGCAAGGTGCCGTTCAGACCCTCATCTGGGTCGATGGCCGTAACCGTGGCGATGGTGGCTCCTACAGTGTCGGGTCCCTCACGCAGCACTGTGACGTACTCCTCCTCTGGAAACTCTGGGGCATTGTCGTTCTCGTCCACAATTTGAACGTAGATGGTGGTCGAGGTCTGCATGAAAAACGAGAGAAAAAAGTGTGACGTTCACTCTTTCTGGGGTCCACTGGGACTGAAAGGAGACTTAACTGGAGGTATAGCTTGTTTGCCACTATAATGCTGAAGGATCACAGTATTACATCATGAGTTTTCAGACAGCAAAGATCACATATCACATACCAACGAAGGCCAAAACTATAAAAATATCCGACATCTCTTGCTACACTCATCTTTTCACACTTCTAAATGTGCGACTGTGTGACTGATAAGACTTTCTGGAAGAGAGAAAACACACAAGCTTTGCTATTCACCTGTGATGGATGTGTGCGATACGTGATAGCGCCGATTTAATGTGGGAGAATGGAGCATGGCAGAACGAGCATATTTTGTTACAGACAAGTTAGAGCAGTTTGAAAAGGAGAGAAATCTGACAGGAGTGAAGTAGAGCGAAGGCAGCAGTGCATTTATAAAAGCACTGGCTTCATTAAACCACTGACATATACCGACTCATGAGCACAAATGTCTTTCTGTTCAACTCAGTTTGGATCTCATACAAAAGAAAAAAACTAAATATAGTTTCATATGAAAAAAAGCACAGATAAGTCAAGATATTCCTAAAACAGACACAATGAATGTCAACTGTAAAATCTGGAGGACTGCAGAGTCCATTGTAAAAATGCAGCGGACAACATTCTTGTCAATATAAATACACCACTAATGTTTTGTGGAGTTATTTTTATTTGGGTCACTTTAGTAGGCTTGATGTTTTCGCAAGACAAACTGTCTCACAAAGACACAGCAGGACAACGAACACTACGAGAATTAAAACTGTAAATTTAATGTGTTTCAAATATGACTGCAGAACAAAGCACAAGCACATCTAAACAATAAACTTAAAAAAAAAATATATATATATATGTAAGTCTCAATGGATAGACAGACAGGCTCTTCAGGAAACTCAGGTCGGATTCCTTCTTTGATATTTGGGTCTTTGTTGGTAGAAACCGCCCATCAGATTGAAGCTCAGTGTGTGTGTACGGGGAGTGACTGTGTGGCTGTCCTGTGGGCGGGGTTTACTTGTTGTGGGCGTGGCCTCCTCACTCTCTCTCCTCCCGCCTGTCGTGTAGCTGCGTCGCTGCGAACTTCACGTCAAATCAAGCTGGAGTCAAACTGACCAGCAGCTGTCATCTCACTGGGCTGCGTTTCGGGGGCATCGAGGAGTGAACCAGAGGGCGGAGAGTGGATCCGGCTCGGTTGATGACAGTGCGAGTGTGAGGGCTGAGTTGCATTCACCATCCAGACAACCATGGAGTGGGGATTACTCTTCCAGACATCTCTCCGTGGAAAGAGGACCTTTCTGTGGCTCTCCTGTGTTTTGCTCTGCATAGCTGCAGGTAAGCCCCCCCCCCTTCCCCTCATCCTACAATCTGGGCCTGTGACAACATGCAACTTTCTGTCAGCGCTGACGATAAACAACAAGCATGTTTGTTCTGAAACCTCGATGAGTTGGTGCAGCGGGTCTGCTCCAGCAAACTTCACGACTGAGGAGGAAGTTTACTGTCTGGATGTCATATCTCGTTTATAGAAAAGTGATATAGACTGGGACATTTTAATACGAGTGAGTTGTGTCTGTACACCGCACGCGCGCACACAAACACACACACACGGGCATCTCTGGGGCCTCTGGTCCTCACTCGCACCACACACGGCTTGGTCTTATTCCGGGTTTTAGTGCAGAACATGTTGTCTCACTGCTTGTTTCTTTGTGTGTCACACACTGTGGGAGAGGGCGTCGTTTACAACATTTGCGGACTTGTTTTGAGACCTAACATCTGGCGTGAAGCTGTTTGGGAGCTCCACCCGTGTCGATGCAGTGGAGTGTAAATCCATCTCGTATGGCCTCTACTGCTATCTCTGTTACTACTAGTACCTTTACCTAGTACCTCTGCTGCTACTCCAACCAATGCTACTAGTACTACCTCTATTATTACTTCTTCTGCATTGATAGTACCGCGACTACTGCTATTTCTACCAGTATTACTACAACTACTGTACGACTACCCCACCTCTAATACTTCTATCACTACTACTACTACCAGTATTACTACAACTATTACCACTACCTCTACTGCAGTACTGCAGCAAATAATACTGATACCTCCACTACTACTCCTGCAAGTATTACTACAACTACTACAACCTTAACAGCTACTACCAGTACAAGTCCTCCAAGTACAACTTCCACCTCTACTTCTACTACTACCAGTGTTAATACAAAATCTACGACCTCTACTACTACTACTAGGACTGGTCATAGTTACTGAGAGATTTGAGTCCACGTACAGGATGAAGACACGTTCAGGCGTTTCAGTGACCTCTGGGCATCTAGAATCTTCCAGCCCAGGACTGAAACCAGTCACTTTTTTCAAAGGAATTCAGTTGGAGCTGCTAATGAAAATGCAATGATTTTCTTTTTAAAGTTCAGTTGCGTGAGGCTGCCGGAGCAGCAGCAGCTGCCTGCGAGCTGCAGGCCGCTTCACTTCAAACACCTCTGGAGCCTCTGAGGTTATCAGCTTTCGGGGCTTGAGGATTTGGTCTGTTTAGATAAACCCACACGATAAGTCTGTCAAAGGCAACAAATGATGTTTGCCGAACTATTGGGCAGACGAAATCTTAACATATACACACACACACATCTCAGAACAGATTTAGACCCAAGGCTGATCCAAAATACATTTTCAGCCCATGTTTTTAAGTACAGAGTTTAGAATAAGTCCCCACAGGCCTGTAAAACTCAAGAGGGTCCAATAAAAGAGCCACAGAGCTGAGCAGAGTTTACTGCGGGGCTCCTCGGTGCCCTCCCTTCAGCTCTGTTATGTCTTCTTTGTTTGGAAGTTTCCTTCCTCTCAGCCCAATAAGAAAACAGCTGTTTGTGCCCCTGCCAAGAATGGGCTTCTCCTCTGCAGAGCACGACTCGAGATAAACAGTGCAATAATCACTGCCTCTTTTCCTCTCAGACCAGATAAGCATTTACCTCTCAGTGGAGGACAATGATGGAGCCAAACATGCTCAATAAACTCCACAGGACGGAAACTCTCCCTCTCTACTCTATGTCACAGCTCTGGTCTCCTCCTGGTGCGACTCAGTCGTGCATTGATCCTCTGTGCCTGGTGAATAAGTTGAGAGGATGCAGAGATTAAAATAAACGGTGTCCTGAGTCGATGTCATTGACAAGAACAGGCCTGACCTGGAACACACAGACCGTGGCGAGTGTGAGTAATACAAAGACAACTCCCCGGTGAAACATTTGTGTAGATTACTAGTAAAAGAAAGCCCCCAAACACAGGTGGCCTTCATGGTTCCAGTAAAGATGACTCCCACACACACTCAAGGATTTAGCATTGACCGCCACAGACAGAGGCCTGATTTTGCTTTGAGATACAGAAACAAAAACATCAACATGTTGAAATGAGGTGGTTGACTAACTGAAAACACTGCACTATAGTAAAACATTCACCTAATGAAACTCCCTTGGAGGCTAAAAGCCAAAATGGCCTTTAAAGATAAAAGAGAAAGGAGGCAGAAATTATGATAATAATTAGATCACTCAAAATTCTGCAATATACTGTTGCAAAGTGTTGTAAGTACAATTGACGCTTTCGGAGCGACAGCTGCGGTCGAATGGAGAAATAATGGCGTCAGTTCATCTGAGAAACGGACATTTCACCACCTTGGGGACATTGGTAGAAACCACATTACTGAAGAAAGATGTTCACAAACACGTGCGTCACAATATGTTTGCGGATCTCTAAACATTGACCTGCAACCACTTCCTCATATGGCGAAACATCATTTATAGTGCCACCTTTTAGCTCTTCCTGTGTCTGCTGTGTTACCATCCAAGCTGAAACCATCTGAAACCTTCTGCTGTGTGACTGTGTGTTTGTTTGTAAGGGCTAATCTGGGATCCTGCTGGTTTCATTAACACCCTGTAATGAGTTAGATCATCATTACCATTACAGAAGGTGTGAACGAGGGCGGAGTCTGTGAGGTGTGTGTGTTGGGTGTCTACACACACACACACACAAGTTAGTGTGTTAGTTAGTGCTAGTGACAGGATACCAGATTACGGGTATGAGTTACCCTTGATAGCTTCAATATCAGACATGAATAAAACCCTCATTTGCGTTTGTAGTTTGTGTAGTTAAACCATGGGTAATTTGAGCAGACACAAGGACGTGTTTAATTGATTCCCTGCATGTCTGTGTGGAGGAAAGCTCTTGGGGGGGGCAACATGTCCTAAACAGGTGGCATTCAGGCCTAAAACAAAGGAGGCCTGTTCCTGGGCCCTGAGGGGCTATCAGAGGCCTGAGAGCCGAGATCAGAGAACAAAACTTAGATCTATAATGGAGCCAAAACACAGATGTCGAGTGAACACGAGTGACAGAAATCCTGCCCGGACCAGGCCAGGGCAAAGCCTCCACCTGTTCTTACCTGGTCACAACCGCTTCAAGACGGCTCAAATGATGCTGACGCTGCAGCGATGCCGCCCAGTTGGCACCTCATCGGCGGTAAAAAAAGCTCATATTTATCCATGGATTCTATTTTGGAAAGGTCTGGTCTTGTTGGTAGGAAGACACACCTTAAATATCTGTAAGATGGTGTTTATCATGCTTTGGCTGTCAATCAGACAAGAGTTCTCATTTTACATATTTTACAGCCGAGTGGCTCTGGCTTCCTTTAACAGGTATCTCTGTTTGTGTAAATTGGATGAGCGCTGGTGAAAGGAGGGCAGGGAGGAGCAGGGCGAGTGTGAAACAGGAGAGGAGAGGGCCTTCCCCTCCTATTGTCCCACGGTGCAGGCAGGAACAGCCGTGGGGGCAACAGTTTCACTGCAATCACCCTCCCTGCCTTTCCCAGTGCTTTTCCCCCTGCACACAATGGCTGGTCTGCAGTCCAGTCCGCACACAGGAACATGGCATCCCACGCTCTCGGACACTTGGACACGAACACACAAGCGTGCACTACTAATGAAAAGGCAAGGGTTGCTGGCTGGTCAGTTTATTCCGACATTTGGGTTTCAAGACAGTTTCTGTGCTTCCTCATTTACGATCTGGCTTTTGGCCTGTTGGATGTGCTGCCCCCTCAGGGTGGAAGCTGCACTGCTTGAAAAAACAGCCAATAGTGAGCTTGTGGTTTGACCAAACAGAGCTGCTGATCTACTGTTTGCTCTGGGCTTCGGCTGCAGTCTGGTCCGTGTCTGACAGCAGCTGGACACAGACCCAGTGTACTCGAACACTTCAAGCCACAAAGAGGCCATGTCGTAGCAGCAGCTGTAGCCCTTCACGTTGGGGTTCGACCACGAAGGAGCCAGACAGGGGTTCAGGCCTCGGTGTTTGCATGTCTGAGCGACTCAGGAAGGAAGTCCACTCCTCAATTCCTGACAGCGAGCAGATTACTGAGTGAGCCGGTCATCTCTGATCTGTCCACACCTGGACGCGTGCTCCTCTCTCCCTCTCACACACACACACACACACACGCATAAGTGCAAGTCATTCATTTGCACTCATGCAGCCTTGTTCCTGTCTTCGGTGCGGCGATAAGCACCCCGGGACGCTAAACCGCACCACGCTCCAGACAAACAATCTGTTAAAGCTGAGAAAAAAAAGAAAGAGAGTGACAGAGACGTCCTGTTGCCCTACACGCTGGGTGCGTGCGAGTTAATGGAGGCGTGTGGTGCTGTGTAGTACCCACACTGTGGCTGGCAGCCACGAGGCGCAGTCTGCTGTGCAATTAATAAAAAAATGCAACATAACACGCTGTTTGTGTTGTTTTAATTAAAATATAAATGCACTGGGTCTGTTAATGATTAATTATTACAATGCATTGCTTGCCATTATCTCATCTTGCATCTTACTTCATAGTGTTTGCTTTGGCCTGTGTTGAGTCCTCACATAGCATGGTTTACACAGTGGTCTCAGATTAATTAGCCTGGGGCTATTTTCTTCTTTAGTTACTGTAATAAAATAATTCAGGGCACACATGAAAGAGTTTGTATATTTGTGCATTCCTCTGTTGCACCACTGAAGCCAGGAACAGGATGTGGTTGAAGGCTGAATGTGAGAGGGAGAAGTGCTCTATGCACTATGTAAAGAAACATCTCACAGCTGTCTGTACGGTTTCCTAGATGCATGGTGCGCCGAGCCTACATGATACCGAGAGGACCACTTCAGTACCACGACGCTACCACAAATCAATGTGTTTTACCAAGTTACACGAGGTCTGAGGGCGAGACAAACGAGCGATGCAACTCCCCAGCTCCCTCCAGGAGATCTGTATTTCTCATGTTGCAAGCAGATTGTCTGTGGCTACGGTACAAGTGTACAGAACAGGAAACCAACAAATGTACAAAAACCAGGAAGCATGCAGCACTTAGAATGGGAGCTCGGAGAAACTGTCTGACCCTTTTAAAGTGTCGGGCAGATTTTAAACCTTTCTCAGAGTGGTGTTTATGCTGTTGTCACAGTGTTAGCACTACTAGTAATGCTAGTTGCCAAAGACAGGCAGAGTGCCAGTCTTTGGCAACTAGCAATAGTAGTGATACTAACACTGCGACACCTTGCTGTTTGACCTAGAAAACTGAAGTTTCATAAGGGTAATACACTTATATTAGCATACTTTAAGTTGTTTGGCCTAGTGTTTGCGCCTAGCGTTGGCCTAGCGTTTCCTTTCTAAATCTGGATCTCATGGATTCAGCCCCTTGGGGAAACTACTCACTGCCGACTTGTGACAAACATGTGACTTGTATATATTTATATTTGTCATGCTTAATATACCCCCTTTGTGGTCCTTGCATTGAGCTTCACAAGCACTTCCTCCTATAGTTTCCAGACAAAAACAAAAATCCTGGACTGAAAGACTTAAACCTTCATCATTGCCATGACCTAAAACTATGTGATCTGAAGACCCAGGGTTGAATCACTTACTATGTACAACTTGCTAAAGTGAAATTTCTGATTCTTATTTCCCATGTCTGTGTTTTCCTTCCAGCTAAAGGCAAGACGTCCCACGGCCACTCCACCCTGAGTGTTTCCGTCCCCCACCTGTACTACACCTGTCCCCAGGGTGCCACGGTCAAGCTGGTGTGCCATCAGAGAGGCGCCCCCTCGCATCCTAAAGACATCCTGAAGCACAGCTGGCTCTTCACGCCTCACAGTGACCAGCGCTGCACCGGCTCGACCGGCCCGCGCCACATCACCGTCGGCCATCCTTCCCGTGGCAACCACAGCCTGCCGCCAGGGCTGCAGTTTGGCTCGGCGGAGCACAGCTTCTGGGTGAGCCTGCAGAACGTGACCTACGCCGACCAGGGCCGCTACTGCTGCCTGCTCTTCGACGTCCACGTGGAAAACAAACACGTGTCCCTGGCGGACAAGACCCACAGCCACGTCGTTCTCCAGGTGACCCCAGGTAAGGGCGTTAAAGCATACTGGTGAGAGCGTGTCGTGAGTCAGGATGCTGAGAGTATAAGTCATAGGCTTTTTGCTAAGTAGGACAAAGATGTGGTCGCTTCCTAGAGACTAAGCACTGTGGTCTGAGAGTGCTCATTGCGGTCTATGAGTATGAGTAAATGTCATACGTCTGAGTACACCACTACACTGTGACATGCTGCATGGGAAAAACACTGCATGTGTTCTCTTTCTCAGAGAGGAACGGGTCCCAAGAATGCACCGTTTGGGATCCTGCTGCATCAGAAAGTACGTCTCCTAATTCGGGCTTCCACAGCCCGTGGTTTCCATTGGCCAGTCTGTCTCTGGTTATGTAACCTTGACTCTGTCTGCCTCCCCAGACTCTGTGCCGGTGGCTCTGGCTATAGCGCCCTGCATCTTGGCTCTGCTCTGTCTGCCTCTTATTCTGCTGCTGGTGTACAAACAGAGGCAGAACGGCCAGTCCAGCAGACGTACGTATGCGCAAACACACACACACTTCCAGGCCCATGCTGTGAGCTGAGCGTAAATCTTTCACGCCGGGTTTCCCATAGTGGCTTGTCTGACCCCTTATTTCCTGTCGGCGAGGTGGATTGACTGTATTTCACACAGTGGGAAGCACATTCACACCCTATCTGTAGTGTTCCGCTCCGCTTCCATTCCCTCACAATGGCCAACTTCCTGTTTCCTCTCTCCATTCCCAGGTGCACAGGAGCTGGTGAGGATGGACAGGTGAGCGTTCCCACAGTTCTGTCAGCCAGCTGGCCACACAGACCCGCCTCAAAACACAGCTGCTCTTTAGAATAATACAAATACAGTAGCCACTGAGATGTTTGTCACACAATAGAAACTTTTCCTTTGGAACAGTGCAAAAAGCCTGAGGATAGTTTCTCACTCTTGTCAATCCAGTGTAGCCTTAAAGCATCGACAGCACATTTGTTTGAAGCCAAAGTACTAAAGCAAGGACTCTGGCAGCCTTTACTTGCTACAGAAGTGTCATGTCAAGAATGTCCTACTCATCGTGATTCTCCCTATGTGTGTGTGCGTGTTCAGTGAGGCCCTGGGCCACGAAAACCCAGTGTTTCTTGGGGAATCACCGCAGAACAGGACCCGCACTGTGTCTCAGATCATGGCCAGGCAATCGTCAGAGACTGGACGCCACCTGTTGTCTGAGCCGGGGACCCCCCTGTCTCCTCCTGCACATGGGGACGTATTCTTCCCAATAGAAGGTAGGACAAACACACGCACACACACACACACACACACAAGGTGCATTTCCATTACAGATTTTTGCAAAACAAAAGCTAAAAGTTCTTTTTTGTACTTTGATTCTCATAAATTCTATTCCTTCAATGTTTAGCCCCATCCCCCCAGGCTTTGAGGGAGATGGATGCCCAAAACATTGTTTTTTTTATTTATTTTAATTAGATTTAGAAAAAGTTCACTTGTGCCATACTGCATCATCTTATTGAAGCATTTTTCAGTTTTTACCGTGGTATTTAGATATTGCACATTTCTAGGGGTAACAACACAGTAGCCTAGACCTAACACTGTGACATACCATACAATGTTCAGACGCTCTGATATGAGGAACGTAGAGCCTCTCTCTGACCAGAAAGGAGCTTCACATAACCCTTCATTCGTGACTGATCGTCCTCTTGTATACCGCAGCACTAAGGACGTGACACGTATCATTGACACCTATTGCGCAAGAGCCCAGATATGCATTTCAAAATGTATAGTCAGTGTTGTAAAGGGCTGATGCAATCGGAGAACAGCCCTCCTCGTTTTTGTAAGACTGCTGAAACATCCTGCGTGTGTGTGTGTGTGTGTGTGTGTGGGGGGGGGTTAGCGGAAAGATGCTCACAATCTCGTGCAAAATTGCACGCTTGCACCCAAAACAGCTGTGCGCAAGTAAAAAAAAAAAGAGGGAAGAAAAAAAAACGTCATTGGGTGTTTAACTTCTCTCCTCCGCACAACTGAAACCAGCCTCTTATGCTGTCATCTGAATTCTTCTCTCGCCTCTTTCTCTCTCTCTCTCTCTCTCTCTCTCTCTCTCTCTCTCTCTCTCTCTCTCTCTCTCTCTCTCTCTCTCTCTCGCAAGTCATTCTCCACCCATCAGCACTCTCATTTAACACTAATGGCCCCCTCGGCCGACTCAACTTGAAATAATGCCGCAACATTAGTTACGGTGGGGGGGTTCAATCCGGAGTGTTTTTCTACTGATTCCTGGGGCACCTGTGCCGACATTCCAGGCATACTGAGGTGGATTGGCCCACTTCCTGGCAGCACAGCCTGTGATGGACCAGGGTACGGGTCAAACCCAGACCTGGTAAAAACCTGCGCCGAACCATCACCGACTGAAATATATTTCTCTGACCTTGAACGGGAACGGGTGCTGGGACAGTTAATTCTGGAGCAGAAAATGCCTCCACAGCATTAGAAACGCTGAAGATTCCCAGTAGAATTATGGGAAAAATGTCAGTAGTGGGAAAAACAGAGTTTCTGGTAAGGGACAAATGTAGAATTCGTTCTCCTGAGATTACGTTGATAGTATGATCTTCTGCTAGAGAGTGCCACAAATTTACTGAAACTATCCATGATTCTGAAGAAACAGCACATCCGTCTTTGCTTAAGGTGGATTTTCCCAGCCAGGGCTCATTTCCTTCAGCAGTGTACAAATGATACGGTGAAAGCAACAACCTGGTTTGAGGCTACATGTTGCGCAGACAAAAACAAAAAAAACGCACTTCAGCTTTCTTCTTCATCTTTTTCGTGCCGCTGACCTTCAGCTGCGTGGAATTGTACTAGCAGCAGTTCCCTCTTATCGTCCACATGTCGCAACGCAGACTTAAGTGCTCTCTGTTCCGCTTTTTTGACTACGTTTCTAGCTCATCGTGTTCTGAAAAATCTATTAGCATCTGCCTGCTTGTGCTGCTCTTTGGAGGAGGAGGAGGAGGAGGAGGAGGAGGAGGAGGAGGAGGAGGAGGATGAGTAGGAGGTTTTGGTAAAGGAAACACCGTCGTGTGTCTTTTGACGTCTTTTGAAGATCTGTCTGGCCTTTGGGGCAGGAAGTGCAAGCTAAAATGCACTCACGCTCTGCCTTATCTGCATTTCCACATGTCGGCACGCACACCTGAAATGTGCCTCCATGCATCTTGATGCTGCAGACTGTGAACTACCTGCTCTCTCTCTCAACCTGCACTCTCTCTCTCTCTCTCTCTATTCCAGACACCATCCTGGAGTCCCCAGAGCTCGTGCAGATTTAGAGGGAGTTGAAACCTCATTTATCGTCGTCCCCGACTGCTGATCTGGAGACAGCCGTGCGGCCCTCCTCCTCCTCCTCCTCCTCTCTTTGCCTCCTGAACAATGTTTGCTCTCCCGGGCTGCCTCACAATGACCTCTGCTGGGATAGTCGCCTGCACATCGTCTAGACCACAGGAGGGAACGGACTCCATCTTTTTTTTCTTCTTTTTTTTGTTCAATTCAAAAAATGATTTCCACATGCAACAACAGCTGGAGGCCAAAGGCGACGTTTCGCTTATGAGCACTTGTGTTAGGGTGGGGGCTTGGTTTCAAAACTTGGGGGGGGTGAAAGGAGAGGGGGGGGGTTGAAACATGTGACATAACAGTTTCTGTGGTCTCTACGGCTGCTTTCATATCCACCTTGTTTGCTGCAGGTTTGACAAACAGGGCGGTGCGTCAGGAAAGTGAATTTTCAGAGCAGATCAGAGCAGCCCCAATGACAGCATTACATCAGGACCCAGCCTGCCACTTCTTTAGTATTAGTGGCAGAAGTGAGATAGATTGTGTTATCACTCGCTGGCCTCTTCATTGTTCCTGATATAGAATAACCAAAACTGTCCCAAAGCCAAAACCGCAGAGTCACTTTCGAGTGCGAGGGCGTGCGGACAGTTCGTTTTTGTGGCATTACGCAGGTTTTTCTGCTCGGCCTCGGCCTCGGCTTCGTCTCTCTTCTCTTTCCTACCTCAGTCAGCGCCAGCGCTGTTGCTCCACACGCTGTTCTTCCTTCCTGTGCGCAGACAGGCAGCACCTAGCAGCGGCTGTAAGCCTACAGTATGCGCGGTGCAAAGTGCAGAGAGCGTTCCAGCGTTGGCCCTCTATGACAATCATCACCCGTGTATATTTGTAATAATTCAGAGTGGAGTGCCCGTCGCTGTTCTCTTGAATGTAGCCACCAGTTTCACCACTGCCGACTCGGGTCCCGTCTACTTTTTGTTTCGTCGTGCCTCGGCCTCACTGCTTGGAGGTGTGCGTCGTGCCCTTTAGCGCAGGTGTGGAGGAGGGACATTAGAACCAGAGAGGGGTAGATTAAGAGTGGAATAAGCAAGTGAGTGCAGTGATAGTGTGGGTTCGTGAAAACCCGCTGGCGGTTGTTTCATATCGAGGTAAATGTGTTCAGCAGGTGCTCAGCGGAAACCCTCCACAAATGATGTGTAGCAGCTGCGCAAAACAGGGTGTTGTGTACATGTTTTTTTTGCTGAATATTTTGATACTTTTATAAATACACCAGGAGAGATGTTTGAGATTTTGTGTTTCCCGTGTGCGTGTGCTTGGACATGGAGACGTGTGTTTGTTATGTACATTGCCTTTAAATTGCGGCGGTTGTAGCTTGTGTAATAAAGTGGAGCTCTTAAACCTCAGAGTGGATACGTGTAGTCTCTCAGATCATTGTTCCTCTGAACTGGCAGGTCTCCAGCACCGTCACCGCTGCCACCACACAAGGACGCGTTGGGCTGGCTGCCCGGGGAGCCATTACACACGGAACAAGGTTGTTCCACTCGTGTGGCTCTGAGGCGGCGCACAGCAGAGGGGAGCCGACATCGAGGGGAGAAGATGATCAAACCATCTAAGTGTCTTTGTTTTATGAAAGGAGACGGAGAGTGAGATGGAGGGATGCGGGCAGCTCCTCCCTCCGGGGAGTTTCTGCAGCCGTCCATTAAATATTTGCACCTTGTGCAACGTCTCGCTGTGTCCTGGATGAGCATGCAAAAAAAAAATCCCCAAGCATGCAGCGATGCAGACACATTAATCCAGCCAGAGAATGAAAAAACGATTCTTATATGTTGCTACTGCTTCTGAACAGGAAAGCAACGACACTCTTCCTTTTTTTTGAAACCACCACGTCTGGCTTTCCTGTTTACAAAGGTGTTTCCTGTGCCCTTGTACAGTAACCCATCAGAACACAGAGTATTCAATTTGACACTCGTACTGTACCGATCCTATCTGCTGACCAGATACAAGGCTCTTTAACGAGCTATCATGTCACACCCTCGAAAGATCTCCCGGGTTCAAGTCCAAGGACGAAGCAGAGCACACCCACACCATTTACCGAGGTTAACATGCACCAAAAAAAGATTCAAGTAATGATCTCGCATCTTTCAGTTCTTTTTTCCTTTTCCATTTTAATACTTTGAGAAACGGCAAGTCACTGAGTGGAGCTTGTCTCAGCTGCTCTTACCGACATTGGCGGCGTGCCGTCGTCCTCCACGGTGACCGTGAGCCGGTACTCCTGCTGGCGCTCCCGGTCGGGTGGCGCCGGCCGGGTCACCATCTCTCCCGTGACCCGGTCCATGCGGAAGGTCAGGTCCTGGTTCCCGGCCGTGATGTAGTAGAACAACATGGCGTTGGGGCCGATGTCTCGGTCGGTGGCCTGCACGCGCAGGACGGACGTGCCTCCTCCGACGTTCTGCGATTTGGAAAAGGAGGAGAGGGTGCGTTTGTTGACCCGTAACAAACAATCTCTCCGGCACCAAATATCTGAAAGTGACTCATGCAACCTTGCAGCAAGGCTCGTAGCAATGAGGAAGGGGATGGGGCAAAGCTTGTGAGCTTGTTCAGGAAGACAACTTTCACCACCTTATTCATCTGCCAATTTTTGTTCACGCTGCAAACAAAAATGGCCCAAGTCGGTTCAAGTGTGACTCAGGCCTCTTAATATTTTCATCGGACACATATCCGACGTTTTTCAAAGTGACCTCAGCCTGAACTGTCAATGACAAATTTCATCCAACAATCATCACAAAAAAAAGGACCTCTGCAAAAATTTTGAGATTCCCCTCTGCTTGTCTCCACTACCACCCCAGCAGCCAGCTTCAGGCTCTGAGACGCCCCCCCAACATTCCTGTGGGGCGGTGTAGATGAGGTGGGTGGTTGGGTCTGAGCTCGTCCCTGCGTACCTCGCTTATGCTGACGTTGTAGCCTCTCTGGCTCACGATGACGGGCGCGTTGTCGTTGACGTCCAGGATGTTGATGGTGAGGGAGTGGTCCGTGTGTCTGGGAGGCGAGCCATTGTCCACAGCGCGCACCTGCAGCAGCACACACACACACACACACACATACACATACAGATGCAGAGGATTGAGGGCCTGAGCAGACATGAGCATGCGTGGAAATGGACACTCAGCCAGGTGTGCTGACCCTCAGCAGGTAGCGGTCCACCGCCTCTCTGTCCAAGGCAGCGTTGACATACACCTCCCCATAGGTGTTGTTCACCGTCTTGATCTTGAACACGTCCCTCATGTTGCCCGCAACAAGTGTGAAATTGACCTTAGGGAGAAACGAGACCGAAAGAAGAGAATGAAACTCGGCAGTCGCATGGGTTCGGTCAGATTCACAATGTCCTCATAGTTCAGTCACGGTGGAAATCTTAGCTGAGTCAGCGGCTCAGTGGGAAACACATGTGGGGGTGAACACCACTGAATCTAGTATTGAAAACATGTTAATGGACTGCTGTTGTGAGCCAGGTGGGTGCTGCCCCGCCACAAGCAGAGCAGCAGAGACACGTGTGGTTTACGACAAGACGTAGCTCCCCTGCAGCATGTAAACGAGATGCATGGGAGCAGAGAAATGCTTTGCTCGCAAGATTTACTGGACCACAGTGCTGAGATGTCACAGTCAGCAGCAGCTAATGTGAAACCGGGTTGTGTCTGACTGATTGGTCCGTAAGCTGCTGAGGTGAGTGGTACGATGACTCACCCCTTGTGAAAATGCACACACATCAAAATGAGTCGAAGGTTGCTTTAAATGTCACGTTTTGCTTGAGGCGAGACACAGCTGTGGCACAGGGCATGGTGTTTGATGTTTGGTAAATACGAGCGATCCCAGTTTGGTCTTAATCCTCACCAGTCCGTTTAGTTCGGCATCTCTGTCTCTTCCCAGCACCACCGCCACCTTTTGCCCCATGGGGGTATCTTCTGCGATGCTGACTGAGGTATCGGACGTGATGTCAAACTCCGGACTGTTGTCGTTCTCATCCAGGATTGTGATTGAAACCTGTCGAAAGTTGTTAGCAGATGTAACCTGGTGGTACGGAGCCCCCCACCCGGATTGATGCACTACGTACCTTTGAGATGCATCATATGACCCAAACCTCTAAAAATATGACAGTGCTGGGGATCATTTCCTTTTCCCTTGACAAAAACAGGAAGTCTTACCTTCTACACTTCCAATGAGAGATGCAATGAATAAAAGAGGAATGCCGTTAAGTTTTCTACAACAGAGCAGACACGAAACACACTGTAATAAATCTTTTCCTCAAGACAGAAGGACGGATGCGAAGAGACGGCTGAGAATGAAGCGTACCACAGTGGAGTCCTTCTTAGGGCCTCCATCGTCGGCTACAACGGTCAGGGTGTACATGTCTCCCTTCTCCCTGTCCAGCAGGCCTGTCACAGTGATACGGCCCTGAAACACACACACAGATCCCACCACTGTAGATCCAACTGCCTACTGTGACCTACAAAGAGAGAGGAAGGACTGACACATCACCAAAATCAACAAAAGTAAAAAAAAAAAGAAAGAAAAAAAAAGAAAACAATCCCCATTTTGCATCTATCAGAGGGATCGGGTGACTTCAAAGCAAGCGAGTGCTTTGATCAGCTGGAATCACAGAGGAACGGTTGTTGTTGTATCACTGTGTTTATGGATGGAGTGCGTTTGACAGGAGGTGGGCGTAGCCTTTGAAGTGGGCTCTGACCTCCACCCCCTCCTCCACCAGCTCACCGTGACGCTGTCGATCTTGAAGAGGGCGAGCGCGGCGGGCGACGTGTCCGGGTCGAAGCGGTACGTCAGCTGGTTGAGGTTGTCCGCCGACTGGGCCTGGACCTGCACCACCTCGGTGCCCGTGGCGATGTTCTCGCGCAGCGAGGCCTCGTAGCCGGGCGAGAAGAAGGCCACGGCCTCGTCCAGCTCGTTGAGCAGCGTCACGTACACGGTGCAGAAGCCGCGGTGGAAGGGCGGCGCCTGGTCGGTGGCCGACACGTTCATCAGGTAGCTGGTCTTGGTCTCGTAGTCCAGGTTGTCCACGGTGGTCACCAGGCCCGTGCTCACGTCCACCTCGAACTTGCGGTCGGAGCCGGACACGATGGCGTAGGCGACCGCTCCGCCGTCACCTGAGCGAGGGAGAGGGCGAGGGTGAGTGGTCGGTGGCGGGGAGTGCTTGGAGCACGTTATCAAACAACAGCTGTGAGGGTGAGATTATTAACTCCAAAACACTGAAGCTGTGGTTAAGCCACGAAAACAGCCCCCCACTCCTCCCCCCTGTCGCCAAGTGCCTCTTCCTTTTTGTGACGTGCTTATTTTGGTTTCAGCTCTGGGGTGCTTTGGAAAAAGCATGCAAAAAAAAAAAAAAAAAAGCACACGGATGCGTCATGAGGTGACTACAAAACACTTTGCGCCATGGGAAGTGGATAGAGGAAGTCTGTACTGCAGAGCAGAAGTAGGGATTTAAAGAGCAGTTACAGTAAGTGACCTAGATTGTGTGATGGGAAACGAGTCAGTGAGGTATTTCTTAAGTCGTTTGAGATTCATCGTTGGAGCAGCACCCACTAGTGTTAGGGTGCTTCGCCTGCAGACAGCTGCAGCCGGTGCAGCATTCATCAAAGCTCAAAGCTGCAGCTGAGTATAAACGAATCCAAAGGGGTCGTAACTCCAGTGCCACCAGGGTGGTGTCTACTAAGTGTGTGCGTGATAGATTTTAACCATAGTAGCGGAGGAGGTGTAGCAGCCAAACACGTAATGTCCGTGCTGCATGGGTTGTTTTGAAGAGCGGCTGCACAACATTATTCAACATTATTTATGCAGCACCTGTTTAGTAAGTAACAATCTTTGTAAATTACAATCTGGCCCTTGTAGCCCGGAGGTTTATAAACATGGCGTGACGTGCTTAATAATTTACGTGTACTGACACCTGGTGGTGTTTATAACTGTGACCCCTGTGGCTCTCCATGTAAATGTCACTCTCCCTCTCTCTCTCTCTGTCTCCGACTCACCGGAGTCGGGGTCCGTGGCGCGCACCACGATCACAGACGTGCCGATGCCGGCCGTCTCCCTGAGGCCCAGCCGGTTGTACTGCTGCTGGGTGAACACCGGCACCTCGTCGTTGGCGTCGTCCACGTAGATGATCACCTGCGGGGACAGAGGTGACGCGGCGTGTCAGACCGAGCCTTTGGGACGTAGGCGTCGCTCTGGGCTCGGACCCCTCACCCGCACAGAGCTCCTCATGCTGCCCTCGTCGCTGTTGTAGGCCTCCACTTCCAGCACATGGGAGCTTCTGGTTTCTCTGTCCAGAGCCCTGAGGCCTCTTGTCAGCAGCCCGCTCTGTCTGTCTATGCTGAACAGATTGTTACTGTTCCCTGCACCGCACACACACACACACACACACACACACACACACACACACACACACACACACACACACACACACACACACACACAGAAGGGAGAGACTTCTATAAAAATTCCCTGGATCTCCAGCCTCAGCAGAGTTGCTTCCAATGCAAATGAACATTTAAAGAACCTATCATTACTGGTATTTTCACTGTGGCGAGAGCTGCCTTACACACACTGCTTGCTCCTGGTCTACAAACCGTCTCACCGGAATATCATAAAGGCCTCTGGAAGAATCTGCACCGTGTTCATAAAACCTGTAAGGTTATCTTGGAAATCTCTTTTTTTTTTTGCCATCAACTCAAGTTTAACGACCCCATCTGGGAGGACAATCAGAGCAGTGCAGCACTTACCAGTCAGGATCCTGTAGAGGACACGGCCGTTCTCACCCTGGTCCGCGTCTGTGGCTTGAACCTGTGCAGACAAACACAGAGTCAAAAGAAAAAAATCACTGAATCTCCCTTTACCTGCTGACGTCACAAAGGGAAATGCAAGAGCATGCAGGAGTCAGTTTATATGAAATTGTTATCATGTGGGAACCAGCTGGATTTGGTCACCTGTTGTTATGTTCACTGTGGAGTGTTTACTTCCGTGCCGTTTTCATCCCCACACAGTCCCATGACAGGGTGGCACAGTTTTTCTTTTTTAGCTTTTCTACTATAAACAGATCCGTTTTCTTCCTCTTTCACCACCCATCCACTGGCGCCCAGTATCTCGTTGCCACAACAACCCCACCACGGCTTGGCAGCAAGTGTGAAATGGCAGAAACCCCTCTGTCTCTCCCTCTCCCTCTCTCTCTCTCTCTGTCGCTGGCTGACAGCTAACAGTGGCCAAAAAAAGAAGAAAAAGAAGAAAAAAAAAGCCAGACCCGGCACAGACAGCATGGCTCCGCGGCGTACACAGATAAATAGCGGGGCTCGCCGGGCTGCTGGTGAATGGGCCGTGTCATAAGGCTGACTTGTGCATCCAGAGCCGCTGGCAGAGGATGAGGCCGACTGCATGTCACAGCCCGCTCCTCTGAGAACGTGTCAAACCCCGCCGAGGTGCCTACAGAGTGCATATTCAACAGCAGCACACAGGCACACACTCTAAACACTTGAGCGCATGTGCGTGCACTCACACACATACACACACACACACACACACACACACACACACACAGACACACACACACACACACACACACACACACACACAGTCTCTCTTTTTGCCCTGTGTGTCCTCCTTTGCTCTCTCTCGCTCCCCCTGTGAAGAGGGGCCCAACTTCAGTCTCATTAGCTTTATAAAGAGATGTGGAGAGAAGAGGAGAAAGAGAAGGAGCAGGGGAGGGGGAGACGGGAGAAAAAAAAGAGGCTGGGGGGTCAGATTGGTGGACGATGAATAGGGTATTACACAGTGGACTGCACCACTTAGGCCATAAAAGGGGGTGTATGAAGTGTAAGACTGTGTCGCAGAGCCAGATGTTGTAAGTGTAAGCATGTGGAGCGTGAGCACTGAGAGATTATTGACTGAGCCCCTGCGTGGCTCACAATACACACCCCCGTCTTTGGCTCCCCGGGACTTAAACAGCAGTTAGGCGTTTCACTTGTCTCACTGCTCCCCGCATTTTGCCCCCTTTTCCTCCTCGCTCCCCTCTTCCTCCCCTGCGTTTTCCCCTCTCTGTCTCTGGGAAAGCAGCAGTGTAAGGGGGGGAAAACAAGTGTGTGGAGCCAAGAAACAGGTCTGACCTCGGTTACTGGAATAAGGCAAGTTTCTAAACTTTGGGTGTGAGTATTTATTTTTACAGGGTTTCATTCCGCATTAGCAGAGGTCTGTTGTGAGGTCTGACTTGCTTAGCGTTTCACGGCAAACACAACTGCTTCACACCTAACAATCCTGAGGTTGCCAACCATGTGATTATTTTCTCTAACAGAATACATGTCATGTCTACTCGAGACTCTCAGTGTGAAAGGCATGTGAGCTGCTTGACGTGTGCTTCCAGCTGCACATTGTCCAAGAGTATATGTGGTGAAAGTTGCACGCGTTTAGATAGAACAATGGTAAACAGAAGCTGATTTTACTTTCCTTGTTTACAGTTTTCTCAACGCTGAAGGCGATCAAAAGGGAAGAACTAAGGGGGGTTCGCAATTGAGGATGTTCAGCCCAGTCATTGGTCAGATTTAGGTTAGACAAAGTGTGCTGGTAAGGCGGCAGAGAAAATGAGTTGGACTGTTTGAAAACTAGCTGAGCAGTCAGATGTGCTGGGGCAACGATGTGGGGTGATGGAGAGGGAGAGTAGCTCACAGCTAAGCTGCCAAGCTTAAGAGCAGCGTGCCTAATCACGAATATGTGCAGTACAGTGGGGCCGAGACAGAAAGTTTGTGTTTGAATAGTTGTGTGTCTTAATGAATGTGTGTGTCTCTGGGCGTATGTATGTGTGTGTGTGTGTGTGTGGCATATGTGCTTGGAGGCGCTGACTAATGAACTGACTCTCTAACGAGCCATCCTGCTCCACTGGCCTTTTCACAGCTTTCCTGGCATTTGGTCTTAAAAATAATTTCACGTCCCAATGTGTTTCCCTTAAACCGATAAGCCATGCTTTGTCTCCGCTGAATTAAGGACGATGACATTTACAAATGTTACTACACTGAAGATGGGGGCGCGCAGAATGAGAGGTGGGGGGGTGTGGGGGGGGGGCGGGGGATAATTGGAGACTGGGGTAGATGAGGTGGGCGCCTTGCATTTTACAAGGGGCATTTTAATAAACCCAATTTGTTTTACATTGAAGAAAGCCTGTCAAGCATTGACTGTTTTGTGGCCCTTGATTTAATAGCTACATAATTGCCGCAAATGCCAAACACTCAGCGCGCCCGCATGTGCGTGCAGGCGTCTCTGTGCATGCGTCTGCACGCGTGTGCGCCTTTATCATTAGCTCTCGAGTGTGCGGACCCAGGGACGTGTAAATGAACCGACTCAGCTCGGTGAGGCTTGGCCAGTGAGGCAGAAAGCCACTGTGGCACTTCAGCAGAGCCTGACCACACGTGTGTACACACACACACACACACACACACACACACACACATGATCCTGGTACAGAGCTTTGGTCGTTACTGTTTTTTTTCTGTCTCCATCCAGGGGCCGAGACAACATGAACACTACTGAAGCAGGCTCCAACTCCACCCTGACCGCCGCACTAGGAAGCGTCTCTCTGCCCGGCCTGACGACCGGCGGCGTCCATCACACCGTCCCCGTGGCCCCGCCCTCCCCTTCAGACCACTATGACCCGGAGTTCACCATCATGGTGGTGCTGGGCCTGTCCCTGCTGCTGGCCGGGCTGGCCGCCTTCCTGGCCGTGTGCCGGCCCTCGGAGCGGGACGGGGACTCGGAGGGGAGCTGCGGCCCCGGGGAGGGCTTGGCCCGCGGGAGGGGCCTCTCCAGCGAGCCCCAGCTGAAGGTGTGGAAGAGACTGGGCTCCTACCGCCGCTCGTACCACCTCTCCTTCAGGCGGCCGCCGCATCGCAGGCCGCACGAGCGGGGCAGCGCCAGCGCGGCGCGGGGCCCGGCCTCGCTCGTGGCCCAGCCCGAGGCCGGCGCCGAGCTGAAGACGCCATGTCTGTTTGACTATGTCACCGAGATCTGACTCACGGACTCCACTGAGACGCTGCGTATTTCACGGATGGAGGGTTTGATTGGCTGGAGGAGGAGGAGGAGGATGAGGAGGAGGAGGAGGAGGGAATAAGGTTTGCGACAATTAAGTGCTCAAAAAAAAATCAGGCAATCAAAAAGCCATTGTAGCAGGGTTTACACACTACTTTATGCCTGATCCGTCTCACTCAGTAGAAGGTAAGAGAGCCGGGCATGGATGCTCTTTCTCAGCACTGTATTCACCAGAGAGGAAAGTGATTCGATCCAACAGCGACTTGCTTTAATTATGATTCCTTCAGTGAGAATTTAATGCTATACTGAATCTCACATTCTGCATGGAAATAAAGCGGATCTCGTTTGATTACATTTACATTTCCAAGGAAATAAACAAAAGCAGTGAATAATAATTCACACAAAACAGCAAACAAAGCAAAGCAACTGGTTCAAAGAATGACTTCTATCCTTAAGGCCAAACTTCAAAATATATGATGCAAGCATCGTCGCTCTGCTTTGCCATTGTTCTGAGGCAGAGAGCCACATCCATTTGCCATTTCACGCTTTATTCTGTGCTATGATTTCATGCGGGACCTGATCACCGATGATGCAAATGCAACCTGAGCCAAAAACAGGAGCACTGTGTAACCCATCCTTGGTGTTGTCTGACTGCTGCATTGAGGAATAAAGCAACGTTTTCGCTGCCCAGAGTGCACTTTATTATGGGCTGTGTGGAGCCGCGCGTTTTCTACCTGAAGGATGTTGGTTCCCTGGGACACACTCTCCAGCACGCTGGTCTCGTAGCTGTTCTGTAAGAAGATGGGTTTGTTGTCGTTAACGTCCTGCACCTCCACAAACACGGTGGCTGTGCCCGTCCTCCTGCTGCCCGCAGGACCGTTGTCTGCGTGCACAAACACACACATTGACAAGCACATTAGCCGCAATCGTTCACGTTAATGCCACTTTTAGGGCGGGCGCCAGGGACTCTGTAGACATAAGCCTGGCTCATGAAAAACTCGGGCCATTTTCAGCTGCTCCCCAGTTGAGACAATACGTCTGATTCTCTTCTCTTGCACAGTTTTTCTGCCTCTTCTCCCCTTTCTTATGTCTCTGGCCCCCTCTGCAGATAAGCCAGCCTGACGCAGTGGCTTCCAAAACAGGAAAACCTCAGAGTTTTTGTTCTTGCTTTTCAAACAGGAACAAAGGCAGTTGAGCAACTGTCTGAAATCACTGCAGATGTGCAGGCATCACTTTTTTTTGCTCCTCTCCATTATTGTCGCGCTGAAAGTACAAAGGAGCGGGTCTGGAGATTGCAAACAATATGAAAGAGGACGAGTCCTATCGTAACAGATTCATACCGGGACTGTATAATGAGGGCAGAGAAAAGATGGCAAACGTTTTCTGTCATTGTGCTGAGATCTAATGTGATGACACACCTATAGCTTCTATGACCAGAGTGTAAGCTGCTTGGGCCTCTCGGTCTAAACCAACCACGGTCCGGACTATCCCGTCTCTGAAACCCACGCTGAATTTACCGTCCTGATTACCACCTGAAAAAAAGAAAAGACAGAAAACACACTTCCAAATTCATTTACAGCACATTCATTAAGCATACGTATTCACATACACACCCAGCACAGCTACAGCTTACGCACAACACAACACACAACAGATGGATGGATGGAGAGTGGGTGCACACGCTGTGCACCCCCCCCACCCATGTTACTGTACAATACAGGAAAACAAATCAGACCTCTTTGACCTCTGACCTGTGATGAAGTAGCTAAGTTCGGCGTTGAGGCCGGCGTCGTTGTCAGAGCAGCTGAGGCTCGCTACAACGTGGTCTCGGGGCACGCTCTCTCTCAGGGAGACATTGTACACGCGTGGGTTGAAGGTGGGCGTCTCATCATTCACATCCAGGACTGACCCCACGTGCACAAACACACAGACAGAGAGACGTGAGGACACACACCTAAATGCACACGAGGACAAGTAAAGGCAGCAGGGTGATGCAAGGAAGCTTAATAAAAATAAATAGTGTCTGGTTTGGAGTCTTGTTAAACTTCTAGCCCAGGATCTGGCTTCTCTGTAAAGTGAAGGGATGTGCTACAAATCTCTATGGGACGCTTCAAAATATTTTGATGCGTCTGACTCGTGTGAGACATCCTGGAAAATCTTAGTCAGTTTTTCCAGTCATCTATTCAGGCCTGTTTGCCTCTTTTTGGGCTTTTTCACATCCCACCAGCAGGTGGTAGCATCCTGCCCAGCATGTGACAACTTCTGCCTCCTGAAAAAAAAAAAACCTCACATCCAATCAGACTTGGCTTGGCAGCTTTGGGTAAAACTCAGCTCAGCGAGCCCAAAGTGAAATAGAAAGACCTGCTTCTCTTATAGAGAGACGCTCACCTGTGATGGTGAGGGTGGACGTGGAAGTGCGAGGAAACTTCCCTGCGTCGTACGCGATGATTCTCAGGTGGTACTGTCCGATCTGCTCCCGGTCCAGCAGCGCTGTGGAGGTGAGGATGCCCGTGGAGGTGTTCAGGTAGAAGTCCAGGCGAGGCATGCCCATCTGCAGGGCCATTGTGATCAAGCCATTCTTATCCTCATCCGGGTCCTCCACTTGGACCTAAACCACAGGGGGGGGGGAGGGGGGAGGAGACCAAGACAGAATGGTTGAGAGAGAAGCAGATGGTAAAAAAACGGGGCGAAAGAGAAGAATGTTTTACTTGGGTCTGAGATTTACACACCTCGCTGGACACATTAATAATATATACCTAAAAAAATTGAAGCTCATCTCAAATTTTACCCTGAAAACAGAGGATCCGATGGGCAGCCCCTCTGGCACCTCAGCCACGAAGGGCAGGTTGAGGAAAGTTGGGTCATTGTCGTTGAGATCCAGCAGGTTGACGAAGACCGTGGTGCTGGCTGACGCACGCAGTGGAGGTGAGCCGCCTAAAGAGGGTGCCAGAGGGACGTTGAGATGCATTTTCACACACACACACCGCACACATCTCACGGTCAGAGGAGTTTATTAGCCACAGTAAAAAGTCTCATGGTCAACATAAAACTTAAGGAATGGGGCTTGAAGAAAGAGGCTAATCGCTCAGAATTGAAAGCTCCCTGCTGAGAATGACATAAAGGGTGATATAGGGCTGGTTAAGCTTGCTTACAGATGCTTTATGTCTTTCATGAGCCGGAGTTTACACAGTGAAAGGCAAACACCTCGCTCGCACACGCTCGCACACGACTCACGGTCGACGGCTGAGATGACGATGGTCCTCATGAGGGCCGCGTCCCTGGGGTTGGAGCTCTCCCTGTCCAGGGTGACCCCGCTGGTGCGGATCTTCCCTGTGCTGCTGTTGATGGTGTAGAATGGGTTTTCCGGGCTGATCCTGTACAGGACCGTCCCATTGTCCCCATTGTCAGGGTCCAACGCCAACACCTGGAGGGACACACAGGGAAAACCTTCCAGGATCCAACTTTCCTCTCGAAATCAACCAAATTGCCGAAGATGCTGATGGAGGAGGACAGAGACGTCCGGAGAACTGGAGGCAAGAAACTGATGAAACGGTAATTGTAATAAGTGTAGTGAGAACATCCCCGTCTGACCCCTGGAGCTTCTTCACATACAAACCCTGTTCCAACTACCCGTGCCACATCAGTCAGCTCAAAGAAAAATGGTAACGTCTTTCTTCTGACACAAAGTGGCGACGGGTGATGAATGCGAGGAGCCGCGAGCGCGGCTAAAACTCCGGCTGATTTTTAAAGAGCTGATCAATTATTCAGCAGGCTGACTAAAAACGCTAGAAACTGGTTAATTGGCCATTAGAGGAACAAAGGTTTTGCAGGTATTTAATAATTAAGAAGACATGGTAGGCAGGCATCTCAGCAGCTCATTGATTAGCAGCTGCGCAGACAGAGGTAGGTGATAGAAGACGCGGGGAAGTGTCTGGGCCGCGCTCGCTCAGCTAATCAATTCTGGCCCGAGCGCAGCACATTAAAAGACGGCCAGCAAATATATTAGCCGTGCCTATTGAACTGCAGCTCTGGGCTGACTGCAGAGTGGCGGAGAGGAGAACACTGTTTTGAGATGAGATGTTGGAGGAGTGGGAGGGGGGATGACGGGGAGGGGGGGGGGGGTGACTGGAGCCCTCAGACCTCAGCCTCGGCTGATCTCTGCACTGGACGCGCCGCGGCCGAATTCACCGGCTCGCTGGACGCCTCCGGGAGGACTCGGCAGGTGGCCTCCGGTCGCCATGGAAACGGCGGTCGGGCCGGGGCCAATTACAGGACTGTAAGCCTGGCTGGTCCCGTTTATTGAAGAATGGACGGAGGGGTGACGGCGGCATGCAGTCGCATGCGGCGAGCGGGGACGGGCGGAGAGACGGACAGCGTCCGGCACTCTGCGGCGCCGCCTCGCTCCGCGCTCGCCGTTTCCACGCTGCACCCTCTCGCTCTGCACGACGGGGCCCCCGCTCCCTTCTCTGCCTAGCAGCTGAATAATTTGCTATGCGTATGACTGCGGGCTACATTTTAATTAGCAATCGGACTCCCTTAATTACACTCGCTGACGCCTCTTTAATTAATGGACAATCAGGACTTAATTAACAACAACACACTGCCAAAGACACCGGCAGGACAATGAGAGAGTTTAGGCTGGTGTTGGGGGTGTTTACTTTGCTGTGACCGCAGCAGTGGCAGCTGTCCATCCGTCACTGAGGAGTGCGCATGCAGATGTGCAGCACAACTGCGTTGCCCTTCATATTTCCATCACTTTGGGAAATAATCTTTGTATTACTCACAATCTCCACCTCACATTCAGAACATACATCAGGAGCCAGAAACAACCTCGATGGCTGAAAAGAAACAACTGTTCTTTCATCATCATCGGGTGAAGTAGAGCGAGTGGAGCAGGTGCACTCACAGAGATGACATCGGTGTTCACCGGGCTCATCTCCACCACGTTGGCGTGGTACGGCTCGTCTCTCCACACAGGGACGTTGTCGTTGATGTCCAGGATGGTGATGTTCACCTGAACAGAGAGGGGAGTCAACCAAGCCCCGCCACCGACTCATTTACACAAAAGACCGTGAGACCATGATGGAGGCTGGTCATCGACTCAGCAGCTGGTTGGTGGTGGGGACGTACCGTGGCGATGCCTGTTTTTTGCTGAGGGCCCACGCCTCCGTCCACCGCCCGGATTATCAGGATGTACTCTGACTTCAGCTCTCGGTCCAGCAGGGCGGTGGTGGTGATCTCTCCTGAAACGCATGTGGAATCACGTCAGAAATATGAAAAGTGACGGGCGGACATGTCGTGACAGGGCGCCCGCGACTGTCAGGACGAGTTTACGAGACGTCGGCGGAGAGGGATCCAGGAGCGGCGTGCATACCAAGGTTCTGCAGACACAGATCTAAACAAGCACCGATGCATGACAGTCATTTTCAGGCCGGGCACAGAGTGACAGCAGAATGATCCCAAAAACTTAAATTCAGTCAGAAACACAGGAAAAACCTCAATTACGAGTGTAGTTTCTCACACACACACACACACACACACACACACACACACACACACACACACACACACACACACACACACACCTGAGCGTGAGTTGAGACGGAACTGAGAGGAGCCCTCCAGGGAGTAGATGAGCGAGGCCTGGCCAAACTCCCTCGAGGCGTCCAAATCAGTCGCATTCACAAGCAGCACTGTCGCCCCTGTGGAGGAGAGGGAGGGATGAAGGGAGAGCGGCGGAAAGAAAGAAAGTCACACCTCACAGAGTGGGAGAAAGGGGGGAAATAAGATGAACTGAGAGACGGAGGAGAATTCTCAGAAAAGGGAGGCAGACGAGCTGCAGAGACAGACTGAAATGGCATTCACACAGCTAATTTCTTCACCGCCCCCATCCAAAAGCTCAACTGATGGCATGGCAGTGAGTGGGTTTATGGATTAGTGGATTATCAGCTTGTTTGGCGCGGCGCATACTTGGCACAGACGGGATCAATACCCCGGCAGGCAGTCGGGATGAGAGGCTGGCCAGAGCTGCGGGGCCAGCCCGGAGCTCAGCCTCGCAGCCCGGGCCTGAGGCTGCCAGCTCCAGGCCAAGCACTTTAGCCATAGTCCCCTAAACCTCAGGCCTGGCTCAAGCTGCTCATCTGTGTGCTCCTTCAAAATCGGGGGGCTGAGACACAAAAAGTGGCCGGAGTCTGCTGGAGCTCCGGGAGAGGAAAGGGGCGCTCAAACATCTCATTTTCCCTCCAGCGACTGGAAACTAATCTATTGTCTGGGATAAAAGAGTCCTCTGAATGCATGCATACGAATGAATAGAGCAGACAGCGATTTTTGCCTTGAACAGTCAATATCCCGCATTCTGACTGAGCATTTAAAAACATTATGCAAAATCAAAACAAATAAGATGGCAGAGGCCAGAGGACGCAAATGAAATAAAACATAAAAACATACCCTCAAGAAAGCAAAGCTATTTGTTGAATATGCTAATAGTAAGGCAATTCAAGTAAGAGGTGACTATATGTGCAACACACGGTGTTTTCGGCCGGCTCGAGTGTTTAAGTGCACAGCCCAGAAAATGCATTCTAGCAACTAAACTATAACCCCAAATGTATAGAGTGACTCACCGGCAATAATGTTCTCGGGGATTTTGACGATGTAGGACGGTTTGCTGAACTCGGGTGGGTTGTCGTTCTCATCCTGGAGGAGGTAAGAACATCAACAACAGCTCAAATCGATGTGCTAAACAATGAGAAAATGCTAGGGGAAAAAAAAGAGGCACTAAAAAAAGGGCTCGAAGCTGTCATCACACATTAGCAACAAGATTAACATATTTGGGAATTAACACACAGAGGGACACAAAATGTTTTCAGCAGTTAAGCACAAACTCGAAAAGAGCAGAAAACAAAACTAAACTCCGCCCGCTTTGTGTTCATGCTACAACTGCTTTTTTCTTGCTCCAACTGCTGCTTCTGTCACGTAATTGTATCAATAAAGATGGCTGAAAATATTAAGATCATTTAACACTTTAAACTAAAGCCAACTGAGGCCCATTTACACAATAGCGTCATGTTTTGAATACGATCTCACTGCAGTATTCCTGCTTGGCCACTAGTTGGCGGTGTGATCCTGGAGCGTGTGTGCGTGCTACCGGAGCAAACGTTCTCCTACACAGTAGACGGACAGCCAAAACATCTGTAAAAGTTTTGCGATTTCGCCTGAAGATGCTGCGTAAACAGTCCCTAACTATCCCAGCCCCGTAAAACGCAAACTCTGGGGCGGGCACTAGAAAACAAAACACGTTTGCAACGCGAGGTGTGGAAAATCACTCCAAACATTATTATTAGCGGCATTATCTGAAACAAAGGGCAACAGAGGCCTATAATTAGACGGGAATGAATGAGTCCGCGGCGTCCGCAGTCTGCTGGTCCGTCCCAGAGCGTTCATGTTTCCTGCCGCCTCCCACTCATTGAATTAGTCGCCACTTCACACCAACACATCCAGTTGTGTGGCTTTGCGCGGAGAGGCTCCCCACTGCGCCAGCCGCTGAGAAGTGTTAACACTTTAACAACAGTCACTGGCACCATTATCTAGCCCGGCTCCGTGTTACACACTGGCGCGAGGCATTGTGTGCGTGTGATGCTGCCAGCGGCTGATAAACCCCTGCGGTGTGAGTCACGACACTGTGGAGGACAGGGGGAGAGAGAGAGAGAGAGAGAGAGAGAGAGAGGGAGAGAGAGAGAGACAGAGAGAGAGAGAGGGAGAGAGAGAGAGAGAGGGAGAGAGAGGGAGAGAGAGAGGGAACGCAGCATTGTGCCCGTCTCTCCCTCCAGGTTTTTGCTTTGCAGTGAGGATCCCTTCATTCTTTAACACAATATTTCTCCCCGGTGTAGGATGTGTATGGATGTGGCTTTCAGTGCTCGCATATTGCAAGAATATTCCGGCCGGATTCATCCATTCTGCGCTGTCTCTTCCTCCTTTATGATGAAGAGTTGCGTGTATAATGGATGCCTGTCTGGGGAGCAGAGTTTGGGGGGCCAGCGGGGATGTGAGGACACGAGCTCTGCTTGCTCATTATGGGTTTTCTTTCTCAAACAATCTTAACAAAAGATCAACGCTCACTATTTGAAAGTATGGAGAAAAATCTGGCGGATTAGGAAGATAACACCTGACTCTGTTATAGTCTGTTATATCGGCCAGCCAGCGGGGAAACGCTAGAAATGCTGGTGATGTATTCCTCAGATGTTAAAGTGTCACTTCTTCAGCAGATTAATATAATACTGTTGAGAGTCTTGCTTTAATTAGATGTTTTTATTGTAACTGTCTAACCTCCGCTATTAATGCGGCAAGCCTTCTGCCATCTACTGTGAGTGAGGGATCGCACTGAACTAGAAATTAGAGCCTGACAGAGGTGGCAACATGGGCGATACAAGCGGTGTGATAATGCTTTTATCACAATACTTTGGAGCTAATCGTGGGCGGTGTTAAGACAGAGGCAGGAGGGGAGAGAAATGGCAGACAACCTTTAAAAACAAGTCAGACTGAGAACTGTCAGGCAGTGAAAAAAACATGCAACCGCAACAGCAGGATTATCTCGTAGAATTAGAAGTGTCTTCTCTTTGATCCATCTACCGTGTGTGTGTGTGTGTGTGTGTGTGTGTGTGTGTGTGTGTGTGTGTGTGTGAGTGAATAGATGGCTTTGACTTAAAATAAGACATTTGGTGATAACAGTGACAAAGACAACAGAACTGGGAAGTCAGATAGCCGCACAGGCTGCGATAAAACTGCAAACAAAGCTGTTGTTGGACATGCTACTCCAGCGCCTCAGACAGTTAGAAAACACTGGAATCCAACATGAGAGTCAAGATGGAAACGTGCCCTAACAGCTGTATCTGTATATGTGCGTCTCTGCCATGTCTGGCTGTAAAGATTTGGACATCCTGCCTTTGAATTGTTAACATTTTGAACTTCTATGTTAGAATATGTTGGAAAATGTGTTTTATCTTAACAGACATGTCTGACTATTTTCAAGGACAAACATGGTGTGAGATAAAAGGGGGAGGTGAGTTTTTTTATTTTTCATTTTCTGCAAGGGCCCTGCCTGTGGCAATGATTGAACGCAAAACTTTGATAGAAATAAACAGCAGACGTTCACATGAAATCTACATACAAATCGGATGGACTACGGGGCTCTGCAGTAAACAATAGTGAAGACCAGTCCAGGCAGCAAAGAAGATCGATCTGCTGTCTGTCTTCTGGTGTCTTATGAATGGTCCGGCTTATTAATGCCATTGCATTGATTAGAGCTTGGTAGAACAGTGCAGAATACAGTAGAATAGTCTTCACTGTCACTGCGTCACTGGGTTAACATCTAGTCATTTTACTTCTTCGCAACACTGTTTTCCTCTACATGTTCATTAACAGAAACTAATATATAACTAATGTTATAATTAATATTGCTACTGTCAATGCTAAGCAATATGTTTTGAATCATGGCGAGAGGCGAGACCTCTCAGGAAGCTCAGACCTGCTCTTTGTCTCTGAACCCAGAGCAGAAAGTTACGTTTAACAGAACATTTAACAGCCTCCTCAGCCATGACAGTGACATTAAGCACCAAAAAGCAGCTGCCGGTGGAATTCCATCAATATGAGGCACTGCTCGTGTGTTGTTAAGACACTGAACTGCTGATGTTGAGAGAAAAGAGGTTTGTGTTGGGCTATGTGTGTGTGTGTGTGTGTGTGTGTGTGTGCACTCTGCAGGTTTGTACTTACAATCACCTCCACGGTGACAGAGACGGTGCTGTTCAGAGCTGGGCTTCCTCCATCTTTAGCCATCACTGTCAGGTAGATCATGCCGCTGGGAACCTGCTCGTAGTCCAGCGGCCGCGTCACGCTGATCACTGACGGAGGGAGAGAGGGAGAGGGAGAGCCAGGTGGAGGTTTGATCTGGGAGCTGTGGCAAGTTGTGGTCTATATCTATGCACCCTCAAACCTCTACATAAATTAGTGAACTTGAAAGTGTGCAAATACCAGCATTGACGACAGCCTGATGTAACTGACCTGCTTAAACTTATGACTGACAATACAATTACTTCCCCTAGACTGTAATTAAGGCAAGTTCATTAAGTTACTTAAGGTCCTAAGGTAACTTTAATGTGCTTCTTTTCATGCTCTGTCCACACCACTCTATCTGTCTCACAGGATAATATTGGCCTTTATACTCATACATAGCATGTTTCTGACAGCCTTAGCTGCTGGTTACTTTTGAAGGAAGGAAACTGTCTGGCAATCTCTTTTCAACGTTTTTTTTAGGCCTACCTTCACCCAAAGACGCCACTCAAGCTTTCAACTCCAACAAACTCAACCCAATCCTCTCCACTTTGATAAAGTGGTGTATAAGCTTTAGATATATATATTTTTTGTCTTTGACTCTTTGTTGTTGAATATTAGTGATCACTAGATCACTATTGCCATTGCCAGGGCAACCTTGATTAGAAGTTCCCTACAGCTGGTGGACTTTGACCGCCTACTTTGCTGCTATCGCCATGGTAACCTTGATTAGAGTGGTACCAGCACTTTTGCATACATACATATATATATGTATAATAACCCTGCCTTGTGGCTCTGCTTGTCCTAGTGGCCAGCCCACTGTACCTGCGTAGCCCTCCACCATGACGATGCTGAAGAAGTTGGGGAAGGCCGAGGCCGACGTGATGGTGTACGTCAGGAAGTTGTTGGGTGGAGAGTCCTCATCAGTAGCCTGTGGGTGGGAGAGAGAGAGAGAGAGAGAGAGAGAGAGAGAGAGAGAGATGGAGACGGGAGTGTCTTTAACACATGCCTCAGTGACAGTCAATAGTCCGCAGAGAGAAGGAGAAGTTTTGAGTGAGGGTGCGGGTTTGGATGGGACGGCGGGACAGACGCTGCCGCGGAGTGATGCTAATGTCTCAAAGTGTCCGCTCGAGCAGCAGGGGCGCGTGTGAGCCGCTACATATGTGTGCGGCCAGGAAGCTGTCACTCAGCGGTGGCATGTTGTCGGACAGATTAAAGCTGATTCTGGCTATTAGTGGTGCTGGCGTCAATACTGGATGAACACCAACTGAGCCAAGACAAGCCAATCAGGCGGAGGACAGACAAAAGTATACTTTGCCGGGCTAATCCACAACAACATCAACAACAGTGATGACACCCCCTCATTATTCCCAAGTTGGCAGGAACTTAAGTATGCGTCCTCCGGCTGTGAGGAGAGTCTACCCGGCCTCACTGGCATCATTAGAGGCTGGACAGGTTGTCAAAAACACTGGCTTGTATCTCTCTGCTACACACACACATATCTGCTCTTTGATTTGATGCCAAATTGTTGAGTAAGCAATACCTTTCTTCCCCCACAACTTTTCCAAGCTGTGGCTTTTCTCTTCCCGACTGTCTCCCTCTATCAAATTTCAACAAATAGTTTTCTTATTAGATCGTTTACCACTCAAAGCTAAAAGGAAATGGGGGGCGGCAAATCAAATAGGTGAGCGACTAAGGAAGAAAACAAATAAGAAGTGCGGGGAAGATTTTTTTTTCTCAAAAAAGGTTTAGCCGTTAAAGAGTGCAAGCAGTGTAGTAGAAAGCACAAACCTCCGAGGCAGGTTCCTTTATACTAAAGAGAAAAAAGAAACCAAAGCAAACAGCAGAAAAGCTCCTCTTTGCTGAACAATATTTCAGTCTTTTACCACTTCCCTCGTTTTCTCCAGGTTTTCAGGAGTACTATGTGAGCTTGTGTGCATCGTGAGTTCTGGGGTGAAATTGCTGACAGGCTAAATTTTGAGGCCGGCTGCCCTGTTTCTCTCCGGGAGCGCATTAATATCAGCATTTAAGGTGAGCTCAGACTAATCAAACGCAGCGAGCCAAGCGTTGAGCCCACTCATCAGCTCGCCTCCCACAATGCAAAGCGGCGCACTTAACCACCACGAGGGACGTAATAGCCGCCTGTCTCGAGGACGCAATCGACGTTGAGCCAATGGTTACCACGGCGCCCGGGCACCTCTGCCTCTCGTCATGGCAGTGACCGATGGCTCTGTGTGCATGTGCCACAAGCTCGCCATACTGGATCATAAGATGTATGTATGTACGTATGCCTCAACAGAAAAGCAGTATTTCTAAAATTTCAATAAAGTGTGATTGCTACTTGCAGGTGTTTCCACTGAAGGGTCTCTTGCACACGAGGCATCATTCTGGTTCATTCTAGTCTCATGAGACTCCACTGGAAAACTTCCTTATTAGATATTTTAATTAGACTGAGAAAAAGTTCTTCTTCTCTTCTGTGACCGTCTAATTCATGGTTAAAACGAAAAAGTTGATTCTGTTACGCTTTTACGATGAACGTCCACATTGTGAGAGCATAAAAATGCTTTAGAGATATTTGAGAAGATTTTCAAATTGTGGCAGTTTTTTTATTGTGACATTAAGATTTGGCACATTTCTAGGGTTAATGAAAACGCACCTAGTGACATAACACCTCTATTTCCATCTATTTCCGAATCGATGATACATACATTTTATGGTCTGGCTGTGTAGCTCATTAATTAATCTCAGCAAAACTAGAGCCGAGAGTATCGATTTAGACGTTTACATACTCATTACATTACGTATTCAAAAGCAGTGTGGGCCACAGGTGTGTGTTTATAGAGCATTTTACAGCAGCTATAAACAGCGCAAATTAACTCCCGATCACTCTTTTAACCACTCCACACACACACACACACGCACGGCTCAGACCTACCCTGATCCTGGCCACCGGCTGGACGGCCTGTTCGTTCTCCCTCAGCGAGCCCACGTACGCCTCCTTCTGGAAGAGTGGCGCGTTGTCGTTGACGTCCAGCACGTTGACCCGGATCCGGCCCGTCGTCTCCTCGCCGCCGCCGTCCCTTGCCAGCACGGTCAGCGTGAAGCGCCGCATCAGCTCGTAGTCCAGGCTGGCCCGCAGGATGACCCAGCCCGACTCCTCGTCCAGGGAAAACCTGCCAGGAGTCAGAGACGTGTCTCTCGCCACGGCAACAAGAGCTTCCTAGAGGTTTGTCTTGCACAATTGAACCGGTCTCAAGATGTAAATGGATGTCCTTTTTCTGTTGTGGGACTTTTTCTTGCGTTTCAACAAATGCAGTGATGCACTCAAATCTGCTGAGTAAGTGGTAGGAACGGAGAGACAAATCTGGTGGGAAGTCACACTGATTGTAACGTCGATACAGAGGATAATGAGTGAACGGATGGATTCTGAGGCTGCGTGTTCGCCCGAGTGCCGCTCTGCGAAATCTGCGGCCCGGGGAGGCGTCTGTGAAGAAGGCCGAGTGGCTCGTCTGTCCCTGGCAAGTGTTCACAAGTGTCGGAATGAATGTGAAAAACAAACTCAGTGATTTGTGTGGACAGTGTGTGTGTGTGTGTGGGGAGGGGGGGGGGGGGGGGGGCAGCGTCTTACTGGTCTGGCTCGTCGCTGAAGTAGTAACGCACGACCCCGAACGTGCCCGCGTCTCCGTCTGTAGCCTGGGCAGAAGAGATGGAGAATGTGACTTTACATTTTTATTTCATCATTTTGTCTTCTTCCTTGTAGTAAGTTTGATGGCACATTCAGCTTATGCTCCCCGTCAGATTCCCCTCTCGTTTACAGGAGGCAGTCACTCTCCAAAGTCTCAACACGTGCGAACAAAACATCTCCCCTCGTAATTACTTTAACCCCGCTGTCTTCATGTCTGCCATTTGTGAGGTTAAGTGTTCATCATGCCGCCATACATAAACTGTTCCGCTCACGACAGTTTCCTCTGTGGCTGTCTGACTCCACGCTAAAACATGCAGGCCACACCTCGCCCAGAGGTGTTTATTGGATTCAATTTGGGAAAACTGATACATTTCTCCTCGCCCGCATGACCCAGCGCTGCAGCAGCTGCCGTCATGTGCTCTGCAGATAAGAGGGGTGTCAGAGACACGCAGCATCAAGATCAACACCTTCACAAATCTTGTACTTTATGGAACGCCACATTAACGCGATCTGTCTTTGTGAGAGTGCATATGCACGCTACCACCCACCCGTCCCCCTCCCCCCACACACACACACTCACACACACAGGGTGTTATGTCGGGGCTGATGGATCGAGGCTGGAAAGTCTGTTGTAATAGAGTTTCACTTCAGTGGCTCTGCAGTCAGTTGAAGGGCCGAACTCCAGCGTGTCTGCAGCTGCTCCGTCAACCCCCATGCTGGTCACTGTGATTCAGCGATGCCCCGATACCGACCCTATTACATAGGACTGCTGGCGCGTGTGTGTGTGTGTGTATGTGTATGTTTGTGTTTGTGTGGAGTTATTTGATTTTGATGTGTGCTCGCATGCACCAGGAAAAAAGTGTGCGTCTTTTTTAAAATGTAAATGAATGCATGTATGTCTGAATTAGGAGATATCCATGCCTCAAATGCACTTGAGGTTATGAGTGTGTGTGTGTGTGTGTGGTGTGAGCGTGTGTATGTGTGTGTCCTTTCAACGCTACCTCTGACAGATGGAGCAACGGCTGTGGCTATCAATGTATTTTTTTCTCCTCCTTCTCAAAACTGCACCATGCTGTTTAGCTCAAGCCCATAATTTCACAGAGAGCTCCGTCCCGGATGGTGAATTGATGTTTCTTTTTCCTCCTTTTTTTTGTGGCGCTGAAGTGGGCCTCGCTTTGCTGCCGAGAGCACGTCGGCACATCTGGCCGAACGCGCAGGCTCTGAGACCCTAAATGCACGTGAGGTGTTTGGGACTCCAGTCAGGTTCTTGTATTAACCTTTGAGTTTTCAGCTGTCCTGTCTCCGTGACCTCATCATTTAATGCCGCTCAGCTTCTTCTTCTCCTCCTCCTCCTCCTTTCTCTCTTTTTGCATTCCTCCCCCTTTATCTTCCCTCCTTTCCTTCCTCACTTTCCGAGCTCCACCTCCATCAGCACTGTCTCCGCTCTCCTCTACATATCTCCCTCGGCACACTCTTCCCTCCCCCTCCCATTCTCCCTCTCTCCCAGGTGAGTGACAGGCTCATAAGTGCTCCAATGATAGTGGTGGGGGTGTTAGCGTGACAGCTATCGTGGCGGTGACAGGAGCCCGGCTCAGCCTGGGAGCTAATGCTGCCTCTGCCTCTGCGGCTTGGCCTCTCTCTCTCTCTCGCCACGAGGAAGAGGAGGAGACAGACAGAACGAGACAGAGAGAGAGAGAGGGAGAGAGAGAGAGAGACGATAGCCATCGCATCCTCCATCATTCAACGCTCCCATCCTCTCAGCAAACAAACACTGCCACTGTAAGGCCCAGTCACTTTGCCAACTGCTCGCCAAAGACTTTCAACTTCAGGCGCAGAAGGCCCGCAGCAGATGGACAGCAGAGATTGGCTTGTGCGGGGATTTAATGTAACTTCACCATAGGCCTGGATCCTTGACACTAGGGTATTTTGCATTTGCCCCTCATTGCCGTGGCAGCTTAATTCATTTCTTCTTGAGCTGGGGAATTAGACATGATGAAGAAGTTGGTGGGGTGGGGGTGTGAGGGAGGGTGAGACTTAATGAGGAAGCGAATGACATGGAGGCAAAGCCTGGCGAACTGAAGTGCCTAATAACCTCGCAGTCGACTACGACGAGTGCTACGACACGCGGGTAAATCGTTTTCACAAAGACAGGTGAAGATTTCACCTTCACAAGGTGCGTGCAAGACAAACAGGAGTCATTCACGCCATTGTTTTATTGTCAAGCACAAATGATTCCCCTCAGCACGGAGCGGACTACTGTCTGCATCCCATGCATTAACAAATGCAGCTGACTCCAAACGTGTCCAGACGTGAGCGGTGGGACCCAGACGGCCGAAATGAAACTGTCCCCTGTGCCGAGGAGGTATCAGAGTGGGCGCTCTGATCAAAATCCAAACCAAGTTGTTAAGGAGTTTCTGCGCAGAGAGTCAGCGCGCTGCTGATTGCCAATATAAACTCTGCACACCCTTGGGTCCTCAGGCAGTAACTACAAAAGAGAAATTAGTTCTCAGTTGACCAGTTTGGTTAAATGATGTGTTTCTTCCCTTCAGAGGGGTGAAGCCAGCAGGCAAACACAGCTCTGTGTGTGTGTGTGTGTGTGTACCTAGGTATAAGCACATTCATTTGTACGTCTGCATGCCTGCTACTGCAAGTGTGACAGAGTGTGTGTGATGGCTGGATGTGCACACTGAATGCAGAGTGTGTGCGTGTGCACGAGTCTGTGCGCATGTGTGTGTGTGTGCAAAGAGGACAGGTGCACAGAGATGCTCTGTGTTTCCAGGTTCATTCAGTCCAGGGTTAAATATGCACCCCGGCCATTTACAGTATAAACTTCTATTATCACACTCAATTGCTTTCAAGAGAAAGCGGAAATGAGAGCCACCCTTCACAGGCAGCAGAGAGTGTGGGTTAGTGTGTGTGTGTGTGAACTAGAAGTGGGCTGGAGCAGGAGCAGATTATCAGCCCAGCTATCTCGTGGACAGTGAGGGAGGTTAAAGCTGAGCGGGCTTTTCTATCTTGAGTGAGCTGGAATTTGAATTGATTGGCTCCTAAAATTGCTTTTTTTTTTTTTTCTCCTTCGACGGGAGCTTTTGAGAGGCAGGGAAAAGGAAACCAATTACTGGCTGTCAAAGCCCGCTGTCAAAATAGAGATGACCCCCGGTGCAAACACAGACAACCTCTTCTGTCTCAGTGTTGCACACCTAAACACAACCACAAAGAACCACCAGATAACAACACACACACACACAAACACTCACACACACACATGCATGGCGCCACAGTGAAGATGTCCGGCTCTCTGACAATCACCGCCAGGGAGGCGATGATGAAGACACGCTTGTCAGGCTTTCTTCCTCGGGTTTGGCTACTCACCCCCCCCCCCCCCCCCCCCCCCCCCCCCCCCCCCCCCACCATCCTCCGGCTCTGGATAGCAACTGCTATGAGTCTGAGTCTCCTCACATCCTCACCCTCTCTGCATCCGTGACGGGACGAGGCCGCGGATCGATCTTCACACGTGTGGAAGGGAGGGAGCAGCTCATTTTTACACCAGCGTCCCGGTGCCTTCACACGTTTTCAGTATCGCGAAGCAGGCGCAAAGCCTGGGCCTCGTGACGCGCTGTATACTGTTGCATACTGAGCAGCTCCTGCTGCTCTCGCAGCCTCAGACGCAGGGTGAGACACGCTGGGCCCATCAGGCCGCACGCCGCATGTTTACAGCACTCAAACATGCCTGCTCCACAATAAGCAGTGATGAAGCTGCTGGGGAAATTCAAGAGCTTCAGCGTAAACAATAGACTCGTGTATTTAAAGCCTCGGTTACCTCATCTCTGAAATTATTTAATGCTGCTAGGTCTTTGCAGCTCATGCAAACACCTGTTCCGAACTTCATCTGTTTGGAGCCTCCAACGTCCAAAATCCCCTCGCTTTGTTTAGCTGCAGAGGGGGAGATGAGGCGGATGTTTAGCTGTAAACTCACTGTAACTGGTGAAGATAAACACAGGTTTTTTGCTCAGACTCCTGAGAGCTCATATTAGCTCTGGTTGAACTTGACGTTGCCACAGACGAGTCAAATGTGTCTGGCCACTACAACTTCACACAAAACAACTTCTCAGAGTGACTCTTAAGAAGCGCCTCTCCCCTCTCTTCTCAGTGGGTGAGCTTCTATCACAGTTTTTCGCAAACAAAAGCGATAGACTCCACTTTTTAGGACTTCCAAAACTCTTTCTTATTAGATCATTTAATTAGATGAGTTAGAAAGAAATAAAAGAAGTTCAGTCTTGCCTCTTACCCACTCTATGCACCGAAACAGTGAGGCCGTGACAGCAGAGAGATAGAGAGGGATGCGAGCACCGACCTGGACGTAGAATGTGCACAATTAACCATCACGTCGTTCTCAACGGCGTGTTCCCCGCAGCTCAGCTAATGGAGGAATTTACAGCTGGAACTGCTCGGACTACCCAAACATGTTCGGCAGAGACGAGAGACGAAGCTCTACACCTGCTAGAACGTGATGAGGGAGGCCGACGGAGCCTTCCACCCCCCACCCCCACCTCCTGCTGTGACCTAGTGCACCTGGGGGGGGGTTGACGGGAGCCGTGTGTGCTTTTACGGGGGACACTTTGGTGTAATGGCGATGGCGGCCGCGCGTTTACGAGCGCTTTATTTCTCTAAAACATTAACGAGCGGACGGGGGTGCTCACGGCCACCGCTGTCTGCCGACGGGATTGAACAGCCTGTTTCTATTATCTCCTGACCACCCAGATAACAGAGAGACCGAGGGAGGGAGGCAGATACAACCTCAACTCTCTCTCTCTCTCTTCTTTTTTTGTATCAATGTACACGTTTGTAAGAGAAGAGGCTGATAGAGAGGAGCGGATGTCCTCCACGTACACTGCGACAGCTTGCGAGATAAATCGTACCATTTGCATGCATATACGTGTCTACTATATAATGATTACGACCAAACGCGAAACCACTGGAAAAAAACAGCTGTTGCCTCTGCAATGTAACAGTGAGAGACAGAGACAGGGAGACAGGGAGAGAGAGAGCGAGAGAGGGAAGACTGTATTGTGGGCATAAGCTGGAGACAGTTTGAGCTGCCAGTGCGGAGGCTTAATGCAGAGCTTTGTGGCTGGCAGCTTCACTTTGCCGACAGGCCTCGGTCCTCCCCCTCTCTCTCTCTCTCTTTCCCTCTGTTTCTGTCCTCCACGATGAAGGAATTAGATTAGCACAAGCAAAGGAAGTATATGGAGAGAATGATAAAGAGTTGAGGCTACATCACAGAGACTCGGTGAAATTAGGAGGCAGGACACTAGAATTTTGGTTTTGTGTTGATGGAGGTGTTCACTGAATTCTGCATCTTAGATTAGAGGAAAGTAACTGATATTTTTCTCTATATTCAGACATTTCATGACTTGAATAACTCAATCAGCAAAAATAATCCTCAGCCTTTTTTTTTTAAACCAAAGATTATGTATGAATAATACAATAAAATGATAAAATGAGTGCACACACACACACATACATCTTCAAAATACAGATTTAGACAATCATCACCAGTTGCAGCCCAACCTGAGCACCCTTTGGCCGTGCAGCATCATCATTTTTTACGTTGCACCAACACTAGAAGTTCATTTTTTTCCACGCATCAATCTGAGCGAAAGGGACGACAGGGCAAGTGCAGTACAAAGGAAACGAGCCGATGAAGAATTGTCCTGTAGGTCCCACACGTCCCCTCTCATCTATATTTGGCAAAGTTGATAGTGGAACAACTCTGGGAAAGTTCAGAGTTTTCGCTAATGTCAGCTCGCGCCTGTTCGTCCTCTGGCCCGCCACATCCATTCACAGCCCGTCTCGCAATGTCAGGACGGCCACGATAAGCGCTGCACATTAACAGCGGAGCTCTGAGCTCCCGCATGCGGGAGAGAGCCGGGCCTCGCCCCTTTTATTACCATAATGAATTATAATTACTGTTTGACTATGACCCTTTAAAGACCTGTCTCAACAGTGGCGGTAGAGTAGCATCCTCTACTCTGTAATTTATGACCATCTGCTGGAGGCATTTATCATCACGCCTCAGCCCCTCAAACATTCAGCATCTGCACGGGGCCTGCTCTACGCTTGGCACGGCATCGGAGGAGATCCAAGCCTGAGAAGAAGGTGGCTGGACTGTAAGAAGAGAGGAAGGTGCACGTTTAGGAGTACGTCTGCAGGCCTGTTAGACCTGCTGCTCCTCATCAAGTAAACAATATATATATATATCCTCTGAGGCATCGGGCTGCAGAGTGTCTTCCAAGCAGTGGAGAGACGCAACACCTGAAAACCATTAGCAATTTAATGGTAAAACAGAAGAAAAGGTGGGGGGGGGCACAAACAATGATAACTGAGGGCATGCAATAAATAGGAAATGAAAGGAGGCAAATTCTCTGAAAGCCGACGAGAGGAAATCGGAGTGATTCCACTGATACGAGCAGCTGCTGGTGTCTAAAGTCTCCAGGGTAAGGAAGAGACAGAAAGAGAGAGTGAGAGAGAAAAGAGCCCAGACAAAAGAGTAAATCACAATAAATATTTATAATGATAAGTAATGCTGCAGACCATAAATATTAAACAGCCAACATACCTCTCCCTCTCCCTCTCTCTGTCTATGTGTGTGTGTGGGCCTATGTTAAGCACACGTGTCCACAGGGATGTGGGAGCCGACACTGACTAATGCATTGGCTAACATTGTACATAAGCTTTGACCAGATGAGCTATGAATATTAACTCAAACAAAGCATTTCAATTACATTATTAGAGTGCTTGTTTGGCGTTTTCTAAAAAACAACTGGGAACCAGCGGGCATAATTTCAATTAGCATAGGTATAAAGCATTATATAAACATCAACCAGGTCCCACCTCTCTCCAGACCATCCACGTCCGCCACATCACTGATCAACTGTGCACCGTGACGCTCAGGAAGCAGCAGCAGCTCCTGAAAGCCACTCCTAACTATCATTGGTCCCATAGTTACTATAGAAGCAAAGACAATTTAACAGCTAATGTCGATCTGCTATTAACAGTACATCTTCAACGATGGATCATCTAATTACATAATTGATAACAATTGGTTGAAGCATTCAATATTTTTTGTAGGATTTTCAGGAATTAAGTCAAAATTCTCAGATTTTCTCAGCATTTTCTCATCTCTTAAGTTCTCCATGGCAGAAAATGAAATGTCAAGGAGAAAACAAGAGAACAAAAAAGAAAACATTTAAAGACCTTATCTTGGCCTTAGGGCATTAACAATATTTGCAATTTTTGCATCATTTCTGAACTAAGCAACCAATCAATATTAATCACCACAATAATCGACAGATTAATATACTACAGAAACAGACATCTGTACATCGATCTGATGGTACTACAAACAAAGTCGCAAAGATCTATAAGAACAACGTTTTTATAACAGGGTTTTTAGTCACCCAAAATGCTCCTATGATATGAAGCTCTTGAACACATCTTGGTCTCTTTTGACAATTCAAAGGAGAAATCTGTGCAACAACATGCTGTCATATACAGCATCCAAACGATTATTAACACTATAATGTAAAAGTAAAAGCTCAACATCGTCAAAGGCAGGCTTAATTACTCCCTGTCAACGAGTCAAAGGAGGATTGATTATTACCCTAAGTGCTCAATATCAGTTTCAGTTCAAAACCGTTATTTAAGCTTTGAGAGTCTGTCAAGGTTTTCCTCATTTGCCACAATACGAACTGGAGAGGATGTAGCAGAGTTACTGTAAGTAACAAACAGTAAGAGATGACAAAATAAAATAAAAAATACACCAGGACGGGTTCCTGACAGTATCGATCCTGAGAGCTTGTTGCTGAGTGTTGGATGCACATGGGAACAGGAGACTGGTCCATCACACGTGCTGACAGGCCGGTGTCTGTGCAGCAGGGGATTCATGGATGAGAACAGAAGCTATCAGGCCGCAGTGTCTTCAGCTTACATCACCAGGGAGGGTCAAACAAATAAATTAATCCAAAACTGCCTTCCTGCTCTCCATGACATGTATTGTGGCGTAATATAAAGTTCAGAACAATGTGAAAGACTTTTGAGTGAAGTGCGAAGGCAGTAATGTGTGTTAACACAACTGGCTGTTAAGGGTGTCGGGCATTCATTTAGTCACAATTAACATTTCAGTACTTACACTGGAGCTTTATTGTGGGGCGATGAACACACAGATTAAGTTCTCACTGAACCCAGCGGTGACTCACGGACGTGGTTGGAAAGTCGCCGAGAACGAGGCTGAGTATAATAAAGGTTCTCCTTTCTTTGCTGCAGCCTATACTTTAAAATATGCATTCAGTCCAGGTTATTAATTTTGATTAAATATCAGCTATTACATCACCATCACTTCTCCACCTCCACCTGAGAAGAAACTGCACTTTGATGGATTTAACTTTGGTGTGTGTGTGTGTGTGTGCGCTCTCGCTTGACACTGTATAACTTATTCCATACAATACACCGATGTCACCGCCGTCCCAAAATAAATGGCTCATTATTCATGCAAACACAAGAGAGGCTTGTTTGATCAGACGGCAGCATATAAATAAACAGTCTCCACTATCGTAATTAGATTAAAGCCATAACATATTGTCTAAATTACTAATGAACCAAATTATGACAGACCCACATATGTAAACAAGGCTGTGCAAACACATTATTGTACACACACACACACACACACACACACGCACACGCACACGCACACGCACACGCACACACGCACGCACAACCTCACACACTACGCTAAGGTAATCTTAAGGAATAACAAGTGGGAAAATAACCTAAAATGACCTAAACTGTTTGAGTCAAGGTTTAACCTTGTGGAATGATGTGTGTGTGTGTGTGTGTGTGTGTGTGCTTCTACTTCTCAGCCACAGATCGAACCTCGTCGATTGTTGGAAACATCTGTTTCATCAAAGCGTGTTTTATCTCCAGTGGCATCTCCAGACGGCTTGAGTGCCATGAGCGTGTGTGTGTACGAGTGTGTGCGTGTGTGTGTGCAGGTCAGAATATCAGAAACCTCATCTCGGCGTGCACATATAGGGGTGCTGCCATCCATGCCAGCCGTCACGTCTCATTGTATTTACAGGCCTTTGGCAGTGCGCAGGCAGCGAGCGGGACCCAGCGCGCGGCCCACATCAGCCAGACTTATCGGGTATTAGACTGGCCCTGCAATCTCCATTTCATGAGCAGCCAGTCTATAAACACTATTGATTTTCACACTGCGCTTTTTGCACTTGTGTCTGGTGGATTGTAGGCATTGTGTCACAGGAATGACTGTAATGAATAACAATGCACAGTTGGGCAGAGAGTTTTGTTTTTTTCTTTTTTTTGAAGGTGTGTGTGTGTGTGTGTGTTTATACAGCCAGCACACATCTATGTGTCCATGACTGCCTGATCAGCTGGATCCTGTGCAAAACGCAGCTCTGAGATTCATGATGAATCTTACACTCATTTTCTAGTTCTTGGTGACTCAGGATGGATGGTCTGTGATATCCAGCCATGAACGTAGCCACGGGCGATCCCTGGTTTTCCTTTCATCTTATGGAGGGATCTGTCACCAAAAGTCTGGGAACCCGGCGGGGAAATGGACTTAGATTTCCTGACACTCTGAGATGATAGAAGACGCGGTGACGAGAACGTGTAACCGCAGACGATTTGTACTCTCTGACATTTTTATGACTCTTAATCGTGAATTTTTAATCGTGAGGCTGCAAAAATGTGATTGTTCTGCTGGCCGTCCCGGGCTGAGGGAAGCCTTGAAGAATGGCTTTTTAATCTCAGCGTGTGTCCAGGTCACGTAAAGGTTAAAGCAACTGTGGCTGTGTAACTGTGCTGAGAAGACGAGGCGGAGCGGCCCCAAGGACACTCCAGACCGTGAGAAACTCAACAAAGACCACCAGACCTGGAGGGAGCGAATAATACCGCATCTTCTCTGAAAATAATTCTCAAACTGTGTCCTAATTGGATTAGTCTGAATGGGGGTGGTCCCGACACTATTATCGACACTGCTGACATTAATCCAGTAAAGGAAAGCGAAGCATTGTAAGATGCTCTGATAATAATAATAATCCAGTCTGAGCCGATATTTCCACTGTAATGTGTTTAAGTTGTCACAACTGGCTGATCAGTTGGCGGCTAGGCCTACAAGTCACTTACAAGTTCAGGTTGTTCTGGTTCTTGCAACTCAGGCTCTGTCTCTATCAAATGTGTCATTCTGCTTAAGGAGATCTGTACCATCATGTGCTGAGCAGACTGATTTATCAAACTCAGGTATAGTCCTGGGGAATACCTGCCAGGAACCGCCTCTGCTCTGCGGCCGGTGGCACTCACCAGGATGCGCAGCAGCGAGGTGCCGGGCGGCGTGTTCTCGGGGAGGCTGATGTTGTACAGAGGCTTGCTGAAGATGGGCCGGTTGTCGTTCTCGTTGATCAGCTCGATGAAGACGCGGGCGAAGCCCACGTGGTCGGACATGGACTCGTTGGCGTAAAGCTGGAGAGAGACAACGAGTGTGGTATTTACTGGGAAGATTAAATAGTTCAGTTACTGGAGAGAGTTGCGTGTCGGATCAGTCTGTGTGCTGCATTTGTCGAGAATATTAGATGAGAATTTGCTGTAAAAGATTTGGAGATCTCGGACTAACACCCTTCAACTCTCACTGTAAACAACTCACGGGCAGACTGAGGTTGGCGAAAGACCAATTTCACTGTTCAAACAGGTCTGCGGCGCTGAGGAAACGATAGCCCCGGTACCACCGAGCCTCATGTCCAAACAGATGGAAAACAAAGTGGGAGAAACTTAATGAGGCTACGCTGAGTTGCATCGTCCCGGGCATTTTCTCAGAGGTGACCAGCTCCTTCGTGTCCCATGCCATTTCATATTCCACTTTGTGTCCCAGTGAGTCTTATTTGATCACTGGTTCATTGAGACATTGTGTTACACCCTGTGACTGGACTCAGAGCTCACTCTGCCATGCTTCAGGTTCAGGCTCAGGGTTCAGGCAGGGGAACTCACAGAGAAGCTGTAGCTGCGGATGTGTTCGTAGTCCAGCGGCATGGCCACCCTCATCCTGATGTCGGCGCGGCCCTGCACCGCCGTGGGCGAGATGGTGAAATACTCGGAGTTGTTTCCTGTCAGGAACACCTGGAACATGCTGTTCACCCCCTGCCACAGGTAGGATAGAGGAGAGAGAGTATAGCTGGTGACTGGAGACGCCTCGCAAATGATAGTACTGTAACTCGTGCTGTAACTGCTGGACACGAGGCAGAGTTAGTTAGAGAAGACATATAAAACATAGAGCCTATCGTTAAGTGATTTAGAAAGGACTGAGAGCATGCTGCATGTAAAACATATATGCCGCTAGAATATAATTGAGGTAATGAGCTCAACTGCACTTTGCACTTCTGTCAGCGTGTTGAATATTTGTATGATCTTAATTAAATTGTCCGCAATTATATCTGAATGTAAGGCTGCTCTAAAGGTGCCTGCAGGCAGGTGCCTCATGAAGTATCCCTCAGTATAAATACGCAGCAACCTGACAGTCTGCATGCACCCTGTCTTACAGGGTGTCAGGCAGCCTCGATAAACTACCCCTGCAAATCTTTAGCATGGACAAAAACAAGAAACCTCAGAGAGGCACAGTCCATGATGAGTGGGTAAGACACACACACACACATCAGTTAATCGTACAGATAATGAATGCAACACATTAAGAAAAGAACAAAGTGAAGAGTTGAAAATGGACATAATCGTGGCAATGGCCATAGATCTGTCTCATCTGAGTTCTTCCTCATCTGCACCACATACAGTGCAGCCTACGCCTAATAGTCTGCATCGTTTCACATGATGTATAGAGTCATTTGAGTCCAACACGTAGTAAATCTCCATATCCTGCGGTATATATGTATATATATACAGTGTCCGACTCGGATGATCACCCAGCCAGGGAGGATGGTTTAAAGCATGTGCTTTAATCATCGGGGTGCACGTTGTAGATGTTAGATGATGATCTCTGCTGACAGCCATGACTATCTTCCTCCGTACAGATACTGGGCCTGGGTTTGGGTTTTATTTCTACTATTCTGGATGTTGGCAAGACAATGGCTGTTTTCAAAGCCGCCTACAGTACTTTACTCGCAGCAAGTGCCGATTTGGCCGACGCGTAGCATAAAGTGAGCGGCATACAAACAAACACAGTCTGTCACATTATTGGTGGGCACCTGGCGTGATCGAAGAGAGGGTGTAACAAGGTTCTTTCCCATTTCCAGATGAGTGTTTGCCATCTGTAAGTTCAGAGGGGAATCTACACTTGGACTGTTCATTTTCAGTGCCTTTGCTTTTCCAGAACCAGGGACCAGCTGAGCCTGACCCGTTCCACGCTACACACAGCAATGAAAACTACTTTGCGGGATGAATTCTTCTCTTGGGGTCGAGGTTGGTGGTTGTGTGATGGAAAAACATGATTTAGAAAAACTACGTGTTGCACCCTTCCATGGTTGGTATTATTTAGTGGTATAAAACACTCTTAGCGATCGGTCAGTCTTTGATTAATCCCAAGTGCACAGGATAGGGTGGGGGAAAATAAAACAGACCAAGTCAGGGTCAAAGTGACATGACAGCCTTGAGAAGCCTGTGGCTCACTTGAGCTGAGAAAACCGCTCTAGATCCCCCCTGTCTTGATATATAAAGCTGCAGGGCAGCCAATTGTGGCAGACAGAGGAAGACGGCCGCGCTGGTCGATTGGCATTATGCTGCCGGTTGAAATAGCCCCCTTGTTTTTGTTTTCATCTCAGGGAGAACCATTGTGGCTGATGACTCCTATTTAAAAGACCATCCAATATGCAGGGATGTCACCTCAAACTGCCCATAAACGTAATTGCCCGTCCATTTGCTTCTGCCTTTAGAAGCCCCCAATAAAAGCACCCTGTCAGACGCAACTGCCACAAAGTTTAGTGACAAGTTCCAGCGGCAAAAGTTTTATGGACACTAACGGAGCAGAAGAGGATGTGAGGGCGGCGGCGGCAGACAGACAGAGAGAGAGAGGGAGAGAGAGAGAGAGAGAGGGGGGGGTAACTACCACTTGTGTCATAGTCTAAAGAAATGAAACGTCTGCCTATAATCCCTCACACTTGGAAAAAGTGAGATTACGGTGCAGGTGTAGCGGACTGTGAATGAGTGTGTGTATCGGCACTGACATGCAGGTTTAAAGGATCAGGACAGCAATAATATAACAAAAACTGGGGAGCTGTGAAGAAGAAGAAGGAGAAAAAAAAACACCCCTCACATATTTTTCCACCTTGGAATGGATGTACCTGTACATGTGGCGCCGTGGCAGCCAGGTTACAATGCACGACAGGCAGAGTGCAGGCAATTTGTCTGTCTGCGGTGCTTAACTTGAGAGCACCACTGTATGTTACTTTTTTTTATTTCTTCTTATTGTGTTTGTGAAGTCCAGCTCCTTCAGGTCCTTCCCGTCGCGATCTGTTTTGTTACAGTCGGACAGATAAAGGAGTAAACCGTGGCTGCACGCAGACTGATTTGAATCTGGGTGAAAATAAAAACACATCTCGGAATTACCATCCGTCTGCAATTTGGGCTGGGAGGAAGCGGACTGGGAGGCGTCTTACTCTCCCTGGCGGTAAAAACTCTGGGCGGTAACCTGCAGAGGGACCTCTTATCACGCGCCAGGTGTTGGGTCGTCACCCCGCCCGCATGCAGCAGCACACTCACTGCTCCTCTGTCTGCCTCGCCATTGCAACACACCCTCCCTGGAATGAATAAACAGACTAAATACTCTTGCTATCTCTGTTCCGAACACTCCTCTCCTCTCCTCTCCTCTCCCAGCTGCTGCTCTCAATGTTTCTTGCTGCTCCACCAATTACTCAGACTAGGTTTTGCTCCATTGCGGGCTACTTTCTGTTTCTCTTTCCCTCCTCCTCCTCCTCCTCGTAGAGCGTATACGCTGTCTGTCTCTCTTTCCTCTCTACCTTTTTCTCTATCCACTTGACTTGCAGTTATCTGTCAAATTCCACCCTGGCGGCTGCTGTGCCTGAATCAATCAGAGTTGACTAGCTTTCGGCTTATCTGCACCCCAGGTGATTGATTTTCCTCGTTAGGTATAATTTGATGCTCTATCCCATCTCTTCCAGAGCAAATTAAATTGTAGTCGAGTCCAATGTGCGGGTGTGAGAGCGCATTTGCACATGTGTGAGAGAGAGAGACAGACAGAGAGAGAGAGAGAGAGAGAGAGGGAGAGAGTGTGTAGCAGAGCAAGTGAAAAAGTGTTGGAGGTGTGTGTGCTTGTGTGTGTGTGTGTGTGTGTGTGTGTGTGTGCTTGTGTGTGTGTGTGTGCCGGTGTCTGGCTGCCTGTGACTGTGTCACCACAGTAGGTTGATAGATACAGCTAATGGGAAGTGGCGGACAAAATAAAGAATGCTAAAGTGTGTTGTACACAGGTGCTGACAGTCTTTTCACACACACACACACACACACACACACACACACACACACACACACACACACACACACACACACACACACACACACACACACACACACAGCTGCCAACCGAGGTGTCTCCCAGGGTGGCCAAGTGTTTTTTTGGCTGCTGCATTTTTATAAAGTTACACCTGGAAGTGAAAACACGGAGCACACACACTGCTCACATGCCCTTGCTGACTTTCTGGTGGGATCTTATCGGATCCGTCTGAGAGTGAAAAGTGACTGGGAAACCAGGCTGCTTTTACTAATGAGTCCCTTATTGATGCCGGGCGTCATTTGTCAGCCTCAGAGAGAAGCATCTCCTCAGCCCCAGATTGTACATTCATAATTAATACTAACCTAATTTGCTGCAACACTTGGTGATGTCTCCATCACGCCTCTGTGTCAGTCACTATCACAGTCCTTTCACGTGGCTCACGGTGTCTGAGATGACGCTAATATTTACCAAAATGCTGATTAAATATTTATCTGACAAACTCTCTTCTCCGGCTCAACTCATATGGCACTTTTTTTTTCATGAGCCACTTTAAGCACTCGAGGTCCAGCTGGGGCTAAAATTATTGATATAGTATAACTGAGAGATTAAGTGGAGAATGACACCCCTGGGACTGCGCCCTTGTGCGATTATGAATCATTAAAATGCTGCTGAATGGGCCTGATCCTCTGGATGGGTCATTTCTAGTAATGAAAGGCAGCCTCGTGTCGGTGCGGTCTTATCTGGACGCCGATCGCTCTCGCTCAAAGACGGACGGCGGCCTGATTCACCCACCTCGTCCTTGTCTTCGGCCTGGATGAAGAGAGGAAGGGCGAAGCCCACCTGGGCCAGCTCGGTGATGCGGACGCGATACTCGGAGCTGTTGAACTTTGGGGCGTTGTCGTTTTTGTCAATTAGCAGGATGGTGAAGGTGGTCATCACTGTGGCGTCTGACGGACTGCGGTCATCTAGCAACTCCGTGGCCTTGTAGAGGGAGCAATGGAGAGAAGGAGAGATGGGGGGTGGGGGGGGTGGATGAGATGCATTCGATTTCGCTGAAAATGTCATTTTGGGCGGAGGCGGTCAGCGCACAATCTCAGCCCGGTATTTACAGCTGTTCATTTATTGGATCAAAAGGTGGATGGAGACAGACTCAAGGCAATCATAGAAATAGGCTCAACGCGAGGCCAAGGGCGGGCGGGCAGGCGGGTGGGGGGGGGGAGGGTGCAGCACATGTACATCCACACGGAGACACAATGAGATTTAGGAGGAGAAAAGGGGACCCATTGAGAAGACACAATTACACACACTCTGTGTTTCTGGCTGCCTGAGAATCGGAGACGTGAGGCCTCTGAAATGGGAAAAAAAAAATAGGTGCGAGAGATAGGAACGGGCGGCTGTGGGTCTTTTATTGATGGAGGAGTGTCAGGAGCAATAGGGGGAGAGGCAGAAACAACACGCTGGTCTCTGGGTAATCAAGGTAGTTTAGCCTCTCTCGTCCCGACGCCACTGAATCATTTGACCTCCACCTCCGCGCGCTCAGCACTATCTAAGCCGCTTGAAGTTGAGAAATTAGTTGTATTACTATGGCACACCACAATCAATAGCGGCACCACCTAAGAAAGCGGAGAGAGGGGCAGAAAATATAGAGGGAAAAAATCCATATCTTATAAATACATTTTTGGGCGACATTTTTTCACTTGCACTTTATTCTACTTTTCTCCTTTGTAATTATTGATTTCAATTAAATAGATAGACTGGAATGTGTGAGCCCGAATCTTTTTTTTTTTTGGGTATTAAATCTAAGAGACAGTGGCATCTCAATGGTCCCCCCTCATATAAGAAACAGTTTTTATGAGCAACGATTGCAGATACATGAGGCCTACAGAGGCCATTAGGTGCTCTCAAACGCCATTTATTGCGCCGTTCGGGTCAAACCGATTTGACTCGACATGCCGTCAAAATCCACGATGTAATAGCGCAGTTACACGGCAGAGAGAGAAAAAAACAGGCCTTTGATCGCAAATCCTTCCGCTTTCAGCAGCACTTAGAAATCCATTTCACGCACCCTCTCACACCCTGTGGGTGCCCCGCGCGGTGTACAACAGTGGAAGGGAAGAACGAACGGCACGGAAAAAAAGGAGAGAAAGTAGCCGAGTGGATGGACTGGGAGGGCCGTGGGTGGGGCGACAAGGCAGGACCGACATCCTAAAAAGCAGAGCGAGGTAGGGCCCGGGCTCAGCGCGGGGACCGAGGGATTCAGAGGCTGCACCTGCTTCAGACGGAGGGGGAACAAAGGAGCCCTCAGCAGAGAGGGCTCTAAATCCTGCTACTTTATCTTGTCCTCCTCGCCTCCTCCTGTCCTCCTCAGCTGAACAGGCCTCGGCAGAGGGGACGTTATCACAAACGCAGCGCGCCACGGAAGGCGCTGGAACGTGCCGGGGTCACGTCTCCTCGTCGTCTGTGGACACACGCGCGGCCCCCGGTGTTCAGTGGCCGTTAAAGCCACCGGTGCTGCCCTTGAAATTAAAATTCCTGATGAGGGCCGCGCGCGTGTTGGCGTCGGGCGGGGCGCCGGGCGGGCTGAGCTGCCGGGGTCCGCCGAGGTCACGTCAACGCACAGAGCCATCGATTTAACGCACTATCATATCAAAGCTCTGCCTTGATCCACACGCTGGAACAGATTTCGATTTGGGGCTGCGACAACCCCCCCCCCTCTCTTACACACACACACACACACACACAAACACACATCCCTCCCCCCACCCCCACTCAGCAGCTCTCACCTTGACAGTGAGAGTGAATCCCGCTGAGTAGAGTGGGTTTTCTCTGTCCAGCTGTCCGCTCACTGTCAGGGAGCCGCTGATGTAGTCCAGGGCAAAAACGCTGTTGGTGTTCCCTGGATGGATGTATGGATAGATGGAGGAAGACAGAGAGAGAGAGAGAGAGATTAAACAAAAAAAAATGTCAGAGGGACACACGCAACTGGCGTGGATAATTCAACACAACCCCCCAGGAGCCGCTAGGAGGGGAAGGCAACGCGTGAGCTGTGTCTCTATTTCATGCAATATATATAAATATATATATAAATACATATATATATAGATAGCTTTAGTCTGTGCCGCTGCCCTAGGCTGCTCCAGCACCTCCAGCCTGTCCACAGCCTGCCTCTGCTGCATCTCTTTGTTTCATCCGTCACAGCCCGCCCTCCTCCACAGCCTCGGCTTCCAGGGCTTCACTTCTTCTACTGGCTGTAAACAAAGTCACTGAGAGTTCAGCTTCAGGCTGTACCGTAGCACATAACACCGCTCCGAGTTTACCTTTATTCAGCCGCACCAAAGAGGCCACGTTATCATTTGTTTGTCTGGCACAAAACCCCTTTAGACGCATACAGTGTGAGGTACATATATGGTAGCTATATGACCAGAGACATTTGTAGCAGCACCTGCACAGTCACTTCAAATTTTCATTGTTTTTTTTTGTCTTTGGCAAATTACAGGGTTAAATGATCCCTCTGCTCACAGATCTCTACTAATACGTGAAGAGAAGAGGTTGGAAATAGTCTGTGAACTCCCTCAAAGCGAAGAACTTCAAATAATGTTCTCATTAAGAAGTTCAAGTGGCGCTGGTATTCTCTTCTATTCACTTCAGTTGCACAGGTTGAAATGTTAGACCCACTTGAGTCCTCCTCCCCCTCATATTTTCTTATCCGCTCTCTTTCACATTACCATCCCTGTCATTAACCCCCCTCACCTTACTTGCACTCTTTGACACACTCTCCCGCTCTCTCTAAAACAACTCGTGGTTTGTGACTGTTGCCTGCTAATTATACCCGGCAGATGGAGAAAACAAACAAACGTGCACCCGGTCACCTCTCTCCACTCCTCCCTCGTCATCCGGACGTTTGCCTCAGCATCGTTGTGATTCCACCGCATGTACCGCTCTCGGCCCGAGGAAGTCCCCGAGCAATTTTTTAGATAGTGACAGTTCATACATGTGAACGTGACCGCGGGCCCAGCGGAGTCCACCTGGAACTAATTCACTTACGCCTTGTTACCATGGAGCGACGGCGGCTCGTCTGGCCCGACGCACGCTGTGTTTTTGACAGGACAATCTCTGAGCGAGGAAGAGCAAATATGCTCAGTGAAATCAGTCCCTGGCCACCCGCACGCTCATCGGACATTTGATTAGGTTCACCTCGCCAGCACCGAGAAGGACCCCATCTTGCCCTTCTTGGACTTTGACTGCCTCGATTCTTCTGAAAATCTCTCTAAAATCTCAAAATATTTGAGGCAACGATTCAACAAGGTCTTGGACACTGGAAACTGGATTTTGGTCCACATTAGGGAGTAACTAATTTAACTGTTCACTATCTACTTAACATTTTTTACATTTCTAGTGCAAATAAGCTGGAACACAGTGGCTCAGAGGTTACTGCTGTCACAGATACTGTATGTGGAGTTTGGATGTTTTATATATGTGTACCCATGGTACTCCAGCTATCCCCACAGTCCAAACCAAGCATGTTCACATCAACTGAGGAGTCTTAATTGCCCCTACTGTAGGTGTGAATGCAACAGTGAATGGTGTGTGCCCTTTGATGGACTGCTGCTCTGTCCAGGGTGTGCAGTATTCCTGGCTTCCTGGCTTCTTTCCTGTATGTAGTGACTTTGAGGTGCATGAGAAAATATATATATGTGAGGTTTGAAAAATTCAACACAGTCAGCCCCAGTGAATTTTTATGTGTTTTCAGATTACTTTGCAACACACTACGAACCTTGAGCTGCACTTTGAGGGATTAAGAATCACTGGCTCTCAGATAGTTTATAGTAATGGCCGAGGTCCAGACTCCGGAGGAACGTGGTCAGATGGTAAGTCTACGGTGCACAACGGTTGGGGTCAACAGATTAACCCATGCCTGTGTTCTCCACTCCCCGCTCGCTGCTCTATTATTGCCCTGCACCTCGCCTGGAGTGCAGAGCAGGGAAGCTACAGAACAAAGCGCGCAGGGGGGGGGCGTGGAGGAGAGGAGAGAGAGGAGGAGAGGAGGGGAGGCCGGCCAGCGGAGAGAGCAGGGCTCTCGAGTAATTAACCTGGATTGAGGCCAGAAGGTGGAGAGGAGGGAGGAGGCAGAATGGACAAAAACTACTGATGATTACGGCCGTCTACCAGAATCTATGTTATCGTGGGACCGGAAAGAGCTGCACTAAGACCACATTATAGCTCCTGCATTACTCAAGCTGTCAGCACGATAAAGCAACTCAAAATAAACACGAGCATTTACATAAAACCTACATAAACTTAGTGATCCTAAATAGGTGGTTTAAAGGCCATTGTTTAGCTGTTCCTCCCAGTACTGTCAAAGCCATAATTCAAATTAAATTGTCTGATTAAACACATACATTTCAGTTAAGTTTAGACACAAAAACAGACCAAATTTAAGAAAGCTGGATTAATATTATAATACTGAAAGCTTTATAGGGCCCTATTTGGCACAGTGACAACAGTTAAAACCTTGTTAAAGTTCAGAAGTAGTCGAGTACTATTCTTCACAGTTTTTTGCAGACTAAAAGTTGTATTCATAATTGGGACCTCTAAGTGTGTCCACTGAAAGGGAGTTTTGTATCTTCTGGCAATGTCCCACAATTTTGCTATGCCCCATGCTACAACCTGGTTGAAAAAGAAATATAGTATACACACTAGATAAATATATAAGAAATATATGAAGTATATAGTATATGCCAGTTCAAATAAAGCAGCAATGTTAAACTCAGCATTTGCTTTTCTAATAGATGACTTTGCTAATGATTGAGGGGATAATGTGCATCAGGGACTCGGCGTGGGCATCACGCCTCTAAATTGGTTTGCCAGCTCCGGTGGCCTGATGATATGCAAATCTACTCCGACAGCCACCGCCTTCCCTGGATGACTGGGCCATCACCTGCCCAGGCAGTAAGTAGCGCCTGTAGACAAACACACACACACACACACACATGCAGGAAGCAGACGTGCTGTAACGTATGTGAGCGCCCTACCGGCTCCACTCCCTCACTCCACTGCTTGGACCTGCACAGCACTGCCCCCCCCCCCCCCCCCCCCCCCCCCTCCCCCCCCCCCTCCTCAGCTCTGCTGCGCGCTGAGCTCCACCAAAGAGACAGACTGAAATTACACAGAGTGACTCCCGGGTCCGCTGAGAAGGGAAATATAATCATATTCTAATTGCCGATAGAAAGTGCTCTCCAGCGATCTGCCCGGACACTGTGATTAGACCCCCAGGGGTGCGAGAACGGCCGGAGCTCAGCACAGATCGATGCACTCCGCCTTCCTCCGGCACGCTCACATTTAAGTGGAGTGTTTATATGTTTCACGTGTTAATGCAGATGAATATTCGCCCATCTGCATAGGGGGTGCGTGAGAGAGTGTATATGTGTGTGAGCGTGTGTGCGTTTGTGCTGCTAACTGGAAGAGTTTGATTCCATGATGTGAGACTCCGGGGGATTAGCCATGCTCTCATATTACCGACAGTACTGGACTGGAAAATGAGAACCCATGCTATGATTTTGTCTAGTGTGGAGCGCACGCTCAAGCCCGCTCGCACGCACACACACGAGCGAACGGCCGCCAGCGAGCGCGCCCACACACCGCCGCCGACAGCCGTTATTTCCTGCCGGTGCAAATTCAGCGCCATGGCGGCAACTTTAATAGCTCGTTCCACAATTACGAGACAGAAGTAATCCAAATAATTTGCCACTTTGAGTAAGCGCAGCGTTGCCAAAGCATAAAGAAAAAACAACAACAAAAAAAAACGCGTGGAGTGCGGATTTCCTATTATCTCTTGACAAACACATTCGAATCCTCGTATTGCGAACGAGGGAGCGGAGGGCTCGTTTGGCTCCTCCGCTCACACAGAGCAAACCGGGGGGGGGGGGGGTAGAGAGCGGAGATCGCCAGAGTGAAGGACATACATGTGGGGCCGGGCGGCCCGGGAGCGCAGACGCTGCGAGGCGTTTGATCTGATGGGCTCAATCGGACGTGCGACAAGTGGATGACAATGACTTTCTCGGAGCGACGAGCTTCCTGAGGACAGCCAGGAGTTCTCCGAGTGTAATCGCCATGACTAAGCCGGTGACAACTGTTTCTCTCTAGTTGGTGACAACACCATGGGGGCGCTGGAACGTTCTAGTAATGTGATATGGCATGCAGCCAGCGCGCGGTGTCTCGGGGCTGAGATTTTGTGTACTTTGCTAAATGTACACAAATTAGTGTCACTTTTAAGGATTACGCCTACAGGCAAATCATGTTGATGATGAGGTTTTAGTTATTGTCTTCAGACTCCGCTCGCTGCTGAATCTAAATGAACGGCTCCTCGCACACACACACACACACACACACACCGGCATCCCGGCGCATGTGCTCACGTGCACATCTGAGACGCACACCCTTCAGTGTGAGGTGTGAGACAGCTTCCAGTGTGTGTGTGTGTGTGTGTGATGCAGAGTGATAATGGCCCTGTGGGTGTCTTGCCATTGGCAGACAAGCTGCATTTCATGAATACTCAATGAACTAGTTTCATCAGAAGTTTTTCCCTCAAAATGCATCCAAGGACAAATATTCTCAGACAATACTTGGTGGATGAGAGAGGCGTCTTCTGCCCAGGTGATATCACCCTCTGTTTTGGTTGCCGGCTGGTATGGGGGGGGGGGCCCTCCTCTGGAACATCTGATCAGGACCATTAAATACAACTACAACAGCAACAAACCCGACACTGTAGAGACTGACGACCTGTGTTCATTTGTTTCTCGAAAAGTCCTTTCTCGTCATCAGTTGCCTCAGAGGAGAAGCCTGAACCACCTTGGTTGGTCTCTTATGATGTGGAGGAGCAGCATCTCTACTTCCAAGTCCCTCCAAGACGTCTGAGCTTGTTTTTGCGATCATACTGCTTTGTTCACTATTCATAGCCTCAGGTTTAGAGGAACTGGTTTGTGCGAGCTGGAGGCTCCTGTTCAATGAGGCCAGTAGGACCCCATCATCTGCTATAAGGAGGAGTTGGACACCTGGGGCATAGAAATTATGGTGAAAAGAAATGATAAAATGAAAAATGAATGTGTAACCTGACCACAAACACAGTGGTGTTTCTTTTGTCCCAAAGATGACACTACTCACACTCTTCAGCCTGACAGCTGAACTTCAACTTGAACTTCGCCCTGGACCTGGAACTGTGTGTCCACTTCAGAGACACGGGGGCTGTTTCACCTGCTCAGACACAGGCTCACACACACTGACGCGCTGATTGCAAGTGGTTTTCACTGCCCTCCACAATAAAGAAAATTAGAAAGGATAGAAATGCTCTGAATGTGACTAATGCTAATAAACAGTCTAACAGAAAATCTGAAGTCGCTGTCAAACAAACACTGGTGTTGGCTCTTTGATTCTGAGTTTGCTTTGAAATACAGTCCACTCAGACTGCAGTGTAGACGACAGGCTGAGTGGTACGGTCATCATTTTATAGTGAGAGCGGGCGACGCAATACATGAAAATAGTGAAATCTGCGTCTCTGAAGTGACCACAGGGATAAGAGTCCATGTTTCTGGCCACAGAGACACAGTTTATCGTGGCGATTACTCGGAACAAACTAGCAATAGATTCCTCGAGTGTTTCCTCCGTTGACTTCAGTCCCAGGTGCCACAGTAAAAGCTTAACTGATTATCAGGCCGGTCACAGCCCAAAGTATCGATCCACGGTCTTCAGGTCTCATGGAAAATAATCAAACTCAGAGCTATCGATTGCCGGCTTTGATCTGTCAGCTCAAGGTGTCACATTTTCTCTTTTCAACAGCAGCCCTGTGCAGCCAGTGTAGTCTTATCTGTTCACTTTGAGTGCGTGTGTGTGTGTGTGTGTGTGTGTGTGAGGGAGAGAGAGAGACAGAGAGGAAGAGGGAGAGAGAGAGAGAGCAAAATTGTGGAGAATATTCTGTCTGCCTGGAGCAGACTAGAGTGGCTGGGATTTACCCTTCCTATCTGCTATTTTCTTGCTGTTTGCTAGACGATACAGAATCTGTTTCTGCCCACTCGGTGGAGAACAACAGCTGGCTGCAAGACAGCAGCAGAGGAAATCGAGTTTGACATCTGGAGATGTGCTTGTTCGGAGGCAGAAAGCTTAAGCTAACAGTACTCAAAGCCAGCAGCATCCCTTTTATTCCCTAGATAAATGAAAATAAAGGAGACCTTCTTGCACCCGTAGACAGAGCTCAACTGCTCATGTTAGTGAATAATTTACTAATGCCACTAAGAAACAGGTGCCCTCCATTGTGTGTTTGTTTACCATACGCATACATCCCTTCTGAGCTATTTCAATAGAATTTATGAAATTGCACAGGCTCTGACTACAGAAACTTTCAGTAGTAAATCTAACCGATGAAAACAGATGGGATCAAGTGGGAAAGCCTAATGTATGAGATTTACAGTGCTGTGCGGTCTGGACTCCACTATGAACACGACTCATCCTCCTCCTCGAGTGGGGCGGACTTAAGATTGCGCTGTGATCGGTGTCCTCGGCCTCCTTGGCCAGATTACATAGCAACAGGCTGAGCCTCGGAGCGTCTAATTGAAAACCGGGAGAAAATCCCAGCCACGTCGCAGTCACAATAAGAGCTCCCCGTAGAATAACAGGTATTAGCCTTGTCCATATTACAGCATGGCCGCCTGATACCAGTGTGGCGGTATGGAATCAGAGCATCGGGGTGTAGCATTACGGGAGGACGGAGATAGGCGTGTGGAGGCGGCGGACGAGGGGGGGGGGGGGGATAATCGCCTTTGCTACTTATCAGTCCGCTCAGGCGGGAAATGGCGTGGCTCTACCTGTCTGACCCGGGCGCTGGAGGGAGCCGGGGGCCGGGAAGACAGGGCCCGTTGTCTCCCTCACACCAGCCGTGCCGGACGAGGTCGTGTGCCTCTCTCTCATGATGGGGGGGGGGGGGGGGGGGGGGGGGGGGGGGGGGGGGGGACAGTATGTTTACATGCTGCACCCCGCGAAAGGCCAGGGAGGCCAGAGGACGCCTGAGGCGATACAAGCCTCGGACAAACTTCAAAATACTGTATAAAAAAAAAGGCAAAAAAATTGAGTTCTCATCCTTTATCAATTTAGACAATTATTCTGGTTGGGTTGCTCCAAATTAAAATCCAATGCGGTCGGGCAGGAAAGTGGGCACGGGGGCAATTTCTGCGCTGCGGCTTCCCCAACACAGACGCAAGAGGGATCGACCGAGGAGATAAGGGCAGAGATGGGAAAAGGGCTTAAGATGGGATTAGCTGTGCTTGCTGTGACAAAAGAGATAGAAACAAGCGCACACACAGATAAACAGCGGGCCGATATGAAAGGCTTGAGGGGGATGCTGGCCGTCCTGTGCCACGCCGGTCCGCCTTTTATTCCCTTGTTCTTACACTATCGTTACTTCACAGCGGAGACGGCTCCGGAAGCTCCAGCATGAGGGCTTCACTCTCGTCCTAATGGACAGCAACTCCGTGGGACCTGGGCTCTAATTCTCTGTACTGTAATAGCAGCCACAGATAGCCCGAGCTCATTTAAGAGAGGTAAAGGGAACGCCCACCAGGTCAGATAAGGACTATTACATATTTCTCTGTGGTGATCCTTTTTCCCTCCCCTCATCTGTATGCATGTGTGTATGGGTGTGTGTGTGTGTGTGTGTGCGTATACGAGAGAGTTTTTCTTTCCTAAATCATCAAACCATTTGACAGATCTGTACAAAATAAATAAATAAATAAAAACATCGTCCTCTTTGGATTCGTGGAAAATGGATCACGGCTAAGTTGCTCTTGTTTAAATCATGCATCACGGCTGGGGTCAGAGTGGAGCTCATGCAGGTGCGTGATAAGAACTTTTACAGGAAAGGGTCATTTAATATTCCTGGCGGTAACTGGACTCGTAGCAACAAGCTACAACACGACAGAGCGAGCAGATATCTGACACCCTGAGCATATGGAGGCTTCTCCAGAGAGACATCCGAGACACCCGCGTGTTCTAACGGACCATTTACCAGCATGTACCTTGACGCCTTATTTCAATGTTTTTGTTTTTTCAAACAGGACCGGGACATTTTTAGATCGTGCAGAGCGACTGTGAAAGTGCCGCTTGATTTACTACTGCCAGTGGGCAACGTTGGGCTGACTCAGATCCCATCTCTGTGACACAGAGTGTGGAGTCATTGGAGATGACATCAGGGGAAGGGCAGCTTTATCAAGGATCAAATACTTGGCTCAACATGATTAGTAGATTGGGGGAGCCGACCAGGCGATTAGCACCACTTGATCGCCACTCTAATGTTTGTCCGAACAAGGCTGATTTGTCAGTGACTCTGCAAAAAGGCTCACAGAAATGAATTCATTCATCAAAAAAATACTTCAGATCCATGATTTAATTCCAGCCTCGCCTGCCTCCTAGCAGTCTAAAGCGTGCTAACCCGATTACTGGCAGATTAAAAAAAAAAAAGAAACGATGTATGTATATATTTTCTTTATCACGTTTGTTGAAACGGTTCAGCGCGAAACATCAAGTGGTTGATGCTGCTTTTAAGATGGCCCGGATAATGACGCTGTAAATCACAATCGAGCGGAGCAGGGGTCTACATCATTAAGGATTAAAACGCACATTTGCATGTGACCGTTTTCAAGGAAAAAAGGGGAGGAAGAGACGGGGCGCAATTATTATAGCGGCATATCCGCGGTGATGAGCCTGAGGTCGTTAAATCGATAGCACCTCTCCACGGCACGCTCATGTTTGTTTAGAGCGGAGACCACTGAGGGCGTGCAATGAAACCCTTATTTTTGCCACCATTTGCGGGGGTCATTTGTTATTGTTGTGCACCATAAAAAAAAAGAAAAAAGTATCTCAACGGAGAAAGGCAGCAGAAATGTCCGCTCCGGTCTTTGGTTATAGCTTCTGGAGCGTTATGAGAGCAGCGGGTCAGAGGTCTAATAAGAGGTGCCTCTCACCCAGGGGGGGAAAACTGTCAGAACAGCCCCCCCCCCCCCCCCCCCCAAACAATCTCCACCATCATCATCACAAACACCCGGCCCGCTGAGCGCCGCCACCGCTCTATCTCGCAGCATGCGTCAAATCCCAGATTCGATTGGAGGAGCGAGCGGAAATCCTCCTCTTAAGTCCCACAATCATTAGCATGAATCGCGGCTGCAATTAAAACCTCGTTTATCTTAATTACCGAACTAATGAGACGGGTCCCGCAGGAGCCAGCCCGCGCTCTCCGAGGACACTCCGAGGGGGAGTCGCGCTTGAGTCTGCGAGCGGGAGAGGGGGAGAGAGAGCGAGGGTGCGGGCGGGCGGGCGAGCGAGCAGGGCGCCATGAGTCTGGATAGACAGAGACGTATGCGCGGAGACGTGCAAGTACACATGTACAAGCACGGGCGCTCCCGGGGAGCAGCGCACCATCCGACAACCTCACCCTCCCACCTTGATGTGCCGGCGCCGCATCACCCTTCAACTTTCATTATCTATCAAACTCGTAACGATTTTATCAAGCCCGCGGGCTCCGTCTCCGCGAGGGCTTAGTGCGGCGCCATAACTCTTGATTTCCCCGACGACGGGGAATACGCCGCGCCACCTAATTAATGTCTTTTTAATGCTCCTCTCCTCTGGAGCCGAACCGAGCCCTTCAACTCTGCAACGCGACGCGGCGCACACAACAATGCGCCGCGCGGTAAGTAAGACTGAGTGGCTGGCGCGGGCCGAACGGGAGCCCGGAGCTCACGGAGAGCTCCACGGAGGAGTGGGCTTCACACACACACACACACACCCACACACACACACACACACACACAGACACACACAGACACAGGGTCAAATTTCTTCGCTCTGCTGAGAGGTCAGGCAGTGACTCAGCAGATGGCAGAACAATGAATATCTTCATCATCTGAAATTCCCATGGTGCACCGGGCTTATCAAGCAGGGGCCAGCCCTTATCAGCCAGCTGGCAAAACTGGAGGTACCGATGTCCTTCCATCCGCACCGGTGTGTGTGTGTGTGTGTGTGCGTGTGTGTGTCCAGAGCGGGGCCACGCAGAGTTTAAAGGATACGGTCCACGCGCGCCTGTAATCCTCCCAACTGGTGTTTATTTTCACCACACAGATCAATGTTTTCAGAGCCGGGGGATCGCGCAGGGGCCGTTCGTCCTTCAGGATCGAAGTGTTGATTATGGTGAGAATATAAACACCCCGCGGGGGTATTAAAGCGCTGTTACATCACAGGAGAGTCAAAAAGTGGCTCTGCTAATAGAAAGTTTACTGCAAGTATCCACTAAGTATCGGGATTTGTTATTTCTATACCCTTCAAATCATCAAGGCACATTCAGGGAGGGGTACTCTAATTAGTTGGAAGGGTTACATCCATTCTCATTCAGTCAACTTTCCAGGTGGATCACAGAACAATAATGAGAGGATGGACGTCCATCCATTTCATTTCTGTTTGTTTGAGCAAGGAAGAAAAACGCAGACATTGCTGCATATTAATGAGCTCTGTTCATTGCGTTATGTCGACAACCAGGTTCAAGTAAAAATCAAGACACAGGCACTGGCAGATGTTAAGCCGGGGACACACTACAAGCTCAATTTTTTATGCTGAGATGCATTCAGTTTGGCTCCGTTTGACAAGTCTCTGAGCCCTCATCTAACACAGCCATTGAAAGTGCAGTTCCCAGTCTGTCAGTAGTCTGTTAATGTGCGCTCCAAGTCTTTCCAAAATTGGAAACGACAGCGAACGTCTTGTTGTGCGTCCCGAGCTTTAGTCAACAAAACATCATTTGCGTCAGCGCAACTTTATGTATAGACGATGTCATCCTCCTCCAAACTTTGCAAAGAGATTTGGAATTATCTCTGTGTACTTGTCAGCGCGGCGATAAGCTAAATAACGAGATACCTGTCTAGCGGTGACAAGCCTGTGTATGGACTAACAGCAGAATCTCACCCAGAGCAACTCGCCCCAAGGTGAATCCGTCCAGGGAGTTTCATGGGGAATGTGCTCGTGAGTTTTATCCTCCTGGCACCCAGACAGACAAAGTAACCAGCAGGCACAAACATCTCATCCTTGGCAGAGGGAAGAAAACTCAGTTCAGGAGTGTTAAAGCGGGATCACTGCTGTATCCTTATCAGTGCCCTGCAAACTGTAGTTTTTCGCCCGTCTCCTCGAAAGAGCTGACACGAGTTAGGAGGAGGCCCAACACCTGCCCACCTGACGTTTTTGGGGCCGTTTTTTTTCCATAGGACGCGTCCAACAAAATCGTCTCAAAAGCATGAGCAGGCGAAAACAAAAAATCATGAGCTCACCCTTTAATGCCCAAGGTGGAATTTGTCACCCCGGCAAAGCCGTAATCCTGTTCCGATGGCACGAGCCAAATTGTGAACGATAACGCTAAATGATGGCTGACTTTCACACAACTGCACCAAACGGTGATTAATAACTGCTCACGGGCGCGTCTACCCTCCCATTCGGAGGCGCCGCTCTCTGCCGCTATCGACTGCTGCTGCTTGATGAGACTCGTCTATTATTGCTGGGGGATTATGATAAGAAGTGATCGATCCCCCCTCCCCCACACACCCCCCCACCACCCCCGCTGTGCTGTGGATGTCACATTGATTATGTGAGTCAGACCTGAGATGATGGTGTAGCCGATGCCTCTTGGTCGACCGAGATCCTGGTCAATGGCCGTTATCTTCCTCACTCTGTAGCCCTGCAGAGAGGCGCGCACACACACACGCACACACACACACACACACACACACACACACATACACACACACACACACACACACACACACACACACACACTGTATGAGTATAAGTTTATTTTTAAGATGGCTATGAATGGCTGAAATGTCTAATTCGATCTCCACTGGGGAGACACATTTCCACTCAGTCATTCAGTGAGGACCATGACTGAGCGCTTCCACCTGAGGCGCAGAGATGCGAAGATGAGATGACGCGAAGCAAAAGGGTGAAGATGAGCGGGAGATCGAAGCGCATGCGGCAAGGCGCAAATATTTGTCATTGTGCAATGTGTCCAGATTGTTTTTTTTCTCTCTCCTCTCATTGTTAAAAAAATCTCTTGCGGCACCAATGAGCCCACGACTCAACAAAACCTCAGTATGACAGATGAGAAAAAAAAACAGAGAGGGAGAGAGAAAGAAAGAAAGCCGTTTGAAAAGTCTTTGATCCACTGAGACTGAGCTCTCTCAGCCTTCGTGCCTCAATCGGACACGGTGGTGATGCTTAAAAACCCCTGCGCTGCAGAGGGAGAGATGCTCAGACCCTCCCTTCTTTCCAATTTCCTTCTTTCTCTCCTCCTCTCTCCCTCCCTCCCTCCCTCAGCTCGCTCACTCACGCCCAGGCAAACTGCCTCCCATTGATCCTGCAAATTGTGTCTAAGGCGTGTTTATGCTCCATTTCTGCCAAAGCATCTCCTGTCATTGACCAATTACACCAGAATCAATTACAAGCCTTTTAGGGGGACTGATTCACACCAATCACAAGCTGAGAGTGAGGACACATACACACACACACACACACACACACACACACACACACACACACATGCACGCACAGAAGATCTAGGGACAGAGCGGAATAAGGGACGGGAAGAAGTGCGGAGAAGAAACGATGCTGAAGTAATATGAGCAATATTCTCAAGCTGTCCACACAAGTGGAATATGTTCAATCAACCGTCAAAGATACAATCCTCCCTCCTGCAAACACACACACACACACACCAGTACATCTCTCCAAACCAATGCCTAACCCCCCCTCCCCCGTCATCCTTTCATTTCTAGCTATACAGTGCATTACCCCCCAACCCATTCTCCTTTTCTCTCTTTCTCCTCATTGATTTGACAGCCAAATTGTGTTTGTCCTAGAAGGGGCTTAAACGTCAGTCCAAGCAGCATGGATTCGCAGCTACAACAGCTGAAAACCCTGCCCTGTGATTTCATCTGAAAAAAAACAAAAATTCTCCTACTCCTTTGTCAAAGTTTTCTACGGATGACGGCTTGATTGGCTGGAGAAAAAGAGAAAGACAGACACAGAGAAACAAACAGAAACGGAGAGAGATGGAGGCAGAGATTCACCAGGCTTTTCTTTCTCATTTTGTCATCGTCGCGTGAGTGTGAACGGAGCGTGCGCGTGCATGTGCGTGTGCACGCTCACACCTTTGAGAAATGACCTATGACAGGGACCCGAGTTTGATTTCCCTTTACGTGTAAATGTCATGGGCCCTGAGAACAGTTGACACTCGTTCCGTCACTGCGCGCCCTCGGCTTATCACCGCCCAACACTGCCTAATGGAAATGACACATGCCTGTTAGAATAGCACATCGGACGTGCATGTGTGTGTGTGTGTGTGTGTGTGTGCGCGTGCGTGCCACCATTGGCCTCCATTTCGGCATCTGACTTTAAGTACTGTTGTTATCCTGTCTGTCTCTGTTGTGGGGTCAAAAGAGCTCGCTAACAGATTTGGGTTTTGGGCACCTGCCGTGACCTGCTCCTCCTCCTCGTCCTCGTCTTCCGGCCAGCGCAGCAGCAGCAGGATTAGACGCTGCCCCCTACTGTTAGAGGCAAGACCTGCAACGCTGCTCAGCACGTTCCCCATGTCTCCACTTCATACCTGCTGCGGTACCGCTCTTCAGCGCTCTTCTCTCTATACTGCCAACTTCCTCAATTCTGCCCCGATGTTCTCTCTACACCCCCCTCTAGCCCCCCCTCCTCCTCCTCACACCTCCCCCTGCCTCCCTCTCACTCTCTTCCTCCTGTTGTGACCTTCCTGGTGACAGTTGATGAATCAGAGAGTCGGGGAGACACCGGGCGTCGACTCTGTCACGCCCCGTTAATATGCATGCAAATGCAGCACTTGACATTTCTACTATGGCGCGTGCGGGCTGAGGATGGGAGAGGGAGGGGGGTTGTCATGTGGTGGGCTGGGGAGGGGTGCTTTGGGAGAGGCAGGATGAGAGCCGATACATAGAGAGAGACAGAGCAGAGATGAGGACGGACAGTATTACGCCCCTGTGTGTAATTCCCTCTCTGCCAGTGGAAACATCAATAGCCGGACCATTAGCCACCTGGGATCTGCCTGGAGAGGGCTGAGTCAGGGGACTGAACATAATGGCGCACAGGGAAACAGACTCTCAGTGTATTAGATCCCCATTACCCAGCTACGCGCAATAGAGACAAAGGTAAGGTCAGCGCGAGGCTCCACTGTTGCATGCTCCGTGTGACGCCGAGGCTTCGTAGCTCTCACACACACACACACACACACACGCACACACACGAGGCGGCACACTGAGATAAATCCTGCAGCCTCACTGACCTTTGCTGGAGGCCTCACATCCCTGAAGCACCACTGTAAATCTCCCACAGTAATTACAGCCTCCAACACCTGCAGTGCTGCGCGGAGAGGCCCGAGGGGCTCCGGGCGGGGGGGGTGTGGCTTCCCGGGGAGCAGCGAGGGGGGGTGATGTGTGAGAAAACCTGCCCTGATAATAAGTCACTCCCCACGTTCTTTAACCATATTTCTTCCTTCCTTGCGTTCGCTCAAAACACCACCCGAATAATCAAAGAGGATGGAAACGGGACAGGGAGGCCAGCGGATGAGCGATGTGGTGAAGGAGGACGTGTTGGCAGCAGAGGAATGGTGAAGGGAGGTGTGGGGGGGGGACTGGGGTTAAACAGGGGTTTTCACACAGCAATGGGAGGTGTAGGGCGCTACTGACCAGGGGGACGTCCTCCTCTATGTTGGTGCTGTAGGGCAGGTTGGTGAACACAGGGTCCATGTCCTGGACGTCCGTGATGCTGATCGCCAGGTTGGCCAGGCGGGACAGGGGTCTTATTTTGTCTTGGTCCTGGAAAATTTAAATAAAAACAAAAATTGACAGAGGCACATTGGCATGGACTGGGCTGGAATGTGTCTGGTGCCTCGGGAGCGTGCTGTCTGGGCGCGTGCCCACCGTGGCGTTGACGGTGAGCTGGTAGGCCGAGGTCATCTCGTAGTCCAGGGGTCTGACCACGGTGACCGTGCCCCGCGCCCCGTCGATGGCGAAGAAGGGGGATGGCGGCTGGAAGGAGAAGAGCACGCTGCCCCCCGTGCCCTGGTCGGGATCGGTGGCGTTCACCATGAACACCGAGCGGCCCACTGGCGTGTCCTGGAGAGCACACACACACACACACACACACACACACACACACACACACACACACACACACACACACACACACACACACACACACACACACAGACATGTGTTGGCAGTGAGTGCAGGCTAACGCTCTCCATGCGACCATTTACACTGTGGAAGAATATGTTACGTTATCACAGTCAGGATGAATATTAAAATGTGGAGGCTGAACTTACGACCTTCACAGGGTTTACACAGAAACACCAACTACGCAGACAATTTCGTTCTGCCATTACTTTTGGAACAAAAAGTCCTGCTAGCGGCGGAGAATGGGTGAATCCTCCAGCTGCAGCCACTGGCAGCGGGTAAATAAAAAGCAGTGATTAACAGACGCTGAGAGCGCTCTGTCCTTATTGTTTAACGCGCAGGATACCAGACGCACTAAAGAGGAAAGAGATTGAACACAGGTGAATCCGGCCTCCTCTGGGTGCTTGCTCACCTGTAAAAAACCATTGCTAGAAATGCAGTAGACAGTTCATGTTTTGTTTTTTTGCAGCGCTCTAAAACCGACTCCCTGACTGACATTTCTGTCAAAGTTTTGAGAGAGGGCTGAGATGAGACCGTGGCGTTATCTCGCCGTGTGCCGGGGTCCTACAAAGTTCACAGGCTCGCCAACTGATAAATGGTGCCGAGAGGAGATAAAGACGCACATTTTCATTTTCTGAACTTTTCACGTAACTTTGTGCGCGCAGGGGCGGTCTCAGAGGAGCAGCCGTACCGAGCTGGCAGCAGAACTGAACGGGGCACACAGGACACATTCACAGCATCTCACCGAGGCAGAATGAAACACCCCTGTCTGTTATTGTCTGCCTCACTTTGCGCCTCGCTCTGATAAAATAGATTTTTACCCTCGCAAAAGTGCAACTTCATCTGCATAGGAGGGGGATCCCATTGTCGGGAAATGTTTGTCGCACCTCGTAAAGATAAGCTTTGCTGTTCTGTGCCCAGCCCCCAAGCCGAGAAATTGCTTCGGATATCTAAAAGCAGAGAGTTTAGAAATATCAACTGGGCAGTGAGGCTGCACAATGCCACATCAGAGCACTACTGGCCATGGTCATTGTCAAAACCTGGCAAAAAGAGGTGGCCGTATAAAGAAACAGTCCCCGGGCGCTGCAGAGCAACTTGTCCGTAAGTCTGAGGAGCATCCCGCCATTAATTGGAATTTTATCTCAAAACAGCCACACACACAATTAATAAGAAATGAGAATGCCTACAGATACAAGAAGAAAGGGGCTGTGTGTGCCGGAGGACCGCAGGTATTCCAGGTGCATTACTGGAAAGAACTGTTAGCAAAGCCTTTGTCACTTAAACACACACATGCACCTGCACTCACACACACTCACACCGTCCAGAGTGTGTGTGGCCTTGTTTACTGCAGGGGGAGAGTGCCACCACATGGGGAGGGGGGGGTCACGGTGTTGAACCCAGCTGGGCCCCGAGCCAAAGCTAAAGTGACACAGTAAGAGAGCAGTTGACCCCACAGGCTGTCGGCCCGAGTGCCAGGGGAGGCGTGCAGGTGTGTGTGTGTGTGCACACAACTGGTACTTCAGTCTGAATTATAAATGGTGTGTGTTAGCGAGTGAATGGGTCGGAACGTGTGTGCAGTGTGTACGTGGAGGATGCAGCTCTCGGTGTCAAGGAGAGGGAACCTCGGCCCAACAAAACGTAAGGGCGAGCTAGTACGAGCTTCCTCCGTCTGCATCACTTTAGATTAGAGCTGCAGCACACACACACACGCACACACACACAACCACACACACGTCCTCCGTCTCCGCCTTCGACACTTCTCACTCGATTTCCCTGCTTTAAGTTTCTCCTATTGGTCTCTATATATGCATGAGCGGCGCTGGAAACAGGTCTGTCTAACCAGATTAAGTCAGATTGCCAAGTGGGATTTAAGGGACAGAGGGAGGAGAGAGATCCAGGGAGCGTAGCTGCGGGGGAAGATGAAGACAGCCACGGCCAGTTTGCTCAGCCTTGGAGTCGGAGCCGCCCCGGTTCGAGGTTATCGGTCATTTCTGATAATGAAGCTAATGCAGTTCATTCCAAAGGGCTTTATTTGTCCACAGGGGGCAATAAAAGTGCATCGAAGATTAAAATAAGACGATTTGGAAGGAGACAGAATTTCTTGTCAAGAAGGAGTCTGTTTTTTGGGTGGGTGGATCTCAAACCTGGACTGATGGTTTTTTTTTTTCTTCTTTCAGTGGCATTTCTCTGCCTGTGGCTGTTAGTGTGAGAGGAGAAGACAGGCGTGTAGGAAGCCCCTCTTACTGTCCAAGTGAAACATCTCTCTCAGGGAAGAAGAAAACAACAAAACAAAAAAAAAGGAAGAACAAGAGCCAGACCTGACCATGTGTTAAAGCAGCGGGCTCTCCACGAGTGCGGCTGATAGTGATAGTGATACTGAGTGAAGGGACGCGACTATAAATCCACTCCCCCGCAGTAGTAATCACACAGGAATAAACTTCTAAACGGCAGCCCTCCAATACATTTATTATGCTTGTCGAGTGAGAGCTGGAAACACATGTAAGAGGGACCCGACAGCCTGCAGCATGACACCGGAGCACCGGCACACATTAATAAGTGAAAAATAAAATCTAACTCCGGCTGAATGAATTCAATATTCCCTGTTTGTGTGTGTGTGTGCTCTCGAACACCTGTGCCTGGCGCGGGCGTCTGACTTATCAACTTTGCTTTGATGTGGAGGAGGCAGGCTGATAGGTGAGCGTTAGGCGGATATGCGCGTGTGTGCGTGAGCGAGGGGGGGGTGTCGATGAGATCTGGCCGCGTGCAGAGTGTGCGGCATGATAGGCATCCCCGTCCTCCCCCTGCGGCGGGCCGCTTTCTATCTCCCTCTGCACAGCAGCCTGTGAGACAATGAGTCATTACCACCGCCGGTGTGAAACGCCGCCGGGCGCGGCAGACGGCGTCGCGTTGCGCCACGTAAACACAAACATGAAACGCGGCCTCGATCTGCCAGACGCGTTCAAAGCGGGTGGCGGCCAGCGGTTCAAAGCTGCGCAGAGGGGCCACAGATGAGCGGCTCCCAGCGCCGCGGCGGTGTGGTATTTCAGACGGGTGGAGATCATGTTTGGGCTGCCACTCGACTCTCGGGGCTCAGGCAAGTGCTGAATCACAGTGGAACCGTGGCTCACCCCGCCCTGCTGTTTCCCTGGTATCCCCGGAGGGCTTTCAAGGTCAAAAGGAGGTAGCATTTCAATTCTGAGAGAGAGAGAGAGAAAACAATCTAACCAGCCTGTATTGACTATGAGCTACATGAAGAGTTATGCAGAGGTGAAGAGCCATCAGACCGGTCGTCCTCTGCTTGGCCTTTGGTGCCTACCACTGGTCTCAATGGCCCGGCCGTCACGCCATTGACTGGGCCCATGCCATGCCAATAACAAGTCGATGTGTGCGACCAAGTGCAAAATGTTAGCCCTCTGTTTTTATTACACTGTAGGACTGTCCAATTACTTCTCCATGAGCAAGGCACACTTGTCACTGGTGGTGGCTGTTAAAGTGGCTGGGGAGGAGCACGGTACGTGCCGCAAGGCTGCTCCTTCGAGTGCAAAAGCCAATTGGTTAGCTGCGGCTCATATGCCTGCGTATGCGCCCTGACGGCGTGCTTTGTAGCTCTTTAAATAAATGGGGGCCATTTCTTGTGGGAAGTGGAATGTTAAGTGGAGTCATTTGGAGAGGGATGAAGAGAGTTCCCCGCTGCGTCTTATCTGAAACGCGCCGCAGGAATCGCCCACTTCTCCATCTGAGAACCGCTCGTGGAAGGAGGCAAGGAGCAGGGACTGTACTGTACGTGGAGCGCACCGACCGATATGGAGACAAAGATTTTAAGCGTGCACTCTACTGAGAACCCTTGACCTCAGTGAGGAAAACGTCAAACTTAAAGTCAACTTTGTTGATACTTTATGGTGATGCAAATCGTGTTTTCATTTTATTTCCAATTATGAATCCTGACACATGAACGCCCAAAGGATTAAGAGCTCGCCCTGTTGCACATGATTTGTTTTATTGTTTCTGGACATCTTCCGTGTGGTGCTGAAATGTCCCAAACTTGATTAAAAGCATGGAGGAAAAGCCTAAAAGCCCCCCGAGCCCTCAGTGGAAGTCCACGTTGAGCCACGGATCTATAGAAGAGTGTCAGAAACTGCAAAATCAATTAGAGCTCCCAGCAGCACAGTGATGCTCACTGTGTAAACAGAGCAGTGTGGCAACACCACAGTCCTCCTCAGGACCGCTCCTGTATCGACCATACAGGATGGGTGATGAGGGCGCTGGTCAGAGAAGTGAGCAGAAGCCAACGTTTCAGTCACCACAGATACGAGAAATATCTGATTTGGAGACGTTCATACACTGGTCATCTTTTGACCAGATCTTTGTTCCAATGGGAATTTTCACTTCTCACAAAAAGTCAACAGAGGCAGAGAACCTGCTCCATGACGCCCTCCACTTTGAGAGCTCACCTATTTAGTCCGATAAATCAGTAAATGAAATTCTGAGAAATGTGTTTGAGTGGCCTCCATGGTGAGGCTGGAGGAAAGCAGCGAGAGACCAATGAGGGGGACTAATGCGCTCACACCTAATTGACCAAACTTGACGGGCTGGCATAAAAGAACCGGGGACACTTGTCAAACTCGGCAGACCAACACAGGAGTCGGCAATGTCTGAATCCAACGAGTGGATTTAATGTCGTCTCACTGTCATTTCAGGGGACAGAGCAGGGAGTCTCTCTCCAGGCACAAACGCAAGAACCACAGTGAGGAATGGGAGAGGAAGTAACTACAAGTTATAAAGTGATTGAGGAAAACAAGCAGGAAAAGGAACTCTATGAGGGTGTAAAAGTCAAGGCTGGTCACTAACAGCCATGAGATCTGTGATGAAGCAGGCAGAAGCTGTCCAGCTCTTAACTGAGCCCTTGCTGCATAATGTGGTGGGGCTTGCACGGGGCCGTCTCCCCTGCCCGGGCTGAGGCAGCAGTGCTTGTCTCCTGTGGGCCAGATTTCAGGTTCAACATGACAGTGAGACTTTTGGGGCCCTGGAGAGGCCGTGCAGGCCAGACTTCTCTCTGGGACTTCAAAGGGATGACAGGAGCTGCAGTCCACCGAGGAGCCCAGCTTTAAGTGTAATGGATTCTAGTGGTTAAATGTCAGCCCAGGCCCCTCGTGGGAGCCCTCTCCACTGTTGCAGTGATGCGTCGTCCAACAACAACTGGGTCTAATTCGTTTATTCATCCATCTAGTAATGGAGGAAACTGAAGCCAAATTCACTGCAGTGTACAGGTAAATTATGCTCTTCAGGTGCAGGAGCTAAAAGCCTAAATTGGTGTACAATTTGTTCCAAAAGTTTAGCAAAACAACTCCTGCCATAACACAGTAGTACAACGCTACTGAAGCACAGCGGAGAAGGCTGCAAGGAACCCTGATTATTCAATGGGACTTAAACAAAACAAAACGATTACATGCATAAAAAACATCTTGTTTTGGTCGAAGTAACAAGTAAGAATCCACTAACACGTCTGCTCTGCATGTTCTCTGCTCTCGAAGGGAATGTAGAGTGGCCTCCATCAACTGTGGAATTTATGTAATTAGTTCCTGTTTTTTTTTTGAGCAGTGTAGAGGACAAACATGGCTCCATCACAGCTGGTTAATGTTCTCCTACTAAGTGCATATTGGACGCATTAATTACCAGTCATAGCCATCAATCTCAGACTTAACTAATAAACCAGAAGAAAAAAAAAGGAAAAAAAAGAAAAGACTGGAAACAGGCCTGAGTACAGTTTCGGATCCATGCCAGCATCCCTCTCCACGCCTAAGTGCTTAATTTGCTCAGGATTTGCTTATCTGTGACATAACACCAGCACCGCATTGATTTCTGGATTAAAAAAACATCACGTCTTCAACTTGAGATTCTCTGACCAAACTGTCTCCACATCGATCACGAGGAAAAGATGTTGCTCTGTTAAATACTGTTATGCTCTATTGATTGGCTCTGTGACAGAACACGTTTACCAATAAAGGTTGATAAGACATTTTGGATTAGCAGAAACATAACGTAAGGGACCAACACAACCCTAGGATGTGCTCCCACAGCTCCCACCACCTGCTTAACATAGTTTGGTGAAACTCAGGATACATGAAAGCATGATACTGATGAAACTGTTGATCATAAGGGATCTTTGATGATTAGCTTTCACAAAGTGGGCGCCAGCCTACCTGGGGTTCATACGTATTACATGCGTTTCACAGCAGTGCACATCCTGACAAACTAATGCACAATTTTGCTGCAAAGTTAAAACAAAAGACAATGACTTTGGTCTCAAAAATAGCTTGCTAAACACAACAAGAGACTTGAGGGTATTTTTTCAAAGCAGAATGCCTGAACCAATACAATCCCATTTACATAGCACATACATAGATATGCATAAACAATGCATATCTATGCAGATTACTTAGAACTTTTAATCTGCGAAAGCAAAAGAATAAAAGACAAAGATACCACCAAACTATACTAAGAGATAAAGCACTAAAAAGCACTAGCCAGTTAAAAGTGACCACTATAAACCCTCTCCTCCCCTGATCGTGGCATTTTTTTCATAAGTCAAAAGACAGTTGACAACTCTCTCTAAACCTTAAAAAAAGAGAAAAGTGTACCGATTAGCAGCAAGATCATATGGCCTGCTATAAAGTGACCAGAACAGATATAAATCTGTCTCTGACCATCCAACAGACTGTTACTAGACACCAACCTGTGCAGAATCTCTCTCTGTTACCTTCAAGAAACCTTTTGTTCTACCTGGTAAAAAAAAATAAAAAGGAGCCAATGGCCAGCCCACTCATTTATGAGCACTCTGCTCTCGGTGCTCTGCTCTTATATTGTCAGAAATGTTAAAGACATGGTGATTTACAGGGGCAGTGCCATGCCTGCTCTCCGGCCCCCTGCTGCCTGGCAGCTCCAGAGGCCCAGCTGTTCGCCACAATAGAGCCGTGATTACACCTACACTCCTCGCGCGGCTCCGGGTTCCTCCCCGGCTGTCTGCGCTCCGCTTCCAGCCCAGCGGGCTCGTGATTGTGCCGCCGTCGCTCAGCCCTCTGGCTGTCTGCCGCTGGCGGCCCCCCTGTCCCTCCATCAATGCCTCCCACATGCGGCGTCCTGTCACACTCCCACCGCCGCTACGCTGACCCGGGGGAGAGAATGAGCGGCGAGCGAGCAGATGATGAAGCAAAATAATTAAGTCGGAGCAAGTGGAGCAAGTGTTTGCGGGCGTCACAAAGTTCTGCAAGTTCTCAAAAAGATTTTTAAAAAGTGTGAAGCTTGGAAACAATTATTTCGAGAGAAAACAGAAGAAGCGGACCAGTGAAATAATTTGTTGTACAGAAGGGTTTCCACACGCCAGTTAAAACAACCCACGGTGATGACTAAACTCACGCGGGCGTTGGGAGCTTTTTATCATTTGGAGAGGGGTGTACGGATGGGTCAGCAACAATTTTTCAATTTCGGAGCAATTCAAATCTCAGAGTGGATGCACAAATCATTTTCAAAGTAAAGTTCAATGTGACAAAACATGGCCCCTTGCAGAAACAAAATGACTGCACACCACTCTCCACACTCGCAGCTATTACTCTGCTAAACTGCTAAAACTCCACAGAGCAGAGCTGCTGCACCTGTGCCACACCAGAGCTTCTCATATGATGTACTGTCGCTGTGTAACTCTCAGAATAAAACTTTCATTTCAGGTGGCAGTTGCTGTTGAGTTGAGGCACAAAAGCTGTGACAGGAATAAATCGTGGTGTTGTCAAAATAACTCATTCCCTCTTCCTTCCAGTCTTCAGGGTCAAAGTCGATGCTCTGCCCCACATTGACCTTGGCCCTGTGCCACTACAAACACTTTTATTGCCTTTTGTGCGACATTTGTCTTTCACTACCCTCAGGTTTAGGTTAGGGTCACAGTAGGCTAACCCTAACGCCCAAGCAAGGGACGATCCACAGACCTCTGATAAGATCTCAGTGTACTGAGAACTAGTAGTCAAACAGTTTCTGTGTATATTGTTCATAAAAAAAAAGTGACACAGTGGTTTTGAATAATGATACAGTATTGTGAAATGAAATATCGCAAAATATCAGTGCAGCCGTATTTTCTTCTGCTCCTACTGTTTACACGCTATCACAAGGACATTTCCTGACAGCTCCTTTGACAAAGTTGCCCACACCACTACCTCCAGTATGCCCCTGAGAGGAACAGCCCTGCGACTGGGAATCTTTAAAGCTGAGGCGCCGTTGTTTTAAAGACTCAACCTGGTCACACTGAGAGCTCAGAGGAGGCTCTGATCACCTCTGTGGCCTCCCAAGTAAGAACCGTCCCTCTTTGATTGTCTTAGGTGTGATCCTTGGGGCAAACATCAGCAGCACAACCTAAACATCCCCCTGTGCACTAAGGTGTTGGTATTTGATGGTCGGTGCACATGAAAACCTCTACAGCTTCTAGCAAAGACTTGGGACGATCCTTTAAAAAGACGGATGCTGATCACAAATGTAAAGCTGGAAGATGAAAAGACTTGAAACACAAATACACCTCCGGGTCATCCGAATGTGTCGATGTACAGTACACACCCAGGAAATATGTACCGCACAGCTGCTTGATGGATACACCAAACAGACTCGACTATATAAATGGGTCAGGTCAGGGCGCTGCTAATGATTTCACAGTGTGCAGCTTTGGCAGAGATGCTGAAGCAGGTGAATCATGAGCTCACTTAAATTAATCATCGGGGTGACACACAAAGCCATATTTCACATTTGAAATTAGCTTATCAATAATTCACTGGTATTGAAACAAGACTAAGTGTCCTTCATCTGCAAGGCTCCAACACTGAATGGGGGAAAAAATGATACAAAAATGATTTATCCTCCATTTCAAAGGAAGCTGAAGCTCATTCTCAGTGTTTTAAACTCTCTAAATAGAGAATATATAGAGGTTGTTTCTGCAATAAGAGCACTCTTTCCTGCACATCTTTCTAATTTCTTCTTGCAGAGAGGCCTCCAGGACATGTCAGAGATATTATCCAGGTGTTCCCTCTCAAGGTTCCAAACAGATCACAGAAAATCCAGCAAAAAAAAACACAATGAAAAGAACAAATGAATGAGATTCACAAAGATTGCAGCCCCAGAACTGTGCGTGCCACCACAATCTCCAGCATCCAGACAGCTGCCCCGGCCCTGCAATGTGCTGCATAATGTGCAGAGGCCAAACCAGCAGAGGCTCCACGTGTCTTGCCGAGACACCTCAATGAAATGTCTCCCTGATGCGGCGGCGTCCCTGGTTAAAATGAGCCCGGTGGCCCAGGGGGTGTAGTAACAATTTTAAAATCATATGTCACCGCAATAACACCCAAACACCAATGAGACAGGCCCATCCATAAAGGGATATCTGTCATTGCACTTCGACCGGAGGAAGAGCTGCCTCTCCAGCCCAGGCGTCCCCCGGCGGCACCGAGCAGCCATCCTCTCGAGACGCTGCTGGGACGCTGTGTTAGAGGCTGAGCTGCAGGTATGAAAGCGGCCTCGTAAAGCCCTTCAATCTTAGCAGCCCCGCTGGTAAAATCACACATCGCACATAACATCCTGTTGCCATCAGTGCTACCTGAACGTTGAGTGCTAACTTGACCTCAGTTGGACTGTTTGCCCATCGGTAGCTTTACTCCAGCTGAAAAAAATTATGGGCAAATCAATGAAAATTCCAGTTGCAATTCCAGCTGTCTTTGGTTGACCAGGAGTCAGTCATGCAGGTAGAAATGAAAACATGACTGTGTGGACATATGTATATTTGTGTCAATAACCTGCTTTTTTCATTGGACATATTCACAAATAAACCCATCCATTTACCCCAAAATCCAGGAAAAAGTGTGATGAGAGGGAGAAGGGAATCTCAATCCAACTGTGGCCGTGGAAGAAACTGTGAGATGCCACACTCACAATGTGTGAGAGCATCCACTGTCCCTGGAGGGAGGAAAAGCATCCTTTCATTACAGGTTTACAGTTACTGTTTATGTTCCTCACCTGTTCCTCCATCCGTTCATGTATCTCTGTATCAAATGTAATGCATGGCTCCTCTAAATCTTTGCTTGTCGTCTAACTCGGTTCAAATGCTCAAACACAAAGCAAAATGTTTCTTGATTCCTCTGGTTAGATGGATTCAGTTTATTACCTATTCTGAAAGGGTCTGTCCACCTGTTCGCCTGTTAGCATTTCTTCCCTCTTCTCTCATCTAAAATTCCTCCGTGACGGCAGAGGAGCGGTGAAAGAACGAGAGGCACTGATCTTAAATGAAGTGAAAGAGTTACGCCCCATCTTTAAAGGGACTAATAGAAATGGCCCTGCAGATGACAGTGAGGGGGAGAGGGTTATAACCATCTATATTTCCAATCTGATGTGGGTATGTCTGTGTGTTTGATCCTGTAAAAGCGCAGCGCCTTTTATTGGATTCTGATTGGTCTCGTCAGAAAATCAATCGCTCTACTGATGGGATTGGCAATATTGTTTGTTTGCACTTCCCTCACATCGCGGCCATTTATTCTCGCCTTCCCTTCGCTAACATCAGTTAGCCTTTAGCCGGCCATTCACTTGACCTAATGGACCCAATGAATTTCTGTTAAACTGGCCGGGAACACACAGTGCAAGACATAATACGGAAGAAGTCTTTGTGTACTGTCCAAAAAAAAAAAGTCTCCCGTCACGACTTCTCTCGCGTTCCATCTTGCTCTTATGCCGCTTTGCTCTCTGTCCACTCTGTGGCTAGGCTGAGCGATGGGCGATTTTCTGGAGGAGCACTCAGCCGAACAAAATGATTCCACACCACGAGACAGCCAGAGGAGCCACTTTTTAAAGGCAAGGCCAGTGAGTGTGTGTGTGTGTGTGTGTGAGAGTGGGAGTGCCTTTTCGTTATCATGTGTGTCTCTGTACTTTCATTTCTGGCACGTTCCATTTCAAAGTTTTTGTTTGGGGTGCATTTTTTAAAATGGATTTTAATAGTTTCTACTTAGGGATTGTTTTTGTTATAATTGTGGTTCGAGGTAGGATAAAATAAAGCCAGTAGAGACGGTTGAATTAAGAGGTCAGGAGATAGAGAATCAATGCGGCCGGAGGAAGAAGCACAAGGGCACTTCTTTGGGAGTGTGTGTGTGTGTGTGTGTGTGGAGAAAGACACTTTATCAGCAAAGAAAAGAAACAAATAACATCTTTATCTCCTGATCAGTCTTCTCCCCAACCTGCCCAAGCCCCAGCCTGACTGTCAGGGCTCACGGCTGACTGCCTCCTCAGAGCCGGGACTGTTTGTTTAGATGTAAAGGTAATCAGGTGCGGCCTGCGGCGGGGATCCACAGGGCCACAGAGAGACAGATGGGTTGATCCCGGGGGAGGGGTACAAGGACGGGCCGCGCTGACAAGTCCAGCACCTTTCCCTCCCGCCGCTGTGGAGAGCTGGCCGTCTCGGCGGAGAATGCTAAAAAGGGCTGCACCAACTTTGTTTTCCGACTTTATCTATTCCTGGTAATGTATTTGCGGCGTTGTTGGAACTGGAGGAGCGGTGTCCTCTTGTTGTTGGGCTCTGTGAAGCAACTTCTTTGCAGAATAGATAAAAATATCAGGGAAGCGGGCCTTAAAACAGAATGAAAACATGGACAAAATGAAAAATGCATGTAGGTGAGGGGAGACTACCGGTCTCCGGTATGATGAACTCTTGTTTGTTTATTTGTTATTAAGGCTGGACTGTGTATTTGTCCAAGTGTGTATTTATTAGTCTTTGTAAAAAAAAAAAAATCTGTGTGAGTTGCTGGGATGAGAAGTGCTAGGTTTTCCTCTCATTTGCTTTTATCGAGAGAGACAAAAAAAAGATTGTGAAGAAAAAAGCGAATCTATAATGCATATATGAGTATGTCTGTGAACTCTTGTCTCAAAGAACTACAGTTTGTTCACATATGCAGAGGGGAATTAGAGAGGGCAAGTAAGAAAACTATGATGATTTAAAATTGAGATATTGTTAACATTAGTAGAGCTGATGACGTCTCTTAAGAAAGCACTGGGGCTTGATCATTCAGATATGAACATAGAGGAAAGATATTCTGTCCTATCTGATGGAAGATGGTGGAAGGTAAACCATAACAATGGCTGCTTGCCTTCTCCTCGCACAGAATCGTATTCTCACACATAATTTTTGGCGTTCTCTTCTACTTCTCCTTTTAGGAAGTCATTTTTTAAAAATAAAATTAAATGCAAATTAGAGTCGAGCTGATTATCATATAAACGTCTGTTGCCTAGAGGGCCAAGACACTCTCGCTTTACTTATTTATTTATTTATTTATTTATTTAGTCGTATTTTTCACAGCTCCCTCATAAAACTCTGACTTTAATCAGTCCGCACTTTCTTTTAAAGACGTAAGGGAATCGGGGACCAGCTGAGGGAATGTGTGTGACTGTGTGTGTGTGTGTGTGTGTGTGTGCGCTGCAGCCATGCGACCATGAGGCAGAGGGATGGAGCCGCGGCACCTGCAGACCGCCACAGTGTCGTTTACATCAGAGTGAACGTGCTGGCAATTAGCGGGGCCACTACGCAGCCTCGTTGCTACATGTTGACGGTCTTTTAGGATCCGCTCTGAGAGCAATCACCGGTGAAGGTACACATCTGGATCCATCCAATGCCGAGCAGCAGAGTAAGGTCGGGGGCTGGAGAGACTCTCTTTTTTTTCTTTCTTTTTTTTAATGGCAGCCTGATTATGCTTGCAGCCACTCCCCAGCACGAGTGGTCTGATTTGAATTCACCGGGCGTGGGGGGGGGGGATATTGTTCAGGCAATTACCTGGAACTAACGTGAAGGGGAGAGATGAAGTGAAGTGGCGGGAATGGATTTAAATAAGGACAAAGAGCCTCGACGACACAAAATCAACATCTGAATTGAAAAATTAGGTCCAAAAGGGCAATTTACATTGGAGGCCAATGTTTGAATTAAGGGTTGATTACATTTCTATTAACCTATGAGTGGTCGGCATGTCCCTTGAAACAAGTCACTGTAGTCGGATCAGATAATCTCTGGAAAGAACAAGCTGCTGAAAGCGAAACGAGACGAGACTTTAAATGATTCCTTCTGTCTCAAAACAAAGACTAATCAATGCATCTGTCTGTCTCCATGTCTGTAATAGAGCACAAACAACTAACTGATCAATCAGCCATAAATCAGCAACTGTTGTAAGAATCAATTAAACATTTTTTTGAGAAGTATTTTAAGAAATGAAAATGATCTAATCTCTGTTTCATAAATATGAATATCCTCTGGTTTCTGTAGCCCGGTATGACAAAAAAAGACCATCTTGGCTTTAAGAAAGACATTCATCATTTTTTTAACCATTTTAGCATCGTTTGATAAACCATACAACTAAGTGATTCATCAAGAAACAATCAACAGATTGTCAACTACAAAAATAGTCATTTATTGTCAGCCTAGTCTCTGAAGACTGATAACAATGTTCTAAATAGTCATCTTATTCCACATAAAATAACCTGACTATGCTATTCACATGAATTTCTTCTTAAACATTTCATTCATATTACCATTATTACTGTATGAATAATGTACTAAGCAAATATAGTTGTTGTTCATGATATCAATAGACGATAGTAGAAAGGCTGAGGCCAATCGTGTTACTCCTGTTCCGCTCTTCAGACTCCACTCAACAAACCCTGAGCTGTTACAACGTGCATCCACACGCTGCTCCAGAACACGTCTAGTTATGTTTCAGGACTAATGAGTTTTTGTTGTGTTTCGCAGCGAGAGGGTCTGAAAGTAGCGGTCTGTGCTGTTTGCATGCTGTGTTTCTATTGGTTGCAGCTAGGTGGTCTGGCCTCCCCTCCACAGATAATCACACTACACTGCCTCATTAAACCTGACATCATGATCACAATTTGTAGCTTAATGTTTTTTTGTTTTGTTTTTTTTGGGGGATGGGGGTGTTACTTCGTTAACTGATTCTCATTTTTCTAAGTTCATGTGTAAAAGTTGATAGCGCCGTGCAGATCAGAGTGGTTCTACGGTGTGGGGCGTGTGCACATCGCTGCAGGTGAGATTTATTGGATTAAAATGTATTTTTTGGAAGCAGACCTCGGCGCTGACTTGTTTCTGTGAGCTCACCCTGTCACTGTGAGTGACGTTTCCCTCACCTCTCAGCTTTCCTCCCCTCGCCCTTACTTTCTTACTTTCTTTACCTCGACAGGTCTCGACTCTGCCGGGCTAACTTTGCCACTTCTTTATGTAGCGGCGCGGTGTGTTTTGGGGAGGCCAGCGACCAGGAGGAGCTGCACTTTTCACACAGCACTTTTCCGAGCGAACTCTGCTGCCCGGGCTGACTGTCGAGGCCATCTCATCTCTGCAACAACACGCGGGACTCGCCGCACTCTGCTGTTTTTCAATAGCTACCCTGCACTGTGTTTTTTTTTTTTTGCCACTGCCCTTCTCTCTCCACCCTCCGCTTGTATCCCTCTGCGTGCTTCTTTTGTGCGTTTTCACTTCGCCGTGAACTCTGTGGCCCCGACTCTCTCGCCGCTCTGCGGTCTGCTCCTGACGCTTTGCCTCGCTCTGCATCAGCATCTCTCTCCATCTGTAGCCAGGGGTGTGGGGAATCGCGAGGGCAGACCAGGCCCGATCTCCACAACTCTGAGGTGCGTCTCTGTGAGCACACATGCGCGCAAATGAAGAAATATACATGTTTCCCATCAGATGCATAATTCACAGACTTGAAGCAATTGCAGACAAACGTTGGCCCGTATATCTAGTCTGCCTCTCCCTGCTCTATGACCCCAGGTGGCTATAATTTCCAATGCATTATTCCAATACTTTAAGACTGCCAGCGGTTACGTGTGTGTGTGTGTGTGTGAGGTTATACTCATCACTGCTATCTCCAACTTTCAGCAGGACTACAAAGCCAGAGAATGAAAATGCCTCTGTCTGCTAACCAGTGAGGAAACTCTAATAAGACACACAGTGTTTGATGGGCAAAATAAGGCAGAACACCGAGGTGTGCATTAGTATGCAGGCTTCTTACTTTCAATAACTGGAAGCAGGCAAGAGAGACAGAGAGCGAGAGAGAGAGAGAGAGAGAGAGAGACAAACCAGCCTGGTAGAAATTATGCGCAATTAGGTAAAAAAAAGTGATTTTAGTTCCTACACAGCAATCTGGCAAAACCGATTGAATCTGCTCTTACAAGGAAGCATTACTTAACAGCATCAGCTGTGGTCAGTAGCAGCTGATATAAACAGCCCAGTGAAGCTTTTTATTTAGTCTGGTTCCTCTCCATACCTGCACTGAAGTAAAATGCCTCACTCGATAACAGTCAAAAGCAAGTCAGACACAAACATTCCCATTAGTTTGAGCCTGACAATTAGGCCCAGAGTATGGATGCTGGCCTGAGAGACTGGGGAGACAGAGTGCAGTAAATGTGAATGTGGCCGGCGGAAACACGCAGAGCTCAGGACAGACAGCTCGGTGTGTCGGTGAAGCTGCAGCTCCACCGGGCTCCGTTTGCAATCACTTCATGTAGCTCTGCAGCAGAGGAGAGGGGCAACCGTGAGAGGACCAGGACCAGGACCAGGACCAGGAGCAGGACCAGGACCAGGACCAGACGATAACCCTCAGCACCTTACCAGGTTGAGTCGGATCGGCCGACAGCAACGCGTGTGTGATCATCTCCCGTGGAAAGCGATCATTACATGACAACTGCCACTTCCTACATCAAAGCAAATAAGCCGACCTGTTATTTCCAGCGCTCCGCTCCCCTTTCATCTCTCTCTTTAGCTCAATTAGTAGAATGTGACGTTGTCAAGCTCACTTGCATCATGCTGATGAGATGCGGCGTGACAGTTGTGGAGCTCCCGACGTGAGGAGTGTTGAGGGCTGTCTGCGTCTTCGACCGTCTCGCTCCCCTCCGCCCCGTGCAACAGAATTTTCTAATAGCTTTTTATTGATTGTGCTCCTGGAGTGTTCACCTAAGGTTTATGTTAGCTGTGGCTCTCAGCTGCCCAATGCTTTACTTGTAAAATAGCTGCGTTACTATCCGATGGCCCCTCCCCTGCCAAAACATCTCTTATGTCTCAATTTCCTTTCCTCTCTTGCATGCCTTCTCCTCTCCCCTTTTAACTTACCTTTCCCAGCAGCCAGGTCCTGTGGGGGAGGGGGGGGTTGAGTAAAGAGTGGAAGAAAGGGAGAGGGGAGCGGTCGAGCACACAACTCAATTATACATCAAAGCACTTATGTTGGGGACACCACAGAAGGGAGGCAAGCAGGAGTTGGGGGGTGGGGGGCTGGGGACGAAAGGGGGTTTCACGCTTGCATGAGAGGGGACCCTGGTGACAGCTGCCAGAGTCAGTGTCTACAGTTTGCAGGGGGAAAACAGACTTAGCTTAGGTAAAAGAAAAGAGAAGTAGTATTGACGTTTCTTTTGCCTTTGAGAGGGCGCCAATACGATACGAGCCAGCGCCACTGAGGAGAGGCTCATCTTGCCAAAGAGGCTCTCCAAACTCAAATTCAAGCAGAGGTTTAGTATTTAAACAATACCTCCACTTGTACATGAGAGCTACAGCTCAGGCACAAGATGTTCTGATGGGATTCCCCACAGAGTCGAGAGGCTACCACACACACACACACACACACACAGACACACACACACACACACACACACACACACACACACACACACACACACACACACACACACACTCACACACACCTTAGTGCATGTAAATCAGGCTTCGAGAGGAGCACCAGGACAATGCAATTAGTTCTTTCTTACCTTCCTGATGGATGCTGAAAGCAAAGGGTGCATTGTTCCCTAGTGACTTGACTAAACTGGACCTGTATGAATCATACTGTGATCACCTCGCTTGCAATCCCTGAGTGTGTTCAGTAAAAACGAGCTTAGCTCAGCTTCCTCCTAAGTAAAATCAATCTATTCGTAAAGGAATATCACACTTCATTCCCATCGTAAGAACATTTGTAATGTTCTCTCAGCTGCAGTGTATTTATATCTGATGAAAAAAGTCATTAATTCATCAAAAATTAAATGAGCGAGACGTTATTTTCTGTATGACTTCTATCAAAAGGGCAGAGCATCTCAGAAGTTCCTGCAGTGAGAGAGTTTCTGGAATGTTCCCTTCAAAGATTTAGTCAGAAATCTTTCAGAGGAAACTACGGCCCACTCAAAGCCCTGCTCTCAGCCTCTGTGGTGCTGGACCACGAGGTGAATTTCATACGCTGAATAATTCTTCTTTGGTGCTAGTGACACGGTCAAAAAGTAAAATTTCACAATGTGGGCTGTGAGTGGCGCGCTGAGTGGCGCGCTGCCATCTTTTGTGATTCCTGGGTACAGGTTGGAGCCGGTGGCTGTGGCCGGGCTACAGACCTCTGAGCTGGGGGGCTGAGAGGGTGGGGGTGGGGGGCCTGAGGGAGGCACCACCGCAGCATCACACTCCTGATAGGAGAAACCTGAGAAAGCTGCCGAGTTCTGACAAAGACGGGCTGGCAGCGGGTGCCTAAACATCTGTTTGTCATCTTAATTGGTTTGAGACGCGCCTGTCATGTGCGCCTGCCGCAACGTGGCTTCTGTAAAAACCCGCGATCCGAAGGTGTAAAGCCCGACTGTAGAAAAAGAGGAGCAAAAACGAAAAAAAAAGTCAGATTTTAACACGATGCATTGCCATCGACTTATCAGATGAGCACAAGTCAGCAGTGCTTTCTATAGAAGTGAGAGCAGGGCGCGAGTTAATCACACGCCACTCTGCAGCGAGCTGTCGTCTATGCATGCATCTCTCACTGTATGCGCCACACGCATGCCTAAAAACAATGAGCCCGACGCCGCGCTGCCGTTATTATTGGGGACCGCCAGGGAAAATGAGCCAGAATCAAAGTGGAAACTAGGGAGAGAGAGAGAGTGCCTTCTCCACCTTTCCCACCCCATACTCCTCGCCGCCGCGCATCATCTTTCTTTCGTGCCTCTCTCCATACCACCTCGATTGTCGAAGTGACAGCCAAAACAGATTTGAGCAAATTGGAAAGGCAATAAAGCTCTATTAAAGAAAATCTTGTGACGTTCGGAGGAACAGCGAGTGGGGGGGGGGGTGCATATTGAGAAGACAGAGGGAATCGTCGAGGAATTTGCATAATACCAAATGGAACCCCAGTGAGGCTGAAGGCACGACTTGTAGCCGCCTATTGTTCCCATAACCACGGTATCACACACACACACACACACACACACACACACACACACACACATACAGGCAAAGCAGAACACCATGAGGGCGAGCGCTGAGCTCCTCTCTCTCTGTCTCCCACACAAACAAACTTAAAGACAAACGCTCAGGCAGCCGCAGAATATGGAGCGGCTGACAAGATGCACGACCGTCTCGCGTGTAAGCAAAACCTTGTCAGGACTCGCAGTTCTGCCGAGCGAGTGCTGGGGAAAAGGGGAAGGGGAAGGGGTGATGCCGAAGGCCTGGTGGGGGCTGGGATGGAGGGGGAGGGACCCAAACACTTGAAAGAAAGGGAGAGAGAGGGAACGACAGGTTGATTTATTCAAAGAGCGAGGAGTGGGTGAATCAAACTTTAATGGCTTTTGGGAGTGCAAGCCGCTCGCTCTCTCTCTCTCTCTCTCTTTCCCCCCTTTCAATCTCACCCTTTTTCCTTGTGTGCTTCCACCTTGCTTCCCTTACATCTGCCTCTCCCTCCCCCCTCGCCCTGTCTCTCTCCCTCTCAAAAAAACCCCACACTTTTTGATGGTCACTCGCGGGCGCGAGCCTACCTTTCTTTCTTCCCTTTTTTTTTCCCTCCCTGACAGCCAAATCTCTGCGCAGCAGGCAAATCAAGGTGCTCTTCATGCTCAGCGGGATAAAGTAAATGACAGCGAGATAAAGAGAGGAAGAGGAGGTGATTTACCTTCACGAGTGGCAGCGCGTGTGACGCCCGGCCAGTGTTTGTTCCGTTAACCCCTGGACTGGAAAGGATGCGTGGAGAAATTGTTCTACAGACACCGCATCCTTCCTGACAGCTCACTAAGCGACCATTCGCCCTGAGAGGTTTACCCACGTCTCCCAATGACTCACGGCCCGCAGGAAGTGAGTGACTGCTCTCGCTCCCCGGAGAACGCGCGGGGCTCGCAGAGGCTGAGGACTCGTCCTAAATCTGCAGACGCGGAGCAGCATCGGCACGCGCCGCGCTAAACAAACCCTATCAGTGCAAAGCGCAGGCGGAAATGAGACGCGGCTTTCTGCATGAAATATGGAGGCAAACAGCTGGTAAAACATCCCGGGCCTGCAGATAAAGCGGCCATATGCATCGTGTTTGCCTTAGCAACGCGGCGAGTGTGGGAGTTCCATTAGTTTGTGGAGGATGAACGCGTGCCGCTGCCTTATCAGCGCTGTCAGACCAAATCGTGTGAACAGATGGAGAAAGATGTGGGAAAAATAAATAAATAAAACTTGCCGACAGTTTCCTGTATTTGCGAGCGCATTATTTCAACTTCATTCACCTGCAATATAACGGATCGGGCGCGGTGGAATCGGGCTAACCGTCAGTGAGTCCATGTAGGAGAAAGTTTTAAATGGAGCCCGAGGTGAGTAAAATATTGACTGCTTCCCATTTAACCTCCTCACTTTATCCATTTTTTTTCCACCTCCATTTCTCCCCAAATCCCTCCATCCCTCCCTACGGGGCTCAGGGTCTTAGTGTCAGGCAGAATTCTCTTTGAGGCTGCGCCTGTCAACCAGCTCGCACTCAGCTCAGCAACCGCTGGATTCAATTACACTACAGGAGAGACCGGCAGCGGCGATACTGAAATCATTACTGGCTAAATCCAACTTCTAGGATTCAGGAGACTTGCGCGCTACCAGCGTGTTTGTGCGCTTCATAAAGAGGCGGCGTGTGCTCGATACGCGGGACGACTGCGAGGGACGCAATTCACTGCGTGGCATCTGAAAATTAATGTATTCCACAACACACACAACTCATTTCTTTTAAATTCCGCAAAACCCTCGCATATAGTAATAGCAGAGATAAATAACTCATCCATATGCTGCGCGGCGCTCCTTTGGAGGTAAAATATTTGTCTGGGACCTGGTAAACAAATTATCTTTTGGATGCCGTAATCTGCTGAGGTAGGGGGCAGAAGGCGATGAAAGATTAGGGATTGATTTTCAGCTTTCAGAAGTGAACAAAGGCAAAGAAGAAAGGACCATAACAGATTCATCTGTGTTCTACCTGACAGCGACAGAGGGCACATCAAATAACGGGCGCCTGTGTTTTGCTGCCAGAGCCCACATCAAGCACTAAACAGCTCATTCACAGGCGTAATAGGAGCTCTCAAACACCCTCAGCCAATATTATCTACAATGTGAGTGCATGTGTGCTTGTGTGTGAAACGCTGTTTTGCTCTTCAACTCGGAATTGTCGGGAGGAAGTGCCCAAAAGACGGGGGCTGAAGTGATGCTGCTCTGAATTCCCCCCCTCTCTACCCAGCTGTTATGATAATGCTGTTTGAGCAGCGCGGCCGCTCCCCAATTATCCAACTCACACAAGTCACTGATTAATCAAAATGTAATCACACGGAGGCTGAGGGCCGGACTTTTGTTGTGCGGAGTTGTTGCTTACTTTGTGGCTGTTTCAGGAACACAATGCAAATCAAGACGCTCGCACACTGCAGGACTTCTCCTCAGGCGCCTGACTTTGAGCTGAGAGGCTTCCACCTTGGGCGGACAGCCTCTATAACATCAGCCGTAGTTCATCAGAGCTTACTGTAGGTTAGAGAGGGACATTGAGATATGGCTGATAGAAAATAGAGGCTGAGGGGGGATTTGTTCACCTGCCTGACATACCTGAGAGACAGTAAACAGATAAAGTTTGGATATCTATCACCTGGAGCCTTTTGCTTGTCTGCCTGTTTGCCAATACATTTAATCCATCCGTGTGCCGCATTACTGCGCTCCGTCTGAAGTCGGCTATACAATCTTCGGTGCGTCATTACGCCGTTATCGCAGGCAGGTCTCCTGCACATCTGCTCTCAGGATGGATGGACCTGAGTATTGGCAGGAGGAAAAAAAAAAGAAAAGAAAAAGATTCCAAGATTCCAACATGCTATTAGTGGCGGGGATCAATGCGAAAAAATAAAATAACCTAGAAAGATTGAGGTCACTGGGAGTATGTGTATGGCTAAGACCCCCACTCGAAAAATGGTGCGTAAACGGCCCCCCGAGGAAAGGCTTAGGGATCATGTGCTTTATGCACAGTTATGTTTGAAGAACAGAACAGTGGAGAGGAAAAATCAGAAGAGCACAGGAGATGGAATAAAAAGGAAAAAAAACTGCGTTTGTGGTCAGGGGTGAGTCCTGGCTCCCCTGCAGGGGACGGCACACACTGGGCACAGTTAGAGAAGTGGTTAGCATTTGATATTATCACAGCAGTCCTGACAGAGAGACTGACTCCTAGCAGGGGAGTGTGAGGGTCACACAGCTGGGTGTGTCTGTGTCTGTGTGTGTGAGAGAGAGAGAGGGAGAGAGACAGAGAGAGAGAGAGAGGAAGAGTGAGGGAGTCCCACAGTGGCTAAGAGAGCAGCTCTGGGCCCCACAGACACACACCTGACAAAAAACATTTTGGAGTTTGTCTGTACCCAGGACTACCTGTCGTGCCCGGGGAATGTGAAAAGTGCTTCTCGGTATGTTCAGGCTCGCCTCCATCATCTCGTCCAATAATGGATTTGGGTGGTGGCCCATCTGCCGCTGTATCAAAACATTATTTCGGGTGTGTGTGTGTGTGTGAGTGTGTGTGTGTGTGTGTGTGTGTGTGTGTGTGTGTGTGTGTGTGTGTGAGTGGGGTGGGGTGGGGGCAGGCCGGGGCTCCTTGTGCTACAGTCTCTGCCGCGGCTGCTGTAAATCTGGCCAGCTCATTAGCACTGACAGAGGGATTCCTATCAGCCCACCTGCTCCCCTTCACCCTCTTTATGGCTCTACAAATTAAAACGACATTTACACACGCTCTCCCCCGCTCTCCCGCTCGCGCTGCTCACCTTGCCGCTCACGTTGCTCCATGGGCTCGTCGCTGAGCTGAGCTTCAGCGTCAGTCCCACCTCATTATATCTCCTCCCTCTCCTCACTGTTATTCTACTTCAACAGGCCTGAAGCGCTCTGTGTCGCCTTTACCTTCTCGCCTGCCCCGGTCACTATTCTTTGTCACTTTGCCGGTGTTAAGTCCCATCATTTGATTCCACTGACAGCGCTGCTCATCCCTCACATCCGACACCCTTCTCTGTCTGTGTCCCCTGCGTGCTGGAGCACCTCGTCCTCCTGATGGTTACCCCGGCTGGGTCCGCTGAGTGACAAGCACCACGGAGCGTGTTTGCTTTGCCCGCCGGAGGTCAGTTAGGGTCGCAGGGGTAACGAGGCCATAAAAATGCAGGTAACGGTAAATTGAGGAGGAAAAAAAAAAAGCTAAGGTGGAGACAGGGAAGAGGAGAGGGGGAACAAGCTGACTCCTGAATGAAGTTGTCAAAACGCCAGATTTCCAGGTGGCGACGGCTCTGATGAAGAGCTCTCCGTGTTACTGCGACAAACAATTTGTTTCCCGCGTCGCCATTAAACTGCACAAATCCATTCGCCTTCATTCTGGTGCCGAGACAGACTCGGTCTGCACCGGGCTCTCTCCGGACTACACACACATGAAATGCTTGGAATCACAGACATCAGCCACTTGAAGTGAAGTAGTTTCACTGCTGCGTCCAGTGCTTAAAAGGACTCTGATCTATTACCACGTCCCGTCGCCTCAAATAATAAATAATAGTAAAAAGAAAAAATAAAAGAACGTAAATTTGGCCAGCACTCGGAGGGCCGAGCTGACACGAGCGGTAATTCACTGAGTGATGCGAGGGAACATGGAACAATATGCGAGCGACTGAGGGTCAAACACAGCTCTGCTTAATGGCTTTCCCGAGGCTAAACTGAGGCCTATTGTTTGCAGAGCTGGGAAAGTGCGTGGACTGTAAGTGAGCCCCACACAGCTGAGAGGCAGCCGTGCTGGACTGAGAGAACCTCCCCTGGTGAGTGGCTCTAAACAGCCTCGTCTAAACAGTCCCTCTTTCTCCTATTTATTTGCCTGACTTTATGGATTGGGGAGAGAGAAAGCCAGTGGCTTTGAAGATTTGGTGAGGACTCAGAAAAGGGGTATATGCTCAATATCATCACAACACGATATGTGGACGTGTGAGTGTTTGTGTATGTGGAATTTCGGGCCCTGTTTGAAGTCCTCCACTCCACTCTGGCAATTACTTCTATCAAGGATTAGATGAGGGAGAGGGCAAAGAGGGGAGAGACGGATGGAGAGAAGTGAGAGCTGAGAGGGGAGGTATGAAGCAGAGCAGGGACAGAGCAGTGAGAGGAGGAAGGAGATTGAGGTCTCCGCCGCACCGAGTGCTTTTCTCCCAAAGAAACGAGACCATGCATATTCTCTAAACATGAGCTGGAGGACGCCTGTGAGGAACCTGGGAGGATCACAGGTGCAGCCATCACAGCTATTTCCAGGGCAGGAGGAACCAGAAAACACTATGAATAGCTGATGATCGCCGCCACAGGCTGGATGTGGACTATGTGCGGTTACAGCTGCAAAGCGTATGCATTTGAATTACACCTTTTCTTGTCCTCTTCTCCATCTTATCATCTGTAACTCGCGGGTAGACATTTCTGTCGTTCAAACTTGAGAGGGAACCGCTCCTCACAAGATCCACAGCTCACAACAACTGTCTGAGGTACGTTAAACAATAACTAAAGTGACAGTTCAGTGGCTGAAATGCAAAACCTTCTGTCTGAAAGAGCAACGTTTTAGAAAAAAAACATTGTTTTATTGCAGAGTGCTAAGTTTTACAATACAAAATAGACTAGTTTTGGACTTTATTACCATATTATGCTAACAATGCAGACTACTATCCAAACTGAAATCCACCAATGATAAAATCCTATCTTATGCTAAACACATTTTCATAGGTAGGTACCAGGAGCACGTATATCGCAAGCCCTTGTATTTCGTTAAAGTAAGCAGATAAGCCAAAGGACTTTCCGGGCCTTACCTCTGGGATGTGAACAGTGTAGGGCTGGCCATGGAAGATGGGCGCGTTATCGTTCACGTCCCCAATCTGGATGTTTACCGTGTCTTTGACCACCTGGGGGAGGAAGACACCTCGATGAGAACGGCTCCAGGAGCCTCCTCCACACGTCAGCCGTCACAGCCGCAGCCGCTGGAAGCCGCTGGAAATGTGCATTAAGGCGCAGCGAGTGAAAGCAAACCAAGCGCAGAGCATGTGATAGATCACCCGCAGGGGGGGAGAGTAGGTTGAACGTCAGTGTGCTTCACAAACTAAACTGCGTCGAGCGAGACAGGTGTCAGGATGATTACGTGTAAGAAAAGGGAGAAATAAGGGTGAGAATGAAAGCCGGAGAATGGGGGAGAGACGGATGGAGAGACAGAGAGAGGGAGGCTCTGTATGTAACGTGCGGTCAGGCTGTTTCCAGGTGTCAGGGAGTGACGAGGGATGTCAGAACTGTGATCACAGCGCACATCTGTCTCTTACCTCCTGGGTGTCACTCACGTAGAACTCCACCTGCATCTCCGACTTGGTCTGGCGGGGCAGAAACAGACGGCGGTGTAAACTTTGCATGGATGCGTTCAGAGATAGACGAGAGGAGGCAGGAGAGCCAGTCTGAACCCCTGACCCTCTGCTCTTCATGCTGGAGTGTATCGCGGGTTTTCGCTCCTCTTTCATCATTTGATCATTTACATTTCATTTCCTATTTCCAAAATTTTCAAAGAGGGGCTCCACTCGCATCCAGTGCATTTGCTTTGGTAATTTGTGCGTGAGTGCTGCAGTCTGTCTGTCTGTCAGGAGTGTGTGTGTGTGTGTGTGTGTGTGTGCGTACCTCACGGTCAAGCTGCTGTCGGAGCCACACCACACCAGTGTCTTTGTTGACAGAGAAATACCTCATGGCCTCCTCTCCCGACACGCCGTACACCAGCGGCTCCTCCTCGGGGTCCGTGGCCCTCAGCTGGGCCACCGACGAGCCTGCCGGGACACACATTCAGAGGTCAGAGGTCAGAGGTCACTCAGGGTCAGAGGTGGGCCGGCCGGTGACGCCACCTTTCATTCATGCATGTCCCCACTTGATCAGAGTTATGGCCACAAGCTTTATCACCACCCTCTGTTCAATATTTGATCAGATCTCAGTAGCTGCCTGCCTAGCACTAAAACCCACACCTTAACCTGCCCCTGAACCAGTAGCAGTACAGAAACCTGATCCTGGTTGAGTCTTCACTACACCCTTCACTTGATTAGAGCTCCCAAAAACTAAGTAAGCAGCTATAAATGATGAGTTCATCATGAGTGAGTCAGTTGTGATAGTAGTGCATAGACAAGTCTAACCTAACCTTTGCAAGAACATATTGCATGCATGAGGGGGTGCAAGTCAGGTGGTAACCTATTCTAACTACCGTGTACAAGTGCTTAGTGACTGATCAATACTGGGAACTAACCCCATCAAATTAGTAAAAAAAATCATTAGTTGAGTACGTGGGTAAAGAATCTGGGTGTATAACATAACACTTTTAATTATTACTAGTTGATGAGTATTGATGAATTAGTAATAATTTACTAGTGATGAGTAAAGACATTAAATGAAGTATTTACCAAGGATTAAGTCATGAGAAAAAATGAAATGGTAAATGTGTACAAATGATTAACCAATGTGTTAAATAATGCTTAACTGATGACTATAAGATGGACTTCTTCACCACGGACAAAGCATTAACACGTATATCTATAAATGATAAACTGATTAGAAATAATTAAGAGCTAATGCCTACTAAGGAGTTATTACAAAGTGCTACCATTGTATTTGCCTGTCTGAGTGTTACTGCTGGTTGATGATTTTTATTTCAACATGAAAGTGGACGCAAATGATCCACGAAAGTACGATGAAAAATGGGAGAATAGAGCAAAAATGGAGAGAAATTCCTCTTCTGAGAAGAGTGTAAGAAATGTCGACTAAGGATCCTGCAGTTTCACAACACATATGTATTCACAGGCACTGGTACGATGAGGCTGTGGGGTTTTTTAATTGGTGCTGCCGTGGTTCACAGGTTGATTCATCACACACACCAGAGCTGAGACAGGCTGGCTAATCAAAGCCAGAGGCGGAGCTCCGCCCCACCAGGTGATCCACCATGCTGGACAGGTGTGTGAGGAAGGGCCGAGGGCCGTGGTTCTGAGGGGCATGAGGGATGACCCCAGGACCCCCGACCCAGGGAGAAAAGCCTCATTACAGCGCAGGGCAAACCCGGCCGGGCTGAAGGGGAGGGTATGCTAATATCAGTCACACTGTACAAAAAGACCCCAGTGGCTATGAATATGTATGACGGCCTCTCCTCACAATCACTCATACATAGCTCAAACCCAGATCTGCATTATTCAGAGAGCGGGACCTCCAGCAGGAGCTGGACGCCGTCGTCCTGTAAAGGTGTGAGAGCTCGCTGTGGATCCTGACCGGAGCAGGCATACGTGTTAAACCGCGGTTTTCACATGAACAGGTTGAGAGTGAATATGGGAGTATGGGAGAGTAGAAAACACAGACTAATGACAATGCACACACACATACACACACACACACACACACACAGAGCCTCTGTTCCTCTTGCAGGTCCTCCGACAGACAATAGAGGTGAGTCCAAACTAAATCGAGCCTGTCACTTTGGCGCCCAAATGCTTAACACAGCGACCAATTAGGCTTCACAATCACACACCCCTCTCGTTTTATTAATACACCCCATTTTCCTATGAAAGGGTGGCAAAAATGACTAATTAATATAACGATTTATGAACCCCTCTCATTGCGTCTAATGAGATTTATGCAAATTCGCCTGCTTTCAATATGAGTTATAATTTGGTTGAAGACGGTGCAAATTAAGCATTTTACCTCATAGTCATCAATAACAGATTTTTTTTTTCCCCTCCTCCTTCCGGCCCCCTCGACTGTGGAGGAATTGTCTGCTCTGAGTGGGGAGACACACACTCGAGTGAAGGATAACAAATGAATGATAACAAATCATTTGAGACCAAGACGATGTTAGAAAGTCACATGCATGTGGAAGATTAACTTCTACTCTGGGGAAAAAAAGGAGGGGCGAAGGGAGCAAATCATTAACCGTAAAGTATGTGTAGTATGTCTAAATCCTCCCTGGACGCTTACTCAACTGCAGCGCCATCATACTGTATATGTCAAAAGACTCCGGAGAGTTTTTTTTTATTGTTCTGGTATGATGAGCTGTGTGTTAACAATGTAACACTGCTGCAGTAGAGAGCCAAAGCTCACACCAGAGCACTGTAAATAAACAAAATCATCTGCACCAAAGTTTAATGACGTCCTCCTTTAGCTAAAGACAATGCTGTGATCATTTAGTTTTTGCATAATCCCCCTAACTAATAGTGACTAAAAAGCAGAGTTTTCTTAGTTAGGGTAAAATATTGAGCTCATTTTGTAGAGCATGTGATCTCTGCAGAGGCTCCGTCTTGTAGCGACCTTGGTTCAAATCATCATCCAGTCATCTGCTATGTGTCTACCCCTCCACCCCCACCCCATCTCTCTCCTTCTTTGCTGTCAATCTTTAGCTCTCCTGAAGGCCAAAAAGCCCAAGAAACATACTTTTAAGAAATCTGTCAATGCAGAAAAGACTCTGTCTGAATCTGGCTGGATCTGAACTCGCTCAAAAACAGAACTACTGCATGAGCAGAACTTTGTGCTTTGTATGAATGGCAATGATTCAATGCTCTCAGATAGTTTATGAACGTTTAACATTTTGCTGCCTCAGATTTATTTGAGGAGAAAGGATCATTGGACTTTAGAATCAGATTAAGGTCAAGTTTAGTTTTAGGATTTGTGTTGAGCTTCCTATGAAGCATGGGGCACGTTTGTGGCTCCAGTGTAGGTATCCCTCTGGTGCTTATCTGTGCCGCCGTGGCACCGAGCCCTTTCACTGACAAATGATGCTATTTAGCAGCAAGTGATGCCACTACCACTGTTATGAATGATACAGTGCACATTAACGCTGCCCCTCCCCGTCTCCTCCACTCCGCAACACTGCTCGCAGGGGCGAGAGCAATGGGCTGGGAGAGTCATCTCTCAGCCTCACCTTTCTCTCCCTCTTTGTCCCCTCCACTGTTCACTGTCTGAGGAGATCGCACACACACACACACACACACACACACACACACACACACACACACACACACACACACACACGGAGGCTGAGACCCAGGCTTCCTGCTGTGTTCTGACTGTCGGGTCAACATGGAGCAACCGAGGCTGAGCTGAACACAACAAAACGTTTGGGGGACCTGACCTGGAACAGTTGTACCAGTGTGTGTGTGTGTGTGTGTGTGTGAATATATTTTGATATGCTGCTAGTTGCACACACAGACACACACAAAGTCGGATTGATGCCTTGACTGAAGTCCTGTGAAGTAACGCGGTTCCACATAACATTCTTACACAGCTCTAAAAGGATAGATGTGATGTCAAATATTTCACTTAAAAAAGCACATGTAGAATACAATGTGTGGGATTTTAGCAATGTGGACAGACTTTAAAGATGTTTCCGCTGAAATGTTATACACTGGGAACAGTCGATTCGAGTTAGACTAGGACTAATCCTGGGACTGTGGGCTGCACAAATACCTGGACTACTACATGGACTGGATTAACAACTGGACTAAAACAGAGACTGGACTAATACCTGGACTGGTTAAATACCTGGTCTAACACAGGGACACACACACACACCATTGTGGTGTGTCTTTACTGGTGCAGTAAAGAGTCTTGTCGACCTTCATTCGTGTTTTTGGATTGTGATAGGACACAGGAAGAACATGTCAAATCCACACAGCGAGGTCCAAAGTTAGTGGGCTGCTCTGTATAAGCATGAAAGCAAAATAAAGTCATAAAATGTGGAAAGTGCACACGAGGTGAGCTTTGCTGAGGAAAGTCAAAAATCCATTATCATACTCTCCCCAGACTTGCAAAAAGACTTTCTGCATTAGGACAGTGTGAACACTGCATCATAAAAGGCACAAAATGGCGCACAAAACTTTAAGTGCAGCGGGTAAAAGTAGAGGGAGGAAGACTTTCTAACCTACACCTAAGCAGCAGGAGCAGCATGTTTTAGCCCGCCCAACCTTTTACAGAGCGGCGAAGGGGGCCGATGGGGGCGCTAAATCAGCCGCAGGAGAACATCAATCCCTGCCGGATCAATAGGAATCGTGCGGGCCAGACAGGGACTGGGCTCGGCCCTGCCCTGGGGCCTCGGGCTTGTGCAAGAAAAGAGGCTATAGGCCAAAGCCCTGTTTATTATGTTGGTGACATCTCCAGGCCTCTCGTTCATCTGAGCCCTGATGCAGTGGGACAGCCACTGTCAGGACAGCAATTTCAGGCATGTTGTGACTTATAGCATTGAATTCTGCCGCGCACCGAGGCTTAATGGGCATTCGGGCATGGTTCAGTACGCCAAACAAAGGCAGGGCTGAGACCGGCTGAAGAAAGAGCCGAGAGATGACTGAGTGAGGAGGACAGCGCTGGGAGAATGCTGATCTTCACCTGCTTTGTATAAATACTTGATGAAGCGTCTCGAAGGCGCGGCGAGCGGGCCAGCCCCGGGGCTGCGGTCATACAATCAGCGGGCTGAGTCAGTGCGATGCCACTCATGTTACTGGCCTGTCCGTCCTCTGACAAAGAGAGCCTTCAAACACATCAGCAGCACAGAGCTGCAGCCACGCCGGCTCACATCAATCAAAGCCGTCACGCAGGCACGCGCTGTCTTCTGGATCCAGGTCCCCGCTTCCACCGGCCAACACTCGCCACTTCCTGGATTTAGCATGGGATGAGTGAGCCAACGTCGTTTATGAGGAGCGGTGATAGAAAGGTTGCGATTGTGAGGTTGCGACTTCTCAGCACCGGGTCCATCAGGTCCGGCCTGGCGCTCTGCAACGCTGCAACAAAGGGTCTGGCCATGTATGGGCATGAGCTGGAAGTGAATGGGGCCCACTTATGCAGAAACGACGCTGAGTTTTGTTACAATGAGAAACGGGGAGCTTAGCCGTTAAGTGAGCTCATTACAGTGCAAACGCCAGAACATGGGCAGCGCATTAAGCGCTCAGACATTAAGGGTGTGAACCCTACACGCCTGTTGATGGATGGAGAAGGGAATCTGCAGCAGAGCCCCCCCCCGTCCGGCGAGGAGCGCGAGCTCTGAGTCCAACCCCCGGCGCAGTCGACGCGCAGCCGTTTCAGTCCAAGCCATTGTTTCGAGCTTTTAAGAGACGTCCCGAGGGCACGGGCATTAACTTGCACTCACCTCCAGTCAAACACACCATAAATTAAACTTCCTTTTTCTTCCCGAAATGAGATGGAAATGAGTGGAAATTAACTTATTGCCGCTTTCACTGCCCACGGTGCTGTGTGTGCCATGGTAATGTCTCCATATTCCAGCTTGGAAGGCAGTTAGACGAGGAAATAAACCACACAGATCAGTGTGGAATGACAACGCCGAGGTGGCCGGGAAGCGCCTGCTTGGACCTCCATTTCCATACAAAGAGAAGCGCGTGTGTTCAGGGGGCATCTTTAATACAGGGGGAGAGGATGCATGCAGATAGTTTATTCCCCTGCAGGCTGAACACAGCCATGAGAGTGACAGTAAAGCCGTACCCCCCCCCAAGGTGGTCAATTAGACAGCCAGCAATAAAAAAAAAGAAGATGAAATGATGGAATGATGGCAAAAAGCCCTGATGAGGTTTATAAGTCTATGTGCGGTGGATCAAGAAATGCAACACATTCTCACTTTGACACAACTGCTGCAGCTGAGCACAAGTCACATGTTAAATAATGGCTGTGAATTATATAACAGATACAAATTTATCACGCAAGATTATGTACATTTTGCACTTGCTCGTTTGAAGCACTTTACCAGATTCTCTCACATTTTCCTCTATTTACTCTGTCTTCATTTTTCACCGGCCTTCTGTCCTTCGTATGTGTGTATGCGCGTGTGTACACACGCGCACAAGTTTGTGTGTGTGTGTGCTGGTGACATCAATAACGGTGATGGGGAAGAGAGTGGAAGACAAATAGTGCCTAGAGTCTGGCTTTAAGTGACTCCTGTGTTTCAACAACACACACCATGAGAGTCCTTGAGAGGCTGTGTATTAATCCAGCAGATTTATGACTAAATCTGTCACGGATGGGAGGAGAACACCCTCTGCCTTTGCTTTAGCCGCTCCTGAGGGAAATACACACCTCCCAGACCGCACACACTCGGTGTGTGTGTGTGTGTGTACATGCGCTCGGCTTTTGAGCGAACGGACACATGTTCATACTCACATCCATTAAGGTTTGGAAAAAACTGATGCGTCAAGGCGAAGACACACACGCACGCACACACATGAAATGAAATCATATGAGGATGTACAAATATTTCCCTGAGAGTACACGGGTGCATTCGGAACTGGTGTTTCTTCTGAAACTGTTAGTTCCCAATATACCGCTGGCATGTGGAATAAAACAAGCACGCTGAGAGGCGGCCTCGGCTCCCTTCAATTCACTCCCGGAGCGGTCTGCGCGCACTGCAATCTACTCAGCAGACGACACAACTGCTATCCACAGCGAACGAGATAATCATAACAATAAGCGTAATTGCATAATAATTGCATATGTAATCCAGGAGGTGTGAAAAGAGGCTGACAGTCGTAGCTAGTGAAGCACTGTGTGTGACATTAGCAGTCCTTTGTGGATATCTTGTTCATTTAGCCAACACTGGTACATGAACGAGAACAATGCAGCAAAACAAGCTGGCCACTCGCTCTGTTTTTAGCCTCTGAGTGGAAGCCACAGGTCTGGATACACACGTGTCTTGGAGAAGACCAAAGGCTAGGCTAATTGTGAAAACAATATAATAATGAATTAGGGGGGGGGGCACACTGAAGGTCGCCATTTCTGTGTGGAGTTTACATGTTCACCTCGTGTCTGTGTGGGATCTTTCCAGGTACTCCTGGTCAGTCCAAACTGATGCAGTGGGGTCAGCTGGACTCCAAATTTTTCCTAGGTGTGAACATCTCCATGCAGAGGAGATTCTGAGGCAGACAATTTGTTTCAACCGATTCTATTTGCAATCTCACTCTAGTGACCCACAACTACTATTTGAGAGTTGAAACATCCACTGACTGGTAAAGTGAGAGCTGAGCCAAGGCCCTGAGATACTTGAACTCGTCCACTCGGGGGACGATCTTCTCTTAAACCCTGAGAGAGCACTCCACCCATCCTCAGCAGGGAACCATGACCTCAGATTCAGAGGAGCTTGCTCCACTTCTGGCTGCTTCACACACACAGCTGCAAGCCCTTCAAGTGCAGGCTGGACAGCTGGCAGTGTCTGGTGCATTTTATTCGACGCGAAAAAGCTATGGAAAATGATTCAGATTATGCTACGTATTCTGTAATCGACTGTCGGTTGTGCTTTAACCCTGTGATAACAGAAGATTTTAGTCTGTGTTGATCTTAGATTAAAGAGGAGCCATCCATGGATTTCTACATAATTATGTATAATGTATCCTATCAGAAAATAGACAATGAATCCCTTAAGTCATTGTATCGTTGAATGTAAAACAATTCACGCAGAGCGGGACTATGCAAATATGGCAGAATAAATGTTTAATGAATGTTTTTGTTTGAGTAGATTTCGTGTGCCGTTACAGATATGAATCATTCATCTGCTCGGCACACAGCGAGGGTAAATCAGGACGGGCCGTGTGATTGGAGGCCCTGCCATTGGCTTTCTAACGCGGCCAAATGATGACATGATGGGAACTGTGAGTGACACGCCGGTGACTAACCCACGGCGCTGGGAGGCTCGGGGGACGGTGAGGGACATTAGCGGGCCGCGGTCCCGCGCCGTGGCGAGGGCCGGCCCGGCCTGTCACTGCGCATTCACAGGCGCGCGGCGGGAGAGCTCTCCGCTTTCGCCCCCCTTCCCATTCCGTCCCGTCAGGCGTGTTGCTGCCGCTCCCCCGCCTCGCTTTTTGTCACCCCGCCGTCACGCTCCGTCCCGCCACAGGCGGCGCTGATGGGAGCGGACAGGTGGCTGCCGGAGTGACGGCTCGGCCGCTCCGGCCTGTCGCTGTCACCCCCCCCACCCCCCGCCCCGCTCCAGGCCTCCCGCCCCCGTCCCGCTCCCTCCGTCCGTCCATCTTGGAAGAGCCCCTCTGTTTTGAGTGCCTCTCTTGCTCCGTCGCTCGCCTCTCTCTCACCTCCACGTCCCTCTCTCCTCCGCCGGCCCCGGGCTGACCTCGCCGGGGCTGGCTATTACCTGGGAGTGAGCTAAATCACGCTCGGGTAATGGAACATGCCACCTTCATTGTGAAGCCACACATAAACACAGTGGCGCTGAGACAAAGGCCCCTCGCTCCCGGCCTTTCCGCCCCCCCCTTCCCTCTCCTGTTTACATGTTTATCATTTGGCCTGGACGCCACTGAAAATATCAGGCTGATGTTGTTCCCGTCAGCCCTGCGGATGTAGACGTGGAGGTCGCAGAGAGGCAGCAGCCGAGGTCAAGAATGAGGTGGTGGCTCTGCAACGTTGACCTCCAGCCCCGGCTGTCACTGCACGGGAGAGTGTGAAGCCGTGGATCTGAAAACAAAGCCTCCTTTTTCTGGACAAGTAGAAAGAATAATCAGACAAGATGGAGGGTTTTGCTTGCTGTAGACGTGGAAACCCAGGAGAGGAAAATGTAAATGTACATTCAGATTCTTCTTTTATTCCGGAAGCTAATCATGAGATAGTTCTCCCATTGTGTCACCCGGCGTCAGATGAGCCTTTTGACAGGTGTCAGCCAGGTTAAAATCAAATCAATTCAAAGAGAACATGCAAATGAATCAAACACTAGCCGTCCTATTAGGCCGCTGGCTGTCAGTGTCTATGCGGAACAATGCTAGCCTCTTCAGCTCCCAATCAGTGAAAAGTTGTTCAGCTCACTAAAAGTTGAAGAGAATAAGCATGGGATTAATTTAATGGACAGAAAACTGAGATGCCAGCTGTGAGAACAGCAGGGGAAGTGACACAGAAATCTCTGAATTTGAAAAATCAACATGGCTGCATCTGCCAAGTGCAATCTCTGATCTCCCTGTGATTCGGCTATTGATCTACTACCCACCGATTTAAGTGGGGCGGCAATATCAGGGCCTTGTGTCAGGCACACAGTACACAGGTTCTCTGATTGCGTCAGATGTTATTACCTCTGGCTGACAAAGGTACATGCTGTGGAAAAAAACAACAATTCAACAATTTCTGTGACCTTTCCAGAGCTCAATCTTAACTTTGGCTCAAACTGCACCACAGAGTCATAATGGGATCATAGCACTACAGGTCTAATGTTAGTGGTCAGGGTCAAAAAATAAAAAAACCCTCGACATCATGGTCTATAAACCGACCCAAATCAAGAGTTTTCAGTTTCAAATAATGTGAAGAGCATTCAGATACTTAACCAGGAGTCTGCTGGAGCACACACATACACACATATAATACTTAATATTCACACACATTCATTGTCACACTCACACCTAGACTCCGGTTGACCCTCACTTGTATGTTTTTTGGACTGTAGGAGGATACTGGGACGACGGGGAGAACATGCCCACTCCTCGTACTCCAACTGGGATACAAACCAGCAGCCTTCCTGACAGCACTAGCCGCTGGGGCACCCTCACAGCACATCATCGCAATTAAAACATAGTCAAGCTAAAGTTTCAGCATATGCAAATGGAGCCATTAAGCAAAGCACAGCCCCCTCCAGGTATGAATCTTAAAGAACAACGTTACGCCAGGGCCGGCCCGTGACAGCTCAGTGGCAGCGTGAAGCCCTCAGACCGGTCGAGCCCCCTGCCTGCTATAGAGACCGCTGCTCCGCCTCAGACATAGGTGAAGCAGCATCCTCCTCTCCCTGCTTCTCAGTTCTGTCCAGCTCAATCAGTAATGCCACGCTGCCATTCTCCTGCCCCTGTCTAACTCGTATGCCAGCTCGCTGTGAGCACCGTGCGATCATGCTCAGTTCAACTCAGTTAAAAGAACAAGGGCGAGAGCCTTGTACAGCAACTTGCAGTGGGAGAAAAGAAAAACAGTGATGTTCTCTGCTCTGCTTCCTTTAGGGCAAAGTCAGAAAAAAAAAGAACGAGTACAATAAAAAGCGAAACTGTCTTGGCTTTGAATTATTTGGAGGAACGAGGGAAACCCAGTTGTTTGGCAGGGGCGCATGCACCAAGCGACCAGGGCGAGAGGCAGAGTTCAGACACCTGGATGCAGATTGGCCTCATTTCCTTCCTGGCGATCTCTGATGGAACATATCAGTGATGGTGTTTCCACCACGGCCCATATGGTGCCACAGTCGTAGAGGAGCGCGGTGCTCCAGACGCCGCGTTAGCATGTCTAAATCCTGGTCGGATGGCGCGGGGCTCAGCACGGCCGAGTGGCTGACACCAGCTGGACTTCATCTGCAGTGGATGGGCACAGCTACTAATGCATCTCCATCTTCCTCATCTCTCTCTTATGTCCATCTGCTGCGCAGCCCCTCTCACCTTCATCTCCCACTCCGCCCACGTTCCCGTTCACACGCACACTCCCAGCCTCCTCCCCGTCGTCTTTCCCTCATCCCTCGCTCCCACCACCCCGTCTCCCCTTTTCCTTTTAGTTTCTACCCCCCTTTTCTTTTCCCCCTCCCGTCTTTTCTTTCGACGACCTCTCCTCCTGCATCGACTTTGGCCCAGTGAAAGAGACGTACGATGGCGGGAAGAGAGAGAGAGAGAGAAGAGAGAGAGAGAGGGAGGGAGATGGGAAGAAAGGGAGATGGGAGAGGAGAAGACAGGACACAGGCGCATAAGGAGGAGGGTGGGACGGTCACTGTCCAAAAAGCTCAGCTGAGAATGTGCTCAAGCTGACCGGTGGAGGACTGCAATGCAGACAAGCCAGTGTCTGTGTGTGTGTGTGTGCATGTGCGTGTGTGTGTGTGTAAAAGCATGTGTCCAAATTGTTTGCTACACTCCTGCCTAAATCTGATGTCCAGCTACAGCCTCTTCCATGGCATAACACGCCACACTTGTTTTATGGACTATAAATGAACTCATTATCTGTGGCGCTCATTAGCTTCGGGTCCTAATTAACCAAAATTAATATTGTTTCCTGACAAAGACATTGGCATTGGCAAATTGGCAATTGACCTCCTTGGTCAATCTGGAGAGAGGGACAGAGTGATGAGCAGAGGCGTAAAAAAACAAGGGGAGGTGAGCGGGAACGCGGTGCAATGACAGCCGCTCTGGTTGATCAGTTTTGGACTCATCTCCCTCCCTCCCTCCCTCCCTCTCTGCTCTGCACTAACTCTCACTCTCTCTCCATCCCTTTCTCCTCCCAGCTCCCGTTAGCAGACATGCCGTGCCCCATGTCTCTGTGGTCAAAGAGCCGTAACAGGTTTGGGTTGGGAATGAACGGCGTGTGCAACAATACAAGCAGCGAGGAGCTTGGGATGGCCAGTGTGTGAGGTTTTGCGTGGGCGTCGGACGAATGGAAAATGAGCAGCCGGGAAAACCCACCCTATCTCAGCGGCGCAATGGCCGACAGAAAAGCCCGGGATTTGTTAGCAACTGGAACTTCTCACCAGAGACAAACTGCAGCAGAGAGGAATAAATAGGGGAGAACGAGACAAAGAACAAGAGAGCTGTGCGCTCCACAAAGAGAGAGACACACGGAGAGACAGAGAGAGAGAGGGAGAGAGGGGAGGCAGAGACAACACACTGGCTGCCTCATTCCCTTAAAAAAAAGAAAAGAAAAGAAAAGATCCATGCTTCTAAGGAGGCCTGTTAAATGTCAAACACCTTCTCGGCTGTGAGATAAGAGAGGAGTTCAATTATACCGCGCTCCCTCCAGCTCACACACTCACACACAAACAAATAAGCCCCGCACGCACTGACACACACATGCCCTCTCAGTGCACCTGCAGCAAAGACTCGCCGGTTTACGGACTGAGACGAACTCCAGGTATCAGAGGACGAGGGGGGGGGGCTGCAAATAACGGGGGCATGTGAGCAGGAGAGGCTGCGAGCTGCATCGATGGCAACAAACGTACAGTAACGCGCACGCAACCCGGGGTGAGACGGACAGCACGCGAGTGGTTGAGCTCGCTCGCACAATGGCAGAGAGGACAAAGAGGCTGAGACCACGGCAAACAAAAGCAAGCAGATTTGAGCCCGTCACCGCTCTGTAAACGGGCAGGAGGGTGTGGGGGGGGGGCAGAGAGTGCAGGCACCCCACTTGTCAATTAATCCTATCTGGCACCAGCACGCTGGCCTTTATGAGAACAAATGTCAGCTTTCAAGACAAGGACGATATAACCTTTCTTCATCGAAGGCTCACCAGCCTCCGACGACCGCCGCTGATACGACGCTGCAGGCAGCCCGACACAAGCTGATCCAGCATGTAAGCCCAGACAATAATTCAAAGGCTCTGGCAAATTTGCTGCTTTGGGAGAAAAAGGGGAAAACACACTGAAATTGCCATTAAGTTACATCACAGCTCTTGCTGATGCAAAGGAAGGGCTGTGCTGTGCCCGGTCTAACCAGTGGCCACAAACAAGGGGTCCATGTGAGTCAGAAATGACTGGCGCCAACAGCACTGTGTGAAACATGGTGATTAAAGCGCTCCAAACACGGATCTCCTCTCTCGGCTGGAGCTCATTTTTCAGCTAAGTATTCAGAACATTATGCGCGCCGCGGGAATATTCTTTCCGGCCTGTGAAATTATCTCTCGTGGTCTTTGAGACCTGTAACCTTCTGATTCTCAGAGACCATTAGAAATCTATGGTGACATTTCATTTCCTCTCTTTCTCTGCAGTAGAAACAGAGCCTGGGTTTTTACACGCTTTCTACGGACCTGTGTTACATGCAAACAGCAGCAACTAACTGCTGGATCCATGAACATCTCTACAAACAAACACAAAAAAACTCTGATGCAGTCACATATGTAGGCAACAGACACATACAGACACACTCACACACACACACAGACGCACACACATTTCCTCCCTCCTACGGCTTCCCTGCAACGGAGCAGGGAGAGGTGGTCGCTGATGTGAAACATCAATTTCCAGGTTAGCTGCTCTGCGTGGCTCAGGCAGGTATCAGCCGTGACCCACCTGGGCCAGATAAGCAGCTGCAAGAAGCTGATCTGCCACCCAGCAATGCTCCTCTCAGTACTGGAGAATGTCCTGACGGGCACACGCCTGTGCACGGGCACGCACGCACACACGCACAAGCAGAAGTAAACAAACACTAGAGGCTGAAACAATGAATTCAACGCGAGAGGAAAATGGGGAAAACAGCAATATAAAAACGGTCATATTACATTTCCAGTAAACACCGTGGTTGTTTCAAAATCGCCGGTTTCTCCAAATGAGGGGGGGAGGGTGGATGGATGGGTGGCGATGGGGGGTGGCTGTGGGGTGGGGTGGGGTTCATATGCATCTCTGCATAAACACACATACAAAATTCATGAGCATTGCTTAGGTAAAGGGCTCGCCCTCCTGATACTTTGATCATTTGAGTTGCTGGGACTGCTGGGATTAAACTGGGTTTAAACCTGAGGCATTCCAGATAGGAGCTTTACAAACAAATGCACACACACACACACCCACACACACACACACACACACACACACGTACACACGTAAACAAACTGAACTCTGTGACGATGCTGATAATTTGCTGGAGAGCTGGAAACGCCATCACAAATATTGTGGTGTTTTCTTTGATGATTCTGCAAGTCTGAGTCATCTCTGCCCGTCTCCCACTCACTCTCTCTGTGTCTCTCACGCGTTAACACGTTTGTGCTTCCATACTAGTGACGCGTGTGTGTTAGTCCCTTCTACCCCGATCCTAAACCCTGAAGCTAAATCAAATTCGGTGAAATTTTAACCCTTAAATAATCGTCCGGCTGCCCGGCATGTTCTCAGGTCTGGGGCTCAAATTGGTTCTGAAATGAGTGCGCAGGAAGTGCAGCGGCCCAGCAGATGGGTGTCTGGCCCAGTGACAGGCGATGGCGGGGGGGGGAAAGGCTGGGAGACGGTGTGTGTGTGTGTGTGAGAATCAAACGGCGGCCCGGTCAGGTAATCTACCCGCCGCCGCCGCCATCACAGCCGGGGCTGTCAGCTCGGCGCCGGGCGCCTCGGCAGGCGCGGCTCAACCTGGTGTCGCGCCACATTCCCACAGACAATTTCAATTAACTTGTACAAGCCGGGGAAATATCGCACGCACAGCCCGCAGCCATCCTCTGTCACTCTGCGTCTGGTCACAGCGTAGGGGAGGCTTCGGCAGAGGAGAGGGCCAGGCAGAGGCGTTATGCATTTTTTAAAGGAATCAAGAAAGAGATCCCCACATGCCTCGATCCAGCCTTACGTAAGATGTCGGGGGATGCAGCTCAGACTGGCTATGCCGATAAACCTCCGGCCCGGGCGCCTGGTTTTAAGGTGGACTGACGGCGGCTACGGCAGAACAGATATGATGAGCGTTAACGTGACATCATTTGTCTGAACGCGGGGATGTGAGGCCGGGGCGGGCGTGCGTTTTGGTCTTACTCTGAAATTCACACCACAATGACTCAGAGCACGGTCGCGGGCATGTAAGCACAGCTTAAGTGTCAGTTTGTGTAGCCCGTGCCAAATCTAATCTTACACAGCCGTCACCTCTCAGAGTCCTGAGGTGGGGAGAAGGACAGTGGCAAATCCCTCCTCCCTTCCAGCACAGACCGGCCTGAGAAATACAGATTTAACACTTAAAACCCGAAGGAAGTTTCCGGTTTGATGACCGACGAGAGCCAAATCTTAACTCTGTTAAGAGTGGTGGAAGCCCACTTTGTTAACAAATGCCGGTCATATAATCTAATATAATAGTAATGGCAGTGCATAAAATGAAACGGATGCACAATTATGTCGTAATATGATACGTTACAATACAGTGAGCTTTTAATAGTCCCACAATGGAGACATTTGTGGTGTTGCAGCAGCAAAGTGGACCGTGAGCATGAAAATCTATAAAAGCTATAAACTATAAAACAATCTATAAATATCAAATATCAATACTGTATACAGAGCAAGAGGCACGATAATAGACAATTGCAGAAGCAAAAAGTGGGTGACTGTTGGTCCAGCTGCATCATATCAATGGCAACATATTCTAGGTGTTTTTTCAGTGCTGGCGGGGACACCATGGCTGGGGTAAGTAGGTTTTAACCATCTGAAACGTTGGTTTTGATGTATTCCAGGACTTGTTATGGAATCATGTCACAAGTGCACTCGCTGGTCAGAGAGTTTCTCAGTTTGTGCCAATGTTGTTGTGATGAAGAGGTTTCACTGACCCCAAAAAAAAAACAACTCAGAGGAGGTCAAGTTGAACCGAAAACAAGTTCCAAAAACTGAAAACTGCTAAAAGTAACACACAAAATATCGTCTAAATTCAGAAAAGGTGCATGGACAAAACCAGGAAAAAAAGCAGGCAAACCAGAGACAGCAAAATAGGGCACAAACCTCATGTTGGAAATATAAACACGGACAAACAAAGCACGACGACAAACACCGGACAGGTGTGCATAGAGAACAGAAAATTATGTGAAAAGAAATCTACCAAAATAAAAGAAGAAACACTAAACAGAGACTCATTCAAGCTTCAAGCCTATTCAGGGACAGTGGCTGAATTACCCCGGTTATTTATATACATTACAACAAGTATGACATCACGATAAAACCAAACCAGGACCGATGACCACACTCCCCTTGAGCTGCAGTCGTCCAAACTTAAAAGTCTGACTTAAAAGTATATCAGAATGCTTCCAAAAAAAAAAGATGAAGAGAAAGTGAGAAAATTCAAATTATATATCTGCGTGAGCGGGATGCTCGGCATTAATTTTGTGGAGAGTCAGAGGCAGCGTAGCGATGAGCACCTCGGTGTTGGGGAGTGTTTGCCCGGGCCATAATAACACTAACGCATCACGTGGCGGCTAAGTGCAGACAATATAGCGCGCCGCAGCGTCATGATGGATGGTGTGTTTGCAGACACCACTGAACCGTGGACCCCATTATTTCCTGGGGGAGGACGAGGAGGGGGGGGCAAGGCCCCACAGGGGAGAGATAAGGGATGATTGACTAAACCCAAACAGCGTCGGCTGGCGTTATTGGGAGGCTGGCGCGGGCATCGACGCAACGGCTCGGCAGCTGCAGAGAGCCATCACAGGAGGCAGGGAGGTGGGCTGTGTCCCTGGCTCCAGGTGAGGAGGAGGAGGAGGAGGAGGAGGAGGAGGAGGAGGAGGAGGAGGAGGAGGAGGAGGGGTCCTCGCAGCCGTAGGAAAACTCAAAGTCATTAAGAATAACTGCTGGACAAGCTGAGGACACATCTCCTCACGGCTGCAGCTGATAGGTGGGTAGCACTCACTAGAGAGCACATGTATACACACACACACACACACACACACACACACACACACACACACACGCACAGACACACACACACACACACACACAGCTTTCCAATCGGGTAAATGAGGCCCTGGAAACCCATCGACAGCAGCACAGACTGATATCCTGTTTTGCACCAAAACAGTTCCAATGCTGGTTGAGAAGCAGCTGCTTTTCCACTCCTCGTGAGCCATTATTACAGCACTGCAAACATCCACTGGTCAGCCTGTCCCTGAGGACCGTGTGCAGCACATCAAAAGTGTATTTCTCTTTGGCTGACTATTGCCCATTTGACCCTTATTTTGGGACAGATCAGATCTCGATAAAGCTGCCCCCAGCCTCTGACATAGCTGGTCCTGGCCCAACAAAGAACGGGTGCTAGTCTGGTTATAGGGGTCAGAGCAATTGTTTTTTTTGTCAGTGGAAACAGAGAGAATGGTTCCAAACCAAGCACTAGCCCAGAACCAGCACTGGAACTGTGTCTGCAGAGAAGGGGCCCCGAGTTAACTCTCTGAGGAGAGTCACTACTCTCATTCCACAGATCATCTTTCTTTGATCCAAATTTTTATTTCCAGATTCCGCACGAGATTCTCTGGTTTGATATTTTCTTTTGTACAAAATGGAAGTTGATCAGCCTCCATTTGACTTTCATGAACACTGCAATTGAATATGCACAGTCTCACAGTCGCAGTGATTTACAGAGGCACCAAAACCACGCAGTGCATACTGAGAAAGCCTCATTTTATCCATGAAAAACGAGCGGCGAAAAAGACGAGATGAGCAATAAGGCAGCAATAAGGAGATATTCACGTGAAAAATAATCGATGAGGTCGATTTCCTAGCCTTGCTAGAGGACCGGATGAAGGTCCGGTGGAGCGTTGTGAACGCTGAAACAGTAGAACAATGCAGCATCACTGCTGCTTGCTGTTTTTGTCTCTGTTTTTTTGCTGGATCAACCTGTTCTCAATCACAGTTGCACACACGGAGTAGAATAAACCAGCTGAGAGGAGAGCGAGTGGGGCGCTCTCTCCAACTCTGAGGACTTCCTGTTCATAAACGCAAAAACCTGATAATGAGGAGTGCTGGAGGGGTCCAGCTTAAATCTGTACAATCATATAAAAAGTAGTAGTATAATATAAACTAATGCTCAAGCATATCTCTATATACCTGATTGTTTTACTATTTAAAAATGTTTAACATTAAAACCTCAAAAGAGACAAAAGCATACATCTAAACACAAGTAAAAGCAGCTGAATTTGGACCAGTCTGTCGAGTATGCTGATGAACCATTTCTTACTTTATTCAGCTTAACTTGACTCGATACACCAGTGTATCATCAACCCGCCCCGGCCAGCATCAGTTATGAATATTGCTTTGTTTATGACTGAGATAACACAGTCAATATAGTGAATGTGACAGCTGCGAAGGAGAGAGGGAGGCGGTGTCCGGAGGAGGGAGCGTTGATGAGCCACAGTTAATGTGGAGTGTGTGAGGCAGCTGACGGGGAGGAAGGAGGGAGGGGGGGCAGCCAGGGTGAATGTACACAGACATTATCAACACGTTTAGGGGAAGGCTTTAATAAGTGCTACCTTGAGGCTACTTTCTGTTCCTTAATCATTATTGAATTAGGAATGCCACAGAGCTAATTAAAAGTGCAAGGTATTTACTGTGGCAGCCGGAGAGTGTGAGGGAGCGAACGGGGGCGAGCCAGAAAGAAGGAAAATGAGGCTTTGTATTGAACGTTGGGCCAAGCGTCTACGGCTTTGATGCCTCGGACTGGAGCGTTGAAAAAGAGCTTCCCTCCAAAGTTTCCCTTTGCTGGCATTAGATGAGAAAAGAACAGATATATAACCAAGAAAATGTGCGGTAGGAGCTGGGGTATCGCCGTGCCCAAACTGTTAAGTATGCAGCTTTGGATGTCTCATTTGTCCACAGTGCGATGTAGGGAAAATAGCAAATGAGAATCATTTTGTTTTTATAGTCCTTTTCTATTGGAAATTTCATGCTCTTTTGTGAAATGACAAAGGATAGCAGTGTGCTGATGGATATGAATGACTAGCGATGACTGGGATGATTGTTTAAAAAAAGAGACCTTCAATTCAGCTCATTCACTCATGTAATGAATAGTGTCAGGAGTCCTCTCCTGCCCCACCCCGGCCTTCTGAGGCGTCCTCCCTCCACAGAAAATAAAAGGAATAATTAAATTTGAGTCTATACAATAACTCATCTCACAGAAATGAATGCGTGCTGTAATAATGTTAGCCCGAGCCAAATTCCAGGCCCTCTGCTCAATGGGCATGAACAACAAGGCGTGCTCGAGCCATCCCAGCGGAGTGGGGAAGTTTCTTATTTTGAACAAATGTTGTGTTCCCTCCACAAGTTAATTACTCAGTAGAGAGCTTAATCTGCCGAATCAGGGCAAAGTGGATTAGGAGATGAGAGCGTTTAATCAAAGTGTTCTCTCAGTCTAATTACACATCCCATTTCCTGACACAACGCGCACTGTTATCTGCCACTGCATTTAAACATCAGCTCCTCTGTTCGGCAGCATCCCCCTCCTTTAAGAGTCAACCATCCCATCCTGATTCAGACAAGAAGTGCATGAAAAAAGGTAAACAGCCGTGCACGCTCACTCTAAATAGGTACACACACATGCAGGAGGTGAACAAGAAAAGAGGGGATTTTGTTCTAAACACCATGAAATATTCCTCGTGTGAATGTTTGAATAAATCATCTGAGGCGCCATATCTCTGCAGTGTACAGCGTGATTAGCCTGATGCAGCCTAATCTCACATCACAGGCTAATCTACACATTCCAGCAGGGACTAAAGAATCATCTGGACTGTGTCACAGTGCCAGGCCCGCACAGGCGTGCTTGCTCTATCAAACACCTCCCTCCTGAAGCCGAACCTCCTCCCGCTATGTGAAGGGGGAGAGGAACGTGTGCGTCTCCGCTCAGATCAAATATCCATGACGTTTGGATGCGTTCCCTGATCCGGCTGATGCATAGTCATGTGCTCCCGCTGAGGCTGCCGGCGACCAGCTGTAGTCACTGCTCTGTTGCCTCGGCGAGGGCTGATAGCGTCCCCGGACGTGTCCGTGTGCATCCAGCCCGCTTTTAACTCCAAAATTAAGCAGCCGTGCTGCCATTGTGCGCGTGGCGGCCAACGTGCGATCCCCTGAACCCGACGCTGTTACATCACCGCCTGCCTCCGCGGTCAGAGGAGCTTCTGGAAACCCGATCTCTGGGCTCCAGTCGTGCGGTTTGGGCTCCAGTCAGACAGGTGCTCATTTGTGTTCATCAAATTTGCAGTAAAATGATCGGCTAATGAAGTAGAGAGCAACGCACGCAGGGCTGAATACGTTTAAACGACCTCCATTGTGCCCTGAAAGTCCAATTTAACGATTCTTTATTCTTTGCACAATCTTTCCACTGAAGCTTGAGATGAGAAAAATATGTATTTTCAATCTATCTTCTATTCAAATCAAGAATACGAGCAATGTCAGTATTGAGGCTGGTGCCGGGCTGGGGCTAACCCCTTAACCAGTGTGTGTGCGTGTGTGTGTGTGTGTGTGTGTGGTGAGAACGATCTTTTGCTGTTCCCCACTATGTCACATCCTCTATTCACAAACACACATGCACACGTGTGTCATCACCATTAACATGCTGTTAGTCGTCACTCTCAAACAATTGCCCATGTGGTGGTGAACAGACGCAGCATTGGCCTCCATTCAGTCCATGACTTGTAACCTAAACTAAAAGCAGCTCAACCAGGCAGGACAGTGAATCTGAGTCTGCATTGGAATGAAAGGGAGAGGATGTACTGTAAATACACTGCAAAATTGCCAAATTCCCCTGAGCCACACAACAGAGAGAATGCATTAAAAGTAATATATATTTTGCTTTTGCTAAAGTAAAGCTTTAGCGACACTGAAATAAATTAAATCTAATTATTTGTCCTATGCACAGGACTTACCTTACACCGTTGGTGGAGGAATACAAGTGTTATTAATACAATGTACTGTTTACAAGCATCCTGTTGTTTTTTAAGTATATTTTATTAAAGTGTTGTTTTCTGGCTTTTGTTTCCTGACAGTACAGCTGGAGAGAGACAGGAAGGAGGGGGACGAGCAGAGAGGATGACACACACAAGGCGAAACCCGAACCGGAGACGTTGTGCACGGGGCTCTACTCTGTCCTAAGCAGCTCTCCAAGCATCTTGTTGCTCATACAGAATATTCTGTACACAAATCATATTGACGTATAAACACGGACAGAAATTTGCACCTCAATCCAAAATTCAGCTCGTGTTCAGGAATTGAAATTCAAGAGGCTTTCTCGGTCCATCAGTGAACTACTGAACTACACACACGCACACGCACGCTCATTTGACTCCGGGGTGCGTGTTGGTGTTGAGTGTGTGTGTGTGAATTGGAGGCCCTCCTCGACGAGGACATCTGTTGAGCTAATAAACAATAATCTTGACAAATGGCGGGCGCCCGCCCTGGCGGCGGCGCCGCCGAGGAAGCCATCGCGGGCCGGGGCCACGGACGTGACTGACAGCCCTGTGGACCAGTGGCGGGGGCCGCTGGAGCGAGGCCCAGCTGCCCCGGGCAGAGAGGACGCCGTGATTCATGGCCAGAGGGCAACCTGGACAGAGCGGCCGGGGAAATTAGCCACGCCGCCCGCCGGCGCGGCGCCTGCCCTTCACCGGTCCGAACACGGGCTGCCCGAGAGGGATGGCCGGCCGCCAGGAGCTGCTTAGCGCTGCTGGACAGAGATGCCACTCTCGGCAGCTAGGAGGGTAATGGTGTTTGGGCTGGCGCTGATGATGATTTACTGGAGGCTCGGGCCAGGTGCTGTAACCTTTCCTGGCTCAGACGATGATGGAGATAATTTTGAAAGTTGATGCGACTCCTCGGATGGTGACGCATTTGAACGCTGGCGATCGGGATGGAAACAAAAAAAAGTGGAAAAGGGAGAGGAAAAAAAAAAGACGTCTGTGCCCTCTGCGCCTTTGACACATAACCACTCACATAAAGCTACTTTGAAGGTGTAGACACAAGCAAACACTCCATGACTCAGACTGGGAGTGTTGACGGACTGCCAGAGTGTAAAAGGTCATGTGATAAAAAAAAAAGTCAATCCAATATAAAGGATTTTAATTCAAGCCACTGACACCCTCAGACATGATGAAAAAACCAGACATCTCCAAATTGCCCTGTCAATCACTGCGACCAACAAAAAAAATGACAAACAAAAAATAAATAAATAAATAAGTAGGGGAATAATAGATCCAGGAGGAATATTGCGATCAAGCCAGGCAGCCATAACCTCCAACCACCCTAAGAGCCCAGCAGCACATCATATGAGTGTGCTCCTAATAACATGGAGATATCAAACCTGAGCAGATGCTGCTGTCCAGACAGGAACAGCAGCCTGGTAGGGTGTGTGTGCCAGACAAACACATTCACTGCATGCTCTACACTACACGTGTGCTGATAGAGGATCTACAGTGTATCAGGCTATCGCTGCCAGTGCGCTTCATGATGTCTCTGTTTACTTGTTTTCTCCCCCTCGGCTTGGCTGAAACGCAGCACGTTGCAGTTCGGTGAACAGATTGACAAAGCAGGCTTTAAGGCCGCCTCCATGCTGGAACGAGGTGCGAGTGATCTGGGACTCACCGACGGGCGTGTCTTCGTAGATGAGCAGGTAGGTCGAGAAGAAGTAGTTGAGAAAACGTGGCGGCTGGTTGGAGCCTGCGGAAAACACAGAAAGGTCAAATGAAGTTACTCAAGGCATTGAAGTCATGTTTGTATGTGTGCTTTAGGTCTGATTGGGCCTTTGCGATGCATACATGCAAAAACGCAGCTGCTATTTACAACTGAATCAAAACAAGTTAGCAAGTAGTAGTCGCACACTCATGTTTTACTGTTTAATTCATGGGCTGCTGTCAGAGTGCTTCCTAAACAAGGCTGAGCCCCTCCCACCAACACATGGGGGGGGGCGGCTCAGTCACACTGTGAGCAGCCGGAGACAAAATACCCAGTGTCAGACAGTGAATGACATCGGAAGACTCTTTGATGCCTTGAAAAGTGCTCAAAAAAAGACATAGACATACATCTATGTCTTTCATAGAAATGACTCTAAATCAGAGTGAGAGAGCTCAGAGCTTGTTCAAGCTGCGTAAACTTTGTTTGAAATGTTTTCTCAACTCGGTGCCATCGATATTGCACTTTTGACAATGGAGCCAATCAACAGGGTGCACACCTCCAGAAAATAGGTTGTTGGCCCTCTGCATTCAGTGAAAACATTCCTTCCTTTTTATTTGGTTTTGTTCTGGGCAGCTGCCTTGGACTCTTGTCCTTTACTCTTCCTCTTATTTATCCGTCAGTGCTACTCCGCATGTCCTCTACCCACTTAGACTTATTTTTGTCTGCGTTCATCTCTTCGCCGCTGTACATGTAGACTGTGTCCATGTCAGACGCACCTCAGCGGCACATCAATCACTCAGCGGAGGCACAGATGCATAAACCTGACCTTGGACAGCGACCACAGCAGCCCCCAGTGGGTACACTCTGGTCAAAATCAGCTCATGCTGGATTTGTTTGGATCTGCTTGTTCATTCACTCATCCATCCATCCATCATCTTGCCCGCTTTGTACCTAAACGGTTTTGCAGAGGTCTGCTGGAGCCTATCTCAGCACAGGGCAGGGAATACACCCCGGACAGGTTGCCAGTCCATCCTAAAGCCCCTGGTCTGTGTTTACAGCATCAGTCCCCAGCCTCCACAGTGGGTAACAGTACCCCCAGACCCCCCCCAACCTGGCAGGACATCACCCAGACCCTCACTCACCTCTACTGGCTCAAGTTCAGTATTAAATACAAAATCCACTTACAAGTCCCTCCATGGCCTAGTCCCCCAGTACCTGTCCCACCTTCTCCATCGCTAAACCCCATGCTCTCCTTTCCCCACTCCAGTCTCCGCTCCTTTGAGGATCGGGTCTTCAGCTTTGCTGCACCCACCCTCTGGAACTGTCCCCCACCTGACATACGCAATGCTCCCTCTCATTAACAACATTTACAAAACTGCCCTCAAAACTCATCTGTTCAACATGCTTCTCAACCAGCAATTCCCATCACCCTGTCTGCTTCACTCTGTTCTGCCAAACTTTCAATGAAACTGTAGTGAAAAAATGTGACAAAGAGTACTGTCCGTCCTTACCTGCTTATGTTAGAAGTGAGTATATTTTCAACCATTAATTAGAGGAATTACATAAACTCAGCCAAAATTATGTGGAGAATACTGTACATGTCATACTGCAACATGTAGTCATTGATTTCTCTCTCTCTGTGGCTTTCTAGTACAACACAGCACATCTGAGGGCTGATGGTGTGCGGTGCCGAGGCGGGGCTGTGGGGTGTCAGACGAGCTGTTTTGTTCAGGAAGATCAGGGAACAAAGCTGATGGCGTTTGATCAGCTGAGCCGGGCAGCACGCCACAGAGGTGGCGGAGCGGGAGCCAGCCACGGCCAGCACGTTTGAAGTGGGAGCGGCGCTTTGAAAAACGCCTGCTCCGTCTGAGCCGAAGGAGATCCTTATCGTCTGGAGTCACCTACAGCAGGTGCAGGAGGAGGAGGAGGAGGAGGAGGAGGAGGAGGAGGAGGGGTTAACTAGCTCCCGTCCGCACCCGTGGCTTAATTACTAGAGGGGAGCGCGCACGCAGGCTGGGACGGGGCAATGCAGATAGATTACAGCCACGGAGTCATCACAGCAATGATCATCATCAATCCAATTTGCTGGATCGGGGAGGAGATGCTCAAGAGGAGCGCAGGGTCAGTGTGCTAATGGGTTAGTTACCGAGAGACGGAGAGAGAGAGAGAAAATGATTTAACATAGAAAGCAGACACAAGGTCTTGCAGGCGGCGTGAGGGCCGAGCTGCTGGAGTAGCCCCAGCGCTCCAGAGACACGGCGCGGGGCCTTGATAAACTCATTGTGCTTGATGGAAAGAGGTTGTGGCATTCACTTAATAACTTTCCCCGCTGCGTCAGCGCTGTGTGTGATTGGACGCGTCTCCCGCCTGCCACCGCGAGACAGTTACCGTGACTTCCCCCGCTCCGTCCCGGCTCTCTCCCCTCACTGTATCTGTCTCCATCTCGCACGGTCTCCCGCGGCAAAGCGGGAAATATCTTTAAGTAGCTCCTGGGCTGAGCGGTGTCACGAGATTATACGAGCCAAGGAGTGACACTGATAAAATGTAATAAATAAATAAATAAATAAGGAATAGATTGTGCCAAGTGAAAAGTGAAGACACACAAGCAAGAGACGGTAAAGGAACATGTCATGTGAACAAGGAAAGTGACTGGCTGTTAATGAAGAGTTGGAAAGGAAGGCTGTTGGCTGTGAAATAGAACAGAAACACTGGGATATTGAATAAGAAATCTAAGAGCTGTACCTCTCACCTCCATCCTTTTTTTAATACTACAGAGACCAAACCATATTCATTCAAAGCCTCTGTTTGACTAACAAAGGTGGATTTATTGTTTAATGCTGATAACACTGGCATGTTTAAACATTAATGACCGACTCGGTTTCAATTATTCAGCCTGGAATTCACACGTTTAGAAAAACAACTGCAGAGTAAAAACCAGCGCTCCTGACTCTTTTCATCACTGAATAGCGACGCCGCATTAAAGTAAAACTTATGCACGGAGCCAGGAATTCACGGTCACTGCGGAAAAGTGTGATATTTGCAGATTTACACGTAATCATTCCTTATAGCGAGGGGGGACTCACCTTCACAGACAGAGTGGAGAATGAGGAAGGGAAGGAGGAGCCTGGCGAATGTCATCCTGCCACCTAGTCCCACACTCCACGACATCACCTGCACCTGAGGGAGCACAAACACACACACACACAGCACAGCACAGTCATTACTATTTACCAGGTTATGAGGATGCATAACGTCTAATGACATTTTAGCTCTTTTATATCATGTGATTATAGTGACAGTGAGTTGGGCAGAGTGGAGATCTGATTCTAACAGGTGTTTACTTTGTGTGTGTGTGTGTGTATGTGTGTGTGTATGTGTGTATGTGTGTGTGTGTGTGTGTGTATGTTGGAGTAGGTGTTGATGCAGGCAAATTCACAGCAACAGCTCATTTACAGCACACTGTTAAATGGCCATAATTAACACGCTGCACCTGTCAATGCTGCTGGAAGGAGAGCGGCAGAGACACACCTCTAATTAACTGCAAGCACCTCTGCTCGTCTGATTCCGACTGACTTTTGGTTAAGTTTGGTTTAACGGGCCGTGTTGGAAACTGAGTCTCGGTGGTCTGGGATATGACTGAAGTGGTCATCTGTCCAGATTTTAAGGTGATTTTACGGCTGTATTCAGACCTGGGGCCGAAACCATACAATTGTTGCAGTTTTCTTGCAAACAAATGCCATGTGTTAACCAACTGTTCTGTCACTGTCAGGACTTTATGTGTGAAAAGCAAAAATGTAGCATCAGCCGTTTCAATTGCTGTGTTCACATATGCCCAAACGCTACGATTTGGGGAGGGAGGTTTGATCGCGCCCTGTCTGTTCCAGAGGAACTAGGTCTGAATGTCACAGCCTTGAGCTGGACGATCATTATGGTTATCCTCCTTCTGACTTATTTGATCTATTATCTATTCTATCCATCCATCTGAAATAAGTACACAACAGGACAAGTGCATGCCAAGTGTTTATAAGCCTATAATGTCAGTATTGTAGTCCAACAAATTACTGGCTGAGAGACACTGCGTGTCAAACAAATAGATGGGATTTCATTCATTCAACAGTGTGCTACACTGAAGTAGGCTGTGTTGTGTCTCTGTCCCAGAAATGTGAAAACCAAAGACTTCTTTCATGCCAATCTGTGTCAGTTTCACATTTGGCTGCACAGATGTGACACCAGAAATTCCTTGCAAAAGGAAAGCACTGCAGCCAGGAGAAGACAAGGATCATAAATAAATGTGTAAATGTATGCTCATTTCTATCCTGGCTTCACTGAGTCCTGTACGGTAAGCTGTCCTCCGTCATGTTTGCCTGGAGATGGTCGCCTCAGGCGTGACTTCCCATCGGGTGGAGGAAGCTAATTATTTGAAAACCTCGATAATCCAGAGCTGGCCGGGGAAAAAAAGAACCTGCTGAGTGTCATTTAGCCATTTGTTTGTTTGTTTGTTTGTTTGGCTGGGCTGAGAAAGACGATTTGAGCAGAAAAAATGTTGGGTTTGAGCCAATCAGAGGCGAAGGAGAAGCAGGTTTTGTGGGGAAAAGAGCGGCTCAGACCACCTGCCTTACCTCTCCCTCCCTCCCTCCCTCCCTCCCTCCCTCCCTCCCTCCCTCTCTCCCTCTCTCCCTCTGCTCATCCTCCTCTCTCCCCTCCCGTCCGCTCCCTCTCCTTATAATTATCCCAGTGAGGCCTCGCTGGTCAGCACACTCATTCAATGATAATTTCATTTCGAGGGGTTATCTTTTCAAATTGCCCCCCTCCCCGTCCAGCAGCTCATTGTGCTTCTGCTGGCGGTTACGCTCGTGTTCGGCGAGAGCGCCACCTGCCTTTCCAGCGGGTATCTGATGGCGGGGGCGCCGAATAAACTACAGAGACGGGCGTGGGGAGCGATGACATACAATGCAGACGGTGCTTTGGGTGGCTCGTCTGTTTAAACGCACACAGCGTGTGGTGGATTCAATCCAGGGAAAGCAGCTGAAATACAGTACAGGTGAGAGGGAGGCACGAGGTAAAGAATAGGCTGTCACTGCTTATTGTGTACACATTATATACACACACACACTTACAACAGCTATACTATGTGTGTGTCAGTTTGAATAGGGACATTTGTTTTCATTTGGATTCTTGTCTCCTCAGCATTACTGCATTTCACCCCCAATAACAATGCAACCTGCATAGCTATGTCCGCTACGGCGACTTTTTTTTCTCTCTCTCTCTCTCTCTTCCTCCCTCATTTCCTCTCCCCTTCCTTCTTTGCTCACACAAAAGTCATTTGTCTCTCTGGCTGCTTCCTGATGGCCTGGTCTTCTCCCCCCTTCCCTCCCCCCTCCCTCCCCCCGTGATACAGGTGTAATCTGGTGGAGGGTATCATCCCGACTCAGCGGGAAACTCAGGTACTGTAGCAAACCTCTACAGCCGTAAACGGATTACATGTGTACACAATTTCCATGGACAAAAAAAAAAAAAAGTCTTTTTCCCGCCCCGGAGCGCTTTAAGTGGCCTCATGTCCTGACACGCGCAGTTGATCAAACCCAGTAACTACAACACACTGTGCTACAAGACCTGGGGGCAGGAATCCCAGTGTTTCCTGTGTTCCTCTCGATGCTTGGCTAGGGTTGATCAGTCTGGACGAGGACAATCAATAAAGCCCATTCCCAGCTCTCCACACTGGGGGAGAAAAAACAAAATAATTGAACACAGGTCAGCACCCAAGCTTGGAGTACTTTTTCTTCCCTTTGCAGAGCGGAATCACATTTCAGTGAAACAGCTGTCTTCACTATATCATTACTACGTGTTATCTGCTTCTCTGAATATGATCAGACTGCGCTCAATTGGTTTTCTTCTCAGAGACAGAAGTGCCCACAAACTTATTGAAAGTATCAGGTCATTGCAAAAAAATCCATCTTTGTGAGAGGTCGGCAACAATCTGGAGCCGGCACCGATAACGGCCCAAAAAATCAGTAGCGTCATCACTTCTTTTCCCTGTCCAAGTAAAGTGGGTGATCTACAGATCTTTAAGATCTTTACTTGGTTCCCTGCCTCGTAATTGTTTGACTGTTTTCCCCATGCATACGCAAATCTTGTCCCGCCACTTCACTAAGCCGTCCTGCAAATGCTGCGGGACATTTGTGAAGATGACGAACTGCTGAAGGCCAGTGATGGATACTGCTTGAGACGGACACGTTAGGGGCTGGAGAAGAGCTGAGGCAGCTTCTGGAAAATACAACTGTAGAAGCATCCTGCTCTCTGCTCTCACCAGGAACCAGGAGGATGCAATATTAAACACGCTCACAACAAAAGCACCACATGCAGCACCCACCGACTTCATTCAACTGGCAGCTGGTTTGGGCTTATTTATATTGGCTGCAGTTTGTTTGAGGCTGAATCAGCAAGCTGCCAAAGGCCTAAATCTACGTAGATTACACATGTGGACATTATTGATTAAAAAAAATATATTGTGTTTGTATGTTTTACACATATAAAAACTGTAGTGGATCCAAAATAAATTGATCCAGGTCAATTTTTTGTGTCTCTGCAAATCTGATTTTAAAACAGCTCTGATAACATCCAGTTCTGCTTTTCCATTAACTTCAGTTTATTTATGAAGCCAGATGAATGAAAATTAACAGTGGCACTACTTTCCAGACAGACTTCACATGACTCTTTATGGAGATTATACTACAATTAAGTTATCCCAAAAAACTGTTAACTAAGTCATTTGTGCTGTACTACTGCCCTTAAATTATAGTGGTGTGGGATATAGTTTCTTGGGTCACGACCCAGGACCTGCAGTAGGAGCTCAGCATCACCTCTGAAGCTCTGCACACAATGTTCCACCTGTGAAAGATCACGACCTGTTCACCTGCAGGACTGTGAGGTGGGCAGGAAAGGGTGTGGCCCATCCCTCCCACCCTGGACTCAAACTCCTTAGGGGACCCCGAACCCTCCATCAGGACCTAAACCTCCCTGCTGCCCAGTGCAACCCAGCTAACCTCTCCATCACCTGGATTAGTAACGTAAACAATGATCATTCTACTCCTGCACAACCCTATACACACAATATGTGTCCTCTTCTGTTTCTTTATTTGTACTTGATTTAAATACTATTATGTGTATCTGTATCCATCTTCCTTGATCCCTGCACCTTCCAAAATCTAAAATTCCAATCAAAGCTTTTGGGGGTTATTATATACTTGACTACTGTGTGACTGTACGATATGCGGTTTATGGTGCAGGGACTGGACCGCTGCAATCACTTCAGCAACAATACGGTGCAGGCAGAGTGAGTGGTGGGTGGGTGCTGGCAATCAGACCCTGCTCAGCATGCTAACAATACTGGGTGTGTGCCTGGCCCTCAGCCCCCCTGTAAAATCATTTGTACTTACACATTTCAGTTATTTTTGACAATATAGATTCTCAGATGGAGCCAAACATGCAATTGAAAACATGCGGATCAGATATAAGGGCTTTATTTGGTCCCCAAGGGATCTTAATTGAAAATACAGGTCTGTGCAAGTGCTTCAGAAACTTTGCCGGCGTAAAACAAACTTTTGAGGCACTAATTAGCATAAATTAGCATTTTGGTTTTGTCTAGTGTTAAGCCGGTAAATAAAGAGAGCTGTCAGTCTACTGCGGGATGACAGTCTTTTCTCCATCTGACATTTAGATCGAGCACTGTGCTATCCAGAGATGGTTGCGATCAGAGCAGGCAAATAACAGGGGCTCTCGATGTGGCAGTGACCTAATAATTAGTGCACAAACACCATCTGATTTCACATTTAGCTGAGCGCAGACCTGACAGGTATGCATGGGGGACGGTCACACTGCAGAGGAACTCGAATGTGAGCTGGGCCTCGCTGGGTCACCCCCCCTACATCACTTATACCGTCACCCGTACTCCCCACCCCCTCCCAAAATCCTCAGGAACATCTCATACCGTTCTTAAACTCCTTTCTTGCCATTGGTCTGGCCTGATTTGTCACCGTTTTTAAGCATCTCTTCTCCCCGGTGTAATCCACATTGGCTCGCGCCTCCTCCTTTCTTGATTTACCGTACCGCCCAATTACATGTACGTACTGTATTCTGACATCGCTTCAAATTGTTTTCCGGGGTGTTAAGCCGTGGCAGATACAGTAATTGTGTCTCCTGTGCCCTGATGCAAAATGTCAGCACAACAAATGCACATCTTCTGTGGGCTGTGTATCTGTTGTCAGGTTTCGTGAGGGTCCAGGACGACCATTCGCCTGTGCCGGCAGTAATGAGAAATACATCTCATTATCTGAAGTGTTTCTCTTTAAAAGGAGCACGATAACCTTTGACTGTTCCAGGCTCAGCCATTATTCACCTGTGATTAATGAATCATCACTTTCTCAACCGCATTCAGCACGCATATAAAAGCCGAAACTATTTTAGCTCCATAAAATCACGTCCAATGTTTACACCTCCAAGATTTGCCAACACGCCAGAGACACTGCCCTGAATACCGATTTAAGGAACACTATTTTAAGACCTAGAATGACTATTAGTAACACATACAGCTCCCACTGGGCAAGGCTTAGGGTGGCTGAGATCCAGGTATGCTTAATGAGTTGTGGTCCTATGGCTTATCCAACAGTAATGTGCGATTAAAGCAGTGTAAAGTGAAGAGTAATATCTGGACGTGCTGCGTGCTCTCCAGAGAGACCCGCCTGCCCACATGGCTGTATCTGCTGGCTTACAGCACTCGATATTATTGATTACATGGCAATTGTGTCTGACTGGCCTTAACCTCAAAGGCACGCTTCTCTGAGGCGGCCAAATCTGGATTATCGCAGCGAATCAATGGCAGATTTCTGCCCGGCCCGGGCCCTCATGAAAAAGCCATCACTCATTAGCAGAGTGATCACAGACAGATTAGCAGACATTTGGCCTCGTCAGGGAGGGAGGGAGGGAGCGAGGGAGGGAGGGAGGGCCGGCGCTGCTCTGATGAGCTGAGTAATGTCTTCCTTCCCGCCCTCTTGATCTCTTCATCTCCGGCATGATGTGACTCTCCGAAAGCCTTACTCAGCAGAGCCCGCCGCCGTGACAGGAGTGCAGTGTAAACGGGATGGTGTTGTGGGAGCGCGGAGCTTCCCGGGCGGACGCGATAATCAAAGTGGCGTGGCACAGCGAGGCCGAGGAAACTTCGCTGAGGCCGGGTCACGTGCTCATGGCCCGGCTGCTGATGTTCTACTTTCTGAAAGTTGAGGCTGCAAAGTGTTCGGAGATAGGAGTTCAAGGTGACAGACACGTGACAACAGCTCCTGGAAAACACGGCAGCCAGCGAAGGCCCAGCATACTGTACTACCGCAAGCACTTGATGTTATTACAGATGTTAATACGGTGCCAAGACCAGCTCCTATCACAGCAGATCCCTGATTCACAAAGGCCAAGACACTTACTGTGCCTCACCTCGATGAGATTCATTTAACAGAAGAGAGAATTTTAACTTAATTTCTTCAAATCTTTCAACACAAAATGTTCAACATCGACTATGATTATTGAATTTTCAAAAGAGATATCAATTATTATATTACTCAGCATTTATTGCATTGCCCAAGCTGGAGGAGGGATTCCCTCCTCCATTGCTCTCCCTCCCGATGTTTCATTCATTTTTTCTCCTTTTCGGAGAGAGTTTTTTGTTATCTGAATTCAGAGTCTAAAGATAGCGCTGCACACTCAACAGGCCATAAAGCCCCTGGAGGAAAATGTGGACCATTCCTGCTCCTGTGTTTGTCCTTTATCTAACCAGCGTGATCTCGCTAAGATAAAGTATCTCTTCTATCTAGGAGAGTCCTGGCGAACATATTGGGCTGTATAAATAAAAGTGCCTTGACGGGAGTCTCCTCTCCATAAACGATCACTAACTCCCTGCCAAGCCAACGGCGGAGATAGGCCATCGCAGGACACAAGCCAAGCCAAACAGTTCTTTCACTGTGCGCGCGACTGTCTTTGATCCCGGGCACACTGACAGTAACGCTAAACACTGTGTTGCGAGACAGGGAAGGAAGGTGGTGTGTGTGTGTGTGTGTGTGTGTGTGTAGGGGGGGGGGGGGGGGGGGGGTAGGGGGGCGTTTACACAGGACCTGAGGAGATGGTAATTATCAGGAACAGGATGGGAGCGCTGCAAGGCGCCGCATTACAGCACGCTGTCACAAAACGCTTGAGCAGGCACAACTCATACACACCCTGTCCTGTGTTGACCAACACCGTGACGTCTGTGCGTGTGTGTGTGGATGGATGAGAGACAGAGAGAGAGAGAGAGAGAGAGAGAGAGAGAGAGAGAGAGCGATGGGGCCTGAGGGAGGGGCGGGGTTGATTAGTGTTCACTTGCAGTAAATAGCAGGGGAGCTCCTCCTGTGCGGCACACTGAGCCACAGCTGGGCGTGAGGCTGTGCTGCATTTGTCAGTGCATTAGGTGTATTGAAAAGCTGATTACAGACTGATGGCGCATCACTGCAGGTGACACGCTGCTGCTGCTGCTGCTGCTGACAGATAGCAAACAGATAAATTCCCATGCAGACAGTCCGTCATGGACCAGACGAGATTATGAGAGGTGTTCAGTGTGGGCGCCTCCAGAGCCCAACGATCTCCTGCTGCACGCGCGATAAAAGGCCGATGTGAATGAGATTAATGCCGTGCTGATTGCTGAGCTGCCGGAATATCAGTGCGGCAGTGTTAGCTGAAGTACACAATCAAATAATGCAAAATAATGCTAATTCACATCCGCCGCGTTGGTTGGTGATGAATGAGTGGAGCCTTGACAACCAGAAGCCAAACAATTCTCTATTATTTAGTGTCTAATTATGTGTCAGATGCAAGTTGTCCTTTACAGATGAGAGCTGAGTGCTTCGTGATTCCAGACAGTGAGCGATGAACCCGGCCTGGCTCCGTTTTTACAGGTCTCAACATTCCTCACCTCTGCGCCGCTCTCAGCCACGTGTTAAACGGGAACAACCACTAATCTCCCAGATTCTGTGGCGAGCGGGCCAAACGCCTGTTAATCTGCTATAATAGCGACGGGCGAGCGCAGTGTGTTATATTAATTAGGTAGGGACGAAGTTAACGCCGTTTCGCTCAAACAGTTAGTGTTCATCGATTGCGTGCGGAAGCGGTGAGAGGGTGCTGTCGAACGAAGGATTTACGTGGTAAACAGAACCTGCAACGAGAGGTGTGTAGGACAGAGGCGGCGGGGCTCGCTGCTTTCTGCCTGAGTGCAGGCTGACACAACAATCTTAGCTCTCTGATTTTAGGCTTTTAGTGCTGTTGTGGACAAATTGCGGTGAGAACATAATGATACACTGCACGACTTTTTCCTTCTCATCCATCCGCTGATAAAAACAGCACAGATCAATACACTGTCATGCCCCCCACCCCACCCCACCCCCCGCCCCCCGCCGTTTTACTTCGCTCTACTTTTATTTTACTGGATCTGAATGCGTGCGGCTTTGTCCTTTTTACACGCAGACAGCTTAGAACTGCTTTTATGAGACAACGAGATGTATTGTTAATGAGATCCCCCTGTTTTATATTGTAATCACAGCATTGGCAAACTATTCATACCCATGTTTATTAGCCTCAACTCTCCAGCAGCCTGCGATTCCTCCCTCCATCCTCAATAAAACATTATGCCAGTAAACAAATTCACAGCCTCCATAATATGAACTGATTGCCTCTTCCCGAAATTTTGATGTCAGTCTTAAAATGCCCGTTTCTTTGCCAGGCTTTCTTTTCACTTGGCCATTATTCGCTGCAATGAGCTTGGCAGAGTCGTCCCGGCAGAGGCCCGTGTGTATATCAGACAACATAAACACAGACAGCTGTGTCAGAGGGCAGCCGATAGCCTGCAGAGACTCATTCATCTCCTTTTGTCTCCCTCTTTGTTAGAGCGCAGTCGTTCCGTCCGGCCAACAGCTGACTGCCTCTATCCCTCCTAAAAGATCAAAACACACCATTTAGTAGCTCCTCTCCGGCACCGATGACCTTTGCTTCGCAACACTTCACCTCTCTCCTCCTTCAGGCCCGCCGGCCCTCTCTCTTCATCTGCATTGTCTCCGGTCCCGGCCCGTCTCCCCCCTCGTCCGTCTCAGCCCCGCTTCAGGCCGGCTTTCCATGCGTGAATACCAACAACGAGGATTTGTCACACAACAAAGCTGCCATTAAATTGCTGTTTTGTTTGTTTTACATGGCGCGGTTTATTTTCAGGGGGGGATATGACTCGATATGGCAAGTGCTAGCGGCTTAGATAGGAATCCCACATGTTTAAACTGTGAGAAATAAAAGGCCTCCATCACGTCCTGCAGAAAATTTCAATTTTCCAAATTCTCCTCCCGTAATGATTTCACACAATATTGAGTCAAAAAAGGGACACAAGGATTAGGAGCAATAGGCGACAAAAGATTATAGTGGATGTTTTAGCTCTAGGCCCAACTGTTAAGGAAATCGCCTTTTCTAAAAAAAGCAGTCCATGATTAGATCTGTTGGGAGCATTTCGCACGAAGTCACAAATTTAGAAAAGCCTGGATTCACATCCATAAAGCCAGCAATGGGCACAAGGCTGATATTCTACCTGCAATACAACTGGCTGAACAGGAAGAAAAAAAAATCATCTTCTCAGTGCTCCCTCCTCTCCAACCTGTTTTCTGCAGTTCTGCCCGACTGCCTCGGCTGATTTAATGACCAGCACAGCCGGACCAGCACAGAGAAGGGTGCAGAAATGGGAACGGGTGGGGGAGGCGTGCAATGATCATAATTGCAAGTACCAGAGAAGTTGTGTTGAAGGCAAAAAGCTGTTGAGGGGGGAGGGGGGTAAAGTATAAAATTGACATTTCCGGTCTGTGAATTGTGTCAAAAAGCTGTCACGTAGCGCCCGGCCTTCTCAAAGTGCAGCTGGACACCGCACTGCCAGCACTGCACACTGGACACAGCCCGGAAAAAACTTCAGCCAATCTAGGTGCAAAGAGGATGATAAAATGGCATTTTGAGGGATTTGAAACATTTGGAAAGAAGCATGGAGATGAGCCATCAGAGGTACTTATTGCAGGTAGACCTGTATCCACAGCTTGGGCTGAGGCACAGCTGATCATATCAACCCCAATGAGATGCTTCACTCAAACACCAGCCACTTGTACAGTGCACGTTCCTGTTCCACATTTTTACCTTTCTTCAATTTTACAACACTGCCACCTTTCTAGTGCCCAGACCTTGCTCTGAGCCGTCCAGTGGAGTCCCTGTATCTGCGCTTCACTCCTCCATCCATCCCTCATACCGCCTTTCATTTGGCCTGTCAGTCAAGGTGTCCATCAGATATGGACTCTCCAGTTAACTGCTTTTTTTCCCTTCCTTCTCCCATTTTTTTATGTATTCAGGGAGAGTGACAGACCCTCAGAGCGGGGATCAGTCAGAGGCGGTCTTCCCCACAAACAGCATGGGCAACAGGAGTTGCACTCCAGGTTATTATACACTTACTATGAAATATAAATGCGTTTTTGCAAAAACCTTTCACCCACTGATTTTTTCCCCCTCAGATGTATATTTGGCTCAAACTCGGGTCCAAGGGCCTGAAGGATCTAGACGTGGCTATATCCCTGACTTTGGGGGTCGCAGTCCACTTTATTTCAGTTTTTGGCATCCGTCTGACATTGCCTCACTTGGGACTGTTGCGTCGATCATTGCTGTTCTTTGGTCTGTCAGAATTCAGCCCGAGTAGAAACATCATCTCCTCCGGGACCACAACTACCACATTATTCTGATTTTGTAGAGTCAACCTGAAGCGGACTGTTGCACTCTGTGCCACAGAATAACACTTGATTAGTCGGAAATGTCTGCTCAATGTTTTATGTAAACAGTCAAAATTGCGATTATTTTGCATAATGTCAAACATTTTCGGGCTTCAAAATTGCAGGTTAAAGTTTGGATAAACTTAAAAGCCTTTTTGCAAAGTCAAGCAGCATTGGCCTTCAATAAATGAGGTACATTTGCCTTGATGACAGAATATAGCTTAATGCTGCACATCTTCATTCAGAATTAATACTGTGGTGCTTTCACTAAATCTGTCACATTATCTCTTTTTTTTTTAAGTGACACCAGGAGGAAATTTAGAAAAAAAATTCTCTCTGCAAAGTCATTGTTGCCTCAGCTCTGTGGATGGAGACTAAACACAACATGAAAGAACTGATGGCCAGTGACAGGATCCACTCTGAGCTGCTCTCCGAGGCTCAGCCTGAGCTCAGCCTCGCTCTGGGTCCAGCTCATCCCCCCGTTCTGCGTTCAGGTGACACATGAATAAGTAAAGGTGCACCGTGGCGCTTCCCAGCCGCCGCCGGGGCTACCTGAGATAACAGCGCACACCTGACACCTCTGAAGGCATCCAGGCAGCCAGGCATCCAGGCAGCCGGGCAGCCAGGGCTGCAGCCTGTCAGCCTCCTTCCTGCTGCTCCCTCAGCCTCGGCAACACAGCAACAGTTGGAGACGCGCATCTCCAACAGAGCAGCACAGCAGCGCAGAGCAGCCTGGCTGATCAGCTGATTACCGATAATCGATCGGGTCCCGACTGCTCAGCAGTCACGCAACTACTTCTGAAACTCACAGCCGCGAGAATTCACAGGTGCGCAGAGGACAGGTGAGCGCAAAAAAAAAGTGGCGAATTACGCACCGTGCGCAGTGTGGACACGTCTCAGGCGCACATTAACGCGCGCACACACACACATACATACACACACACACACACGATAGGAATGGAATGGAGAGCTGCAGAGCCCAGCACAGCATGTCATCACCTCACCGTCCTACCTTTCCTCGTCCGCGTCCGTCGCTGGCTGAGCGCCTTCAGCTCCGACTCCTGGTCCCGCTGTGACGCGTTACCAAGTATCTGCTCACCCCCCCACACTCTTTCTCTCCCTCTCTCTCTCTCTCTCCCTCCCTCTCCTCCCCTCTCCTCCCTCCCTCACCCACTCCACTCTGTCTCTCCAGTGAAGCTTTTTTCTCTCACCACCACCACCACCGCCCTGGTCACTGCAGACTGCCACTGCAACATCCAGCCCCAAGTAATCCTTCACTTGCTCACAGGTCCAGCACAATGTCCTGCATCACATACCCCCACCCACCCCCCGCACACACACACACACGCACACACACACACACGCACACCTGCATGAGTAATTCTCACAGGTGCATCCTCGCAGGTTTTAAATGTCACCACTGAGCGATTTGACTCGACTTTTCCTGACAGTTTATAATAAAACGCTACAAAGCCTGTGTAATCTTGAATATTGTTTGGTCGAATTTCCAGGTGTAGTTTATACATGGCAGGGCCCCCGCTACCTTGTGACAGTGAAAAATGTAAAATAATTAGGCCGAGATGTGTTCACAAATCACTTGCGAGCTTCCCGGAAGATGGCTGAATTCACAGAGATTAAAGAGATCTATTTACGAGTCTTGTAAATAAGCTTATGAGCTAATATATGGCACAGATTACATTTGAAACCCATTATTTTGCCACAGAGGTCATGGATCAGCAGGGCGATAGCCGGTGTCATAGCGCCCCCCTGTGTTTATCACAAGGACTGCAAAGTTATAGTACCCGCAACATGTACTGCACACAGCATCTGAGCAGTCAGTTCACAGGCTGAATGAAAGGGGCCCGCGACCTTATGGACGTGATATCACTAAAATAAGATATTTGAACTAAAATAACTACAAAGAAAGTTCCCTGTAAGATTGGTTACAGTATATTATTACTTACTGATGAGTGTCTTGCCTAAGTTTCTTAAAGCATAAATGAGACAATTAGTTCCTCTCAGACTCACACATGTGGCAATCTAGTCTCTAGGTCGACCTCAATGCATGTTTCTGCACTATCGTATGGGAAGGAAACAACAAAAACCCTTGGTCTACGTTTGCATGCATAGTAAACAGCATCTTTTTAAAGGACAGGACTTAACATCCAAGGTATGAGAACATGCACTAAAATGTTGCAATACTGGGTTGTTTCCTTAATATTTTGTTAATGATTAGTTTACATTGGTGACTGTGGTTGTGTGTACTTAAGCCTCCGGACAGCAAAAATTTGACTTTCATTCTCGTTTAACTAGACAAGATTTAGAAATGCCGCAGCACTTGGTTATATAAGCAGACGGGGAAATTCCTTCACTAGTTCAGATTGGACAAAAAATACTGTTGAATGCCGCAGGGATAGTGTATGTTTTATTAATAACGGAATATCTTATAAATTCTGAGAGCGCAAGCGTATCACATCCTTTCTGTTCAGCTTCTCATGCTGACTGAGGTAGATGTCTCCTTTTCAGATAATAGTATCTTTTTTTTTGTTTGTGCGTATAATCTTGTGTTGTTGAAACTTTGACTTTTTCTAAACTTTATTTAAAAACATTACAGTTTATCACCTTGCTAACATGTTTCTGCCCATTCCCGACTCCGCTGCTTCTTTTATAGGAATACACTCTCAAAGCAAGAACGAGCGCGCATGTTTACCTGGAAGAAGGTAGAGATGTAACATCTTCAATACAAACCAATAGAAACTAAATAGTTTACTCACAGTGCTGCCACTTTTGTCCGTTTTCCACTACATGGTCCCAACACCGCCACTGGATGTACTCCACGGGCTTGGCACGATTCGCCTGTACTCGGCATGTCCTTTTCCGTTACTTCTGGTGCCTCCTCGACGTGGGCGGGGTCGCCATAGCACGGCGGCGCAAAACCGTAAAACGTCGCCTCATACGCCTCATGCACGAGAACGTTCATTAATAATGCAGGATCACGAGACGTTATTAAGAAGTCCGTCAGGAGCCGCGGCAACTCACCTGGAACTACCCGCTGCGTTTTTAAATATGCCGGGTTTTGCCGAGCACGAGCGCTCGTGACGACCGCTCTGGCCAATGAGCGACAGGCAGCGTGTTGACGTCACATTTGGGTCACTTCATCGGAGCAGATACCAAAATGAGGCCTGCTTGGTGCGACCTCACAGCAAGCAGGGCTAAATGTAAGGTAAGTTGTCTGAAAATCATGAAAATGTGTATCAACTTGTTGGGGTATATCATAACAGTAGACAAGTTATTTATGTACTTTGATTTTTAAGATTGTCGACACTTTAGGCAGTAATGGCTGCATGTGAATGATATAAAAAAATCGAATTTCTGTTAATTTGTTTAAAATGCTGCAATTTCTTTTCTAGAAATACTGCAACTCAAAGTGCGTATTGTCATGTGCATGAATAAGCAGACAACGCTTCCCTGTAAAATAAAATCATAAAAATAGCTTCTTCGCAGAATAGGTGAGCAACATTGAATTATGTGCCAAAAATATATATAAATAGCATGCACTGCAAACTTTTCTAGTTTATATATGTAATTGTATATACATTATATTTGGGCAGAAACATCAGCAGCAACATTTGACCTGGGGCTTTATAAGACCATTATGTAATGACATTCTTGCTGATAAATTCAGGATATAGTTTTCCAGTGTTCAAGTTTTGTAACTGAACGCTGTGCCAGCCTCTACTCATCTCTGTTCCATCCCCTGCTACTCATCCTCTATATCCTCTGCTGCAAAGGATATGTGGATGAGGATTCAAAAATGATATTCTGCTGCTCTCTGGTGGATGTTTCACTCAACCACAAGCACAATAGTGGTCAACAGGAGCAGGATCCATGCCTTACACACACAGGCTTTGCATTGGCACTTGAATGCAGGGGATATTTTACACCTTTTTCAATCAGATAATTGACCTGTATTTCCTAATCAAAGTGTTTGTGTTCTATGTCCTTATTAATCAGCATTCATTTAGTTTGGCTGTCAGTAGGAGTATGCAGTACCAAGTATACATGCAAGTGGAGAGTGGCTTATCAGGTATTTCTGATTCAATTCAATTCAATTGTTAAGATTAACAATTTTATGGAACTGTGTTTGCAAAAGTTAATTTCATGTGACTTTGCTTAAGTCAGCAAACTGGAATAACACAACAATTAGAATGTAATGTCAATGTCAACACACGATTGCATTCCTCTCATTCAGCTTTATGTATTGATTTCCTACATGTTTCCACAAACACTTTCCTCAACAAAATCATAATATCCATTTTGTCTTATGTAGGTCTCCATATTCCGCATCTTATTACCCAGGTGTAATGAACAACATCAATCAGGTGTCACAGTAAACGACCTGCCATTCACAGTGCAGAGGGCCTGGAGCTGAACCGGGGTGTGCTTTACCTGTGCCTTACCATCTCCTGCCGTAGCTGTTTAGTTTAGACATTGTAAGAGTAGCGTTCCTCTAGATTCTCCCACAGTGACACGATAAATGTTTAGTCATTAGCGATGAGTCTGCCTCACTTAAACTTTCACAAGCCTGCAATGTGAAAACATTACATCAATATCTCATCATATCACAGCATTCTCTTCTTGTAAAAAGGCCTGCACTTTAAGCGCATTTATTTCCTCATATTCATTGTGGATAAACAGTCTCTCTGGGCTTTAAGATGTATGGCTCCCAGGTCTCCAGCATCTTTATATGAAATTCAGCGGCAGTGCCAGAGAGCCTGAGTAATGCCACTTGGCTGGAACCACACAAACCACAAAAATGAGAGTCCGTGCTAAATATCAGTATTTATCTGCAGAACTGTGTTCTGACAGTAAAAACATTTGATTATGACAAAAAAAAATCCAAACTGGTCACATTTGGCTTTCAGGGACGGTTATATGTGTGGAAAACAAACCAGAAATTGTTGCATCAGTTTGAGATTAATTCATTTTTCGCTTTAAGATCATAAGGCTGAGACCCTGACGAGCAACAATCCTCCAACATCTTTCACATTGTTTTTATGTGCTGTCCCCTGAAACCTGCTCCGACATCAAACAGTTTCATCTTTACACAGTGCCCGTGTTTTGAGCTGCGTGGTGTTTTGCTAATGACTTCCCAGCTGTCATCTGGAAGTCACTGGTGCCAAACTGGGCATGAGGATGAAGACTGCTCAGCTTCTCTCACTGGCAGAGCCAATGGCAGCTTCCCCCCGGCACTCGTGAATAGCCAGACAATGGCTGGCCGGGCTTAATGTGCAGCCCTATTTGTTACCTAACACCTTTGGAAGGACTCGCCGCAGGAAGATGCCAAGCAGCACTCAAGCATCCCATCATTCTTCTCTGCTGGAGGCGTAGCTTCTGCCTGCTGGGGCGGTTCAGAGCCACAGATAGACGGACGGCTTATTGCTGAGACAATGAAAGTGTTTCTGAGGACGAGAGCCGATACAGAGCGCAGCGGGGGAGCCCTGGAGGGAGGGCTTATTGACTCTGCTAGAATGGCACATGGAACTGAGAGTCATGACGGAAAAAAAAAAAAAGCGGAAGAAAGCCAACGTCAGGTGAATGTTTACATGGAGAGAATATTGACTTGAGCCGTGCAGGCGTCTTGCATTGAAGACATTGTGATGTGTCGCAGCGGGAAAAGCACCGGCGTAATTAAACACATTAGCGATGGCTGAGTTCCATTTAGCTGCTACAGCATCGGGGCAGAGGTGAGGCGGATGTTGCTCACTGGGACACCTGAAGAGAGCGTGATTAATGAGATTATTAATCATACAGGAGGCACAGTGGTGACAGTTCTGTGGCTCTCATCTACGTCAGAGTGCGATAGATTTATTTACCCTACCCACATTACAGGCTATTCTCTATGTGTATGGTAGTAAAAGAACAGGTTCCCATTGGTGTCTTATTCCACGCGCTTGTCATATTTAGCAGTTGTGCATTGAATTGACTTCCTCAGCCAAAACTCATAAGTCATCACCTGTTTATTTAAGGTAACTGATGATCATCCAGGGTTCAATTTTAAAAGCTCTTAACCTCATGATCGGGCTACAGGGATTTCCTGTGACTACTCAGAGTAATGAGGTCACCAGTTTGAATTCCTGTAGGGGGCTTTTCTATGTTGACTTTACACCCTTTTTCCAGTTATCACCCACGGTCCAAAAACATGCATTGATTCAACTCTCACTTCGATGTGAATGTGAAAGTGAACGGTGTGTCTGCCTTTGTGCTGTGTGAGCTGGCTAGGCACCAGCACACCCCGGAGATACCTCATAACCTGTAGTTTATAATACAGCCAAGAATCTGCAGTCTTTTTCCTAAAATTGTAAAAGAAGTCCACAAAAGGCTCCAACAATGCTGTGCTGTCTGTGCAGCTCCATTAACGTGACGCAGTTCACATCATAAATGCAACAGCATTATGGAGCCTTATTATGGAGTTTGGTCTTTTTTTCCCTCCTCTGTCTTTATAAGTGCTCTCAAACCAGCTTTAAAGTTTCAAACTGACACCTATATGTGTGTGTGTGGGTGGGTGGGGGGTTAATAAAAGTCAGTTAAAGTGAATTACTGTTGTTATTGTCTACTCTATACGCCGGCTAGAATTTCAATATTAGTCCATTTCATAATAATAAAAGAGGCTGGGCTTGGGAGTGAGGGGGGGGGGGGGTACAAGATGAGGCAAAAGGAAAAAGTTGAAGGTTTAGAGATGCAGTGAGTGAAGAAGAGATCAAGAAGCTCTCATTCAGAGGTCTGAGGGAACAGAGCTGGAAAAATTATCTTCTCAAAGGCATTTATTTTAAAGAATTGTGAGAACGACCCTACAAAACATCCGGTATCAGGTTATACAGTCGGCTTATTAAATGTTATCCTCTTAGGACGATGTCTCAGTACACACAGTGATGAGTGATACATGGCTTATATAATGTTGAGTTGGATTACTTTCACCTCTGTTGCCTTTACTGTACATCGTTACCACACACTTAACATCTCTATTTGAGCTGAAATATATGCACAGTCTCCAGATATTGGACAAGGATTTTAACGGAAGGCAAATAGAAATCAAAGAACTCCTTAATGCGCAAAATTCAAAAGCTGTCTCTACCATGACAGCCTCATGTGTGAGTAAAGCTGCCTTAATGATGAAACCTCAAACACTCCCAACTCCAATCCTGAAGAGCCACCTCTGAGTGAGAAATTGTGAAAACCAGTGGGATGGGGAAACACAGAAGGAAAGAAATCTATATCCGAGTATGGACAACTCATTTTCAACATCAAAGGGCTTATAATAGAAATGGAATAATCAAAAGACTTCCCAGATTTAATAATTAATTGTACTTGAGCTGGCTGATGTCATGCATCCTGTAAAGCAATTCAGATTTGAAAATGACCTCCATAGAGTTTCAGTTACACGGTGGCCTTCAGGGGAGCCTTATTTTCCAGTTTGCCGCATGATTTTCCGAGTAACGTCCACCAGCATATTACTGGTGGACAGCATATGACCAATATACCATTGGTTTTTCAGGTTGTTTTTTTTAATTCCTGTTTTTTTTCATCACAGGTTCACTTTTGTATCTCATCATGACAAGAGCATTCAAAATACATAAACTGTAAACACTGTAAGGCTAGGACTCATGCAGAGTTGTGCTCTGGAAATGGTTAAAAAATGTAGTGAGCAAATTCTCCAACAATATGTTGTGACTGATTCTGACTCAAGAACCTTAATGTATGAAATATGAATCTATGCCAAAAAAAAAGTCAATTTTTGAGATCCTCCTAATTCAGTGGCAACTGGAATATGTAGAGATGGAATATGTATGATATTTTTCATTTCATCCTGGCTGAAAGCACAGAAAAGGGTAAGGATTTGAGGCACGACTTTGGCCTGACTGGAAAGTGATCTTCAGAGGCAGATGATCTTGAAAAAAACACAAATCACAAATCACCCCTGCAAACGAGCCGCTGCTGCCCTAATGTCTGATGGGAGACCTAAAGGGGAGATGATGTTGCAGTTCAAACAGTGTAATGTGCCCTGAAATATCAACTTCCTACAATTGAATGTTTGATATTCAGTGTGCAAAATGATGTTTGTGCAGACGCCTGTTTTCACATTCAGCGGCAGAAAAGACATTTCTCTCGTGGTCTTTTCCGATTTTAAGGGGTGAGTCACGGTCAATGAGAGTGATTTGCAGCACCACAGCTGTAGTTTTGAAACCATTTCTGGACCAATATTAAATTTTCACAAACGTGATACAGAAACCTGAATCTTCCAGTGCAGCAAGGCTGACAGCTGATGTTTCAGTAAAGTAGGCAAAATCTGGGGTGAAACATTAAAAACTTTGAACATTTTTACATATTCATAGAGTCCTGAATTTGGAATGAAGGAGAGGGTTAGATTCCACTTTCCGGATGTTATATATGTCTTAAAAGCTGTCTGTGGGGGGGATCCTGAAGTATCTATTACATGTCAAATTGATGAGGCTTATTAGAGCATGCAGGCCTTGAAGCAAAGAGGGCAGTGACAGGATGCCGCTGGTAATGGCTCTGAGACGGGGACGTCTGCCACCATCCTGGCCAGAGAGATATACCTTGCTTGGCTTTTGACACCCTTTGCTGCAAATAACAGCTGGCAGGTTGTGATTCCATGAAAAACGAGGTGCGCAGCAGAATCTGGCCCGTTTCTCTTAGGTGTATTAAAATCAAATTACGAGGAGAGGTTTGACATGAAAGGAGAGACTATCATTTGCCCAAGGAGAGAAGATGCGCAGGCAGGATGTCTATTTGAAAACCTGGTGGAGTTCATCCTCTCCCTCTGCCTAGCTTCCATCCTGACTCTACAAACTTTTTATGTATTTCTTTTTTGTTTCGGTGTTTTACCCCCCGTTTTTTGTGTAGTCATTTGTTGGTCCAGCAGTTTTAATGGATTTTCTGTTTTTATTACCCAGTTAAATGCAGGAAGTAGGAGGAAACAGGGCAGCAGAGAGAGCAGTGCCTCAGAGAAAACAAAAGAGGTTCACCTAAGACCACAATACTATTTCTTCCCTTCACACCATGGGAGAGATATCTTGGCTTGCATTCTCTTCTTTACACTGGTTTAATGAGTTTGCCCATGATTTACACTGATTGGTCAGCATATAAAATCCATGTGCACAACGTGTCAAATCAATTTTCAGAACCGAAAGGAGAAAAATGGCTGGATGATTATAATTCGTCACTGACCTTTCCCAAAGAGATAGGATTTCGTTCTTGCATTGTTCATATCCTGCCCCCACCCCTCCACAGCAGCTCTCTCATGCATCTTGCAGTGGAAAACCAAATGTGGATACAGGAAACAATCCAAAGGGTCCACCTGCATTCATTCATTTCGTGAAACCGATCTTTAATTCACGTCCTGCACATTAAATATCAGCAAAGACTGTTTTCAAATCTTAGCTTTTTTTTAATCAATATCAATGCACCCCCCCCCCCCCCCCCCCCCCCCCCCACACACACACACACACACACACACCATGCCCCAGAAATTGATATGATCAAGTTTCCAGAACGGTGATGGGACATTCATATACTGAGAGTGTATTCTCCAGTCTCTATAAAGTCTTATCGCATGCTCATGTATTTTCTGCTCGCTGTCTGATTAAGTCTTAAACAGAGCAGAGCAGGTGGAACCAAATGCGGCGTAGAGCGTGGAGCTGAACTTTTAATGAACACTGGAGTCTGCACTGAAAATTCGGACGATATACGAACCGTACAAACAAATGAGGGAGGTGCAGCTGCGCACGCTCTGGCCAAGAGAGCGAAGGCAGATCTGAGTTAGCTCAGACAGAGGCTCCCCATACGAGAGACGTGGAGCTGTGGATGTCTCTGTGATTTAAGTTTAAGTTCATGTTTAGCACAGCCGTCCTGCCTTGGTTTCCCGCAGTGCTGACAGAACCCACAGTGGGACGGCATGACTCTGCTGCCACGGCACCGTTATCAAGAATGCTGCAGGGCGGGTGTGGAGGAGGGGACAGGGCAGAAAATAATGGTAAAAAAAAAAGAAAACAAGACTGAGCCATAGCTGTGACTGTTTTGGACCTCCACCTATGCAGAACTGTGGCGTGACAGCAATCTTGGACTCTAGAAACTACAATTCTGTCTATTGCATTTCCCCCCTTCAATGCTAAATGATGCTAAACATATTTTGCAGATAAATGACAGGCGCACAAAGCACAGAAATACCTGCAGCAAATGGTTATAGATAAAGTGTCGTCTACTATCAGGGGCTTACTGCAACAAACTAATCCCCTTAAATAAATGTGTGCACTCAAATCTATCCATCCAACATCTTAACCACTTTACAGCAGTAGTCTGCTGGTGCTCATCTCTAGAGCACACACTGTAACGTGGTTCCTGACCCAAATCTGAGTCATGTACATAGAGAGAGATGCAAGTGCACTAACTGGCACTGACATGAGAGGAAGACTGAAATGTATATATGGAAACATCTGCATGTGTACAGTACACATACATTTTTGATGTCTCGAGGCGTCAATTTTTAAAGTCTCCAGACGCTTGGACCAGGTATGCTACCTGCTATTGGTCGGTGTCAATATACCTGCCCCTTTTTGACGTAGACCGTATATGCCCCTTACCTCTATAGTTAACAAAATGGAAGCATGCTGCTATTAGCAGCTAGCGACTGCAGGCTCTGTGGCTGCTCCATTATCAGTATTTTCTTTCGTCTAAAGATGCAAGACATATACAATCTTAAAAGAGGGTTTGGGACCCATTCCATAGAAATCTGTCACAGTAATATTGAGATACACCCAGATAGCTGGACATTATTAAACAGTTGGTAGCCCCAGGCAGGCTGGTGACTGAGCAGCGAGGCTGGAGCATAAACTCAAAGCTCTGTAATTTCAGTTTATTTGTAATTTAGGTAATTTCAGTGCCCCTTGTGCTTCTGTGCAGTTTGGTCTGGCATTGAACGCAGAACAGAGGAAGATAGTTCGCAGCATATTGCTGCTGTGATACTTATATCATGGCAGCTGTGCAACACGGCCAGAGAACAGCTGGGGAATCTGCAACAAATTGGAAGAGGTGTACTCAACAACAGAGTACAGACCTGGCTCAATCAATACATTTTCTCACTCAACAAGAAAGAAGCTACATCTCAGTGGTGGATCAATATATTATTTCTTGCCTCTGAGTGAACAGAGATTTTAAGGACCCACTTTTTTTTTTTGATATTTGTGCGCAGTCACGCTTTGCATGTGTGCAGACACCCTGCGTGCTGTGTACGAATGTATTCTGTAAATAACTCCACTCTAAAAATATTATTATTGGCGTCATAAACTGGCACCCTGAAAGATGGTGTAATTCCAGCTCTGACCAGGCATTAATCCAGCCAGAAGTAAAATCCGTTCCTGGAAAAGCTGTCCAAGAACATGCATTCCAATGAGGCAAACGGATGGCAGTGGGACAGAGTTACAAATCAAATAAAGCCGCAGTGGGCCCCCGAACCGACAAACAGAGCCGCATGAATACTGCTCTTCTTGTTTCAGTTTAATATTTCATCACTGTGTGTCATTGTCAAAGGCAGAACTAATTGCTGACATTAATTACTAATTTCACTGATGGCATTAGCTCTGATAAGTGTGGTGACAGTTGGATTAGTCAGGCTGTGTTATGCTTAAAGACCCATAGTACGTTTAGCAAAGATGCTTTAGCCTCAATTTCCCCTTTCCTCGTCCACAGCGAGTGGTGAAAGATTTTTAAGAGACTGTCTTTGTTTCCTTTGGGCCAGTTTAAATGGTCAATAAATTCACAGCAGAAAGAAAAACAAAAGATCACACAGGAATATTTCATCGCTCTGTTATTGTCTTGTTATTGTGCTTGTGCCAAACCAAAAGTGACGTCTGACCTGCTGGTTTAGTTTCCTGATTTTATTGGTTGTTTGCCCAAGAATAAAGGAAAGATTGTGACATAATATACAGTACTGTGCTTAAAGGTAGGAGAGCTTCATGTTAGCAATGTACAGTGAGTGAGTGAGCAGACAGGAAAAAAAAATCTAGATCAAATCAGTATTTGGGTTGACTACCTCTTGCCTTCAAAGCAGCATCAGCTCTTCTCGCTGAACTCATTTGAACACGTTTTTTTAAGGCAGGTGTGTTGCTCCAAACATCTTGGAAAACTAACCCCAGATCTTCTGTGGATGCAGGCTGGCTCGAGTCCTTCTCTTTTCATTCTTTGAAATCTTTGCTTTGGAGAGGCTGCTGATGCCTCGATCTGGCTTCTCCCCCCCAGTCTGACGCCTCCTGCAGAGCTATTTCTGCTCAGCTACACCTCAGTTTTTTAACCTAGATATAGAAATAATGATTAGCAACAGGTTGGTGTAATTGGTTCATTATCTACCTGATTTAAATTCTAAATATCGCCCTGATTTGATGCTGGTTTGAAGGTGTAGTCACACCAAGTTTTAATGGGTAGTCGGACCAAAAGTTGATATGATTGAGGCCCAGCAAATCCACTGGAGGGCACAGGCAGGTCCAGAGGCTTGACATGAAATACTACGTAAAAACAGCATCCGAGATATCAGACCTCATGTCTACGTGCAGTGTCTCATAATAATGCAGACTGCTATTGTTCATCAAGGATGCGTGGTAAGACTGTACATCATCAGCTGAAGTTTATTCACTCGCTCCGACTTAATAACGAAGTTTGGATGGTTTTGATACAGACTTTCTTTAATGTTCCACTTGGTTTCCTCTCTTTTCATCCTCACTAATTGCCTCTTGATTTCACCCTGTGTCACACCTGGTCGAGCAGAATAAGCTCACCCTCATTTGAAGACTGCGGCTCCACTCGCTCACCTCTGCTCCACCGCTCGAATTCAACACCCCTTTGTTTGTTTTATTCGCCCCACACATTAACTGCACAACACCTGTGGGTTTTGGAGAAAATAAAGCTGGGCTGAGCGGATGAAACTTCCCTTGCTTTATTTTAATGTTTTCTAATCTGCCAGCAACTAATTAAAGTTTAGCATCTGATTAGACATTAACAACAGTGAATGCAGTGGTTTTGATATTTAAGGCTATTGAAAAGGCTTTTATTTAGTTTGCCACCCCAAGACTCTCTCTAAAACATTTGTAAATGTCAGCATTATGTCTCTTTGAGATAATGCTTATAAAATACAACACACGTTGCATTCACATGTCCTCGGTGTGATAGCATCACATAATTAACCACAGCACACAAACTCCAGCTTCCTCTTTGTATCGCTTCGACTTGTACCTCCACAAGTGTTTTTTTCTTAGTGCCGACAATCTTGTTAACTCGCTGACATTTCAGCATGGTCTCGTCCGTTAAAGCTGTTCCTCAACTTCATTTAGACCAGTTAGACTCATTACAGACAATCAGTTTCAATCAGACAAAATGAGGAGAAATGACGTTTTAGCCCAGCAGCTTTCTGCCTTCATTTGTACTTACAAATGCAAATGAAATAATAATATGGATCTGAAAGATTAGGAAAATGAGAGTAATGTTAGACTGAGGGTTCATTCTGTGGAGTTTGCATGTTGTCCTGTCTGTGTTACTGGGTGTGTGTGCAATAGACTGCCGACTCGTCCGGGGTGTATTCCCCGGCTTTGTCCCAAAGTTAAGGAACAAAGAAAATGCATCAATGAATGAATTAATGAAAATAAGAGGAGGACAGACGAAAAGCTGTGCCGAGTCACACTACCTGATATGAGAAAGTCATTTCACACGAGCCAAGCTGCTCAGATTACCACTTCACAGGAAGTAAACCTCGCCTCATGTTGTTGTAGAGCAGCGCGGCTCCAGTGAAATAGACTATTGATCCCTCTGCTCTTTCTTTGAGCTGGTTAAAAAAATTCCACTCACAGGCAGCGATTAAATTAGAGCCTCATGCCAAAATAAATTGCATTTAACATATACTGTGACTGAAATTAGTTGGCATGGCTCCATGTCAGCCAACCTCAGTACAACCTGAGTGGCTCAGCATTATTCCCTCAGAGCAGTGAGCCCTGACCTTTAAGTTGAGATGTCTCATTGCTAAACTTGATGGCTCACTTTGGGACTGCTTTACTATTCCACTTTGTCTTTATTATGAGGTGTTTCTGACAAATATTAAAGAGAGTTTCCAAAAAAAACACAACTAAGTGTTTCTGGTGTGCTGTACACTGAGGTCCATGTCACAAACATAATGGTCCTTGACTACAGCTCTCACTGCCAGGAGAGTAAATAAACGCACACTGTAACAAATTAAAAACTGAATTCGCTTAATAGACTCACTCACACTTGCTGCCACAGCTTCTCCACGGTCATTAATGTCAGCAAACACAGGCCAAACACACATCACTGAATCGCTTCACAGCATGGTGATTTAAGCGTGCTTGAAATGTACTTTTGTGTAACCTCACAGTTGCCATGCGTAGGTGTGCGGGAAGAATAGTCATAACAAGCCGCATGGTTTTGACTGTCAATGAGAGAACCAAAAATCAAACCTACAGTATAATGTATGATTATAAAAGAAACTTGCACAGTGTGTGTTATGAGCAGATCTAAATATTGAATATGTTTTTAAAAAGAAGTGGCTAAATACTGAACTCAGTGCTCAGTTTTTGCATGTCTCTCAAACACAGCTTTTAAAGGTCATTTGAGAGCCAGATGTTTCTTCATTGGATTTATGCGTAAACCAAGTGCAAGCACAAAATAAGTATATTATTTGGCTTTGTTTACTGTTTGCTGTTGCATCACATGTTGCATATTAGTTTCTGTTCTGGTTCTTTTTATGCTTTTAAGTCGATTCAGTTCATTAATTGGACGTTTGATTATCACCCCCAGCTGACACGATTCATGTGGGCGTTTTTTGTCCTCTCTAAGTTCACTGATCCAGTCTCTCTGCTGGATCCCTGGCTTGTGGCTCTAGTTTTAGTTTTAGAGATTGGTGTTGCCCCAGCTTCTTCTGGACAGTGCACTCTTATTCTCATTATCAAGCTTTAAATAAAGCTCCTCTTCTGAGTCATACTGTATTTCAGTTCATTAAACCCTTTCCACACCACAAAAACGCAACGTTCACGCACTGCTTTCTCCATTATTGGGGACTGTCATATTGTCCTTGTTAGAAGTTGCCAGTGGCAGAATATGTCTCTCTCCACTCGATGAGTAGAATGCACTGACACTGTGAGCAATTATAGCACAAGGCTGATTTTCGGCGAATAATTACGCAATCTCAAGTACGTATCTGGGCTGTTCTTCCCTTCATACCACCCCAGAAGAACTACAGCTTCTCTCTGCAAGCTCTGACAACACGTCTCTTCTTCTATTTTTCCCCCTAGATGCACATCTTACTTGCCCACAGATACTGTGCTCAGTCCAGAAATATGTCATCTCATACCAGCATTGTACACCAGCATCACATTCCTTTCAGGTTGACCGGCATGTAAAAAGGCTGCCTACGTACTGATGTATTGCTGTATAAAGCACAACTGAGGGATGCCTTGCAATAAAACCGGCGTAATGAGCAGAGATGTCCTATAAAGCCTGCAACCCATGGGAGCGATGGACCATCAATAAAGAGGATCCCATATGCAGCATAATGAGTCTGAGAGACCGTCCCCAAAAGTTGGCATTCATTCACCCGCAGCCATGCAGGCGATTAGGAGCACTTTGTACCCATGCTTTCAACTTTGATTTATTGAAGTTCGACCTATTTTAGAGGTTGCCATATGCCATATGTTAAAATGCTGATTGTGATTGGACAAAATAAAAGAAGAGACATGAGAAGGGAATATGTGAGCGCTTATAGCTCTCAAATCTATCTTTTTTTTTCTTTTTCATGATAAAAGTCAGCATGGCATTAACCAGGAAGAGCAGTGATATTCTTTTTTGTGCCATAATTGAGTGTTCATGTCGTGATCTGATGATGCTCTGGAAAGCCCTCCTGACCACAATAAATCATCTGCGAGGCAGCATCACGCTGATGGCTTGTAATGAAGGCGCCACACTCTCTAATAGCCGGGAAGCCTGATGGCTGCCGGAAGGCTTTGAAGTTGGAACTTGCCCCCTAACCTGGCACCGTTTTCATGCCTCCTCTTGTTTTCTTTTGTCTTCCTCTTATTAGCAAGAGATCCGGCATGCAGCTTACTGTACGAGAGGAAGGGAAAATAAAAGAAATACATCAAAACCTCCACCTGAGTGTGCATGCGTAAGAGAGGGTGTGTGTGCATGTGTACATCGATTTCTCTTAGTCATACGTAGTGAACCTGGTGTCTTGTTAACTGGCTAGAAAGCAGAGATTTTTTTCCTAATTGCATCTGTGGAGTCAGCTCGGAGCTTGTGAAGCTTGTGACCTAGAAAGAAAGGCGGCGGTAAGGTTTTTTTTGGGTCAGGGGCTTTTTTGCACATCGGTCTCCTCCTCTCATGCAGGAATGTATTCACACACGTGCGGAGGCTCGTCTCGGACTGGCAGGTAATACGTGCAGACCGGTTTTAGAAGGCATCAAATATTCATGTGTGTCTATGAAGCTCTGGCACGCCTTCCAGGCCTGCAGGTATGCTGCTGCCCACACCACTTCATCACTGTCAGGCCGCCGAGACCCCGAGGTGCTGGATTCTTTATCATGGTATGATTGGTGAGCGCGGGGAAGAGCCAGCACAGAGCAGGGCTCCCCTGAACTCAGCCTCTCGTGGCTCCCTAAAGTAATATCATGACGTTCAGCTGTGCCGACAGTGGTGAAAACCCAGGTGGAGAAGTGCTCTGCTGCGCTCCGTAACGTTCCTTGTGTGATCTCCACTGTGTATAAAAATATGTTTGAGTGTTTGGAAATGATGTTACCTGGCATCGGATTTGACACGTGAGGGACATTGCTGGACTGGAGTGTTGAACTTACTCCTCCCCCTGTGAAGTCCTGAGTGGTGCTCCAGAAATCACTGATTCCCCAATGTGAAGCAATGGGTTGAGGAGGGAAGGGAGGGAGAGGGCTGCTGGGACACTCTCTCTCTCTCTTTGCCATCTATCACTTTTTACCCACAGCTCTAACCCACACCTCTATAATGCTCTCCCATGTCAGCACAGGTGCAAATTTCAAGCACATGGCTGATTTTCAGTGAATAATTTCCCAAGCCCTCAAGTATGCTGTGTTACCTGGCTCCAGACTTGACACAGGTTTGCATCCCAGTCCTGGGAGTATGTGCCAAACACATATTGTTTATAAATCAGACAATAAAATGGGTAGATGGGACACAAAGATGAGGAAGTGGCGGGAATTGATATAGTAGTAGATATAGCATAACATAACATAAAATAACATAACATATAGTTTTGCAGTTCAGATAACTGTACAAACAACAGGAACATTGTCAAGCATCTTTGTTTTCCTTTAAACTGCCACTCTGTAGTCATGGTCCCTGGCAAGAGTTCGATGGGTTCAGTTGGCTTCAGTTTGTTTGACTGTCATAGTAAATGAAAAACCTGCTGAAACCAGTTTGTTAGTGAAGTCTTATCAAAAACAGCAGATGTTTTGTAGAGTGTCCCTGGTTTGAGATGATGGGGAGATGGATAGAGATGCAGTTCACCACAGGTAACATCACTGGACAGGAGCGGAACTTACTCATCCTCCTGTGAAGGTCTGAGTGGTGCTCTAGAAATCTCTGATTCCCCAAAGTGAAGCAAAGGGTTGATAGAGAGAGAGAGACAGAGACAGAAAGAGAGGGAGAGAGTGAGAGCATCTCTCTCTCTCTCTCTCTCTCTCTCTCTCTCTCTCTCTCTCTCTCTCTCTCTCTCTCTTCTCTCTCTCTTTCTCTCTCTCTCCCATCACTTTTACCCTCAGCACTACCCCATACCTCTAATGTCCTCTCACATCAGCACAGGTCCTCTGCTTCCGTTCCCCAAACTCCAGCCCAGTGTTTGAGTCGCTGATGGAGAGGGGCAGCTTGGAGGAGCAGCTGTCAGCAACAGAGTCGCAATAAAGAAATTGGCCCGAGGGGACCGAGAGACACAGGCGGAGAGAGAGCGTCGGAGAGAGGCGACGGGAGGAAGGAGGGGCAGGAAGAAGGAAGGAAGGAAGGAAGGAGAAGAGGGAAGGAGGGCTGCTTCAGGTGACCGCGGAGTGATGGAGACGCACAGTGTGTGATCCAGGGAGCGCTCGTCTGGCTGAGGTGGATTGTACAAAGTGCGCATCCAGCGCAGCGCAGTGACCGGGGCCGCCTTTGTTCCTCTCACTTGAAAGGGATTTATCCGACAGCCATGAACGTGTCGCCGCCAGACCGCAGGAAAAACATCCGAGAGCTGGCTCTGGAGATTGGCATCCGAGTGCTGCTTTTCGGAGTTTTTGTGTAAGTAAAGCAGAAACTGTTCCCTGTCTGTTCGGATGCACGCAGCGGGGCAGGCGTGCGTCTTGGCGCTGTAGCCGGGCGGACTTGCCGCGGTGTGGAGCCGGACGGACAGTTGTTAGTGGATGGAGCTGCGTTAACAGGTTGCAAAAAGCCAGGGAAAGCCAGCAATCGGAGAGGTTTTCATTGGCAAGTTTGCGCATACAAGGAGAGTCGTCAGTGTTCAGACTGTGGAGAAGGAGTAGAAGTGAAGGCAAGTTGTTCAAGGAAATGATCAGGCGTGACAGGTCTGCGCGTATGATCAGGACAATGACGTGCGGAGAAGTGGTTTGTGTTCACGACGTGGAAAGGAAAGAGAGGTGACACGGCAAGTGTGAAAAAGAGGCAGCCCGTCCATCACGGTGCAGTGGTGACACAGAGGCAGCTTCTCAAAGCTCTTCCTCTATGACGAGGAGGAAGAGGAGGCTGAGATGCAGGAGTCAGCTCAGCTGCACAAATCATGACACTTTGGAGGAAGGTTGCGTCTCACAGGCGCAGCCTTCAAAACTAACACAGATATGAATAATTAATTGTTTGTCTAGCCTGTAGGTATCCGAGTACCTTGTTTGCATCACCATTGTGTCATTTGTTGATTTTCTGCTTGATCTGATCTCTGGAGGGAGGAGAAACGCCTCAGGTCCTGATTCCTGAAATGACTTTTTTCGCTTTCATTCCATCTGGGAGGTCAAAAAAAAAAAAAAAATCAAAAAGCCAGCTCCTGAGATTGAAGCAGGAGCAGTAGCCTGTGAGCGTCATCATGAGTGTGTGTCCTTGGGCAGGGTGCTGTAAACTGTGAGGGTGCTGTTACTCTGACAGGATTATACAGCAGCTACTGTCCTGGTGGCAGAGCTGGATATGTGGAAACCAGAGAGAGGGATCAGTGAGACATGTCAGACAGGAGGAGCCTCCTGATGGAGCCCCCGCTGTGTGTGTGTGTGTGCGTGTGTGTGTGCACGTGTGTGCATGTGAACGTGTCTGTACTCAAGCATGTGTGTGTGGGTTATTCTGTTATTCAGTGCTCGGGGACAGATGAAAATTTCATACAATATCATCATTAAGATCATTATCATATTTGTCCCCATCATTATCATCATGATTATCATCGTCATTATCACCATGATCATCATCCTTATCATCGTTGTCTTCGTGGCCATCATTATTGTCTCAACATTTTCACCATTATGACCATCTTCATCATCTGCATGTCATCATCATCATCCTCATCATCAGTATCACCTTTGTTGTAATCCTCATCATCATCATCTCCATCACCACCACCATTGTCATCTTCATCCTGATCAAAGGTATCACCTTTATTGTAATCATCACGACATCTGCATCACCGTCACCATATTCATCCTCATCCTCCTCTTTACCTTTATCATAACCTCATCATCACCATCTACATCACCATCATTGTCAACTTTGTCTTCATTCTCCTCCTCATCAGCCCCAGCATCATCATTAGCTGTTCCTCCGCTGCAGCCTCAGTCACAAAGTGGTTGATTGCCGTGATGAACTGAGTGTGTCTACCGCTCCCCTCTTCAACAGTGTTAAAAAGAAAAAAAACAAGCAAAGGCAAACAAACTGTGCCTGTAATGGGGCCTCTCCAGTAAACTGCATCTGCTTTGTTCTTACAGCCCAAGTGCTTTGAACCCACCAGAGCATAATCAGTTAATGTAGTCCCACAGCCAAGTTATCTCTCAAACTCTGTGTGCGTGTGTGTGTGTGTGTGTGGCCGTGCCCAAACACTAATATTATGTAGCACCAAGTCCTGTTACATGTGTAATATGCTTGGTTTTGGGGTGGTGGTGTTTTAGCATGATGTGATTGAATAACAAGGAGCCACACCAGCTTTACTCCATTATTTAGCAAATTGCACAACAGATAAATTACATTCTAGGAGACAGCCTTCATAGAAAGCAGACTGCCGTGTTTTATGCTTGAAATTTAGAGTCTTCATCTTTGATAGAAAAAGACGTTTCCATCACACAGCCGCTGTAATGCCTCTCCTCGGGCGCAGCAGTTTTTTTGGACTGAACGAGCTTTTTGCCTGGCAGATCAGAGGGCGGCCGCCCTCTGGCTCCGTGGAGCAGCAGTTCCCTGTTCCTGTCTCACCTCCAAACCCGAGACGAAGGCAGGATAATTGGGGTCAAATGGACACTGTTGTTTTCTTTACTGAAGGTGAAAAGGCCAATTTTTCACCGTCTCTTTCATTGTCAGCGGCTGGGCGTGCATGCGTTTTTATCTTGTGATGAAAATGGCAGCAGCGATCGTGAACGTGTTCACCAAGAGGATTCAGCAGACGCGCGTTTCCTTCCTTTATTGCCCTTTTTAATTCTCTCATTAGAATATAACTTTGTTGTTTTTTGTGCTTCGGCAGATCAGGACTACATTACAATCTGTGGAAGGAAATAAACAGATTTTCTCAGACGCTGTTGAAATTCCTTTGTGAATGTGAACATCTATCGAGATATATTGAAAATAAATGGATCAGTTAGTTCTGAGCCCATGATACAAAGCCATCAGAGAGTGTCTTTAGTCAGAGATCTGTAATGCAAATTCTGTCAGTCTTTCTCTGATATTTATTTGATATATACACATATCCAATTATGACCATAAAGACTGGTCTTATCACTGGAAACGACTTTGTTCCAGAGGTTTGCAGGCTCGTATCCGTGCTATTTGGCAGATTGTAAGCGAGGCGATGGTGCACTAACAGCTTTTTTTTTCTACTTCTACTGGCAACTCCACTGTGCAGCACATTTCTGCTCAGGTCCCTCCCTATTGTACATCTTGAAGCAGCCACAGCACATATCTTTTAGAGAAGACTGCATTTCAGCTGCAGCTGCTTGTGTCATTTCCTCTGCATCCTGAGCACATTTCCCTCTGTTTCCATTGAAACCTTTGTCGCTGCGGCTGGCTGTGATACTGGTGTTAACAGGAGATCTGCTATTTCTCACCTCCTTATCAGCATTTGACTTGTTGTTTTTTTCAAACCCCTGGATCTCTTTTTATCTTTTCCATGACTGATAAAGTTCTGCAGTATCTTTAACTTGCAACTTTTCTCAGTATCCAGCAAATCATTACAGCTTCTGGACCTGACCCCGAATGCCCGACTGTATCCTACCAGGCAACATAGAAGGTCCTGTAAATTCCTTATCATGTGGGTGATTTCAGTTTATTTATTTTACACCGAGGAGTCTTGAATTCCCAGCATTACTCAAACTGAACTCAGCGCCTTGTCATACCTGGCCCTCCTTTGAGGGTATATTACTCTGCTCTAGCCCTCGGGAGGAGCACTGACCTAAGTGTGTGGTGTTTTGTTGACCCCGTGCCATTAGACTGGTAATGCAGTTATCGTAGCTGGGCGAGCACCGCGGGGAGTCACGCATCTCTAGAGTTTGAGGCAAAAGGTTCAATCTAAATGGAAATTGATCTCTGACGTCTGAGAGTGGAAAAAACAAATGCTGAATTGGAAGGAGCTCAAATCTTTCTTTCTCTCCTGCTCACGCTTGCCGCTCAACACAGAAAGAAACGGCAGATAGATGGGTGCTGCCTCGCTTTCCTTCCCAAACAAGCGGCGAGGGCTTAGACAAATTCAGAGGAGTCATTTCTTCCATGAGTGGTTGTCTGGTTAAGCCCATGTCCACAGTCACTCAGCACAAGCTCAGTCCCTGTTAACTTGTTCCACTGCTCATAGCTGAGCAGTTGAATGAACAGGTAAATAACGAGCGACTGAACTGTCAGAATTCACAAGGCAAAGTCGGAAAGATGCAGGGACAAAACAAGTAAGAGAGAGAGGGGTGCAAGATAAGATGGAGGGCACAGGGTCAAGAAGATTGAGATTCTTTGGAGATGTGACCGATTACGGCCCGAGGCACATCTAATAGAGAGGCTCGCTGCCATCTAAAGACTCTGCGATGTAGCCAAGTTTCACAGGCTAATATACCTAGCCAAACAGAGAGGGTTTTTTTGTGCCACGGGGAGCCATTTGTGTTCAAGGTGAAATTACTCCCGTGCTTTGTTTTGTTCGGGGAATCTTGTTTATTACAGATTTTACACCAAAGCACATCAGAGTAGCCCATATGAGATGAGGTAAACATTCTGCGGCACTGATACGATCTTGGAGTTTTGAGGATCACGTTATTGCTGTTTGTCGGGATGACGTCAGCGGCGTGTGCAGTGAAACATCGGCCCTTGCTGAAGTCATCTTTGAAAACAGCGTGTATCATCCTCTCTGCTCACAGCCAGGCTTAGGAGCAGCCCTGGGACGCAGCCCAGAGCCTTGGCAGGTCTCAGAAAGCCTTGTGAGATCGGGAAGAGCAGAATGTCAGGCCTTGGACCGTTTAAGAATAAGCGGATTGTTTAGCTTGCATGTTAAGGATGTGGGCTTCAGCCCTTGCTTTTAGGAGAAAATCTCTTTGTGGAGGATTTGCTGCAGCATGATCAGAGCATCATTATCACTGAGCACTCGATGTAAACACATAAAGTATTTTTAATCTAGGCAGACGTTGTGGTTGTTTTGGTTATTGGATTAATGGTGGGAATGCTCAAGAAACCATTGTTGCTGTGCAGGTTTGAGGAAAAACTCACCAGAGGAGCCATTGACGTGAAAACAAAAAGAAGAAAGAAAAAGGTGATCCGAAGTTTCTAAGATACACGTTCAATAACTATCTTGAGGCAAAATGCATATTATTAATGTAATGAAAAATAAACTCTGGTATGCTGAAAAATTCTCGCTTTGAACCATTTTTTGTTGATAAGGAAAACCGGAGTTAAAATATTAATCAGAAAATGCATAAATATTTGAATAAGGATGTAGATATTTTTACAGCCACAGGTTGTAAGTGCCTGCCTGCCAATGCATTGTTTAATATTAAATGTTTAATATTAATACAATTTCAGGGTTTCTCTCCATGCTGCAGAACTGGAGCTTTCAGCTCTTTGTTTTACTTTGCCGGTCTATACGGTTCAGCCCAAATGGCTCTTCCCATGGGCAAAGTCTCCCCATAAACAAGCTCACTCAGGCTGATTTTATAACCGCAGCCGAGTGGCTAATGCTGAGCTGAGGCAGAAGACCCGCTGATAAAGAAAGTCCAGCATCGAAAGCTTTTAGAAGAAGGCATTTTTCTCCTTTTCCTTTTTTTGTTGTCAAAAATCACCTTTTCAAGATTGTGACACATCTGTAGGTAGAGTAATCAGCTGTCGCGTCTGCCTTTCACTGCCCACGTCATTATTATCATGTACGCTCACTGCATTTCTTAATTCTGCCGCTGACTCACAGGTCATTCAATCCGTAACCCTCATTATCTCGGAGAAGAAGGAGAAAAAAATGACATTGCAGGCTTGACAAGCAGCTGTGGCTGGAGGGACAGGGGAAACACTTCACACTTGATGCTGCTGACACAAATTGACCAGAGACATGGGGGAACCAGGCACCAGAAAGAGTGCGGCCTGCAGGAGATTTAATTTGCTGATCTTTGTGTGAAACAGCATGGAGAGAACACCCATTGTTGGACTTGATTATGTAAAATCACCCTGATTAATCACTTCATTCTTGAAGGGGTAACATTTCCAAAAGCGGCTGCGCGTTCAGGGACATCCAATTAAGACAAACAGGAGGAGGATAATTTGACGAGCACAGATGAAAGCATGGGAGGAAAATACGAGATAAGACACAATGTCTGTGGTATGATGTGTTTAAAAGGATTTGCATGGCGTTTGCCAAATTTGATGAGAGACAGTGTGGGGAAGATGGATGACGGATGGATGGAAAATTGGGCAAACAGACAAGGCTTAGGCAGACAGAGGAGGATTTATGTGAATGAAAGGTTGGGCAGAGGATGGACAGAAGGGGGGGGGTACTCGTGTTTAACTGGAGGAAAGAGGAGAGAGAGGATAACGAAGCGCTGATCAGCAAACTCTGAGACTCTAACTGCTGAAATAACTGTGATTCCAGTGAGAGCACAGACAGCCGACTATCACTGAGGGACCAGGAATTCCCTGACAGCTACTCCCATCACTGCTCCAGCTCTGTAAGCCACTCTGGCATTTCATTCGCCACAATCTCTTGATCAGCTCATTATGCCCGCTGTCCCCGCTGTCATCTGCCCAACCTCATCTCTTTATCCCACCATGAGAATCAGATCCCCCGGTGTCTCGCCGCGTCTCCTTTTCGCCATTTCGTCTTAAAGAAATATACCGTGTGTTTTTTTTTGCAGGGATTGCCCTGTGGGTCAACCGATCCATTAGATGATGAAAAATCACCCCAGACACAGAAAAGAGAGAATGGGAGAAAGAGAAAGAAGAAGTATTGAAGTATTGCACCAACAACCAGCGACTGGGTGGACTGCTATGAATATTTTATACCCTGTGTTCTGATTTAAATGTGAAAACAAACAAACGGGTACAATTTTCGATCGCTCCAGGATTTGGTCTTTGTTATGGCCTTCCACCAGTTTTTGTGTGAATGCAATTGATCTATCCAACATCGATGAAAACAGAAGTGCTTTAGACATTTGAGCTGAATGTGCAGCTGTGTGACGAATGGCCGATAAATGAGTGAAAGAATGGTGAAATTTATCCAGTTTGGTTTTCCCTCCTACTAGGACCCGCACTTTAGTCAGCGACTAAATGGTTCTCGATTCTCCTATCCATTTTTTATTTTTTTTTATTTTGCTGTCGCTGTGGGGAGCTGTCAGGTCATCCATCTTCAGGCAGCACCATTGCTTTCAGCTTGTTCGGTGCACAAAGTTAATCTAAATGTAGTGACACGTCGCCCTGCCAATAAATCTTTCAGAAACTTTGGAGGCTCAGCTTTGTTGAACGAGTTGGACAAAAGAAACATTTTAATAAATAACACAGCACAGGGGCCACTGTAGCAGATATCACTATGCAAATGTGGTAACATTCCTATTATTCTGTTATTTATGCTGCTGCAAATAATTCCAGTTGAAAGTCTCTGATAAGATTTAGGTTGAATTAACCACACCAATCCAAAACTGCTGTAGCGCAGCCTGATTTGTGGTGTCCTTGTCTCAGATGAAACTGCTAGTTTAACTTAGTTGCACTAAATAACCGGGCTACCAAGGGTAAAGAAACACAACATAAAATGTTTGCTCTGTTGACAGATTCAGGTCAACTTGATGTTAATCACAGTCGACCCTTCTTTTGCATAATTTTGCTTTTGAGAGTTCATTACATCATATCTGTTTTCTTTTTTTGTTTTTTTCTGCTCTTACATCTAGTCTACACTGGTATCAGAGAGAGTTTTGGGAGGAATCACAACACACTTTCCCTCCACCGCGGCATAGTCATCAGTGACATGTATTTAAAAACTTGTAGACGTAGTAATTTATTCATGTGCTGCAGAGTTACTGTTGCCTCATCTCAAATGGCTCTTGATTCTCAGCCCACCCCGAAAGCTCTGATGAAGTAAAATTAAGAAAATTAATCAGACCCCGGCGTGTTTACGGCAGCCATTCAATCAAACACCCGGTCAGTACAACTTGTGCTCCCGCTGGTGGGCATTTCATAAACAGCATATTCAGCTGGAAATTAATGGGCTGGAATTGGCTTAACCTTGCAAAATGGCATCAAGTGTTTTGGCTAGGTTTAATCCTTCATCAGGATCCCATAGAGTTCACAAACCATTGTCTTCCGACCCGCCATACACAAGTAGAAATGTTTAAAAAAGGAACACAAGTATTACCTATTACAGAGAAACAAAGAGTTTTTATGGCCTGTGCTGCACTCAGTTAGCCTGGAAATGTGCTAGTTTAACGGCTGAGATAGCTGAACTGTGGCCGTGGCTCAGGCTGAGCAGCAGACCTCGGGAGGTGCGCATGTGGCACTTTGTCAGAGGCGAGAGAAAGATCCCCGCTCTTCTTTACACTTCCTCCCACCGTCATGTTTCTATTCTCATACGCTCCCTGTCGCTCTCACCTTCTCTCGCCGCCACTTCCCTGCAGAACCCCCTTCCCAGGTATTTCCTTAGATCTGCTCCATTACTGTCATTTCCAGCCTCATATTCTTATCTGTACAAAGACAGATGAGGGGCTGAGGAGATGAAAGAACCCACACACACACACACACACACACTCACACACTCACTCCCAGTCATACTCTGTACTATTCGAGCACCAGTCCTCTGTCCCAAATCTCAAAAAAATAACAAGAAAGCCTCTCCTTCTAGAGAAGCTTTTATCACATCCGTGTATGTGTGTGTGTGTGTGTGTGTGTGTGTGTCCCTCCCAGGCCCCTGGGTTTTTCTGTCAGACCAGTCTCGTTGCTCGATGACTCCTCCGTGGCTCCTTCAAACATTGCACTGCAGAGTGATTGCTCACTTTCTGCCCCAGCTAGTTCCAATCACACACACACACACACACACACACGGCATCTAGTCGAGGGAGAGAATTAGGGAGAAACACGTCTGACAACTTTTATCACTTGCTGCAAACATAAATAATAAATAATATTGTCAAGGAGAGTGCAAGTTTTTGATTAAACGCACATCAGTTTTAGAAGAGGGAGAGCATTATTGGAAAAGATGAAGTTATTCCTCGCAGCGTTATATTTCCACCCACCAGTTGCCATACAGGCTGACATTAATCAAATAGTGAAAATGTTTATTAAGATGGTTTCATTGGAGGAGAAGCACAGAATGAAAAGCATGTGCGCTTAAAGGTTGGAGGGGCATGATGTTTCCATTTAAAATTGATTTGCTGATGAAACTCAGTCATGTCAGGTTTACAGTACCTATCGTCCAACCACACATTTTCTTGTCCGTTTTGCACCCAGTGGTTTCACTAAGGGTGCTGCTGCCTGTCTCCAGTGCACACACACACACACACACACACACACACACACACACACACACACACTTCACTGTCACACTCACATCTACGGCCACTAGATGTGAGAATCTCCATTCTACCTTAATGCATGTTTTTGTACTAGGGGAGGAAACCAGAGTGTTTAATCCTGTAAATGCAAACAGTTTAAAACACTCAACTCTAGTTATTTAATTAACTTCAAAACAAGTTCACAAACAAGCATTTTTCTTGAGGTCAATCAAGATTGAATAACCATTAACTCTGACTAGCTTCAGCTTGAACAGCTTCATCTGCTCTGAAAGTCTGTGGAGTTTTCTCTCTCAAGTGCTGTGATCCATCATTAGTGCTGTCACCAAAGTCAGCATTTAGGACAAAGTTGTGCTAAATAGCTCCGATGTGACCAACAGCATGCCTGACCAGTCAAGCCTTATGAGATTATTTGTGCAATTATATTATGTTGACCAGCCAAAGACAGCCTTGTCATCCTTATCATGACTTCTCATAAACACACAACCTGTTCAGACAGAGTATCTGAAGCCCTGTGGGGATGCACACAGCCATTATAAATAGGGTTTATCTCCTGCCTTCACCCTATTTACACTGTAGTTAGGAACCGGCAGACCTGTTGTGTATGGGGGTTCAGATTGCCAGATTCTCAGTCTCTATGTGTATTTAAGGTATTAGTGTTTCAGGTTCAGAGTACCTCCGAGTTGTGACTTGGAGAAGGGCAGATTTAGAACAATCGTCGAGGAAAACTGTGAAAAATCAGTTTTTTTAGTTTTGTTACAAAAGTGGGCTTCCCTCCTGTGGTTTAAGAACACTGGCGTGCTGTCACCTTGGCGCCATCAGCCTTTCCCGCAGTCTCTCCCACGCTCCCCGGGGAAGACGCCCTCGTGCCCCAAAACTCCTCATTTGAACCCATTTACCCATCAGTCTCTTCTAGCAAGTGTCTATTGCCTGTTTGTCATTTAATTCCCTGCAGCCGAACAGACAAATCCCTTTAGGCTTCCTAGACAGCACTCCACTCCTTTTTTCAAGGAAAATTAGAAAAAAAAAGGAAGATGACGAATGATGAATTTGTGAACAGGAAAAAAAAAAAATCTGAACGGTACCAAACCTAATCCCGTGGAAGATTGGTGGGCAGCAAACAAAGCAATAACCAGGAAGAGGAATCAAATGGACTCAAGCAGATGCCATGAAATTTGAAATGCCTGCGGCAAAGACACTGAGTGTCACAGTGAGAGAGCATTCGCTATATATACTTCATAGATCAGCAGATGTTTCACGAGCAATTATAAACCCATGACAGTTTTCATCACTCTGTGTGTGTGTGTGTGTGTTTGTGCATTTCTTCACGTCTTAAAGAGGCCCTGCCTGCATACAGTGGCTGCCCGGCAGAGCGCGTGGATGTTTGCTGGCTGCTGTTAGTGAACCTTGGCTTCTGCTGCTAATGAGTCCGTGGGTATGGCCGGGGGCGGTGGTGGGAGCGCTCGCCCTTCGTTTAAATGAACAAAGAGCCTCTGAAATCTCTCTCTCTCCGCGCCGCTGTCGACTTTGACATTTGCCAGGGTGAACAGCGAGCATGACAACGCTGATAAATGTCGGCCGCGTGTCCCAGTCCCATATCTGTGGCCAGCCTCACACACGATCCAAGTGATGGGGGGAGGTATTCTCCCCACCTCTCCTCTCTCTCTCTCTGTTCCCCCTCCCTCTGTCTTTTTCTTATCTCCGAGCTAGATTACTCTCTAACTTAATAAACTCGGCACGCAAGCAAATCACACATTGCCGTCCACGTGTCCTTACGCACACACCTTCAGCTGAGGGTTGAAACAGTGGGAGCTTGTTTTGAGCTGCAAAACAAAAAAAAAAGAAGAAAAAAGCTGCTTTCTTAACCTCTGCAGTGACCATAGGTGTCAGTTATTCAGCCTCCAGAATCCATTAGCTGTGCCTGAGCAGGCTTGCTTATATTTGTTTTTTTTTTTTTTTTTGACAATCATCCTCTTCAAAGCTGGGAATGTCATGGAGCTCGGGGTTGACCTTTTGCACTGTAGATGAAAATTATTTCAAGGTTAGCTGATAAACGCTCCATTCCCGGGCGTATTCATATTCATCCCCCGGTGCGTGGTTTAACTGAAGGACCGTCACACGGCACTTGTGTGGAGGCTGCTTGAATAAACTGTAGTTGTGCAGGGGGCGTAAATGGTTTAATTTCATACCAGCTGCTGAGGGCTTTTCTATTAAATCAGTGAAACTTTGGCTGCGATGCGTCTGTTATCTGTCTGCATCTTAAAGTCATTTACTTTTCTAAACATGCTCTTATTCAGAAATGATTGAATTAAGGATATTTCTGCATAGGCTCAGCTAACACGCTTCATTTGCACATCATTGCGTTTTGTTTTTCTTTCATTTAAGGGTTCGGAAGTTCTTCTTTCTTCACTTAAGTCTAAAAACAACTCAAATTTTCACGCTCTCTCACACACGCATATGTTTACAGCTTTCTGTTATTTCACATAGATAGAGAAACCATCATCACTATAAATTAACCACTTGCTTACTTTGGCTAAGAAGACACTGTGTTTATAACAGTATAACATACTTTGACACGGAACGAGCAGACACAGCGGGTCATGGCGGCTTCAAAACACAGGTGCAAAAAGTGAAATTACTTAAATCGAGATTTTCGCTCCATTTAGCTGCTTCAGTTTAACAGTCCTGGGGGTTTGCATGCCAGCTCAGCGTTTGCTGTCACGACTTGAATCCAGGCTGTGCCTGACACTGATCCTGATGTCAACACCTGCGATTTTGCTGCCGTGACAAATCAAACTGTGTGCAGAGAGAAGGGCTCAGGCTCTAAGACAGCCGTGGAGGTGAGGTGAGGTGTGTGTGTGTGTGTCATTCCCTGTGACCTGAAGTTCCACCTTTCTTCTCTTCTTCTCACCCTGTTCGGTTGTTAGCTCATTTGTGTAACTGAATTGTATTCTCACATACTGTAAACGTCAAATTGTCCTGAAAAAAATCATAATCACATTGCTGTGCCCACTTAATCAATGAACTGACTAATAAAACAATCGAAAACTATTTTTAAACTATTTACATTTTATTTGATAGGTGCCATTCTAACACTCAAGGACACCTAACAAAAGTGCAGGTTAGACAAAAAAATAAATGAAATCATAAGAGTATGCAACATCAAAACAAGTGAGTCACTGAGCAAATGAGTCATTCATAGAGAAAAGGCAATCTGAAACAGGTCAGCTTTGAGTGTGGACTTAACTTGTAAGAGTGGCTTTATGTTCCTTAAGATGGGTGGTAGGGAGTTCCAGAGCTCACAGAGAAGTATTCAAAGAAAAAGTGTTGAGAATGATTTTAAGGAAAATTCTCTGATCTCAGTTGTTAGATGTGAATATTTTCTGGTTTAGAAAATTGACTGTGGTTGAGGTGAGAAGACATCATCTTTGCTTTTGTGAAACAAGCATAAACTTTTTTTCATTTTCTCCGGTTTCACATTGATTTCTAAGCCAAACAACTGATTGATCAGTCAAGGAAGTAATGGATAGATTATTGGCTATATACCCAAGCTGAACCTTGACCAAGACTGGGTGTTATAATCTTTGCTTAGCAAGACAGTAACCATCTTGAGACAACCTGGTTTAATACGCGCCCAACAGCAACTGCAAAGTTCAAATAGAGTGTTTTCCACAACTGTCTCTTTAATACTTTAACAAACATACTTTATGTGGATTCGTGAAGTTTGGAGCTGTGCATATACAGTATGTTTCTGAGCTTTGGGTGAAGTGCAGAGTTTCTAAGTGAAGTGCAAAGTTGTTGTCAAGCCCAGACTGTTCTCAACACCCACAGACGAGCACGTTATCGATTGTCTGGCAAAACCCTTATTACTCATTGCGTTTATGCAGGGATTTAAGTGTGACTAAAGTCAGGGTCTTGAAATTGAAGTGCTACACTGCAGAATAACTCAGTGACAGTAACCTATAGTGGAGGAGCACTGTGTCCTCCATGCAGTGTAAGACACAAGCAGGGATGAGGACTCACGATGACTCCAGAAGTCGCTGCATTTACTCGGCGGGCTTAATGAATATAGGCTGTGGACCTGTGGAGCATTTGCAAAGCCTGCTGGCAAATCATTTGTGCCTGGCAGCCTGCCGCCTCTCTTTCCTTTCCTGCTGTGGGATTTATCCGTGCAGACCCCCACCTCCGGCGCCACCATGCTTACTTGGTTCCAGAATCCCTCTGTGTCTCGGCGGCCGTGTCCTGCCTGCTCCAGGCCGCTGCTTTTCCTAATGCCGCTCTCAGATTTGAGCCTCTGACCTTTCTCCAAGCGTCTCTGCGGCGTTTATCGGCAACAGACACCTGTTGTCTGACCGGGGCGACCCCCTCTAATTATACCGGGTCCCCGTTAACGCAATTTCTTGAATTATCTGGTGTGAATGGGCAATTAAAATTAATAGAATCACTCTGGTTTCCCCTCCCCCCGCTTCCTCCTCCGCTGGGGTTGTGCGTGACAAGAAAAGGATAGTGTTGTCTTTCTCTCGCCCCACCACCCTTTAGCCGACTTGAGAAGGCCCACAGGTCTCCAGGGAAGCCGGAGTGTCACTCAGCATCCATCCCTCTCTGCTGCTCTCTCTGGCCTGCCTGTCACAGCACCGGTGCTGTGCATTCCCGACACGTTCGGTCAAGGCCCTGACTGTAAGCACTAACACGAACAGAGACGGAGAGAGTGAGACAGGCCCTGACATTTATTGCGCTCTCAGAATACTGACTCACACAAGAAGGGAGAGCATCGTACCAAGCATCTAGGAAAATACATTAGCTATGTTTTGTTCTTGAGCCTCATGAGTGTTAATCACTGTCTAGGTTGACTGGAGACTCTACATTTCCCCGTAAGTGTGGGAATTAATAGTTTGTGTGTGTGTGTGTGTGTGTGTGTGTCTGTTGATGGACTGGAGACCTGTCCAGGGTGTATACTGTGAGAGTACAAAGCCTATAAAAAATGGATGGATAGATGTTCTGGTAATCAGGTCTATTTAATTATCAATCCATTAATAATGCAGCTCTTTGGTGCATCGAGATGAGTTTATTGATGTTCTAAGTTATCCCCATAGCAGCATCTTTGCTTCTGTCTTACTTACTTACTTACTTTCTTGCGTATGTATGTATTTATCTATTTGTCTATCTGTCTGTTTGTTTATTTATTTATTTATTTAACTCTGTGGCAGTTCCAATGCTGGATCCAGGCTGTTTGGTCATGGTTTGGCTCAGGTTCATCTTAAGAACCAATTTTCTTTTCCGCCACTTGAGATTCATGTATGCATGTATGCCTGTATGGTTCCTGCCTTGGAAACACTAATGGTGGACTACACGTTTGTTTTTTGTCACATTATGAAGTAAAAACAGGAGCTGACCTAACTCTTAAAAATATATATCATTTATTTAGATAAAACCAGACAGAGAATTTGTAGCTCTGTAGACTCTGTAGGTCCAAGTCCAGAAAATCACAATGTGGACTTCCATATTCCTTTGGCTCAAAGCCTGTGTCCAGGCTTCAGAGCTCTAAAATTCATCCTTCAAATCCAATGCAGCGACCAGCTGCACAACATCCAATATCTTCAGGCAAAAAGGAAAAAAAATATGTGGCCTTTCAGTTTTCCACATCCCAAGGGACCCCACCAGGTAGGTCATTATTATTATCATTAGCGTTTTGTTTGTATCCAGAGTGTGTATCCCTGGCACTCTTCAATCAGCCTCACACATTAACCACACATTAGCTGTAAAGGCAGCAGTGCTGTGCTCTGATCTACGGCTCCAATAATGATGAAATAAAGCGGCATAATTAAATCAAGGATGTATTCACAGTCTGTCAGCTGGCTCCCCTCTTTCACCACTGTGACCCAACCCTAATTGAATCGCAGCAGTGGCGCTTTATTAAATCACAGATACCCAGTTGTCTTTGCTTTAACCCAGCTTTGCCGGAAGAGTTGGATTTGATCACAGTGGAAGCTCCCCCTTTTCTTTTACCGAGTAAGAAATAGATACTAAAACTAAAACTTGTGCTTTGCCTTCCAGTGGTGTTTAGAGTATACGTTGTGTATTTCTGGTAAAAACTGAGGCCCTCCTGCTGTGGCCTGGCGGCCACCATCACTTCACATTTCTCCCCATTAGTTAAAACATTGTGACAGCACATTTCATGCACACGACTCCAGAAAAGGCTCCGGCGAGCCAAAAATATTAATTCAAGTACATGAAATGTGTTTCTGACCCATTTCACAAGGTGCACTCGCATGTCGTGCACGGCAGGACCCAGCGTGGTGATGTATTATGTATGCTCATTTTGTGAAACGTGTTTTTTCACCGTCTTGCTGAGAGTTTGTTGAATAGGTCGATACTACGCTTATGAAGGCACGACCAGCTGCTCATCAGTTTAACATGATGCTTGTGCCAACTTACATATCCCAGTGCATTGCTTAATGCTCATTTAATCCATAATTTAATATTGAAACACACAATCTGTGTGAAGGGAAGTCATCAGATGTTTGATATAACGCCCTTTGCATACGACTCTGTTACTGTTATCAAATTAAAGCAGAGTCCAGGTTGCTCCAAGATGTAGAAGAAAGCCTACCTTTTTTTTACCTTTTAAGCTCCTGCAGTGTATCATTGTGCAGTCCGAGCATGGAGACGGGTTTAATGTGAAACCATGCAACGCCACAACTGTCGGTCTCTGCTGAGACCTCGCAGAGTTCAGAGGTGTTAAGTGTCTGTCCAGGCAGGATGTCGGTGATTTGTCCTCTCCAGAACAGCTTGTCTGTGTTCCAGAAACCGCTGGGACCGAGCTCAGCCGGGACCCAGAGAGTGTGCTCCGACATCGCTCTTCAAAATGTTACTCGTAATATTTCTTCTTTAACCTTTTCTGCCTTGTTGTCATTTCTGTCTTTTTTTTAATATAAACTATATGGAGGCAGGAGGTCCAAACATTGGCCACTTACTGTTTATTTTTATTGAATAGCTATCTCCAGCTGGAATTAATAGTGTGTCAGAAGAGGACTGTGAGTTTACCACAAGTAAGTGAACGAGAAGACACACTCGACAAGCAAAGGAGTTTGGCATTTGGGAATTTCCCTCAGGACTCGGATCCTAAAAAGCTTTTCAACGACTCCCTGCCTCACGATTAAATGATTGGAGTAATAAGTAGGGGCGATGTGCGGGATGCGTCGATTGCCCACATCTTGAATTCAGTCCCAGCTGTGGCAGATGGTCAACCTCCTTTTTTTGCGCCCCCCCCTCCTCCTCCTCCCCATCCCTTCACTGTATATTCTCTCATTTTATTGTCCAATGTGAAAGCACAAGGCAGCGGTGTGTGGACAGTCGTGCCCTCCGTCCCTTTTCCATGTGTCTCTGGGTTGCATCAGGTGCTCCAGGAGCTCTGCCTGTGTACGTGACAAAGTTGGACAAAAAGCCTAATTCTCACAACTCCAGGACGAGGCTTGTTCTGAGAGAACAAGGCTTCTGTGCCTATGTGTCGTGGACATTGTAGAGATCTCTGACATTTTCCAGTTTTTTATTTGTGAGGCGAGGGGTCACACACCCTGTCTGCGGCGTGAGCCAAGCAGTCTTAGGTCTGCTCCATGGCCTCCTGCACCTGGAGATAAATGCTCTGTGACTGTGGTTTAATAATGGCTCTCAGCATTTGGCTCTTGGTCAGCCAACCCCTGTGAGTAGACACAATGTGATCAATATTGATGAAACTGCTCAGCCTCAGCTCAGAAATATCTGTGATAGGCTTAAAGCACGCACACAAACTCTCTCTCCCACACACACACAGTCAACCAAAACACAACTTTCACACTTTGGGAAAGTGTGAACTCGCCTGAAGTAAATAGTCAGCTATTCCACGCTTCTGCTTGCCTCATTGCTTCACAGCATATTGCGCTAATTAATGGGGAGTTTCGTGACTCTTTCCTTATTTTTACTTTCTGTCAAGGTGGCGCAGCAGAAGATATGTATTCCCGAGGCCATAGCCACAGATTCAGCCCACAGCGGCTCGTAAATCGAGAGCTTTCAAATTAGCTGCTCGCATTGTTCTCGATGCAGCTCGCTTGCTAATTCTCCAAGGCTGTGCGGCAGGAGAGGGAAGAGAAAGAGGAGAACTTGAGAAATAATTCAGTTCTATCCCTCAGCTGTGGTCCCGTCTTGTCAGATTTGGAATACAACAGAGATGGATAAGAATTGGTGATGATAAATTGGCCCAATTGCACAGCTGTAATAAAGAGGGAGAAGCAAAAAGTTAAAACTTCCCGAGTTCGAAGCCAAAGCCATGGAGGGGATTGAGATTGAAGCGAATGTGGATGCATGTTCCGTAGCCTCATGAATGCACATGAATGAGCATGCATGTACAGTAAAAATAACAGCATTAAAAAGGAGCTCTCTACCATTATATCTCTCGATTGGTCTGATACCATCCTAAGATAATAAGAACTATATTTGCCCCGAGGAGAATGAACAATGCAGAAGTCGGGCCCCTACAGAAGCCATTATGCCTTTACTTAATAATGCCTCTGATAAAACACAACGAGGGTCTCGAGGCAGGCAGCAGGCGTGCTGAGTTCAGGGCCTTTTGTGTGACTCATGTTTACGGGCACTTAAAGAGCTCAGCTCTGCAGACAGAGATTATGGCAGAGACCTTGGGTCTCAGCAGAGCACTGATGAGAGGTCGCCTTTTTCGAAACGATACCTCTATCACTACCTTGTTCAGAATTTGGAAGGGGATGCACTTTTCAGACTATGTCCCTTTGTCCATATCTTTGTTGCTCTTAGTCTTCTCTACAGTACATCATGGCCATTTACATGGATTCTCTTAGGGCTGAAAGCTCTGAAGTGAGCAAAGAGAGGAAATGAGACACAAACAAATGTGAAAATCTAACAATAATGTACATTGTTGGCCACTGTGAATAAGCCAGTGCTGTGTTCCCATAATGTAACACATCATTCCACCCCTGGTGCCTGTATCTCTAAATCAGAGATTACAATTATTCCCCAGCGGGATAAATTGGGGTACATGCTGTGTTTGCCATTACCACTCTGAGCTCTCACATCAACTCTGCTTATGTGACTGTAATCTGCTTTGCCCTTCCTTATCACAGTGAGGAGGGAGTGCATCCTCTGTCACAGCCTATAATGACGGACTTCATGCTGCTTCCATCTCATCCTGTGATATAAAATGAATAAAAGTAAAAATCTGATTCACCGCAGGATGGTGTCCTCTGTCCTCTCTGTGTTTGACATTTGGAGCCTGGAGCCTTTGAAGCGCACCCAAACTGTATCCACCTCCTCCTTTTAATATAGTTTATTGTTAGAGAAGAGAAGACGAGGCAAAAACTCAATGTGAATCTCGAGCCTAGGGAAATCCTCTGAGGCTGGTATTGATTTGTTGGAGGAGATTGGATCCAAATGCTCCAAAAGAAGGGGGGATATTACTGCATGTCCAAGAGGCATTTTAATTTTTGTTTTACGAGGGTGACTGTTCCTGCGGAACAAGCATGTGTTATAAACACGGTCTTTCATGTGAAAGACAAGATCCTTGTTGCTATCTATTCTTTCACCTGTTTCAGCAATATTGTTTCCCAAAAACAAAATGGAGTTTAAAGCTTGTTCGCCACAGAGCAAATGAGTGACAGAGCTAATTGCACAATATACACGCAGCGAAAAGGAGGCTTTTGTTTGTGAAAATCAATAACTTTAGAAAACTGATAACGATCGTCATGTCTCTTTTTCCCCCTTTGCGGCACGACTGCATTTGCTATGTGCATTCTAAAGTGGGCCCACGAAAACAAATATTGTGAAGATGAATTTCATCTTCGTAGTTACCTTGGGGGGGTGGGGGGGTTGCTGCAAACTCATTAAGACGTTAAGGACTGGATGCACGATAAGCCTTGCAGAGTGACAGGTAGACCGCTGCAGTATTTAATGACCTCAGAGCTCTGTGTGTGATAAGAGAGGAAGTCTGGGGACTGTGCGTGTGTGTGCGTGTGCGTGTGGCTGTAGATGGAAGCCAGCTTTGACTGACTGTCTGTCCGTGCTCTATCTCTGGGGACTAGACAAACACTCCCCCGCCTCTGATACCTGATCAGAAGGCCTGACAACAGAACAAGGTGGGGAATCGACCAACTCATGAAGCACATTACATGCCATTAGTGCAGTGCTATTTATCCTACACCTCATACCATAAATGTAATGCAGCTGAGGCCCATCATGTCCCTGGACTCAGGAGCAGGCACACCGAGCCGCTGCCAAACAGTCTGCACTCCTGCAAAAACATTGTGATACACTGTTATCAACGGAGCAACAAATAGACTTTTCACAGTGTGAAATATTCCCTGTATCTTTTAGCGAGATTAAAAACACATAATGGGATTTTTTTTTCGCGCTCAGAGAGGGAGAATGAGGCGATACGTTTTCTACGTTTGTTAACTTGAATCGATTCTTATCTCTGAAATGTTTACAGGAAATGCACATGCCTCTCAGCCAGCGTTTCCCTCCCTTTTCGATACGCTGCAGAGAGCGTGTGCAGGATCCGGGACATCCTCACACTTCCGCCATTGGCCTGTGAGCAGTGTGTGATGAATGCCTTGCTGAAGGGCATGTAGCTGTGTGGGAGGCCATCACTCGATTGCTATTTCCACTTAGAGTCAAACAGTTCAACCGGATAATGAACTGCAGAGCCTGAGATATCATCCACATAGACTTTCCACATCTTAGCCCCCTGCTGTTACGCATTTATCTATCTAAAGATTTTTGTGAGCATACAGTAATAGTTCATTTTATTTTGTTTTTAACTCTTTAATTTTCAATATTTACAGTAAGTGTGCAAGATACAAGTTGGATGTATTTGCTGTTAAGGCCATAATGGTGTTTTCTCATGCTTTTGTGATGTAATCTGTGCATGCTTGGACTGTATAATTTCCACCCTGCCTGTAAGTTTTCACTCCATCAAAGTGCTGCGGGTTGTGAATGGCAGGAACATCTCTAGACAACTGTCAGGATTGCTGCTGGGCTTTCAGGCAGAGATTGCTGTTTGTTGTCAGGGTCTCAGATGTGTCAGAAGCAGCCCAGAGAGTGCAGCTGCACCTCTGCTTTATTTCTGAACTGACGCGAGCCAGCTCTTCAGTCGGTCACTATAGGGCGGAGCAGACTGAGCGAGATTAAAACACTTCTAATGCCTTTCTCATTCCCCTACATTAATTCCAAATTTCCCCAATGAGAAAATTTCTGTAATCACTTTTCCTTTTTTTTACCATAAGATGCCCTAGTAATGCTGTCCAGGCAACTCTCTCTAAAAAAAACCCTTTTCTGCTGCATGAAGGGCTCTGAATACTGCGGCCCTTAGGAGGTACAGTGTCTCACAACCCGAGTGCGGAGCCGAGCAGCCTATTGAATTGTTTTAGGGGCGCAGTGACAAAAAGACTTGCTTGAGACGACAGAGAACAAGGTCGCGTCTGACAGATCACTAGGTGGCCGGGGAGCGCTGGAGGGAGCGGGAGCATGCTAATTTGTCCCCGCTCAGAAAGTGTGAAACAGCATGGAGCAGCAGAGCTCTGCATCGGAGGTGATATGGGGTGAAGCCGTCTCGCTTCCCGTTTGAAGGAAGCCAGGGTCTGCTTTCCCCTGGCTTGACATTTAAGCAGAATCAGATTGAGAACAGACTAGAAAGTCATATCATGATAGTAATCCTACTGTGCATGGTTTGCTGCTCTGCCCGTCTGCTGGATGATTAAAAAGGAGTGACTGATCGTCTGTTTTTTTTTTTTGCTGCAGATTTACAGAGTTTCTGGAGCCCTTTGAGAGAGTGATTCAACCCGAGGAGCTTTGGCTGTACAAGAATCCTCTGGTTGAGTCGGACCACATCCCCAAGAGAGTCATGTTTGTAAGTACCTGCCACGTGTTGCTCTTATTGTAAACCCAAGTTCTAATACTGTACGTATTGCAGTCTATATGAAATGCCTCTCCTGCTCAAATTTTAGTCATGAGGCCCTGTTTTTATCACAACTTTCAGTTCCAGATGCAAACTGCAACATTTTGCCCACAAACACCTGCAGTTCAAATGCCATCACAGTTGGCACTGTGATTTCCACAAGATTTCCAGAACTAAAAATGTCGATACTTTTGGGAGATAGGCAGCACCTCTCCATGCATCCACTATGTTCTGCTGAGCCAAGTGATGCTGTAGTTAATCCTCATTTTGCTGGAGAATCATTGATAGATTCAGCAGATCGAGGAGCATGAGCAGCGCTCTGGACCCCACCGTTGCTCTTCTTGTCTACCCAGCCACGAAAAGATGCTTTTCCCAAGTCTCCACCTCAATGGGCATATGGGCATTTTCTAATCTTCGTACTCTGGAGCCAGTTCTGTGTTATTCCATTTTCAGGGTATGGGAATGCCATTCTTGTGAAAGGTTTTGCATTCTCACCCGAAAACATAGCCGCTCAGACGGACCCTTTGTGGTTCAGAAATATATATTTTTTCCTTTTCAGAGGTGAACTGTTGTGATGGACATAGGATGAGCTGCTACACCACTGTGGTGATTGGCCCCTCCAGTGTAAACACCATCTCGTCGTGGACGGAAGCGTGTGGTCCAGGCTTAAAATGGATTTCTCCGAAGTACAGCAGGCAGATATTTTCCGCTTATGCCCGAGCTGTAAACACTGAGCAGGAAATCCATTGAAACCATTGAATCTCCTGGCAGGCGCCTCCACCCAGCGCTTTCAGGAGCATCTGCGCTGATATTGTTCTCAGCCACAATAGCTGGCTGAGTACACTTGGAAAACTGGTCATTACGGAGCTCATAATACTGCTGTGAGTAGCACATGGCTTCCACTGTCATATGGCGGAGACTCAATGATCCTGGATTCGAAGAATCGTGTCGGAGAAATACGACAAAGACAGCGATGGCAAAATAAACACGCTGTCGTTAATGCTTAAAACTTAACTCCCATCTGCCTGCAACTCAGCATCGACTACATGGCATGTTACTAAATTCATTACTCTAAAGAGACATGTGGGGAAATGTCCTTATTTGCTCTCTGCTCGTGGATTTTAGAGACACATCCATGTCTAATTTACACAGCGTCTCAGTTTAATTCCCCCATAAACACAAATGTTAAAACAAGTTGTGGTTGAAGGAGTCCCTGCAGGTTCTCGACTTTCGGAAAAACCTGAATGTGCATTTGAAAGCAGGGCAGCGGCTACAGTATAATAAAAAACATACCTACTGAATGTGTTTCGCTGAAGGGCTCGACTCTGATCCACATGATGCACATTAAATTATATTATGTGCCGCAATAAACTCTTTTTAACCACATCAACCAGGGGTCAGAACATATTCTGCATTTTAGTGGACGAGGTCATGTCTGCTGCTCTCCTGTGGTCTACTTGCCACTAATTTGTTGCCTCAAATCCACACAACCTCCCGGTTTAATTCATTGCGACTCTAGGTGAAATATCTGTGAATATTTAGTGCATTAGCCGGGTAGAGCTGCCTTTGAGTCTATCATTCCTCTATCGGGCTGGCATGTTTGATTCGCTACAATGGGAGAGCTTTGTCGGCGTGCCAACCCGTCTAGAGGGTAATCACTGTTTGATGGAAATATCAAATCAACTCAGGAGTCAAAGGCTCCCCGCCCGGCCCGTTGCTTGTTTTGCTCACCTCCCTTTAAAATGACAGCGTTGGACTGACTGGCTGTCCACTCTGTCCTACTTCCCTCCACGCACATCAATCATCTCCTCATGCACTGGAGCAGCTGTAGAGGAGGTGGGAAGCACTAATTATGAGTCATTTCACGGCAGAAATAATGGCAGTAAACTTTTGCTGCACTCCAAGCAATAATTTATGTTTTACACTGCCGCAGCATATGTATGTCGATGCTTAAAAAGCTTGAATGGCTTTCTGTTTGACCAGGTGAACAATGATTAACATAAAACGTTTATGGCGTTTATAGAAAGCATTTGATTTATGAATAAAAACTCTCTAAATCCTGCCTGAAAAATAAAAATTATTGCTCATCAATGAATGGGATATATTTTTGGAGCACTTATCAAGTGCATTAGTCATAGAAAGCCTTCACAGATCAGACAGAAAACTCACAAATGCACGTTAATACAAGTAGACTTGCTCCTCCATTCCCTGGTTTAGTTTGAAGCTTATCTGGAACATATATGCCCTGTATTATTCCCTTTTCTCTCATAAAATGTTCATACATACATCATGGTCTGGGGATATTTGTGTATGACTTGCCACTGAATAATACCTAGTGGTGCAACTTCCACCCTCATAGCCACGCATGTGCCCCCTGGGGGCAGATTCTCCCCAAACCAGTCAAGCTTCCTCAGTGTCACTGCACTGACAGTGGCCCTGAAGGTGTGGACAATTTACCAGGCCATTAAAAGTGGTTCATGCAGGATATTTACATGAGGCTACGTTATGACTCACCGTGGCCTTCATTAAGATACATACTGTGAATTAGCGCTGCAACCTCAAGAGTCCTCGCTGCCCGAGGAGCGGGAGTTGTTTCACTAAATGTTATTTATTGTCGGTGTAGCTTTAAGGCACCTTTGTGCATAAACCTACATTGTAATATCAGAGAAATATTTCCTTTGCCGTTTATATGTGAATAACGAATAAAATAAAGGAATTTGTCTGGAATAGAAAAAAAAACGACTGCTCAGATACTGGGACAAGTGAAAACAGATTATTTGTGAATTATTTGTGCTTAACTTGACCCAGAGTTTTAAAGTTAAACAGATGCGTTTAGTCCTCAGAGGCTCAACGGAACATGCTTACAATAATGAATGTTAATTAAGGTCAGGTACCAAAATTAAAATGCCACAATTTATTAAGAGGCAGGATCATTTCAGAATGCCACGCGACCAAGACATTTCCTGATGCTTCAGTGCGTTACTATGGCAACTCCTAAGCACTGCCTCCCTCATCTACACAGGTCCGCTCACATCTTTGACAATCGTATGAGACATCCGGGACTGCTGGTGTATAATTTTAGGTTTCGAGGATCTACTGTAAGTACAATGCTGTCAGGGAGCGTGGAGGGAAATGTCAAAAAGCTGCCAACTCAACCACCGAAGTCAGGCAACCATTGGTGCTGGAGCTTCTCAAGATAGTTGTCTCACTCTGCATAAATCCGAAGCAGCTCTGAAAGCCTGAGGAAGTGTCAGAGGAACAGATTTTCCTTTCTCACGATATTTCCCTCAGAATCTCGGTGACGAGGTGACGGCAGCTGCTGTGACAGAAAGGCCGCTCACACGCAGGGCGCATTTTCGGCAAAACATGATGGATGCCACGAGCTGCTGAGTTGCCACAGCTTCGTTCCTTTAATCTGCTCTTGATGGAAAACAGTGACTGGCCCTGTCTCTGACTTTCTTTTTTTTTCTAGGTATTGCTCGCAAGTCACTTATATAAGTGACTTAAACCATGTCTTTGGCCATGTCACGACAACATAAAGTCATAGTTTAAACTAAAAGTGTGGAGGTTTGCACAGATGCACCCAGCGCTGAACTGATGAAAAGCACTCGAGAGGGGTTCAATATGTGTGTGTTATTCTAATGGGGATGGGGGTTATTCTAATGGGGACGAGGTTTTGCCCTTGTTTTCCCAACCTCTGTTGCAAGGAAAATATTTGAATTTGGCCAGAAAGTAATGAATAGAGGCTGAGGCATGAATAATTACCAAGGTGCTGAGGAGGCCCAAATCAAGAGCAAGACTCTGCTCTGCAGGCACCAAAAAAAAAAAAAAGCTCACCACACAATGAAGAAGCTCCTCAGAAGCTCCTGTTTGGCTCCTCAGTTCGCCTTGTTAGCATTAACTCTGAATAATGGATATGCTCACATCAGTCCCAGGGGTAAACGATTCACCTGTAAGACAGACACCCGCAGCACAACATGAACTCTTAACTGTGCATTCCTTTTCTTTTCTTGTCTTTGTTTCCTCACAGGCAATTTCATTCCTCACCCCGCTGGCGGTCATATTTGTTGTGAAGATCATTCAGAGGACGGACAAGACGGAGATCAAGGAGGCGTGTTTAGGTACACGGAGCTGTCACTGCTTGTGACGATAAAACCCGATAAAAGTGGCTGAAAACACAATTTAATATGATTTTTTTGTATAGTATGAACTGCAACATCATGACTTCTCATCTTCTGTCTGGAGTTTGCTTTGAGTTGGAGCAGCGCATCAGTTAATCCACTGTTGAAAGACTGTTAAAGTAATCAACAATTTTGATAATCCATTAGACTTAAGCATTAAAATTAAGCAATTAAGTGTAAATATTTTCGTTTTTATATCATCCTGAGTGAGAGAAATAGAGGCACCGGGTTAATTGACTCCAGAAGTAGTTTTTTTTCAGCCCTACTACAATACAACATGTCACAGCAGACATGCAAATCCCTGTGTGATATGACGGGAAAGCAGAGCATCCTAATGCCCTGGTGTATTGGCTGTATTTACACCCACTTAAAATTTCATGGTATGTGTATAATTCTCACATATCTCTCAATTTCTGCATTTCTTATACTGATGTTTTCTTTTTCTTTTTTTTCCTCCTCCTTCATCTGCCACATTCCCCCCCGGGGGTCAAGAGGCGTGCAGGGTGTCTGGCACATCAGAGAGCATTAAGAAAGTTTAGCACAAATCCAATTAAGGAGACACACAGAGATGAATGGGGTGGATAAAGGGCGGCTCGGCGCAACAGTGAAGAGATTGCACCGCCGTGTAGAACTTAACGGTCCCATTACCGCCAGCAGTGAAGCATCTCCGCTAGCGCTGTAGCCGCACGGGAAAAACATCATCAGTCAGAAGAACAAAGGAGAAAAAAACAGCTGATCGTTCTGACAGGTTTCCACTTGATCATCGGTTTCAACTTCAGCTTTGATTCAGCGCTTTCTAATGAGAATGATGAGGACGGTCACGAAAAAAAAGAAAACGTTGTTTTTTGGTCTCGGTGTGCGGTCTAAAAGTAGCTTCCTTTCAACCACCTAAGACCTATTTATTTTTTTATCCCGAGCCGAAATCACAGACAAGCAGCTGTCCCCATATTCCTCATTTGCTGAGTTCAAAGTTTTCCCTTCGGGTCCTCCAGCTCTGAATTCATGAATCAAAATTTCACACAGATAGAAATGAGCGGGCATAAATTAGGTGCGAGATTCTCACCCCTGGAATACCAATGGGACTTCTCCTAATCATGTGCATTTATTGTCTGATACTGAGACATGGCTGCGTTTCCTTGGCATTTACAGAACACTGTGTTCCCTCTGCAGCATTGTCTAATAACCCTTTCCCAAACCCCTGCAGCTTAATGGTGCTATTATCTATTTGTCGAGATGTAATGGAGTGACTTTGAGAGTTTTATTATATTTTCCACAAGACTGCACTTTGATAATGGCACAAAGACGATTCTGCGGAGGTCATTTCTAATTTTGCCGGAAAACACGTGACGGATATTACTCACAATCTGCATCTGAAATCTCATGGCACACACAGTGTTGTTATTGTGCCGGTGTGTGATGGGCACATTAATTTAGTAGTTATATGGAGTTTATGTGGTCCCTGCTTATTTGGTGGAGTGTGTTTACCTCAAACCCCCACAGTGGGTCCAGCACGACACTTCTGGGCTACGCTGCTGTATAATGACACTCAGGCTGTGTTTACACAACAGTGTTGTGTTTTTGTTTTCAGACATTTCCACATTCAGACGGCAACATTTCCAGTCCAAATTGGCAAATTGATGCCATTTTCAGGCACTGCAAACACAGCAGAAAGCCAAAATGCAACAAAAGTCCCGACCCCACCATAGGCAAAGTGACGGCAGCAATCCCGCGTTAATAACGCCACTCTTACTTTTCATGAAAGTCGGTGCAAATATTTGAGCAAACTCCGCGGTAAATGCTTGTGAATGTTGAATGTGGGACACGAGCGCGAGAGCGAGCTCAGCCCAGCACATTCAGGCTACCTATTAGGAGCAGGAGCGCAGACTCAGCAACAAAAGAAAGGCCAAACACATCAGTTCCTCTTGTTCCCTGTAAAAGTAACAGCAGATGCAAGCCCTGCTGCAGAGTCTCAGCTATGAAAAGACGTCATGTCGAAAGATACTGTAGCCCCATGAATATGTTACAAGGTCACGCGATGTCTCTTTTCAAAGTTCGGCCAAACACACTTTCAGAGTGATGTGTTTGCCCTGCAGCTGCTGCTGCTGCTGGCTTTGGGCCAGTGTAGAAATTAATAAACACTTAAATGATCATCTGCAAACGTCCCCGTGTCCAGAGAGGAGATTTGCTGGCTTAACATATTTAATACTGATTGTACTGAAGGAGACGAGCACATTTTTGTTTTTTTTCCCACTGGTCAAACAGAGCATGTCTCGTTTCAACTTTTTGTCTAATCTCTCCCAAGTTTGTCCAAATTAACAGGCTGTTAAATAACACTGACACCTTGCTCCTCTCAGCAGCCGCAGGGTGATAATACATTTGAGCTCTGGCAGCCCGGGGTGAATTCAATTGACCCGCGGACCAGTGGAATTAACCTGTACGGACGGGAACTCTGGCTCGTAACGAGCCCTGGTGGTTTGCTTCGTAGCACATCAAATGAATGTGTGGCTGGAGCGCAGTGGCCTGTACCAGCAGCACCCGTCCTGTTTCCTGACACCTGAGCAGAGCCGGGCTGGTGATCGCTCCAGTCACACCAGCTCGGGGCAGGTGCAGGCTTTTTGACACCATGATGATAAACATCCAGTGCTCGCTGAACTATTTTTCTCCCACGTGGATTTTGATATGGTAGATGTCTGCTGTCAATTCAGTGATGAATGATTCAGTAATACCAATCCAAAATGAAAACAATATTGCCTGGCCCGTCTTTTTACAGAATGTGGCACTTCTTGTAATAGTTTTAATATTTAGCATTATCTAAGAGTACAGTGTGCACAGTTTATCTTTTTTTTTCTTAATTTTGTTAACTTTTTATTTAATATTTTGGCCACATGGGATGGTACTGGATGGATAGTACTGTCAGGCATCTGACATAAAATACTTTTTCTCCAAATAACCTTGAAGTATTATTTTTATTTTTTATTTTTTTACAGACATTCGTTGTGCCCGTAGCGTTTAAGATGAATGACTCGGGTGATACCCTGACTTTTCCATGAGGATGACATCCATGGCTTTGGGAGAAATGGCCCCAAAACTACTGGATTGATTGCCATTAAATTTGGTGCAGGCATGCAAGTCTCCCTCGGGGATGAATTGTAATAACTTTGTTTGATCCCCTGACTTTCCCACAAGCTGCGCAGGTCAAAGTGTCACTTTATTTAATGCAAACCATCCTTCCTGTTCCCACCAGCCTCTGACAAGTATCAGCATGTTACCTTCCCAAAGCATGAGTCTGTTAGCATGCGTGTGTCTGTGCAGCCCCATGGCTTTAACCTTATTGAATCATCCTTGACTTTAAACTGGATTTATCACCGAGATGGGATCAAGTGTGTGCACCACAGGAGCATTAATAGATATCCACAGCTTCATTTCATTTGGTTGCATGGAGGATTTCTCACCTTTTAAAATATATGTGTGTGTCTGTGTGTGTGTGTGTGTGTGTGTGTGTGTGTGTGTGTGTGTGTGTGTGTGCGCATCTCACTTAGTAGAAAATCTTTAAGCGACTTCACACATAAATTTTGACAACCATCTGTCCCGCTCCAAGGCAAATTCCCATAATTGGTTGTTTTATTTGCGCATCATGTCAGCGGAGTGGGCCACCTGCCAGCACCTGTATCACGCTCGCTGTGAAATTAACGCGTTCGCCGCAGAAGTTGTTGCGTCAATGTTTTGGGGCATCACCTCTTATTAAAATACGTGTTATGCACACCTCTCTCAGACGTTAATTTGACTAAGTGCGTCAATCCTCCCTCCCTCCACCCCCCTCCAGCTGTGTCCCTGGCTCTTGCCCTGAACGGAGTCTTCACCAACACCATCAAGCTGATCGTTGGCAGGTAACGCCACCCTCACACACTTTTACAGGCTCCATCGGGCGCAGATAAAGGTTACGATTTTTAATCTTCCAGCCTTGACTCCGCGGACAAGCTTGAGATCTGTTCTTTGAATCTTCTCGTTTGCAGACCCAGGCCCGATTACGTCCAGCGCTGTTTCCCCGACGGACAAATCAACACTAAGATGCTGTGCACCGGGGAGCCCGACCTGGTGTCGGAGGGACGCAAAAGCTTCCCCAGCAGCCATTCCTCCTGTGAGTCCCCCGCCATCGGTCCACGCACATCCAACATAATGCAATGCAGTGCAATGCGGTGCATCTTAAAGCTCTGGGGACCATCTTTTCCTCTCTGAGGCTGATGGTTTCATTTCAAAGGCAGGTAATGGCGTGCAGTGATGAGTTGTCGCTCCACGTCCAGATGCAGGCCGTGGTAGGAACCCCAGGGGTGTGACTGATTGGAGCGGATCGAGTCCTGTCCACCTGGTGTACGACCGATTATCGGACACGCTCGTGCTGCTTCAGCTTCTCGCTGCTCTGCTCAGCGGTGCAGCACTCTTGCCTTTTTTTTATCTTTTTGTTTTGCCCGTATTGCTTTCCAAGCTGTTTTCACTGTCAGCGGTGTACTAAATAATTCACGTGTTTTTCTGTTGTCCGGCGGATGAATGTTCAGTGGTATGCAGAGTGTTTGCTGTGGGCCTCGACTAAATCCTCAGCCTGGTGCGGCGCTCCAGGCGTGTGGGGGCAGCCTCTGAGCAGACCCCTCAATTAACGACATTCAGCTGGTTCTTTGACGCTCATTAACCCTTCTACCAACTTACCAACTTCTTGTTTTTTTTTACGTTGCAGAGTAATATAAAATAAACATTGATACACACAAATCTTTCCATCCGATCACCCGCACAATCACCCACAGTTACCAGTGAAACAACAATTCAGAAGCTCATGTGTGCTCTAGAAACAAAACTGAACTCTCTTTATAGCTTTATAGCTTTAATGCTACGGCATTAATTAATCAATTAAGGAACCGGAGACGATTGCACGGAGTCGGTACATTTCCATTACGTCTAGAAATTCATTTCACATGCTGGCGTTTGTCCCAGTCAATCATGATCCTCTGTGAGCGTCAACTATTTCCACTCTGTATGGTGTTCAGCGTCTCATGGCCTTAACTAGCTCCCTCAAACGACCTTGATGTGGTCGTCCCAGGACTTCTTCAGCCGCGCTCTTTTCCTCCTGGTATCTGCCATGATGCAATCTGCCCTAAAAGCACCGTAGCTTTGATCTCTGCTCAAAGCTACCTGTCTGAACCACTGCAGCCTTTCTTCTTGGATCTTCTCATCCATCCTTCTTATTTTTAGCTTGTGTCTTACTTTCTTTCTTCGTTTTTGACTCTGTCCAATCTTTGTTTTCCCCACGCACAAAACATTAGTATCGCAATTTAAACACCTTCATTTTAGAAAGCGTGTCAAGCGCGTTTATGCTCTCTTAAGGTGGTTTTTCAGATAAGCTGATATTTAAGTGTATCTTAAAAATGTAATGGAATAACACTTTTCACATGTATAGAGGAGTCACATGACCAGTTCACTTCAAACAAGATGGGGACACAGAGCTCTTTGTAAATCTAACTAAAATATCTAAGTTTTTTCAACAGTTTAGTGTCATAGGACTACATTTTACAGTATGAGAAGTATGAGATGTTGGAAAACCGCTCAGCTCAGCCTGGAAACTCCATTTACATACTACAAAATTTTAGAAATATCTCTTTTATTTTGGAAACACAATTAGCAAAATGTGGCAGAGTGCACATTTGCTAATGTCAAAGGCGGCTATAATTTCACGGTCTGATCTGATTTCAAATGGACGCTTTAGTGCAGCATTGGACTTGCATACCTGCAGCTTCTCACACATCTGCTTTAAGATAGCGATGCTTTGAAGTGCTGCTGTGTCCCATTAGAAATGGCAGCCGGAGACATCGCCCGGCAACTCACTGCGGCTGTGTGTGCGGATTACATTCGTCTGTGCGACAGCTCTAATAGCCTTATGTTGTTGCCCGGTGCGCGAGGAGGTGATGGAGGGAGCTGAGCGATGGGGGCTTCCAGGAGCGGCCATATGCCGGCACGTCCTGAGAGCAGAAAGAAGAAATCCAATTTCCTGTTTGTGTCCCTCTTCACCAGGACACCGCTTGTTGGACCTCGCATACATTGGGAGAGCTTTTAGCCAGAAAAATGTGGCGCTGGATGGGGAGTGGGATCAGGCAAAGGGCAAGAGTGAGTGCAGGAGTATTGAGAGCGGCACTTTGATGTAAAGTAGCATCACTTGTAGCTGGCGCGGAGCCAGAGACGCAGACAGTAAGTGAAAGGAGCGTTTTGTATTCACAGACTTGTGCCTCTTGGAAAAAGACGATGCTACATGATCTGCCTGTTAGGTTGTAAAAATAAGACTAGCACTAATCCATCAGAATCAGCCCAGACAGAAGTATAAATACACACCGGGCTTCGGCGTTTGATGATAGCTTTTTTTTTTTTTTTTTAAGGCACAAACTATTATTGCCTTTCAAAGTTTTTAAAGCCACTGGGGATCTCTCTGATTTGATTTATTTCGTTCACCTCAAAGCAAAGTAACATTGTAAAGTCGGAAATTGGAGGAGACAGGTCCCCCATAGACGAAAACAAACATATAAATACTAACTCCCCTGAACACGCTGCACCAGTCCACACTGTGCTGAAGCATGGAGGGCCTAAAGCCTCAGCTGTGATCCCTCCTTATTTATATTCACCTCACTATCTCCCCCTGTGCCTATTAAACCATTAGATCGGATCAATTCATATGCACTTTTAAAAAAATAATGAGGCCTGTGAGCGGGACCTAATCACATTTTTGAATCTCCATGTAGCTTCCCTCATTTATGCAAAACTCTCTACATTAGATGAATGATTTAACACAGTGGTGAGAGAAGTGAGAGTTGAACCTCTGAGAAAATGTGCTCTAGTGCATTTGCTGTAACACATTCAGGCACCTGTCACTTTGTCCGGGACGTCTGAAGAGGCTAAGCAACACACGTCCTGCTGCTGGATGTTGCAGAGTGGAAACCGCTAAAGCTGAATAGGCAGGGAGCCGGCCACTGTTGGTGGTGGAGGGGGAGGTCAAAGGTGGAAACAGAAAAGAGCAAGAGGAGAGCTGGCAGGGTGACAGAAAACAGAGCTGCTGCTGTCAGTGCTGGCTGTGTGGTCAGGCCGCTCACTGCTTCATATTCAGGCAGAAATAAAGGAGAGAAAGTGAAAAAGACGCCTCGGCAGAGGATTTAACACAGCCCAGCTCAGGTCTTTGAATCCTCAGCCAAACCGTGCAGTTTAAAGCAGCATTGATCTACTTTTAATAAACGTGTCCTCCGTGAGTTGGCTTGTCAGAAACCAAAGCAGGCTCAGCAGAACAATCCTGATTCACTGTGGCTCCGTTTTCAACAGCTCTTATCAGCCGCCCCTTTGTGTTTCATACCTCATTTCATTTTTCAGACTCCCGGATCTGCCCGGGCCGAGTCTCTGCTGGCCATGCTCCCTCGCCACTGAGCCCTCTCAACCCCAGCACACAGTCACGCTGAACTTCACTCCCACGTTCACACGGTGCTTAGATACTTTCACAAAGTTGGATAGATGACCCCATGGATCAAATGAACAACGCTAATATCCTGTGCTGGGGGGAGTGCACACTGCTGCCGGCTGGTCGAACAAGGTTCAGACTTTCAAGATGATGAACTCTTTTATCCCTGAGGCTGTTTGTTTAAAATATGACTGATTCTGACTTTATTCAGACTTCATATGTGTTAATCACATATGAGCAATTTTATTCCACTATATTTTACTGGAAGTATTTATTTATAATCTGTTTGTTATAAATAGTATCTACTGTACAGCAACTGCATATGTTAAATATTATGCAGTATACTATGATTACTACCACTACTCCTACTACTACTACTACTAATAATAAAAGTAATAATAATGGGATTGATTGTTTGCCTATTGTCTCCCACAAAGAAATACACTATAATAATGCAAAATCTTTAGCATTGGTCTTAAAATAGCTCAGAAACATCTAATTAGCAGGGAGCACAAATAAGAAGGTCATGGAGAATGGAGAATGGCGAACTGAATGTGGGACTAATTTACATTTTCACCTGACGCTGGCACTGAATGTCAAGTTATGTAATTTATTCTAAGGGGAGCACGAGTGTCTGTCAGGGATATAAGTTGGGGATGAAGATGAGCGAGGCACCGAGTTTTCTCCATTTCACTCCTGCAGAGCTGACATCCATCTTTCACCATTTGCCTCACCTCTCTGTCTTAATTCTTCCCTGTCCGTCTGCTCATCATTTCATCCTGAGCACCCAGCCAGTCTTCACTCGTAGCCTCTGGATAAACATTTTAATTGTATAAAAATAAAAGACGCACTCGTCGCTCTCATCGAGTGTCTTTGTTTAATCTCAGGGGAATTAGTGTTCAGGGCTTCTTCAGGTGCACCGCTCAGATTCATTGCCACACACCCCCCCGACTCGGCCTTCTATCAGTCCTCCGACCTTCCTAACCCATGCAGCCACTCAGGGAGCTTCCATTAGTGGTTGCTGAGTATCACCCTCACACTGTACATATATTGGCTTAGGGAATTATGCAAATTGTACATGTACACGCTTTTTTGTGTGAACGTGTGTGAGCACCTACTCATGCATTATTCATGTAGCCGAAGCCTCTTTACGAGTGTAATCCTTAAGATGTTGACTCACCCTGTCTACGCGCGTATTGTTTGTTTGCGCTACAATAAGGCATTTTCTGTATTTGATCAATTAAAATGCGAGTTGTGCTTGCTCATTTATCTGCGTTAGAAGTCAAGAGAACACGTCTACGAAGCGATGCAGAAACCTGGCGATTGTTTCCTTGTTTATTTATAGATACGACACATTTGTCTCTTTACCAACATGAAAACCGCAGACACTGAAACACGGAGATTAAACGTATAGCACATGAAAGGATAAACACATCAATTGAGCAGCTGCTGTTTGAGAGACGTGTGACCACACTCAGACTTAACTCTTTGCTGTAACTGTCTCTGCCCCATTAGACGAGCTGCTCTGGAGATCTCACATTGTTTGGTGACCTGTCTGCCAGCATGACAGCATGCTTGGATAAGCTCCAGCCCTGATCCCTCTGAATGAATAATGATAACAATTCATAATGAAACGGGTCCCTGCTGGATCCTATTGTTTCGTCCTCCCGCAGAAATGAAATTACGCAGGGAAATTTGATTAACAATACCAGAACAAGAGAGGAAACAAAGAAACTCACAACAAGGGGTTTTTACAGGCATTTGTCACAAAATTGCCCTTAATTGATTAATCAGATCGAGAGCGTCTGTAAAATGGCGTTGGAGTTGGTGTTTGGGGAGTCAGGATTTTGTTGGGTGAAAGTGCCAGGAGTAAAAAAGTTAAACTGTTCAGTCAGCAGGCTGAGGCACTGGTCCATGGATAATTTAACTCTGCCTATCCAAATGAGTAATGCAATCGTCTTAGCCATGGTTAGAGCTATTAAAATGAATGGTGCGGGCTGCCGAGTGATTGGGAATGTGGAGAGGTCGTCCAGAGTGAGATGGATGAGCTGGAAGGGAAGCTCTGGATGCTGAGGAGCTCATAACCTCCCAAGCAGAGGAACCGGACTGAAGCAGCGAGCGAGCAAGAACATGATGTGTTTTCTGCTGAGCCCACATGGTGGGTGGCGGTGACGGCTGCGTGTAGGATTTCATAAACCACAGGGTGTCAATTAATTCACCGGCATGTTCCAGAATCTCCCCGCTTCTCCATATGGTTCAATTCGTTGTGTCCATCCCTCAGTGAATTCACATTCAAAAATGCGATCAACTTGTGGTTCGCTTTTCAAAGATATTAAAAATAACACAGGACAGTCAGGAGTCAGACTGAAGAAGAGGAAAAACTGATTTTAAAATTGCCAAATGAAATAATGGGACCTCACAAAAATCCATAGAAGTGGAAAACATGATGAAAGTGAGCATGATGAAAAGGGGGAAAAACCCACAACACCTTCCCCACACATTAACTTGTACTCACTGTAATGATCCGTTCATCGGATGCAGTTGATCAGATGAGACGCCCTGTGCCTCGACTTGTTCCACATGCATCACCATCACTTCCATCCGACGGTTATCTTACCTACTTACCTGGGAGGCGCGACGAGGGTACTGAGATCAGATCTCATAACCTGTTGTGGCCATTGACTGTCTCTTGCAGAGATGTCATCATAACCCACATAAGCTTGTGCAGACTGGGAATCGAGAAACAAGAAAATATGCAACAGTCAATGCATAACATTATGGAATGCAGCCAGCCTCACATATGCGATTCGGCGGTACCAAAGCCTTCGATATCAGAGTCGTTTTTAAAGTAGAAATGCAATCAAGCGGATGACATTACAGCCATCATTTACCGTAACCTCTATATCAGCCTTATAGCAGCCCTCCAATTTACCGGCCTAAACTGCCTAATGGAAAAAGTGGAGTTTGTAATGGAGACAACTTCTCCTCCCTGACAGCAGGACGGCCACCGGGACAGATGGACTTCCTGCCTCTGCGTCTCTCTCTCTCTCTCTCTCTCTCTCTCTCCCTCCCTCTCTCCAGGCCACACGCGTGTCCCTGCATGCTTAGTATTCCCTTCCTGTGTGCCGGGCGAGGGACAAACGAGCAGCTGATGGGTGCTGATGGGTGCTGTTTGGCCCGCTGCGGCGGTAAACTAATGGCTCTGTCTCAGTGCCACCTTTTACAGCTCCATCACGCAGCCTTTAATTCATACAATTAGACCACCATTGTTTTCTCTGACACGGTTCGCCATCAACCACCCGCTTAAGCAGCTAAGTCACATTTCCTTCTCAAACAAGGCTTTGGGCTACGACGTCCGGCTCTCCGGTGGATCCGTGCAAAGGAGAAATGCCAAGCGATATTTTTCATAAATGTATTAGCGCAATAACCTGCTATAATGTTGCCTCTCTCGGCCGTGTCTCACTTAGGCTGTGTTCGCACAGAAAGTCATCATTGGGGATGTAATTACAGCTCGGAGATGCATGACTATGCCATGTACAGTGTAAGAATAATGCGCCCTGCTAGGTACATCTCTCCTCAGCGTGTGGGTTGAGCTCCGTGCAGGTGTGCTCTCAGGCACCTGTCACACACACTGATTTAGTTTGGAGGTGTTTGCAGACAGGCTGTTGTTTCCCCAGTGGGTTTACCCATGAGTGGGTAGCAGTGGACAATTTGCAGTCGTCCATCTGCCTCCTTTATTAATGTTTCTATTTTAACATGCTTCATTAGCACATTGTGTTTTTTGCTGTATTTGTCGCTAGTCACACCTATGCTCTGCTGTCTTCGCCTACCGTTGTAGTTTTAATTGCCAAGATTTTTTTTTAACCCGTACTGAGTCTTGACCCCTCTTTCTCTTTATTCTCTTTTTTCTCTGCACTTCTCTAGTCGCGTTCTCCGGCCTTGGCTTCACCTCCTTCTACCTGGCAGGCAAGCTGCAGTGCTTCACGGACCAGGGCCGAGGGCTGAGCTGGCGTCTCTGTGCCATGGTGCTGCCTCTCTACAGCGCCATGATGATCGCGCTGTCCCGGACCTGCGACTACAAGCACCACTGGGAAGGTGCGGCCAGTAGCTCAGACACAGGACACTCGGAGCAGGCGCTTCCAGCATCAGTCAGAGTTAATAGCTGCAGTTATGCTGTGTTTTCTGCACTCACGTTGTGTAAAAGCCCGTCGGAGCGTCCCTGCTTGGAAGAGGGGTTTAGTCACATGTGGTTCAAGGCTTCTTTCTAATTATCAGACACATCATTTAGCAGGAAAGCAGGGGATAATGCTCATTTCTGGAAGCTCTTCCCCTTTGTTCGCACTTTTATCTTCAGCAGCGTGGCTGACTAATCAAGGAGACGCACAAATGTCACACCGGGCAGCATGTTATTTGCCCAACAGAATATAAATCTTTCCGTATGCGGCTGTTTCCTACCTATCTACATATAGCGTAACGATCCGGTAACAAGGAGGGTGCATTTAAGTCGGCAGCCTGAGAAGAAATTAGAATCAGGAGCATCTTATTTTATCAGGCTTGGGTGGACTGAGGAGATGAATACATATGTGGGCGGGCTGTGGGAGAGAATATGTGGTAATATGATGACAACTCTGTCTTATGGTGTTAATTAGTCTTAGTACAGCCATATGTTCCCGCGGAGCAGGGCGGGTGCAAAGCATACAAGACTTTGTAACAACCAGGATTTATTCACATCAAAAGCACGACACACGCATAGCAGTCGCAGGGAGCAACCGCTCTGTTCTCCCAGCCTCTCTGAGCTCCCTGCGTGCTTCATCTCCTCCCTGTCCCCGGCAGATTGTATTAAAGCAGCAGTGGTGCAGCCCATTAAACTTGAGGGGCCCCGGTCTGCACTCAGTGTAAACACAAGCTGGGAGCCCCCATTAGCCTGGCCGCTGAGCCATGCTTGATGGATGCTAATAATATTCTCACCGTTTCTTCGCACTTTGAAGGTGTGTGGCGTACACCAGGGGGTGAGGCCGAGCCTCCAATCTTACCTCACTGGTCTCTTTTGCACTAACACAGTTCTTTCTGTTTCCACTACCAAAGAACTGGCTCTGGCCCCAAAAGCCTAGGTCCAGAGTATAGCACCAGTTCTCTGTTGGGCCAGGAGTAAGAACAACTGATATCAGAGGCAAAGCAAGGCAGTTTTATTTATATAACCGTAATGTTCTTTACATGGACAACAAAATACAGTACATGCATTTAAAATACATAAATAAAAGTGAGAATTGGAAACATTAAAGCAGATAAATAAATTTCAAATACATTAAAAAACACTATAAACTTGGCCCAATGACATTACAATAGAGATATAAAATGAATAGAAAATTAAAGCTGCAAGCAGCTGTGAGCAAATCTTCACCTTTGCGCCCGTCGGGTTATTGGCAACCGCGGGATTAAAATAGGACCTAGGCCATCCAAAGACTCATCTTTGAAGAGGAGTCTGGACTGAGCAACATCCCTGTGATTCAGGGATTATGAACACTCTCTCTCATCTGCAACCGCCCTCCCGCTCTTCTCAAACTAAACCAGTCAAAGCAGAGGCTGACAGAGGTGTGTAGTAACGCTCTGTACTCTGTTGTATTTACTTCAGCAAATATAACAGAGTACAGCTGCAAATTATTTCAAGTTGTTGCGACAACTGTACTTGTCAATAAACAAGGTATTTGATTGATCTATGTTTGCTATGATGGGTGGGGCATTTTCTTACGTATGTACCACTGAGTTATAGATACAGTGAGTTAAAGTGAGAGGAAGGTGCCCTGGCAGACAAATCTCACTTTGAAAATGATAAGGTTGACAAATAAGTAACAAACAGATGTATAGCTGTTAAAAATCTGTATAAAACATGCTGTGATGGCCTTCATTACATACAATGCTGATTATTTTGGTAACACTTCCAAATAAGTGGCCACAATAAACAGTAAAGTAACTCTTACCTAAAACTTAAGTAAGGGTTGCTAATTATTACCTGTGTGTCTAATTGGCACAAGTTAATGGTTTTCCCACTATTATTTGAGTATTACTTAATTGTTTAATAACTACATGTTGCTATTAAAACAAATGGCAAAGAGTCTATTATCTGATGTAATTTGGATGTTTGGTTGAGCATAACTAAATCGTTAAGAAATGCAAAACTATTAGTGTTCGGGACCCTTATAATAGAGTTGGTTGAGCATAACTAATAGTTAAGTAATGCCAATGAAACATACAGCGAGAGGGTCCATGCATCGTGTGCTCTCTCAGTGGTAGAAAGCAGTGTTGTGTTGTGTTTCATTTTACCCAGAAGGAGAAAATAAATAGAGTCTGGTGGGACCTGTGGAGAACCTGCACCTCAGCTGCTTCAGCCACCAGCTGCCACGTCATTTTGATCTATACCTGGCAATACAGGTTTAATATTCACCCCAGCATAGTGATATTATATGATTTATTATAGCTGAAAGGGGACCTGCTATAATTTGAAACTGCTCAGCATAGATGACAAAGTGACAGGGACAGCCTGTCCAGAGGCGAGTTAGCCCATTGCTCAGTAAAACAGATCCATCGCTTTGCCTTTCAGTTTGCTTTCATCACCCTCTAAACTAGTCGAGCGTGATGAATGCTCGCTGGGACGCTGGCGCACGGAAAGCAATGCCTAATTGATTGTGCTCATTCTTCGAGCGCGTGTTATTTTTCTTCCTCCGCGCAGGGGCTAAAATTAACCGAGATGCACACCTTAGAAATATACATGTTTCTGTGACTTTGCAGACGCCTTCGTCGGGGGAGTGATCGGGTTGCTGTTTGCGTACATCTGCTACCGCCAGCACTACCCGCCCTTCCTGCACGTGGACTGTCACCTGCCTTATGCCAGCCTGGCTGCTGCCGCACACGCGCCCCCGCTCCCCCAGGACGACCCGCAGCCCACCGACAACGCCACTAGCCTGCCCCTGGAGGGCTTGACCGAGGGGCCGGTATGACTAGTGGCCACCACTGAGACCCTCCCCAACACCCTGAGCCAGCCAGCGAGCCCAGCCCGCCCCCTCCCTACCCAGTGACTGACTGGCACTCGCACACATTCCAGTGGACAGTGATAATCCTCACCCACCCATACCGATAGAACCCGGTCTCAGTGACGCCCACATCCTTTTATGTTCATCTTTATATATGTATATACATAGAAACCATGTATCTATATATATATATATATATATATATATATAAATATATATATATATATACATGGTTGTTGCTCAGAAACCGTGAAAGTCTCTATTTAAATGTGATATATGAGAGGATGATAATGAATGGAAAGAAGCCGCTTGGAAACCTGAGGGTACAAGGACGATGAGTTTCTTTTCTCTTGTAGTTCTCTTGAAGTCTCTCGAGTTTCCTTGTCTCTTTTGTTTGCTTCATTATGAAACGTGCTTGGACACTTCTTTGATGCTGGAGTACATTTAATGTTTTCCCGTTAAAGGAGTGGGAAAAAGAAAGTTCGGGAGGACCCCCCACAGTGCCAAGTTATCCCCCTGAAATGTCACAGCAATTGAACCAGTTAAAGGCGTAAAATATTCTGTATTTCACATTAACATTATAGCTTCTGATAGCAGCCGGTGCCAGAGTGGCAGTCCAGACTTTTGATGCCCCTCCACAGTTTCAGAGTGCTTAAACTTTACGTCTTTTTTTTAACCTAACAATAAATATGGAGCCGATACACTCTTGAAAAAAAGCACTGGTCCATGCCAATGACATTACTTAATGTCCCCCAAACATCCTCCAATTTTTTTTTTATCTTTCCATCCCTCCTCATTCTCTCGGGCTCCGGTAATTGCTCTGTGCAACCTGCATATATCACACTTTCTATATTCCCCTTCCTCCCGTTGTCACCATCCAACTTTATTTTTCACATGCTCCCTGAGGCTTGCACGCGAGGACACCGACCCAAACTGTTGCTCGGAGAGAGCAATCAATAACGCACACGTGGGAACGTCACAGTGGGAGTGAGTCTGGACAGGCCAAACTTTAATCTGATCCTGCATTAATCCTCATTAAGGCAGGTCAGCCCCTGCTGCTTACGAGCACATTAGGACTGTATGAGGTGGCCCGTGGACTGCTGAAGCATTGCAAATGGCTTTCAGCCCAACTACAGCCCACAAATAGACAATCTAGTGTTCTGGATACAGCAGGCGTGAACCTAGGACAGTGATTTTGATGTATGATTCATCCATCGATGTCCCATTATCTGAGATAAGGAATGCACCAAAGATTTGTAGCATGTGTCTTTTTTTTTTTGTTCCGTCTTGGGTTGTACAGACCCTGTTTCGCTTTATTAACACGTGCAGACACATTACTCTCCCTATAATCAACAAAGCAATTTGTAGCCTCTCACAAGTTTATTCTTCCTTTGGAAATTGTGGTTTCTGTTGTCTTGGTTACAATGTCATTTTTGGGGGTTTTTTTTAGCCATTGCTGTGACATTAATGGGAAGGTGCAATCTCATTTTACCTCTCACACAACCCAGCCACACAAAAAGGCAGAGAAATCACACTGGGAGGTGAAGAGTGAAGAATACATGAAAGAAAAAAAAAACTGCGTAATGACATGATGACAAGAAATGAGCGTCAAGCCAAATGTGTAAGGTTGTTCTGTAATTCTAGTATCTTGTCAGTATGTTATTTGAGTGTAGTCGTGCATCTGTCTGTCTCCGCTGACAGAAGAAGGTGTGTTTCCATGAAAAAAAAAAAAAAGATGTCGTTTGCTTGATTTTGGACATTTTCCCACCATCTGAAATCTTCTTTCCATTCAAATGTCTTTTCAACATAATTTTCCTCAAATCAGCCGCAGTTAAGCCTCTGCCACCCGTGCAACGCATCGGCAGCTTCTCCAATCTGTGTGTGTATGGTGTGTGTGTGTGTGTGTGTGTGTGTGTGTGTGTGTGTGTGTGTGTGTGTGTGTGTGTGTGTGTGTGTGTGTGTGTGTGTGTGTGTGAGTGAGCGAGTGCATGCGTGCAGGTTTTGACAAGGTCTATGCCACACTGATGCAATACAAAACGAAACTTTACGAAGAACGAACCTTTCACCAGAGGGCAAAAAAAAAAGGTGCTTGGCTCTGCACATCAAACTCTGTGACGGGACTTGATGAGACTCTGAGAGTTGACTTGAGAGAAACTTGTTTCCTTCTTCCTGCGAGAGTCTCTCAGCACAGGCCCGCAGATCTGTGACGGGGAGTCTGACATCTTGAGGCAGATTCGGAGATGAAATGACGGTGACACCGATATGACATTGTATTCTATAAACCGTGCGTGTTTGTCTGACTTGGCAGCCTGTTATTTATACTTTGTCACTTAGTTTTCCTCCATGACATAAGGCGGTGTATATTGACATAGAAAAAAAAAGAAGTTATGTCTGTGAGGGTATATTTGCTTTATTCTGGGAGGATTTAAGTTTCTCACTTTACTTCAGTGCGTTCCATGGTTTGTTTTAATTTGGTGCTATATATAGTTTTGTAGCAGTAGGTGTCACTTTTTTCAGACGTTGGATGTGTCATTTTGAAATGGAAGTTCAACACTTTTTCTACAGAGAAAGGAGAAAAAAATGATTACAATGCATATTATAATCAGAGGCACAAAGGAAACCAGTGCTAGAAACTCTGTGATTCTTTTTTTAATCATTCCACCTTCCCAAGGACTGATGGGATAAAACAATCGAAAAAATATATTATAATGAAATAAATATCAATCGTATTGAGTAGATGTCTGAAGAAAAAACGAGTGTAAGAACCTTTGTTCATGGCATGCCAGTTTCATTTGTGAGAAAAGACTGTTTTCTATGAATAAGCATGTCGGGCCTTGACAACTCTGAGCTGTGTTTTGCTGTTTCTATACTTTATGTACAATAAAGGTTTGCAGCTGTGCAATTTGTGAATTAAGAAGACAAAGAAGCCTAATGTATCACTGGAAACCGCGTCTGTTGCTGTAATGGGAACTCGCCACTTCACTCGGGGCTCGACGCATCAATGGGAACTAATCACAGTTTGAAGAAGCCCGAGTGGGAATAACAGTCTCGGAAACACAAGTGTCGCTAAATTATTCTTCATATGCAAAATGTGTTGTGCAGCAGCGGACGTCTGAATGAGCTACACCCCGAGTTCAGTTTGATTCATTTACCGTGTGTGAATGTAACGCTGTTCTAAGTGTGTGTTGTGCTTTTCTGCATCGGTTGTGTTTTGCACTCTTGTTTAGGGAGTTTCCAATAAATGTGTGTATGCTTTAAGGCTTCTTGTTGCTCTTCATGTCAGTGTCAAGTTGCGATGCAGCCGTTCGGGGCTGTGGACTCCAGAAGAACTTACAGCAAAAGAAACATGCCCTCAGTGTGTTGGTTCGCTTTCAGCAAAACCTTGCAAGAGCTTGCTCGATAATCAAGATATTCACCACAGGTACTTGGAGAATAAATGTTCTATCAAATGTGTGATCTTCTACTCCCATCAGCCTCAGCTGCACCTTGTGTGGAGGGCTTATGAATAGATGCTGTCTGACTCTGAACTGACACTGACACTGAACTAGATGAGGAAATAGGTAGAAAAAGATGGACAATGGATGGAAAACCCCTGCTGAACATAACAGTCAGTGCTCTATATTATAGCAATAATGCCGGCATTCATCTATTACAGAACTGCCATCATAGCTTTAGACACAGACACATATTTTCATGAAATTTACAGTTGATTTTCAGTGTTGTAAGATGGAATGAATTATTATTAACTATAAAATACAGAGCCTTTTAAAACCAAAAATAACATGATAAAGAATCTGCTTATTCTTAATGTAAGAGCCTAATGTTTTGCAGTCTTTTTAGCTTTCATGGCCTTGTACTGTAACTTGTACCGTAACTAAATAGTTTGTGCTGAATGACATTGAGGTCAGGCCGCTACTACAATTCAACAGGACTCTTGAGTGATGTGTGACACGCTAATGGGGTGTCATCCAATCAGATCCTCATCAGAGTGCTGAGAGGCCGACCGCTGAAAGAGCACTCCGCTACAAACATCTGATCGATGTCATTTATATGTACATGTCCTCATTCCCGCTTTCCTCTTTCTTTCCAAACACTCGTCTCAAAGTCCTCCCGCGCCTGGCACATTCTGCTTCATGGGGAACAATGCGCACTGCCGTCAGGTTTTGTAAACGTTGTACTTTCAAGGCAACGCTGGGCATTCAACACAACAGCAGAACACCCACGTCGCGGCCATTATCTATCCAGGCAGCCCTTGCTGGTCTCATGCAACTCTCACATGGCAACCTAACGAGAGACCATGTGCCGTGAGATTTTGTGCTCCATTGGTGTAAATCATGAGCTGAGCTCACAAACGTTGCAGAAGATTAACATGTGATGCAGAAGCAAAGAGCCACCAGGCAGCCACATGTTTGTTTGCTTTGTTGAGGAAATAGAAGAGATAGAGTCCTTTCAGTAGGGGAAAGACGATGGCGCTCCATCAGAGACAGGTGTGTCACCCTCATATTGTTTCTCCCATCAAGGGCATCCCTCAGCATCTGGAATGAGCGGCGCCATCGCGACAGCTCAAATCAACCTGGATCTAATGCATCAATAGTCACCCGCCATCTAATTTCACTTAACATTGCGATACCCTTCAAGGCACTGCTCATCATCCTCCATCACACTCAGTGTTTAGAGAGGAGGTATTCAAACAGGGATTTCACAAGCATGGTCATGGTCACGTGGCTACAGGTTAAAGTGGCAATAAGATGCTGAAAAACATGGGTCACCATCAGTTCAGACATATATTATACTCTATGTATCGTCCTGTATTGTCGTTTATCCACAGTGTTATTTTGAAATTCCAATGCAAAGTATACAGGTTAGGATTACAGGGTTAGGGTTAGATCATTGTAATTGCATTAATGACATTACACGGTAGATTGGTAATTAGTGGTATTGTGCCACAGAAAGAAAATCCCTGGTTCAAATCTCAATTGCACTGAGGGTGTATATGTGCGGAGTTTGCCTCCTACAGTCCAAAAACATGGATGTTTAGGGTTGTTTGGAGACCCCATATTGCTCCTGGTATGAGAGTTAGAGTGACTGGTGTGTGTGTGTATGTTTGTCGTGTGATGGACTGGCGACATTCCCTTTTGATCGTATGGATCCTGGGATAGAGATAGGGTCAAGAAAATCTAATTTAATGTTCCAGTCACATCACTCCCACTCAAGAGTGATGTTGGTGACTTGACTTCCAGGTTGTTGTCTGGTGTGGTGAAGATTTGTTGTTCTTAGCAACATCACTGAGAAACAGCCAGTACAGTATGAGACGACCATGAATACAGAGTGAAGCTCTTCATGAAATCCACTGTAACTGCATTCTCATAACCAATGATGGCTGGTATCAATGGACTGGTGGGGCTGAGCCCACCCTACGCTATGCAGATGAGAAGATGTGAAAGTTGTTGTCTAAATAACATTTAAAAGATTGGGTTAGGGTTAGTAGGTTTAGTTTGTAAGTTTTTATTGAAACCTGAAGTGGCAACAGCACTACATAATTAAAAGATATCTCTGAATGGGCAGATTTTATGCCAGCTGAGGTATCAGATCTGCTCTTACTTATTTTCTTGGTCTAAATGTAAATGTAAAGGTATCCTGTCCTGCCCTCTCTATTTGCTGTCTGTTTGGGCTAGCTTCATTAAGCCCACAGGCCGATCGGTTTTGACCAATCAGCAGCCGGCTGGTGCTGGTAAATGATTGACAGGTGTCATCACACGCCTCTGTAATTTACTTGTAATTTGGGCTGATTTCATTTCGGCCAACACCGCTGTTGACAGGACGGGGAAAGAAGAAGAAAAAGACGTGAGGTGCGTTCAGGGACGATCGGAAACTTGATCGTTGTTGATTACTGCAGTTTACTTCAGACCGGGATAATTGATTATCTGTCACCCACACCCAGCAAAAAAATGTTTAACCCACTCGATCACTTCCTCCTTCAGCCACCACTGCTGATTACCATCTGTTTAAATTGTGACTGTATGAATGCTGATACTCAAATGTTTCTACTCTAAATACCCAATGTTGTCAAATTCATTCTCATCTTATCTACTAAAATGAACTGATTAGACAAGGACGGGAACTGGTCCCGTCAAGTCTTAAAGACTTACTGAGCTGGAAGTGTTTTGTCAATTGCTGCTTTGTTGCAACTGATTGTCTTTTCTTCCTAACGTTTTGTCAGCGTTGCGCTTGCGTATACAGTGCGTGACAGCCGACGGGAAGATGATACAAATTGATGACGATTCATCAATCTCAATTTACCGCTCAGAGTAAACTGAGTAAGGGGTCCTCAGAGCTGTGGCGAATTAGTGAAGCAGCGAGTGCCCGTGGACACAGCATTATTAAGAAGACGGGGGGAGTAGCGCTTCCAGTAATGACTAAACCGATGTGGTGTGCCTTTGTTTTAGCATAAAAGATTTAGATTTATTGTCCCCATGTTGGCTCAAAGGAAATCAGGAAAAGTGTGTTTGGTCGGTCCGTGTCTACAGCATTTTATGTGAATAACGGCTGATCTATCGTGACAAAACAAAGTTTTTCCCCGAAATGTTTTTGTGGGAGGGAGGCTGACAAAGACGCACTTTAAATAGTTTTAGGATAAATGGAATTTGTCAGACTCATTTGGAGGTTTGGGTGCGGGAAATAAAAGAGAGATTTTTTTTTTTTGGTTTTGTTTCCGAAATTCCCCCTCTGCTGTCAGTGATAACGTGGCCACTACAGAAGAATTGCTTCATTACAGAATGAGCTTTGAATAATGAATGATTTTCTCTCTCCTACTCGTCTAATTTGGTATCAGTTTTGACGAAACGTGACATTCCTGAATAATGGATGCACGGATCTGGATTCAGAGGCGTGTGGCAAATAAAGGGATCATCAGCGTTGCTCATAATTAATGGATCAGCTGCCGAGTAAAAATATGAGACTCATCTGTTAGAAGTCCCGTCTGTGGAGTTGTGTCTTACATTGGCAAAACACACAAAGCGTGTTCCTGCCACGCTTCCCAGGCCGGGAGTTAAAAACGCATTGTAAAGAGTGTTTGTCAGTGACACATTTAGATGACTTTAAAGGACTTTGGTAATGACTTTTTATGAATTTTAGCTTTTTGGCTGAAAAAAGTCGTTTTATATTCATGAATCCGTGACTTGGTCTCACCTCATTACTTGTGGGCAGTAAAGCATCAGTCAGATTTCCTTTAAGTATGCCGTAGATCCATTAGGCTATGGGTCTGCAGGTTCACTGACACCAGTAATAAACCAGTGTGTATTCAGTATTATCCGCTCTGCCAAGGCCCATGCTGTGAATCTTTCTACATTATTTTGAGAGCAGCACGTACAATACATCTCCAGCTCACAAGCCAAGTGGATCCTGACATTCATAATAGATCAATGGCAATGAGGAGACAGCTGTAGATGTACCTCTCCTGTTCCTGTAAACTCCTCAGGGTACTGTGCTATATCGCACAACTCAGGGATTTCTGTCATTTATGCCTCATTAATACACAAACCACAAGGTTGCCAAAGAGCAACACTTCAGGGTAAAACCCACAGGAGACATCTGTGGGACAGTGGATAAAGTGGGAGGAAGCTTTGCTATCATGTTGCTTAATTGCTATGCACCAATTGTATTCTTGGACATCTCACTCAGAGGGAGAAATTGATTCACACCATCCAGACACTGAGACTTGGATGGAGGAACGTGAGACTGTGTCTCCAGGAAATCTGATCAAATAATAATGAGAACGGGTTTGTGAACCCTCATGAGCTGCTCATATCTGGTCCACACGGTCTTGAAATGTATGAGATCCTGAACTGGAGATGTTCTTTTATTCTATTGTGTAAAAATAGATTCCTTAATCTTTCCCAGATGATTCTAGACAGAAATACAACTACAAGCGCCTTGTAACTGAGAGTGAAGATACATTTCTATAGCTCAAGGGTCAAAGTTCCTCTCCTCCCTACAGTGTAACTGTAAATGTGACTATCTCCCTATCTAATTGAACACTAACATTCTTGTCCCTTTCAGAGATCCGGCATTAGGCGAGCAGCTGAACGAATCCTCTGAGCTGCTCATGGATTGACTGAGTTGTAGGGCTGTATAAATTTAATACAATATAATATAAATTTCTCTATTCTGCAGCAACAGAAAGGAAATGATATCACCATGCTTACACAACTGCTCTCCCCTTTCACATGACTATCATTATTATTTTATTTTGCCTAATCTGCTTAAATTAGTGAATAAAGACCCTCAATTGGAGTATCTGATTACTTTCAAGTTAATTCCCACTCGGACTGCATCTGTTATTGACATTACTCCCACATATGTCCTGTATTAAAGTGTAATATATATATATATATATATATATATATATATATATATATATATATATATATGTATCATATACATACATAATCATTATAATGAGGACCTCTTGTGTTTTCCTGAAACTCTAACGCTGCTGATACAACAAACAGAAATGGTTCTGCAGACAGAACCGCTGCAGTCCAGCGGATAAAAACTTCCAGCGTTTCTTCACAGAGTCGAAATTCCACGGTGAGGAGGGAGGCTTAGCTCCACTCTGGAGGACATTATTATACCATCGTCTTCTTTCCTCTCGCTGTTTCCCGGGCGTTATTGATGGCTGAGGTGTGAGGAGATCTAAGTGACACTCTGAGAGAGCAAACCTGCACCGTCAGCACGGCTCAACTTTAATGTCTGGCACTTCCAACACCCTCACCGAAAGTTTCCAAAGGTGTTAAAACTTCACACAACTTTAACATTTAGCTCGCCTCGCCATGGAGGAAATCCTTTAATGTCCGCAGTGATATAATGGGGAAGATGACTCACCCACTGTAAACTTATTGGAAATCTATTTTTTTATTGGCTGATGTTAAATGGGCTTTAATGTGGCGTACGATGGTTCATTAAAAATAGTGAATATCAAAAACTGTACCCTGCTGCAGTAGAACAACACTTCAACGTCTTCACAGCACCTTCGTCCAGACATGAGGCTTCCTTGGAGGAAAGGCAAAAACATTGGGCTCTGCAGGTACAGTGGACTGGTAAAGTGGCTCACCCTGTTCAAAAATGAAAAATCCTTAAAACCTAAATATGCTCTACTTGTTTATTTTCTGTTCTGTGTCTCCTGCCTGAGGTTAAACAAGAAACAATTAACATTTTTATGACTTCTTAACTATCTTGTTACCAATTTGAAATAGCTGTGACTTATTGTGGGCGTTCTGTTTTAGAAAATGACACATCTGGTACTAAATTTCCCAGTAGGAACGTCCCTCAAGGGAGCAACACAGACAGAACAAAACAGAGTGTGGAGTTAAAAAAAAACAATAGCATCTACTTTCTATTTGTAGCAGAAAAGTACTTTAGGATGCTGGATCACCTGGTGCGTATGTTACAGTATTGGACTTTAATTGTGCTGCAAAACCACCGTATATCCTATGAGGAGACATTCTCTTTGGCTCAAAGCTATTTATCTAGTACCGTATCCTCATGAAAGCCCTGCACGCACTCCCATCTCCAGCATGTGTTGGTACATCTGCATGCATTAGGAAACAAGAAAGGCCGAATTGAAGTGAGTGGGTGAAGTGTGTAGTGAAGTGTACCATGCGTGATGGACCAGAATGGCAGACTTGAGTGGTGTCTGTACATAGCCACACACACACACACACACACACACACACACACACACACACACACACACACACACACACACACCATTAAATCTCAAACACCCATTTGTTGTGGAGACATAGTGTGTGGAATCAAAAAGATTGAGATTATCAAGACCAAGATAGCAAAACTCATTGTCTGATTTTTACATTCAAAACACCTGCTGAGACACCAATCTGCAGCCATCCATATTTGCTATGGTGGGGAAAAAATAGGAATGCGACTTCTTCAGAGAGAGCCCTGTGTCCCAGAAATGATGCTTGTGGAGAACTTGCAAGCAACAGCAAACGCATTTTAAAATGAAGGTGATGCTGAGCAAATTACTTTTTCTATTAACATAATGAGGAGGTGGAATTTAAAAAGAAATGCAGTGCACTAGCCACTCATACTGATTACACTTTGTTTTTTAGATGGATTTTAGATGGAGACTCAGTCTTTGAATGATCTTAACCAAGGTCATTTACTTTGCCTGAAGCGAGACAACCTTGACATTAACACTGGAGTCTGGTGTCACGACCCTCACTTGCTCCCTCGGCATCTGCTCCAGTGCAAACACTGACTGAGCATTAACCACGCAGCGGTTATATTTGCCAGCACAACATAATTATGAATGCAAATCAGCACTGCGGAAAAGTAATTTCTGCGAGAGAGGATTCCTGCCCCGATATTAGTTCGGAATGAAAGAACTGGATTATGAGGCAAAAAGTTAACAGTGTAAAAATGCATCCACTGATTGGAGTCGACGGTCACACAGCAAGACACGTTTTTTAAAGTCGGCCTTAAAACAATATTTTCATCAATCCAATGTCCTTGCTCGGTGCAAAATGGATTGCTTATCCAGGTTCAGCTGCAGTTAATGTGATTCTTCAGCAAAGTCAGTGTTTGAGCAGAACATCCCCTCTCTGTTAATCTCGCTCCCCCTGCAGCTCAGCTCACTTTACAAGATAATTAGTTGATTTTTCAGGATGCCTCATATTACCTGCAGCTGGCCTAAAACCTCATTATACGAGCGAGGTTTGACCGCTGGACCACTGGTGCAGTCGCTGTTGGTTCAGCCCGAAAGGCAAACACACCCGACGGCACAGATGTTGAAACAGACATACCAACCCAGCGATGTGAAACCCTGACGCTGCCACAAATAACACGTCCTTTGGCTCACATCTATTCCTCCGCACACACGTCGCTCCATTCTCCTCGCCCTCAGCCGCGCTGCCTCTCCTGTCGCCTCCCGTTGTCTGGGCACGTTGTGAGTGATGCGTTTTTCACGCTGAGTGATGTCGGTGGATCTCGTCGATTCCTTTCTCTTACTGCGCTGAGCTGTTGTCACCAGGCCAGATTAACAGCAGAAACAAGCCCTGCGCCTGAGACCTGACACCTGCTACCTGTCCGACAGTAAACGCCGTGAAATGAGAAGAATGAGAGTGGCACCGACGTCACCGCCTAATCTTCACGCTGACCTGTACTGACACACTTGAATCTTTATATCCGTGTCTGAGTTTTTAACCTGTTCATCGCGGACTATCAGAGTTAAATTACAGCCCTCCTCAATCAGACAGATGCCCATCCTGGGAGAAACTATGCAGCCAAAACCCTGAAATTCAATCTGTTCCAGCTGACTGACCGGAAGAACATTAGAGACCACAGGATTACCCGTCAGCCCATTTGCAGGCCTTCTGACTCGGGGAATGCTAGTGTGCACACGCCTGTGCATTCACACACACACACACACATGCATCTGCCTGGGCATGTGTGTGAGTGTGTGTGTGTGCGTGTGTGTGTGTGCTCATGCACCTCTTTGTCTCCTCCTGTCCTCCTACCCACCCATCTGCCAGAGAGCAGGAGATCCCCCCACAAAGGATGACGAAATGAAGCTGTGAAGAATAACCAGCGCGTGAGTCGTGAGTCGCACACGGCCCCCGCCTCTTAAAAGCAGAGACGCATCAATAATTCAGCAGATACATCGACTCATCGTGGGTTACAAACCTGTGTGTCTGGTTATACCTCCGCTTTACAACACGCCGCCTCGTCCTCGTCATCTGCTGTCACAGCCAGCGACAACTCAGAGACAACTCCGGGCGAGCACAATAAGTCAAGCTCCCATAGGTGAAATATCTGTGGCGGGGAAACAAATATATCTTTGTCATTATGTGACGACTGCTGCAACTTCTCACATCCAAGTCACTCTCGAGCAGCTGCCGCGGTTTCATCCTCGGGCGGCTCTTCGAGGATGAGGCGCTGCAGGAGACGACGATCATAAATCCGCTCAGAGAGAGAATTGAGCTCAGAGGTTAAAAACAACGGCGCGATGGAGAATCTCCAGCGTGTTTAATGGTCTGCACGGATAGAGAATGACTAGAAAGACTTGGGTCGATTTTATGGTGTTTCGTAATGAAAAAAAAAAAAAAACCCAAAATATTTGCGCTCACTTCAAAGCCTCATCCTGCCCGAGGCGTCAGAATTGTCTCAGAAATATCTGTCCCTGGAAGAAAAGCGCCTCGTCGCCTCAGCCTGCCAACTGCTGTGCCCCAAGGAGCCCCGAAGCTCTCTACCCAAACCCGTCAGACTTTCTAGGTTAAGGTAAATATCGCACAGAGGACCGCGTCTATACGAATTCTGCATAAGTCTGGGTTTTGTTTGTTGTTGCATTTGCTGACACGGCTGGAGTGCAGCTCCTGCACCAACCGCAAAAAGCTCTACGACGTGTGAGCAGAGCAACTCAACAGAGAGGATAAATATTTAAACTGTCCCCTTTCTTTCCTGATTTATTCATTTTATCGACTTAATTGGCTTTCCCCGCCCCCCCACCCGCTGCCTGGGTCTAGTCGATGATTCGCAGACAAGTCGCTGCCTGTGTTTGTTTTCCCTTTTGAGGAACCGGCGAAGGTAGGTCTGTAAAGATTTGTCGTATTTTCATCATGGTTCCTGTCTGCACCTTTCCAAAATGTCACAGCTGCTCTTCGACAATAACGGAGGGAATTCCACCACTTCAATGTGTGTAATAGAGACAACGTCTTAGAGAATCCGACTGCCGGAGGCGTCATCTAGTCCTCAGAAGAGTGTGTTGTTGTGTGCACCAGCTGAGGTAGAGAGGAAGCGGATGTCTGCGCCTTATAACATGTTCAGGTATCAGCCTCATGTTAAGCCTTTATCACCCAAAACTCGTAAAATCTCTAATTGCCTTGGTTTGCTAATTTCATGCAGTCATACACACACACACACACACACACTCACACACAGACGTGTGAGCAGCGGGCCAGCCCTCTGAAGTGGAGATGATGTGTGAATCTGGGGCACGCAGTGACTGATGTTCAGCACTGATGGGCACTGGCACCGCCGCTCTGCCAGAGCCACGAGGAGGAGAGGGGGGCCACAGCTGGCCCCCAGAGAGGATCCGCCATCAGGACCAACTGCGACACACGGTCCGGGTCCAGGACGCTTCCTGCTGAAGCTGCTGTTGTCTCAGAAGCTGTGGATCTCTGAGTGAACGGCTGATAACGGAGCCTACTTCAGCGCAATATGAGTATATATGAGTATATAAAATCAGATCAGAGATTTGTTCTTCCGATTACTGAGAAGAGGTTTACCCACTCAAACGTGAACTCCCCAGATGGCACCTGAGCCAGTCTGACTCTGTGTGTGACTGATCAGCCACCTGAGAACGACTCCAGTGGCGAGCAGGGACGACGGACGAACGCCGAGGAAGGAGGAAGGCTAACGAGACAAGTGCTCGCAGTCACACAGTATCTCAGGCCCATCGTATAACGTGATGGAGGAAACAGTGCGCCTGTCACAACCAGCCGGATTACAAAGAGTCACTGTTTTGTTTGCACTTCCCTCGCCTGAAGATGGGGTGCATCTTCAGATCTGTAAACTCTGGATCAGTTCCTGCAACGGTCCATTTTCAGGCACACCGCAAACAAAATTCAGTCAGAATTTCGCCCTGAAAGGTTTCCTCAGAGCTGTTGCTCTTCCACACCCTCACTTGAATAGTAATAGATTAATACTTTGTGACAATGCGCATCACCTGGATGACCTCCTTTCAGTCGCATGACCTGCCTGTCTGCTCAGTACAGGCATCATCTGCAGCCCCATATATCTTACTTTATTTCAATTTGGTAGGGGTGGTGTATAGAAAATGCAACCCAGATGCCATTCTTTTTTTTTTGTTTACATGACTGTAAAACTATGCTTTCTGAGAAAAGTTAAAAAGTAGGAACTTTGGCAAACTCTCTCTCTCCCTTTGTATCCTCAGGAAACATACTGTAAAGTCGTTGCTTTACACATTAATGGCATCTCAGCCGCTACTATCACACATAAAACTTGAGGAAGAAAAAAAAATAACAAGGCTTTCCTCCCACACTCCAAGGTCAATTGACATGAAGCCCAGTGCCAGTAATGAGCTACACACACTGAACCTACTATACACACAACATTGGCTTTAATCTGTGCTCACCTGATTTACCCTTCTCTTCTTATTTTGTGATTGATGTCTGCGCACGGGCTGATTATCCTGCATTAATTGAGCAGGACAACATTTCTACTTGTTGCCTGGTTACTGCTGTGTCAGTGGTAATGTATAATGAGATACAGTTAGCCTCCCCATCGCTGCACTGATATAATGGCGTTCCCTACAATAGCATTCATAAAAAAGGCCATTTCCTCTGTGCTTAACGCTGGCTATGGTTGCCGTGGGGTTAATAGGCTCTGAGATATCATGCCTGCTCTGAATAAATATCTCTTAATTTGCTTGCCTCAGTCCATCTCCTAATGGAAAGGTCTTTGTCAGCTGTGGAGCAATCCGGGAGGATGCACACATGAAGAGATAGGTTTATTTATCCAGTCATTTCCATTTTCGGGCGGCGTGCCTTTCATCCGTCTGAGCGGCTTTATGAAGAACGAGTGAAGGATGATTCCTCCGGGCTGGTCGATGGGGTGCCGGCTGCTGAGTGCACCTATGTTCATTATCAAATAAAGCAGAGAGACATATTGGCTCAACCACCAGGCTCAGGGTTCTTACCACTTATGACGCTTCATTAAAAATGTATGAATCATTACAGTGATTTACAGATGATTTGCTCTATATGAATCTTTAATGTTTTTTTGTACTAAGTCATCTGGCAAAGTGAGACAACTTCTCCTCTAATCAGAGTGAAAAACATTTTTTTTCAGCGTGGCGTAGCCCGACTGTCTCCCTTGTCACATCTCACACTCGCATGAATCCTGAAAGACGGCAGTTTAATAGTGCACCAGATACTTTTGCAAGCTGAGATGTCAAATTAAGGCTTTCCTTTTTGCATCTTCCAGTCATCAGTCTTACTTTGAAATGATGCATGAGCTCTGCAACTGAATTTATTTTGCAATTAAGGATCTGCAAAATTCGCTCCAACTTGCCAGTTTCATTATCACTAATTGAAACCGATTACATTGCACTCTGGATGTAAACACGTCTTTGATGTAGCCAAGCACAAGTAAACAACAAGGTGACCCTTCCAGAGTGTGGCTAATGCAGCTGCACACGCACTATAAAGAGAATTTGGCTGCACCACATTCAACAAAGCAGCAGCAGTGAATTCAGCATGAATATTTAAAAGGCACAATCCTGTAAAATTCACTATGAGGTTTGAGTAGCTCCAGAGTTTACCAGAGATGCCTCAATGGCATGACAAAAACATATTAAGGTGAGAAAGAATTGAGAGAGTTTGTTAAACATATCTCTGGCTGCAAACCTTTAATATTAAGTCCCACACACACACACATATTAAATCCATAGTGCGGCATGTGTTGGGATCACAGCTCAACACAGCACAGACACCTCAGCAGTCTTCCCGCTGAGTTCATCCTCATCAGTCTGTATGTATTTGCTAATCTCCTTATTCCACCGCCGGCCAGATTACCTGACTGCTGATACGTTGAAACCGTTGTGTGTTTTCCCTCGCCGTCTTCCCTCGAGCACCCTCATCTCGCGAGTGTGTCCAGGCGGGAGATGCAGTCCGTAATCATTTAGTTGCACTTGGCAGCACAAATTGCACCATATCCAGGGATTCCATCTTATACCTGCCATGAATGCTATCTGCAGACATCCACAGACATGCACTGCTCCTTCTCTTGTCTGCCCAGAGCTTTTTGGGCTCGTCTACTGACTGAGGCATCCCAGCAAACACCGATAATGCATGACAATTAGTCATATTTAGCTGTTTCTTCTTTAAATTAAGCATGCATGAAAGCAGAATTCTGAAGCAGCTGCACTCAGCCATTTCTTAGGATATTAACCTCGTTGTGTTAATTATCAGACAGGCTTGAGTACGATGTTCCTTCAGTTGCTCTGTGGGGCCTGTTTTTGTGTCTGCTTGGTGAGCTGCCAGCAGCTGATTGGGAGACACTGGTCTCAGAGAGCCATGTGTGTGTGCGCTCACATCCTGGCGAGGACGCATTTAGCCCTTCATCAGTGGCCTCAGTCAGGGACTCTAGGATGTGATCCTCCCCGCCTTCTACTCCTCCGTCTTTCACAAAAATACTGAAACACAGATGTCCACTCACACACACAAAGACACACAAAGAAAATATGCCGCCTTTGCTCTTTCATCTCCCTCTGTGTCTAGTGTCAGCAGCGACAAAAGCAGAGATTCAGCATCCAAGCTGGAAAACGATAGCAACAAAGCAGTTTTTGTCATTTTTGCTCTTGATGTTGTTGTTAATTTTCTCTTTTTGTACTCCAGTTGGGGCAGTGGTTAAAACGCCTGCTCATTAGGAGAAATGTGACCACGCAGTGTCCTAGGATCACGCTGTTCCCCTATGTGTGCAAAACAACTTCACTACTAAGTGGAAAAGCATTAAGGATTGCTATTAGTGAGTGTACGACAGAGACACGTAAATGAGAGAGAGAGAGTGAGAGAGAGAGAGGGAGAGCAGGAATTCAACTTTATACAGTTTCCATTTGCATCTAGAGAACAAAATACACTTTAGTTCTCCAATATTGGAAGGACTTTGGTGTATGTATACGGTAGGTGATGGCAGAACCGCGAGAGGAGCAATATTCACTTATATTCACATTTCACACATTTCACAATAATCACATTTCACTTTGTCTGACAAGCAAGCAGAACTTTGAGGCTGTATTTTCAGTGTAATCTCAAACCTGTCCTGCTGATGTCGAATAGCATTTATGGTCTGTATGACCACCTGTGTGACTGAGAGTCAGTAGTATTTCATGATTGTTTCTTGATGTCAGCCTGATGGTCGCAATTGTCACAAATTGTCACTGAAGGCGTGCAGCACATTTCACAGCCATCCGTCCCACACTTGTTGAGATATTTCACACACACACTGAAATGTCACCTAAAAATTCCATGAAAGGAAAGGTCATCGTGGGATAATCCCCATGATTTCATTGTACATGAGTTCATAGACGTTCTTTTGATGTTTCGTGCGATACAATCTGAGCGTTCCCAGTGGTGGGGATTTGCTTGGTGGATGGAAGAAAGCCTTTAAAAGTGTAAAAGGTTTGTGGGTGATTTTCTTTACTTTTCATGGTCTCCATACCAAGGACTGCATATTTCTGGTCTGTGTTCTTCATGCATAGTCAATTCATTAGCTGCTCCTCTGAGTCTAGTCCTTTAGCACTCTTTATACTCACAGATTCGACATACATACATTGTATTTGTATATTGCATTTTTTTGCACAGGTGACTTAAGAAAAAGCTCAACTTTAAGGGCTCGTCCTCCAACCACAGAGTGACTGAAAGGTCAGCAGTGTTTCTGCCATCAGTGTTGGTTAAGACTCACCAATCACCCCCTGCTGTGAAGTGTTTTTTTCCCCCTCTTCCTTCACTGTGGCCTGGTTCTTAATAAGTTCCCAGGTTCACTCTAATATGCACTCTGCAGAGCTGCAAGACAAACACACATTTGATAATGTATACAGCACAGCACAGCGCAGGCAGCAGAAGGTGAAGTGTTTTCTTCTCCTCGCTTGAAAAGGTCATCCTCCGCCATCACTCCTCGTGAGCAAACACATTTGAACGGCACTGCTTCATGTTTGTCCGTCCAAATGTTCAACCAATTCATCGAACTCTGGCACCTCATTAAATTTGCAGACCTGAATGAGGGTAGCATGCAGTAACACATTCATGTCAAAACTGCTGTTTGGCTGTGTCCCAGGTAGTGGCTGCTAAAAGCAACACGCCACTCAGAGGGAAATGTTTGCACTCATTTCTATTGACAGTTTCAACCTGTGCTACGTCTGCCAGTGTTTTCACACCATCACCGTCTTCCGTAATGTGATTCACCCTTAATTTATTAGCCCACAGAGTAATTTCCATATATGGTTCACTGAAAGTTCTTCCCCTCTGAAGGACTTATTATTTATTTCACTGATGTTTATACGCCGTGTCTGGTCAGAGCAGATGGCGGTGACCTCTCCAGTGCACTGAGATCAGCTGTGGATGTCCTTCAGCGGGCGTCACACCACGAGGACGTATAGGAAGAACGTCAGCGGCTGAGCACTGAGTTGGGTGTCATGTTTTATTCAGCTCTGCTCTGAAAAGAAAAGACCTTGAGGTAAAACATTTTTTGTCAGCACAGAGACAATGGGAGCAGGAGGGCGGTGGATCTTCATTTTGACAGGATGGAGTCAAAGCTGAAAGCACTAGAACTGAACTCCTCTAATGTCCAGTAAATCTCTGGATGAGATGACTAGAGGCAGTCCGATGCGTATCTGTGAGGCTGTTGCTCCTGGGCACAGCTTCTACCTTTTAACACTAGACTTCATGCACAATAACGGGGGTAAGTGAATTGTAACGGGCCATATGGCTTTATAGTTGCTCCATATGGCCTTAATAGAAGTAGTAGTTTCATTTAGGTACGCAGCCATATGTGGATTTTATGCAAATTTAAGCACCTCTCCCATGAAACCCTTGGTCAACTGCACAAGTTGATGCCAAAGGTCTCATAATGATAAGTTTACATTCAAGTCTTATTCTTACTCCCAGCTCATCGCAAAGTCATCAAGGCGCCTGAGTCTGACAAGTCGCAAATCACCGCAGGGAGCAAATCACTTCCTAAATGGATGAAACTGGCGAAAAGCTGTAATCAAAGTGTTTGCAATAACAAAATAAAGCAATCACGTTCAGAGAATCACACGCAAAATCTCATTTCCTGGCCGTTTAATGAAACCAGAGCTCTGCTGAGTGGAAAAAGCACTGCAGTGTTTTAAAACTGTCGGACTGCCTGCAACGCTTCTGGGGGATCGACATTACTCTCAAACTTTGTGGGGAGCCGAAGGGTTTCCAACGTACTAAACTGCTATTTTTTTAAGGAAGAAACCGGTGTTTAGAAGGTGGGAGGCATGGCGCAGAAAAAACACAAGCAGCGCTTCGGGGGCTCTGATCTATTTCTAATTGACATCTTCAGAAGCAGGTCACACAGGTCTCACGCTGAAGATGGATACAATCAACCTCAAATCTCCTGAGTGGCGCTGGTCAAATCAGCAGAGCAGGAGACACTCCCTCTCGCTCCCTCACCTGCAACCTCCATTCCCAGCTAAAAAAAAAAAAACACCCTCACTTTCCTTTAGATTATTATTTGAGAAAGTGTTGAAGTCTGAGGTTGCAGTTCAGACCCAGTTCCCCCCGCCGTGCTCCCTGTCTGTGGGTCAGGCCTGGAAGGGACGTGATCAAACTCCGGCTGTGTCTTTTCCACTCTGTTGCACTTTATCTCCGTCACCTCCTCCCTCCTACCGGCCGGGCGTCTCCTCCCTCCCTGTCGCTGCCTCAGGATCACTGCAGTGGAACCTGCTCTCATCTCGCCACCGCCGGTGATTGATCACCCATCAGCACCGCGGCTCATCTGCTCTCGCCGTCGTTTGCTGCACTGGCGTCGCTCGTTTTTTAACGGGCTACGATTGGCCAGAGCCAAAAAAACAAGGGTGCGACAGACTTAGATTTCATCCAAGAGCCATTAAAAAACCCTCCGCTCTTGGTCGTTACTTTAACCACTTTAAACTCTTGGCTCTCCGAGAGCTGACTGACCTTCACACCCCAGTTAGTGGAGTCATCTTTTAGTCATGCCGGCATTACATTGTCTTAAGCCGCTGAAACTTTCCTCACAGTGCTGACTCTTGACTCTCTTTAAAGTACACTCTCGAATCAAGAATTCTGTTTCTTTTGATACAACTCTCA